>CM039677.1:384223223-384823223 GCA_022496015.1 Hordeum marinum | reverse complement strand
GAGTAATGCACCACAAGTAGGATGTAACTTCATTGCATAACTATTGACTTTCGTGCATGCATAGGGAATCACAAACCTTAAAACCAATATTCTTACTAAGCATAATTACTCACTAACATGACTCACATATTACTATCACCATGTTTCAAAACTATTACAAAGAATCAAGTTTGATTTGTCCCATGATCTTCATGAAAGTTTTTATTATATACTCCTTGGATATCTATCACTTTGGGACTAGTTTCATGTATTGCCATTGTTTTTTCGACAAGCTCAAACAAATTTAAGTAAAGCACATGAGCAAATGACAAGCTACTCTCAAAGGATATGAGTAGTCAAACAATTAAGGAGCTATGTGAGGACTCTCTCTCCCTTAATAAATATTTTCAGATCTTAAGTACTTTATTCAAACAGCAAGCAAAACAAAATAGCACTCCAAGAATAGCACGCATCATGTGAACGAATAAAAATTTAGGCTCAACATAGGCTAACCGATAATGGTTGATGAAGAGAGGTGGGGTGCCTAGCATCCCCAAGCTTAGATGCTTGAGAGTTCTTGAAATATTTACTTGGGGTGCCTTGGGCATCCCCAAGCTTGAGCTTTCTTATATCGTTCAATCCTCTCATACCACGGTTTCAACTATTCTGAAAAACTTCATCCACACAAAACTCAAAAAGAACTCGTGAGATAGGTTAGTACACATAATAATAAATAAACTCTTTATGTACTACCAAGACAAGTTGCATAATAATTTTCGAACATTAGGTACTGTATACTATCATTTCCACAATTTATATCTACCAATATAGACTATGGAAACTATAGGATAAGTAGATAACAAAACTATGACAACAATCTTCCAAACAGAATAGTCTGTAGAAATTTATGAAAACAGTGTACTTTTTTGACTCAAATATTCTGAAAATTTAGCACATGCTATAAAATTTATATGAAAACACTGTGTAAAAATTTCAGAAACTTTCCACGTTTCAGTAAAATATGAAAATTCAAACACTACAGCAGAAGTTTCTGTTTTTACCCAGCACATATCAAAACATGCAATGCAAGCATCCTAGGGAAATTCTTGGAACTTTTTATTGAAAAAATAGATTATAAATAACACCAGAAAACAACAAAATAATATGATGCTCCAAGAAAAGCACATATTATGTGACGAATAAAAATATAGCTCTAAGTAAGATATACCGATAATGTTGAAGACGAAAGAGGGGATGCCTTCCGGGGCATTCCCAAGCTTAGACGCTTGAGCCTTCCTTGAATATTACCTTGGGTGTGACTTGGGCATACCCAAGTTTAGGTTCTTGTCACTTCTTATTCTTCTCATATCAGTATCTCACCCAAAACTTGAAAACTTCAATCGCACAAAACTTAACAGAACTTTGTGAGAAGGGTTAGTGTAATAAAGATAAATCATTCACTTAGGTACTGTCAAGACAAGATTCATAATTATTTACACATGATACCTACTATATTCCATCATTACCACAACTTATATTACTCAATATAATCTATAGGAACACTTGAAACAAGCAAAGTATGCATGCAAAACAGAATCTGTCAAAAACAGAACAATTTGTAAAGATCTGAGTAATCACCATACTTCCCTGGCTCTAAAAATTCTGAAAAATTAGGAAAGCTCAAGGAATGTCCATAATGCTTTTATAAAAAATTCAGAATTTTTTGACACTCCATTAAAATCAGATAATTCATATACTGGACGCAATACTTTCTGTTTTTGCACAGAATCAAACAAGCAAGTATCCACACTATCCCAAATGCTTTACTTGGCATTTTATTGAAATAAAATACACAAAACATGATTAATACAGTAGCTTAATCATGTGTACATGCAAAAACAGAAAGTAAAAGTGTTGGGTTGTCTCCCAACAAGCGCTTTTCTTTAATGCATTTTAGCTAGGCATGATGATTTCAATGATGCTCATATAGGAATAATAATTGAAGCATGCAAAAGAGCATCATGAATCTCATGACATGCACATTTAAGTCTAACCCAATTTCTATGCATAGGGATTTTGTGAGCAAACAATTTATGGGAGCAAGAATCATCTAGCATAGGAAGGAAAAACAAGCATATCTTGAAGAATTTGAACACATAGAGAGGAAACTTGATATTATTGCAATTCCTATAAGCATATGCTCCTCCCTCATAATAATTTTCAGTAGCATCATGAAGTAATTACACAATATAACTAGCACATAAAGCATTCTTTTCATTATCTACAAGCATAGAAATTTTACTACTCTCCTTATAAGCAAATTTCTTTTCATGACTAATAGTGGGAGTATCATAAAAGACTTGAATACTACAAATTGGTTCCACACTAAAAGAGTAATATTTAGTAAAATGATATTCATAATTATGAAAAGTATCATAATATTAATAATCACTCTTTTTCATTGCATAAGTATCATCACAATAATCATCATATGTAGGAGGCATGTAATCATTATAACAAATTTGATCATTCAAAGTAGGTGGAATAAAAAGGTCATCTTCATTAAGCATAGCATCCCCAAGCTTGGGACAAACATTAATTGCAGCAAATAAATTCTCAAACATGTCATTTTCATCAAACATAGCATCCCCAAGCTTGTGGCTTTGTATATCATAAACATAATCACTCTCATCATTAAGGGTATGAATAGCACCAATAGTATATGAATTATTATCATCATCATACAAGTTGGTGCCATAAATATTTTCAAGATTATAAGAAGTATCATTATCTTCCCAATCATAATTATCACAACAAGCAATATGCATAACAAAATCATTCTCAAGTGTATCATATTCCACAACTATTTTTGATTCATTCTCATGAGGCCAATCAATAATGGGAGCAACATTATTTGTGAGAGATACCTATTTACCTTTACTTTTACTTATTTTATTCTTATTCACCACATTATGTGTGACTTTATTTAATTGCTCCAAACTTCTTTTTGAAGATGTTGGTTGAATAAAAAGCTTCTCCTTGTTACCTGATTTATCATAAGAAAAAATAGGAGGATATTGGGAAACCTCTTCCCCTTCATTAGTAATCCCTTCAGCTTCTATTTGTTTCCTTGTCTTTAAGTAATTGGCAATATAAGGATTCTCAATGCAATTTACCACGCAATACATATAGATTTAATTGAGATCAAAATCAATCATTTTCATGAGAGCCCATGCTAGAACATCCTTAGTTTCACGTTTCATTTCTTCATACCCCAGAAATAGAATAAGTTAATTATGATGCTCAAGGGTAATGAGGTTATCACAATTTTTGGACACAATTCGATCATGAAATAATTCACATTGGAAATTATAATGACCACGTTCGTTGCAAATTTCACAAGGACGGTGAGAAATATTAAGTCTTTCAGCACAAACATATAGCCTCACTTGCAACCATTTAGTTTCTAAATACTAGTGCCTCTTACAAAATCTATCTTCCCTTTTAAGCATGTCTTGACAAACTCTATGCACTCCACAAAAATTGACATGCTTATAAGAAATATTTTTATCATGACTAGTGCAATCATCATTAGTACTATGGATATTCAAAGAATTCATACTAACAACATTGCAATCATGCTCATCACTCAAAGATTTAGTGCCAAACATTTTAATAACTTCTTCTTATAACACTTGAGCACAATTTTCCTTTCCATCATTTTCACGAAAGACATTAAAAAGATGAAGCATATGAGGCAACCTCAATTCCATTTTTTTGTAGTTTTCTTTTATAAAAGCAAACTAGTGAAAAATAAGAAACTAAAAGATTTCATTGCAAGATCTGAAGATATACCTTCAAGCACTCACCTCCACGGCAACGGCGCCAGAAAAGAGCTTGATGTCTACTACACAACCTTCTTCTTGTAGACTCGTGTTGGGCCTCCAAGTGCAGAGTTTTGTAGGACAATGGAAATTTCCCTCAAGTGGATGACCTAAGGTTTATCAATCCGTGGGAGGCGTAGGATGAAGATGGTCTCTCTCGAACAACCCTGCAACCAAATAACAAAGAGTCTCTTGTGTCCCCAACAAACCCAATACAATGGAAAATTGTATAGGTGCACTAGTTCGGCGAAGAGATGGTGATACAAGTGCAATATGGATGGTAGATATAGGTTTTTGTAATCTTAAAATATAAAAACAGCAAGGTAAAAAATAGTAAACAGTGAGCAAAACATTGTATAAATTCTTGGAAACAAGGCCTAGGGTCCATGCTTTCACTAGTGCAATTTCTCTCGACAATATTGACATAGTTGAATCATATGTAAGTACCTCTCGTGCGACATAGAGTTCACTCCAAAGTCAAAAATAGTGGAGAACTAATGAAGAAATTATTGTAGGGTACGAAACCACCTCAAAGTTATCTTTTCTGATCAATCTTATGAGTTATCCCTATAAGTGTCACAAACAACCCTAGTGTTCATACTAAAATAACACCTTAAGATACACATCAACCAAAACCCTAATGTCACCTAGATACTCCAATGTCACCACAAGTACCCATGGCCTTGATTATACGATATGTATCACATAATTTCAGATTCATCATGTTCAATCCAACACAAAGAACTTCAAAGAGTGCCCCAAAGTTTCTACCGGAAAGTCAAGACAAAAACGTGTACCAACCCCTATGCATAGATTCCCAAGGTCACGGAACCCGCAAGTTGATCACCAAAACATACATCAAGTGTATCAATAGAACATCCCATTGTCACCACAGATATCCCATCACAAGACATACATCAAGTGTTCTCAAATCCTTTAAAGACTCAATTCGATAAGAAAACTTCAAAGGAAAAACTCAATTCATCACAAGAAGATAGAGAGGGAAAAACTCCATATGATTCAATCTATATCAATAAAGCTCGCGGTACATCAAGATCGTGCCATCTCAAGAACACGATAGAGAGAGATCAAACACGTAGATACTGGTACATACCCTCAACCCCGAGGGTGAACTACTCCCTCCTCGTCATGGAGACCGCCGGGATGATGAAGATGGCCTCGGGTGATGGTTTCCCCCTCCGACAGGGTGCCGGAACGGGCTCCCGATTGGTTTTTCGTGGCTCTGGAGGTTTGCGGCGGTGGAACTCCTGATCTAGGTTCTATGTTGGGGCTTTTGGAATTTATAGGAATATATGGTGGTGGAAACGAGTCGGGATGGCCCACGAGGGAGTCACAAGCCTGGGGGGGATGCCCTAGGGGGTGAGCGTGCCACTGAGGCTTGTGACTGCCTCGTGGGTCTTCTGGCCCAACTCCAACTCTCCCTGGGCTTCTTCTGGTCCATAAAAATTCACCTTAGATTTTAATTCTATTTGGGCTACGTTTGATAATCCTTTTCTGTAAAACCCAAAAACACGGAAAAAAGGAACTAACACTGGGCTCTAGGTTAATAGGTTAGTCCCAAAAATAATATAAAGTTGTAGTAAAATGATTGTAAAACATCCAAGAATGATAATATAACAACATGGAATAAGAAAAAATTATAGATACGTTGGAGACGTATCAATCACCAATACATACATCAAGTGGATCAATAGAACATCCCATTGTCACCACGGATATCCCATCGCAAGACCTACATCAAGTGTTCTCAAATCCTTTAAAGACTCAATCCGATAAGAAAACTTCAAAGGGAAAACTCAATTCATCACAAGAAGATAGAGAGGAAAAATTCCATATGATTCATCTATATTAATAAAGCGGTACATCAAGATCGTGTCATCTCAAGAACACGAGAGAGAGAGAGAGAGATCAGACACATAGCTACTGGTACATACCCTCAGCCCCGAGGGTGAATGATACGTCTCCATCGTATCTACTTTTCCAAACTCTTTTGCCCTTGTTTTGGACTCTAATTTGCATGATTGGAATGGAACTAACCCGGACTAACACTGTTTTCAGCAGAATTGCCTTGGTGTTATTTTTGTGCAGAAATGAAAGTTCTTGGGTTGATCCAAAAATTTACGGAGAATATTTTTGGAATTAATAAAAATACTGGCAAAAGTATCAATCGGAGGGGGCCACCCACAGGTGGCAAGCCTGCCAGGCGCGGCCACCCCCTGGTCGCACCTCGCAGGCTTGTGGGCCCCCTATTGCTCCATCGACCACAATTCCACTCCTATTTATTCCTATTCATGGATAAAAAAGTCAAGGAGAAGAGTTCCTCACGTTTCATGATAGGGAGCCACTGCCACCTCCTATTCTTCCTCGGGAGACCAGATCTGGAGTCCGTTTTGGGCTCCGAAGAGGGGGAAATCGACGCCATCATCATCACCAACCATCCTTGATCACCAATTCCATGATTCTCTCCATCGTTCGTGAGTAATACCATCGTAGGCTTGCTAGACGTTAATGGGTTGGATGAGATTTATCATGTAATTGAGTTCTGATAGGGTTTGATCCCTAGTATCCACTATGTTCTGAGATTGATGTTGCTATGACTTTTCTATGCTTAATGCTTGTCACTAGGGACCGAGTGCCATGATTTTAGATCTGAACCTATTATGTTTTCATGAATATATATGTGTTCTTGATCCTATCTTGCAAGTTGTAGACACCTATTACGAGTTATGATCCGCATCCCCTAGGGTGACAATAACTGGGATTCTTTCCGGTGATTACCATAGTTTGAGGAGTTCATGTGTTCACTAAGTGATAATGCTTTGGTCCAGTTCTCTATTAAAAGGAGGCCTTAATATACCTTAGTTTCCATTAGGACCCCGCTTCCACGGGAGGGTAGGACAAAAGATGTCATGCAAGTTCTTTTCCATAAGCACGTATGACTATATACAGAATACATGCCTACATTACATTAATGAATTGGAGCTAGTTCTGTGTCTCACCCTATGTTATAACTGTTGCATGATGAATGACATCCGACATAATTATCCATCACCGATCCATTGCCTACGAGCTTTCCACATATTGATCGCTGCTAAGTTACTTCTCTGTTGTTACCGTTACTTCCATACTACTTTGTTGTAGATATTAAGTCTTTTAGGTGTGGTTGAATTGGCAACTCAACTGCGAATACTCGATAATATTCCTTGGTTCCCCTTGTGTCGAATCAATAAACTTGGGTTGAATACTCTACCCTCAAAAACTGTTGTGATCCCCTATACTCGTGGGTTACCAGTGAACTACTCCCTCCTCGTCATGAAGACCGCCGGGATGATGAAGATGACCTCCGGTGATGATGGCCTCCTCCGGCAGGGTGCCGGAACGTGCACCCGATTGGTTTTTCATGGTTATAGAGGCTTGTGGCGGCAGAACTCCCAATCTAGGTTTCTTTCTGGGGGTTATGGGATTTATAGGACTACTTGGCGTTGGAATCAAGTTAGGAGGACTCCCAAGGGGCCCACAAGCCAGGGGCGCCCCCTAGGCTTGTGGCTGCCTCGGGATTCCTCTCTGGTATCTTCTTGCTCCAGTATTTTGTATATTTTCCCAAAATATTCTCCGTAAATTTTCAGCCCATTCCAAGTACTTTTATTTCTGCACAAAAAATGACACCATGGTAGTTTTGTTGAAAACAGCGTTAGTCCGGGTTAGTTCTAATAAAATCATAACAAAATTATATAGAATTATTGTAAACATGGCATGAATACTTCATAAATTATGGATACGTTGGAGACGTATCACGCCCATGGTGTTGGGAGTCATGGCAGCGCTGGTGGTGGACATGTTCTCGGTCGCGGAAGGTAGCTAGGTTCAATCTCTTTTGATCTAATGAGGAGGAGGCTCTGTTACCATGTAAAATGGTATGGGAAGCGTAGAATCCTTTGCTCGGTACTCATTGGTATATATTGGAGAGGTGCCTTGGCTTACAAGATGATGAGAAGAGAGCGATCATGATCGGTTACTGGAGATTAGATTGTGAGAGAGAGAGGAGACATAAAAAGGGATAGAGAAAGGCTACAAGTTTAAACTACTTTCCTATTCCTATACAACTTATTCTGACATGTGTGTTCTTGCATCCCTTGGTCGTGCGAGATCCTATGTGAGGCTTTTGTGAGGTAGCTTTGTGTGTGAGGTGGACGATGAATAATTTGTACCGCGTGCACTGTTGTGTCGTCGTGGTGCCTAGGTCTGCTCCACAGTGTCGCCACAGCATGCTCATAAACATGGCATAAACCTTGTCTCTCCCCCACTAATTCCAGTGGACTTGCACGAGTTTGACCTACCTTTCACGGACAAGGAGATCTGGGAGGCTCCAGAAGACAGGGCCCCTGGCCGATGGTTTCTCGGCCTTGTTCTATCAATCTCGTTGGAATATTATAAAGTTCAACGTGCTGGAGATGATTGAGAAATGTTTCAGACTAGATGACAGTTCGCTGCAGCTTCTTAACCATGCCTTCCTAATGCTCCTCCCAAAGACTGATGTCGTGCTGGATATAGCCGATTTCCACCCAATCAGCCTCGTGCATAGATTCCCTAAGCTCCTTGCAAAGGTTCTCACGAATCGACTAGAGCATCAACTCCTGGAGTTAATCTTCTACAACCAAAGTGCATTTGTCAAGGGGATATATACACAAGACAACTTTTCCCTCATCCAGCTGTCCATTAATCTCCTTCATCGCAAGCGAGTGACATCCCTTCTTCTCAAACTTGACATTTCGAAAGCTTTCGACTCGGTAGCATGGACATTTCTCTACGAGGTTCTCCGCCATCGAGGTTTTAAATACAAGTATATCAACCTCATAGCTATGCTATGACATTCCTCCTCATCTAAGGTGTGTACCAATGTGAACCCATTTGGAGCCAATTATGCACTGTCACGGCCTTCGGCAAGGCGATACGATCTCGCACATGCATTTCTTGCTTGTCATGGACGTCTTGATCAAACAATTGGACAATGAAAGCACTCAATGCATGTTGATTCCCCTTTCATAGTGGAGCCTCAAAATTATATGTCCTTATTTGCAGATGATGTGGCTCTGTTGCCCTACTGCACAAGACCTATCAGCGGTGACGACCATCTTGGAGCTATTCGGAGAGGTCTTGAACCTTACGGTAAACATGGCAAAGAGCGTGATTGTGCCCATCCGTTGTGAAAAACTCTACCACCAAAAGCTCACTAAAGTTTTCCCGTGTGCAACGACAAAATTCCCTATCAAGTACCTTGGCCTCCCACTCTCATTCATGGTGTTTGGAAGCATGACTTGCACCCTCACATGGACAGTTTTTCCGACCAGTTGCATCTATCTCATAAACATTGTTCTCACTGCCTTGGGGATCTATCACATGCTTGCCCTAGACTTGCCTCCATGGGTTCTCAAGGAGACAAACAAAATCCGTCGCCAATTCTTATGGGTGGGTACTGATTGCGCAAAGGGCGAACAATGCCCCGTGTATTAGGAGAACGTTTGCATGGTTGCTGCATGCCAGCGGACTTGGTATCCACAATCTCAATGATGCTCTCCAATCTAAATGGCGATGGCGAGCCAAAACTTCTAATGTTCTGCCATGGTCCGTGCTTAAACTTGCCACCTCGGATTAAGCCAAAGCTATCTCCGGGGTATCGTCAAGACTGGCTCTTCGGGACATCAACTCCACATTGTTCTGGGAAGACTGCTCGCTAGATGGTGTCAATATACAATAGCATGACCCCCGCAGTTGCTGCATTGGTCCCGCCACAGACACTTGCTCGCCACATTGTCCGAAAAGTGCTCCAGGACTCGCCATCTCCATGATCACCCATCGATGCCTGCCATCTTTCAATTCTTGGAGTTGTGGACTCGTATTGCTGGTACTCCTCCCCTTCTTCTGGGCGCTGACCAATGAACGTGGAAATGGACTTCATCCAGTGCCTACTCTACATATCATCGTATGACACAACCTTTGCCAGAAGAATTGACTACAACTGTCAAAATTTAGTCTTCACACCATGGGCTCCGCTGGAATACAAGTTCTTCGCTCGACTAGTCGCGTGCAATGGATGTTGGTCTTATAATCACGTGGCCAAACATGGCATGCTGCACCAACAAACATGTCATGTTTGCTGCCAACATGACAAAACGTTGAAGTTTGGACTTGTATCCTTCACTAGATCGGTCACCAACACCTCCCCCCTTCGACAAATGACGCAATCGTAGACCAGTGGTCCTCCATACAACTGACGATGCCATCTGAAAAGGGTAAACTCTATCAGCATGTGCACCCCCCTTGCATATGGATAGAGAGGAACCGATGATTTTTCAAAAACAAATTCCTTCTTTCGGCAGCGATCATCAAGAAAGCAAGAGACCATTGTTGTGACCTTGCCGAGGTGGGCACTGGTAGTCTAAATCTAGTTGTAACTTAGTAGTGACTATGTTTGTTTGTGGCCGCCACTATATTTTGACACCATAGACGCATAATTGTACATGTAAATGTCTTTATATTTTAATATATAGACAAGTAAACCTCCCACGTGTTCTTGAAAAAAGAAAAGAAAAGCTTAAAATGAGAGGAACAATTTGATGGTGTGGCTATGGACGGACAAGTAAGGGCTCAAATCGAACATGAGACATGCCCAAAGTCATATACAAGGCCAAACTAGCCCATGGTAACTGTAGAAGATCTGACGATCCAATTCTAGCATTGTTGGGTTCTACCCTAGGTGCATAGCATGCAAATTAAAATTTTCCTACGCGTAGAACATCCAAGAACATGCTAGGGAGATGGATCACAGTTCATTACCACTAGACGCGCAGCGCCGTGCAGCGAACGTAGAGTTGGGGCAGCACGTCCGGGTGGTCCATCTCCTCCTCATCCATTCTCCCTCGAGCAGCCGGTCCGATCTCCCTCGAACAGACGATCTGTTGGATCCCGCGTACAGGTTCGTTGGAGCGGCACAAGTACACCGCCTCTAACGGTATCCGCGCATGTAGGAGGAACACACCGTGCGGTGAACTACTAGGTCTGATCACATATTGAGTGGCGAGTGGAGGTGGCTATTCACAACACATGCAAACCCTAATGAAGGCGCCGAAGCGATCAACCGGATGGGTGTGCCGCACCTCCATTATATATAGACATCCGGCGTGGGCTCAACTCTTGGGCCTCGCATGGATCCTAAAGCCCGTGTGTTCCTTCCCTTAAGTGCACGACCCCTTAGGTTTTCATTCACTTGGTCGCGAGTCAGATCACATCTGACTCTACTAGTTGGTAGAGGCCTCTAGCAAAACGTGCCAACTCCAAGTGTCCGATGAAGCTGGTTAGGTGAACCTGTACTTCACACTTCTATTCCCTTTGCCACATGATATATGTTGTCGTGCACAAGGCCAGATGGTCATCCTTGTTGCAGCATGACCTCTTTCTTATTTCGGTGAATCCGACCAACACTTCAGATTATCTCATAATCCTCATCGCATGGCCATGCTTATCTAGGTCGGATCACCCAAGGGGCCCAGAGTATATCTCTTCTGATCGGAGGGGCAAATCCCATCTTGCTCGACCATGTCTCGTAGCATGGGTCTGGACAAGACCGAAACCTACCTTTGTAACTACCCAGTCACAGAGTAGCGTTTGGTCGGCCCAAAGCAAGTCTGTCACCATCCCGAGTACATGCGCCAGCTCAGGTCTTACAACATAGACGTATGTTGTACTAGAGATGACCTATCACTGCATCTCATAGTTGAGTCTGTCCAACCCAGACCTTATCTCGACTCGGATCCGACTATATCGAATCCGACCAGACCTTTCCGAGTCCATATTATCCGGCTAGCATCCAATTGAAAGCACATTTGCTCCCTTGGTGGTTTTGGTAATTAATAACAACATATAAGTCATTGAACTAATGTCTCCACCAAGTATATTTCAGGAAAAGTCCAATGATAGGGATGGCAAAATGATTGTGGAGATTGTGGAATTACCCCAAGGTGCAAGGAAATAGGTTGGACAAGCTTCAAGCAAGAGGACTCTACATTTTACATTTGTGAGAAATCACTTTGAGTCCATAGGAAAGCCAATACTATTAAAAGGGGGTAAGGTTTTGTTGGTGAACAAAATGCTCATACGTGCACAAGTGATAGTCACCAAAAACATTCACAAGCTCTTCCACCAAAGTATGTCTATAGCCAAACATTCAAAATCGGTGCAACCAACATTCCTATCCCAGTACCTGATTCCAAAACCGAGACAGACTCAGCCAAACCCTAGCCACTTTGGTGCAACCGATTCCATACCGGTGCCACCGAGTTTAAGTTGCCAACTTTCTGTTACGCAAATTCACATTTTTATACCACCAAGAATGTTGGGTCGGTGTCACCGAGATTGGAAATCTGACCGTTGGTCACTTTATCGGTGCAACCGAGATTCTTATATCGGTCCCTTCGAGATTAAAAAGTTGCCACCTTTTGGTCACTTTGGCACCACCGAGATTAACACATCGGTGTTACCGAGTTGATCATTTTGTGTGTAACGGTTGGAATTTTGGGGATGCCTATATATACCCCTTCACCACCACCCACTCTAAAAAAGGCACTCTGAACTATTCCATACCTATCCTATCATATTTTCTGAGAGAGAACCACCTACCCTTGTGTTGAGATCAAGATCTTCCACTCCAACCATATGGATCTTGATTTCTAGCCTCCCCAAGTTGCTTTCTACCAATCCCATCTCTTCCACCAAGCTAGATCTGTGAGAGAGTGATTGTGTGTTGAGGAGTCTATCATCTTGATGCACAAGAGCAAGGAGTTCATCATCATTACCGAGCCTATTACCTTTTGGAGGGTGGTGCCTTCTAGATTGGTTAGGTGTCGCTTGGGAGCCTCCTACTTCGTGTTGTGGAGTGAACCAAGAAGTTTGTAAGGGCAAGGAGATCGCCTACTTCATGAAGATCTACTCATAGTGAGGCTAGTCCTTCGTGGACGGAAGCCATATGGAATAGTCAAGGTTGCTACTTCGTGGACCCTTATGGGTGGAGCCCTCCGTGGACTCTCGCGACCGTTACCCTCCGTGGGTGCAAGACTCCATAAACGTGGATGTACGATAGTGCCACCTATCGGAACCATGGGAAAAATCACCGTGTCTACAATTGTGTTTGATCTTCCTACCCTATCCCTTTTACTCATGCTTGTTGTTATTTTCAGCTTCTATACTCTTAGACATGCATGTGTAGGGTGTACTTGACATGCTATGAATGCTAAAACTTGCTAACACTAAAATTTGGGAAAATTCAAAACTTTTATTTGGCCAAGTAGTCTAATCACCGCCCTCTAGACCTACTTTTGATCCTACAAATGGTATCAGAGATTTGGTTTCCATTGCATTGGTTTCACAACCTAGGAGAAGTATGGCATCTAGTGAGGGAAATTATCATCGTAGAGGTCCATAATTTGATGGCACAAATTTTGCTAGTTGGAAGCACAAAATGAAAATGCATTTGCTTGGTCATAATCCTGCCGTTTGGCCTGTTGTTCGTGTTGGATTGCAAGGTGAATTCTTTGCAGAAGGAAAGGAACCCAATCATGAAGCGATTGCGGATGAATTGAAGATGTTGCAACTCAATGCTCAAGCATGTGACATTCTCTTCAAATGCCTATGCCCCGAAGAATTCAACAAAATCAGCCGTCTTGAACACGCAAAAGGGATTTGGGATACTTTGGTTGATATGCACGAAGGAACTGAGTCCATGAGACAATCAAAGTTAGATGTTCTTCAAGGTCAGCTTGACAAGTTCAAGATGAAGGATGGTGAAGGAGTTGCTGAGATGTACTCTAGGCTAGCTCTCATCACCAATGAGATTGCCGGCTTTGGAAGCAAAGAAATGACAGAATAATTTATCATCAAGAAGATACTTCGAGCTTTGGATGATCGATATGACATCGTTTGCACATTGATCCAAATGATGCCCAACTACAAAGATCTCAAACCAACGGAAGTGATTGGTAGAATTGTTGCTCATTAGATGACACTCAAAGACAAGGAAGAGCTTCACCACAAGTCTAGCGGTGCTTACAAAGCCACAAGCGATGCTCCCGCTACCTCAAGCGACAACCTTATCACAAATGAAGAGATCAGCCTCATGGTCAAGAAATTAAACAAGTTCTACAAGAATAGAAGCAAAGATCATAGCTCCAACTCAAAACATGAAGAGAAGCACTCGTCAAGTCATGACCGAAACTGCTACAATTGTGGGAAGCCCGGACACTACTCCAGTGAGTGCATGTCTCCTTACAATCGAAGAGAAGAGTCACCAAGAAGACGAAGCTCAAGAGACGAGTCACCTCGAAGAGAGAGAAGGAGTAGAGATGACCATTATGAACGAAGACCCTCAAGGAGAAGTAGGAACTCGGAGAAGAAGGACAATTACACCAAGAGCTACTCAAGAAGGAAACATCAAGCTCATGTTGATGAATGGGTTTCCGGCTCCGACTCCGACAATCACTCCGAGAGAAGCTATCACTCCAACTCCGACTATAGTCAAGATGAAGGTATTGCCCGGATTGCACTAGTGACAACCAACTCCTATGATCTATTTGATTCACCAAATGAAGGAAGTGGAAGTTGCTTCATGGCTAAAGGCCCCAAGGTATCACACCCCGAATATCTTGATTTCAATAGTGATGAAAATGATTTGCTTTATGATGATGACTTGCTATGTGATAAAACTAGTAATGATAAGTTGGAAATAGAACGACTAACTCAAGAACTAAAAACTCTTAAGTTAGCTCATGAGTCAACTCTAGAAGATCATAGAGAGCTTGCAAGGACACATGAGAAGCTACGCTTCGAGAAGCTCAGTTTGGAGCAAGAACATGACTTTCTTGAAGCTATCAATGGCGATCTCCAAAAGAAGACTTCATCTTATCTTTCCAAACGACTACTCTTGTCTACATTCATTCCACAAGTTAAATCTAAGAAAACTAGTAACAAAGGCAAGAAAGGTTCTTCATCTAGTAGCAACAATAAAAATGCTAAACCCAATGATGTTGCTCTAGTAGTTCTATTGATTCCACTAATGATTATTCTCTTAGCCAAGTTACACTTGGGCAAGAAAATGCTTTATTGAAAGGAATTATATATAAAGGTATCTACAAGAGTCTTGCCGGGTGCAAACAATTTGAGGAAATTGTACGCAAGCATGGAGGATCCCGGAAGAATCGTGGTGTTGGCTACTTCAATGCTAATGGAGTTGAGTGGGAAGAAGGTCAATACCCCAATCCCAAGTTTATTCCTCAAAAGGAGAAGTATGAAAATACTCTTCCCAAGGGGACAAACACTCAAGATGACCTTCCACCAAAAGACCACAAGCTCCAGGGCAAGAATAAGCTTCAAGAGGACTTTGACTCTTACGAAGATGAATCCCAAGCTTTGGTGAAGTGGGTTCCCCAGGCTACTACAAGCTCAACTTATACAAGTGCTACTTCAACACCGAGGATCCCCATAACTTGATGTGGGTCCCCAAGAAGAAGAACTAGAAAGTTCTTGAGGGGTGACTCCGCCAATGAAATTCACTTACATTCATTATTGGCAAGATCTATTTGTAATCAACATCAACCCTATCCAATAGTTCAAGGAGTCACACATTCCCTCAAAGGTAAGAAAGGGACAAGGTAATCAACAAATCAATGGACATCATCACACATGCTTTGCACTCCATGTCCATAGATATCCTTGTATTTGTCTCTTGTGTGTTGGGACTAACCCATGTAGGTGAGAAGAGTAAGGAAAGAACAAGGATGCTCCCAACTCTTGGTGATCTTCATCAACTTTGAGCATCCACCACTACCTCACCAACATGAAGCCTTCATAGACAAAACCCAAGGTTAGTTTATCCCTCTTATGGGGGGATGCCACATCAAGGGGGAGCTTTACTCTAAGACTTGAGTCAAAGCATCTCTTAGTATGTGACAACATTAAATGCTTTATGTAAAAGTGGTAACCCCACTTGTGCTTAAACGATGAGTATGACCTATGATCAAATATTCTTACTTGGTTCCTAAGTCAAATACTCATATATAGATGACTTTGTCATCGCCCAAGTGCTTGTTAGATGCTAGAGTGTTTGTGCATGTTTGCCATGATTTCATTTGACATCTTATCGTGTGAGCATGTTGGTCAGCATTTATTTTCTCATTCGAGGACATCCAATTTTTGCTATTTCGTCTTTGATTTATCTTTTGCCAATTGGATGGGCAAGAATGATTAGGACCACTCTTTATCTATCTATGCTCTCTCACCTCATACTCTATTCATGCTGCATCACAAAAATTGAACAAGTGATTTTCGATCCCTCTGTGTGTGGAGCACTCGGAGTTCCGTATCGACAAGGACTGACCATTAAAACCTCCCAAGAGCATCTTGGTGGAACCAACCCCAAAATCTCGGTCTCACTGAATGCCTAGGGTTGATCTGGTTTTCTATCTCGGTACTACCGATTCCATATTCTCGGTTACACCGAGTTTCCCTATCAACTGACAGTTGAGGAACTCGGCAACACTGACACTATAGAATCCGCGTCACCGATAGTGGTGGGTATATATATACTGTGGACCCCGACGCTTTGAAATTCATCCTCAAACTGTCACGCCTCAGAACCCTAAGCTGCCGTTTTCAAGACCCATGGTCATCGCCCTTGTCCCCCTGCGCTCCTCCGCCGCTGGGAATCACCGTCGTCGACGAAATCTTCTCCATCACCACCACCGTAGCGGATCCGTCGCCAAGCTAGGGTATGGATTCGGCCCCCTCTTGCGCTCCAACCTCCAAATCTTGCGCATTAGTGTTTCTATGATATCTTGCCACTGTTTAAAAGCTGTCTATCCACAAAAGGAATCCCGTAGATTAGAGAGCCATGGAATTTTAGGGCTTTGTCGTCCGCCCGATGAATCTCGGTGGAACCAAAGCAGGCAAATTGGTGTCACCAATTTTGGACATATTGGGTACCGAGAACTTTCTCGGTGAAACCGAGTGCACCTTTCGATCTCAGCGAAAGGGGTGCCAAGGTCCGGCTAAAGAGGAAGTCTATCTCGGTAGCTCCGCTCCGATAATTTTGCTCCGGCTGTATCGATATTCATTTGATAGAATGCAAAACTTTGAAAATCTATTGTTCAAACTTTCAAAAACCAGCCTCATTTTTTGATGACTCTTCTTCTTCTTCTCTTCTATACTCTATTCACAGGGTCAGTATGTCAGATGCTGAGGACAATCAGAATTTGCTAGAGCAGGGTGTTGACATGAGTTCAGGCACAAGCCTAGAGCCTAGTTCATTTTCAGATCCAGGCACCCCCAGCTCTCATGGGTTGCCCAAAGCTGCCACAAGGGCCAGGAAGAAGCTGAATTCAGATGAGGAGGATTCGGACTTTGTCCCTGAGGAGATTCTTTCCAAGAAGCAAGAAAAGGCTGCTAAGAAGTCTGCTATTGAAGCCACTTCTTCTAGGAGAGTTGCCAGCAAGATCTATGCTAGCTTTTGTAGCTACGAAAGCACATGAGACTGCTAGGGCTACAGTGTCCATTGATCCCCCAAGGAAATCTATGCCTAAGAAAGCAGGGGAGAAGAAAGCCAGAAAGAGGATTATTCATGTGATTGGCAGGTTTTAGAAGGAAGTTGACTCGGTGCACATCCCTCGGGTCTCTTCTACTTCTGATGATGATGCTGAGGAGGAGGAGGAGGAGGATGGATCACCTCTCAGGTCGAGCACATAGTTCACTACTTAGGCTAGATCAGACACAGTGCCTGCTCTAGACTTGAGGCCCTCTTCACCAGCTCTTGCTACTGTCACCTCACCTCCTGCTCCATCAGCACCAGTTCCTCCAGTATCCACTCCAGCTCCATCCACGACATCTGCAGAGATATTCGCCGATGCTGTTCTCTCGACTCCTTCATCAACAACCGGAGGAGATCAGCCCAAGAACACTTAGTTATATGCCTTTGAACTTTTTGGTAACTTGTTGCCAAAGGGGGAGAAGTGTATATAGATCTTTAAGCTTCGAGTGAGAGAGTGTTTGGTGTTTATTGCCTTTTCAAAAAAATATCTTTTGGTTGCTTGTGATACATGTTTGATGATGTTTGATTATACGCTTTAATGTGTGATGCTACTATTTCCTATCATCTTAATGCTTATGTGATGATCATAAATCTTTGCTTGATTGTGTTGTGCTATGATGTTCATTCTAATTATTCTCGCACACCACCAAGTGGTATGTGACCTGTAAGAAGTGACCCACATACCTAATCAATTGTGCATTTGCATTCAAATGCAAATTTAAAATAATGCACAAATTTAGGGGGATCTCTTGCTTATCACATGATTCTTAAAGCGACGATTATATTCATTGATTATATCTTTGTTGAAGCTTTGATCTATATGTTGTCATCAATTACCAAAAAGGGGGAGATTGAAAGCACATTTGCTCCCTTGGTGGTTTTGGTAATTAATAACAACATATAAGTCCTTGAACTAATGTCTCTACCAAGTATATTTCAGGAAGAGTTCGATGATAGGGATGGCAAAAGGATTGTGGAGATTGTGGAATTACCCCAAGATGCAAGGAAATAGGTTGCCCAAGCTTCAAGCAAGAGGACTCTACATTTTACATTTGTGATAAATCACTTTAAGTCCATAGTAAAGCCAATACTATTAAAAGGGGGTAAGATTCTGTTGGTGAACAAAATGCTCATACGTGCACAAGTGATAGTCACCAAAAACATCCACAAGCTCTCCCACCAAAGTTTGTCTATAGCCAAACATTCAAAATCGATGCAACCAACATTCCTATCCCGGTGGCACCGATTCCAAAACCTACACAGACTCAGCCAAACCCTAGCCACTTCGGTGCAACCGATTCCATACTGGTGCCACCGAGTTTAGGTTGCCAACTTTCTGTTATGCAAATTCACATTTCGGTACCACTGAGAATGTTGGGTTGGCATCACCGAGATTCGAAATCTGACCGTTGGTCACTTTATCGGTGCAACCGAGATTCGTATATATGTCCCTTCGAGATTAAAAAGTTGCCACCTTTTGGTCACTTTGGCACCACCGAGATTAACACATCGGTGTCACCGAGGTGATCATTCTGTGTGTAACTATTGGATTTTTGGGGATGCCTATATATACCCCTTCACCACCACCCACCTATCCTATCAGATTTTCTAAGAGATAACCACCTACCCTTGTGTTGAGATCAAGATCTTCCACTCCAATTATATGGATCTTGATTTCTAGCCTCCCCATGTTGCTTTCCGCCAATCCCATCTCTTCCACCAAGCCAAATCTATGAGAGAGTGATTGTGTGTTGAGGGCTCTATCATCTTGAAGCACAAGAGCAAGGAGTTCATCGTCATTATCGAGCCTATTACCTTTTGGAGGGTGGTGCCTCCTAGATTGGTTAGGTGTCACTTGGGAGCCTCCAACTTCGTGTTATGGAGTGAACCAAGAAGTTTGTTAGGGCAAGGAGATCGCCTACTTCGTGAAGATCTACCCATAGTGAGGCTAGTCCTTCGTGCACAGAAGCCATATGGAATAGTGAAGGTTGCTACTTCGTGGACCCTTATGGGTGGATCCCTCCATGGACTCTCGCGACCGTTACCCTCCATGGGTTGAAGAGTCCATAAACGTGGATATACGATAGCGCCACCTATCGGAACCACGAGAAAAATCATCGTGTCTACAATTGCGTTTGATCTTCCTACCCTATCCCTTTTACTCATGCTTGTTATTATTTTCCGCTGCTATACTCTTAAACATTCATGTGTAGGGTGTACTTGACATGCTATGAATGCTAAAACTTGCTAACACTAAAATTTGGGAAAAGGCAATACTTTTATTTGGTCAAGTAGTCTAATCACCCCCCCTCTAGACCTGCTTTCGATCCTACACCAATGCTACATGGTGAGTGAGACCGAACCATCCACCATGCCATATGCTAGTCAGATTAGTTTGTGCGTCCACACAACCCTTTGGACTAGGGACCATTTAGGACAGTTATTATACAATGCATAGTCTCACCAAGAAGTCACATACTTGTTAATACACATCAATGATAATGTCCAAGGACTATCTTTATTCATAAACATATAGGAAATATCATCCTACATTATTGCCTCTAGGGCATATCTCCAATAGTCTCCCACTTGCACTAGAGTCAATCAAGTAGACATCGAATGCCCATAGCTCTAACGTGCCCCTCATGCTTGGCTTGTGGAAGTGTCTTAGTCCATGGATCTGCAACATTTGCATTCGTATGAATCTTGCATAAATTGGTATCACCTTTCTCTACGAGCTTTTGTATCAAGTGATATTTTCGGTCTATGTGCCTGGTCTTGTGGTGTTGCCTTGGCTCCTTGGCCTGTGTGATGGCACCTAAATAAACGCAATAAAGGTCCACCGGTTTTGACCAGCCCGGGAACACACCAACATCTTCCAGGAACTTTAGAATCCAAACACCTTCCTTTGCGGCTTCACAAGCCACAATGTACTCGGCCTCTCTTGTGGAGTCGGCCACCATATATTGCTTGGAACTCTTCCAGCTCATTGCTCCTCCATTCATGACATACACGAATCCAGTTTGCGATCGACAATTATCGCTGCCAGTTTGGAAACTAGCATCGGTGTGACCCTTTACACAAAGCTCCTCCTCATCTCCATAGACTAGGAACATCTCTTTAGTCCTTTTCAGGTACTTCAAGATAGTTTTCACCGTTGCCATGTGAATCTCACCTGGGTCGGCCAGGTATCTGCTTGTTACGCTTATTGCATAGGCAACATCAGGCCGTGTACATAGCATGGCATACATGATGGATCCAATTGTCGAGGCATATGTAATCCTACTCATCCATTTTCGCTCATCAGAAGTCATGGGACTCGAGTAAAAGGACATAAATATTTGCAAAGTGCACACGGATCTAAATGTTGCAGAACCGTTGACTAAACCTCTTCCAAGGGCTAAACATGATCAACACCAGAACTGCATGGGTGTTCGATTCATTACAATGTAAATCACATAGTGATGTGAACTAGGTTATTGACTCTAGTGCAAGAGGGAGACTATTAGAAATATGCCCTAGAGGCAATAAATAAAGTGTTTATTATTATATTTCCTTGTTCATGATAATCGTTTATTGTCCATGTTGTAATTGTATTGATTGGAAACAAATTACATGTGTGGGTAAATAGACAACACTTTGTCCCTAGTATGCCTCTAGTGAACTAGCTCGTTGATCAAAGATGGTCAAGGTTTCCTAGCCATTGACATGTGATGTCATTTGATAAACGGGATCACATCATTAGGAGAATGATGTGATGGAATATAACCAAACTACAAATGTAGCATATGATTGTGTCAGTTTATTGCTACTGTTTTCTGCATGTCAAGTATATGTTTCTATGACCATGAGATCATGCAACTCACGGACACCGGAAGAGTGCTTTGTGTTTATCAAATGTCGCACATAACTGGGTGACTATAAAGGTGCTCTATAGGTATCTCCGAGGGTGTCTGTTGGTTTGGCATGGATCAAGAGTGGGATTTGTTACTCCGTGTGACGGAGAGGTATCTCAGTGCCCACTCGATAATACAACATCACAATAAGCCTTGCAAGCAATGTGACTAAGTGTTAGTCACGGGATCTTGTATTATAGAACGAGTAAAGAGACTTGCCAGTAACGAGGTTGAACTAGGTATGGAGATATCGACGATCGAAACTCAGGAAAATAATATACCGAAGAACAAAGGGAACATAATACGGGATTAACTGAATCCTTGACATAGAGGTTCGACCGATAAAGATCTTCGCAGAATATGTAGGAACCAATATGGACATCCAGTTCCCGCTATTGGTTATTGACCGTAGAGATGTCTCGGTCATGTCTACATAGTTCTCGAACCCGCAGGGTCTGCACACTTAAGGTTTGGTGACGTTTCGGTAGTATAGAGTTATGTATGGTGGTGACCGAAGGTTGTTCGGAGTCCCGGATGACATCCCAGACTTCACGAGGAGCTCTGGGATGGTCCGGAGGTAAATATTGATATATAGGACGTCCTATTTTGGTCGTCGGAAAAGTTTCGGGCTCATCGGTAGTGTACCGGGAGTGCCGGTAATGTACCGGGAGACCATCGGGAGGGGTATTTCGACCCAAGAGGCTACATGGGCTGTGGGAGGATGAATACCAGACCTTAGTGGGCTGGATGAAGTCCCACAAAGGGCCCATGCGGCTGGGAAGAAAAAGCCCAAAAGGAAAAAGGTGAAAAAATGGCAAAAGGGCTAAATTAGGAAGGAGTCCTAATCCTACTAGGAGTGGAGGAGGAGGACTCCTCCCTCTTGGTTCGGCTGACCCAAGGGCTGGCTCCTTGGGAGCCAAGCCTCCTCCTCCTCTCCTCCTATATATATACTAGAGGGTTTTAGGGTTTTGGCACAAGATTTTTAGCCACGTGCTACCCGTTCCTCTAGTGTATAGTTTCTCCTCTAGATCGGATTTCTACAGTGCTTAGGCAAAGCCCTGCCGGAATAGTTCCACCACCATCGCCAGAGCGCCGTCACGCTGCCGGAGAACTCGTCTACCTCTCCGCTCCATCTTGCTGGATCAAGAAGGCGGAGATCGTCATCAATCTATACGTGTGCTGAGCGTGGAGGTGTCGTCCGTTTGGTGCTTGATCGGAACGGATCGTGATTCGATCGCGGGACGCTCGGCGATTTGGATTGCCAAGACGTTCGACTACATGAACCGCGTTTCTTAACGCTTCCCGCTTAGAGATCTACAACGGTACGTAGATCCACTCTCCCTCTCGTAGATGCTCATCACCATGGATAGATCTTGCGTGTGCGTAGGAAATTTTTTGTTTCCCATGCAACGTTCCCCAACATTGGCATCATGAGCTAGGTCTATGTGTAGATGAGATCTCGAGTAGAACACAAAGAGTTTGTGGGCATTGATGCTTAGATTGCTTCCTCCCTTGGTCGTGTTTTGGTTCAGTGGTATTGTGGGATGAAGCGGCCCGGACCAACCTTACTCGTACGCTTACGAGAGACCGGTTCCATCGACTGACGCGTAACTTCGTTGCACAAAGATGGCTGGCGGGTGTCTGTTTCTCCTACTTTAGTTGGATCGGATTCGACAAAGGCGGTCCTTGAGAAGGTTGAAAAGCAACTTATGTATCACCGTTGTGGTTTTTGCATAGGTGAGACTTGTTCTTGCTAGATACCCGTAGCAGCCACGTAAAACATGCAACAACAATTAGAGGACGTCTAACTCATTTTTGCAGGGTATGTTGAGATGTGATATATGTGATGTATGATATTATCATGTGTTGTATAGAATATCACGACTTGCATGTCGATGAGTACGGCAACCGACAGGAGCCATAGGGTTGTCTTTAATTATTGTATGACCTACGTTTCAATCATTAAGCGCCATGTAATGCTTTACTTTATCGCTAAACGGTAGCAATAGTAGTACAAGCATGATGGGCGCGACAACCCTGATGGCAACACGTTGATGGCGATCAAGATGATGGAGATCATGGTGTCATGCCGGTGACGATGGAGATCATGCTGGTGCTTTCAAGATGGAGATCAAAAGCACAAGTTCATGGCCTTATCATGTCACTTATGATTTGCATGTGATGTTAATCCTTTTATGCACCTTGCTTTGCTTAGGACGACGGTAGCATTATAAGCTGATCCCTCACTTGAATTTCAAGATGAATTGTGTTCTCCCCGAGTGTGCTCCGTTGCAAAAGTTCGCCGTGTCGAGACACCACGTGATGATCGGGTGTGATAGACTCTACGTTCACATACAACGGGTGCAAGCCAGTGCTGCACATGTAGAACACTCGGGTTAAACTTGACGAGCCTAGCATGTACAGACATGGCCTCGGAACACAAGAGACCGAAAGGTCGAACATGAGTTATATAGTAGATATGATCAACATGATGATGTTCACCATTGAAACCACCTCAACTCACATGATGATCGGACTTGAGTTGGTGAATTTGGATCATGTGACACTCAGATGACCTGAGGGATGTCAGTTTGAGTGGGAGCTTTAGTAATTTGATTAACTAAACTCATTATCTTGAACAATAGTCTAAGTAACCTTTGCATATTTATGTTGTAGATCAATGGCTCGCGCAGTAGCACCCCTGAATTTTAATGCGTTTCTAGAGAAAGCTAAGTTGAAAGATGATGGAAGTAACTTTGTTGACTGGGCCCATAATCTGGGGATTATCCTCACGGCTTCCCAAAAATCATATGTCCTTGATGCACCGCTTGGTGACCAACCAGAAGACATGTCATCCGAAGACGTTAAGAATGCTTGGGAGGCACGTTCTGGATATTACTCAATAGTTCAGTGTGCAATATTGTATGGCTTAGAATCGGGACTTCAAAGACGTTTTGAACGTCATGGAGCATATGAGATGTTCCAGGAGTTGAAGTTTATCTTTCAGAAGAATGCCCAAATCAAGAGGTATGAGACCTCCAATAAGTTCTATGCTCGCAAGATGGAGGAGAACGGGTCTATCAGTGAACATATACTCAGAATGTCTGGGTATTTGACTCGTCTAGCGGAGTTGGGAATTGCCCTTCTGCCAGAGGCGATCACTGACAGAGTTCTTCAATCACTGCCACTTAGTTACAAGAGCTTTGTGATGAACTATAATATGCACGGGATGAATAAGTCAATCGCCGAGCTGTTTGCGATGCTAAAAGTCGCTGAGTCTGAAATCCAGAAAGAACATCAAGTGCTGATGGTCAATAAAAACACTAGTTTCAAGAAGAATGGCAAGGGCAAGGGCAAGAAGGGTAAAACCAAGAAGGATGGCAAAGCAGTTGCTACTCCTGTAAAGAAGCCCAAGCATGGACCCAAGCTAGAAACTGAGTGCTTTCATTGCAAGGGAACTGGTCACTGGAAGCGGAAATGCCCCAAGTACCTGGCTGACAAGAGGGCGGCCAAAAACGAACAAGGTATATATGATATACATGCTATTGATCTATACCTTACTAGCTCTCGTTGTAGTGCCTGGGTATTTGATACCGGTTCGGTTGCTCACATTTGCAACTCAAAATAGGAACTACGGAATAGACGAAGGCTGGCAAAGGATGAAGTGACGATGCATGTGGGAAATGGTTCCAAGGTTGATGTGATCGCCGTCGACACGCTCTCTCTTTGATTACCATCGGGATTAGTGATGAACCTGAATAATTGTTATTTAGTGCCTGTGTTAAGCATGAGCATTATATCTGGATCTTGTTTATTGTGAGACGGTTACTCATTTAAATCAGAGAATAAAGGTTGTTCTATTTATATGAGTAATATCTTTTATGGTCATGCACCCAAAGTGAGGGGTTTATTCATATTGAATCTTGATAGTGATGACACACATGTTCATAACATTGATGCCAAAAGATGTAGAGTTGATAATGATAGTACCACTTTCTTGTGGCATTGCCATTTAGGTCATATTGGTGTAAAACGCATGAGGAAGCTCCATGCTGATGGACTTTTGGAGTCACTTGATTTTAAATTACTTGACACATGTGAACCATGCCTCATGGGAAAGATGACTAAAATGTCGTTCTCTGGAACAATGAACGGGTAAGTGACTTATTGGAAATCATACATAGTGATGTGTGCGGTCCATTGAATGTTACAGTGCGTGGTGGATATCGTTATTTTCTCACCTTCACTAATGAATTAAGTAGATATGGGTATATTTACTTAATGAAACACAAGTCTTAAATGTTTGAAAAGTTCAAGCAATTTCACAGTGAAGTTGAGAATCATCGTAACAAGAAGATTAAATTCCTGCGATCTAATCAAGGAGGTGAATATCTGAGTTATGAGTTTGGCAGTCACTTAAGACAGTGTGGAATTGTTTCACAGTTGACACCGCCTGGAACACCACAGCGTAATGGTGTGTCCGAACGTCATAATCAAACCTTATTAGATATGGTGCGTTCTATGATGTCTCTTGCTGATTTGCCATTATCGTTTTGGGGTTATGCATTAGAGACAGACGCATTCACTTTAAATAGGGTACCATCAAAATCCGTTGAGACGACGCCATATGATATGGTTTGGCAAGAGGCCAAAGTTGTCGTTTCTTAAAGTTTGGGGGTGTGATGCTTATGTAAAAAAGCTTCAGCCCGAAAAGCTGGAACCCAAAGCGGAGAAATGCATCTTCATAGGTTACACGAAAGAGACAGTGGGGTATACCTTCTATCTCAGATCTGAAGGTAAAGTGTTTGTTGCTAAGAACGGAACATTTCTTGAGAAAGAGTTTCTCTCGAAAGAATTGAGTGGGAGGAAAATAGAGCTTGATGAGGTTATTGAACCTTTACTTCAACCAGAAAGTAGTGCAGCGCAGAAAGATGTTTCTGTGGAACCTTCAACGGTTGAAGAGGAAGTTAATGATGATGATCATGAAGCTTCGGATCAAGCTGCTATTGAACCTCGTAGGTCGACAACTCCGCGTACTACTCCTGAGTGGTACGGCAACCCTGTCTTGCAGGTCATGTTGTTGGACAACAATGAACCTACGATCTATGGAGGAGCGGTGATGGGCCCGAATCCCGAGAAATGGATAGAGGCCATGAAATTCGAGATGGGATCCATGTATGAAAACAAAGTATGGACTTTGGAAGTATTACCTGAAGGGCGAAAGGCCATTCAGAACAAATGGATCTTTAAGAAGAAGATAGACGCAGAAGGTAATGTCACCGTCTATAAAGCTCGAATTGTGGCAAAGGGTTTTTCACAAGTTCAAGGAGTTGACTACGATGAGACCTTCTCACCCGTAGCGATGCTTAAGTCTGTCAGCATCATGTTGGCAATAGTTGCTTATTTCGACTATGAAATTTGGCAGATGGATGTCAAAACAGCGTTCCTCAACGGTTTCCTTGAGGAAGAGTTGTATATGATGCAACCAGAAGGTTTTGTCGATCCAGAGAATGCTGACAAAGTTTGCAAACTCCAGCGATCCATTTATGGGCTGGTGCAAGCATCTCGGAGTTGGAATAAGCGTTTTGATGAGGTGATCAAAGCGTTTGAGTTTATACAAGTTTATGGAGAAGCTTGTATTTACAAGAAAGTGAGTGGGAGCTCTATAGCGTTTCTAATATTATATGTGGATGACATATTGCTGATTGGAAACAATATAGAAATGCTGGAAAGCGTGAAGGAATATTTGAACAAGAGTTTTTCAATGAAGGACCTAGGAGAAGCTGCTTTCATATTAGGCATTAAGATCTATAGAGATAGATCGAGACGCTTAATAACACTTTCACGGAGCACATACCTTGATAAAGTTTTGAAGAAGTTCAAAATGGATCAGTCCAAGAAGGGGTTCTTGCCTGTGTTACAAGGTGTGAAGTTAAGTAAGACTCAATGCCCAGTGACTGCAGAAGATAGAGAAAAGATGAGTGTCATCCCCTATGCTTCAGCCATAGGCTCTATCATGTATGCAATGATGTGCACAAGACCCGATGTTAGCCTTGCCATAAATATGGACGGAAGGTTTCAAAGTGATCCTGGAATGGAGCACTAGGCAGCGGTCAAGAATATCCTTAAGTACCTGAAAAGGACTAAGGAAATGTTTCTCGTTTATGGAGGTGATGAAGAGCTCGTCGTAAAGGGTTCCGTCGATGCAAGCTTTGACACTGATCCGGATGACTCTAAGTCACAAACCGGATACGTATTTATTCTCAACAGGGGAACGGTAAGTTGGTGCAGTTCCAAGCAAAGCGTGGTAGCCGATTCTACGTGCGAAGCGGAGTACATCGCAGCCTTGGAGGCAGCGAAGGAAGGTGTCTGCATGAAGTAGTTCATAACAGATCTTGGAGTAGTGCCCAGTGCACTGAATCCAATGAACCTGTTCTGTGACAACACTGGTACCATTGCTCTGGCCAAGGAACCAAGGTTTCACAAGAGGACCAGACACATAAAGCGACACTTCAACTCCATCCGCGATTACATCGAGGAAAATGACATAAATATTTGCAAAGTGCACATGGATCTGAATGTTGCATACCCATTGACTAAACCTCTTCCAAGGGCTAAACATGATCAACACTAGAACTGCATGGGTGTTCTATTCATTACAATGTAAATCACATAGTGATGTGAACTAAGTTATTGACTCTAGTGCAAGTGGGAGACTGTTGGAAATATGCCCTAGAGGCAATAAATAAAGGGTTTATTATTATATTTCCTTGTTTATGATAATCGTTTATTATCCAT
The DNA here is from genome assembly GCA_022496015.1 of Hordeum marinum. Classification (NCBI taxonomy): domain Eukaryota; kingdom Viridiplantae; phylum Streptophyta; class Magnoliopsida; order Poales; family Poaceae; genus Hordeum; species Hordeum marinum. The sequence goes on along the minus strand of CM039677.1, from coordinate 384,795,018 downwards.
GCTATAATTGTATTGATTGGAAACACATTACATGTGTGGGTAAATAGAAAACACTTTGTCCCTAGTATGCCTCTAGTGAACTAGCTCGTTGATCAAAGATGGTCAAGGTTTCCTAGCCATTGACATGTGATGTCATTTTATAAATGCGATCACATAATTAGGAGAATAATGTGATGGACAAGACCCAAACTACAAACGCAGCATATGATCGTGTCAGTTTATTGCTACTGTTTTCTGCATGTCAAGTATATGTTTCTATGACCATGAGATCATGCAACTCACGGACACCGGAAGAGTGCCTTGTGTGTATCAAACGTCGCAACATAACTGGGTGACTATAAAGGTGCTCTACAGGTATCTCCGAGGGTGTCTGATAGGTTGGCATGGATCAAGACTGGGATTTGTTACTCCGTGTGACGGAGAGGTATCTCAGGGCCCACTCGGTAATACAACATCACAATAAGCCTTGCAAGCAATGTGAATAAGTGTTAGTCATGGGATCTTGTATTACGGAACGAGTAAAGAGACTTTATGGTAACGAGGTTGAACTAGGTATGGAGATACCGACGATCGAATATCGGGCAAGTAACATACCGAAGAACAAAGGGAACATCATACGGGATTAACTGAATCCTTGACATAGAGGTTCGACCGATAAAGATCTTCGTAGAATATGTAGGAACCAATATGGACATCCAGGAACCGCTATTGGTTATTGACCGTAGAGGTGTCTCAGTCATGTCTACATAGTTCTCGAACCCGCAGGGTCTGCACACTTAAGGTTTGGTGATGTTTCGGTAGTATAGAGTTATGTATGGTGGTGACCGAAGGTTGTTCGGAGTCCCGAATGATATTCCGGACATCACGAGGAGCTCCAGAATGGTCCAGAGGTAAAGATTGATATATAGGAAGTCCTATTTTAGTCGTCGGAAAAGTTTCGGGCTCATCGGTAGTGTACCGGGAGTGCCGGTAGTGTACCGGGAGACCATCGGGAGGGGTATTTCGACCCAAGAGGCTACATGGGCTGTGGGAGGATTAATACCAGCCCTTAGTGGGCTGGAGGAAGTCCCACAAAGGGCCCATGTGGCTGGCAAGAAAAAGCCCAAAAGGAAAAAGGTGGAAAAAAGCAAAAGGGCTAAATTAGGAAGGAGTCCTAATCCTACTAGGAGTGGAGGAGGAGGACTCCTCCCTCCTGGTTCAGCCAACCCAAGGTCTGTCTCCTTGGGATCCAAGCCTCCTCCTCCTCTCCTCCTATATATACTAGGGGTTTTTAGGGTTTTGGCACAAGATTTTCAGCCACGTGCTACCCGTTCCTCTAGTGTATAGTTTCTCCTCTAGATCGGATTTCTGCAGTGCTTACGCAAAGCCCTGCCGGAATAGTTCCACCACCATCGCCGGAGCACCGTCACACTGCCGGAGAACTAGTCTACCTCTCCTCTCCCTCTTGCTGGATCAAGAAGGCGGAGATCGTCATCAAGCTGTAAGTGTGCTGAACGCGGAGGTGTCGTCCGTTCGGTGTTTGATCGGGACGGATCGTGATTGGATTTCGGGACGCTCGGCGATTTGGATTGCGAAGACGTTCGACTACACCAACCGTGTTTCTTAACGCTTCCCGCTTAGCGATCTACAAGGGTAAGTAGATCGACTCTCCCTCTCGTAGATGCTCATCACCATGGATAGATCTTGCGTGTGCGTAGGAAATTTTTTGTTTCCCATGCAACGTTCCCCAACACCATGAAGGAAAGCTGTTTTGACATCCATCTGCCATATCTCATAATAATAATATGCACCTAGAGCTAGTATGATCCTCACCGACTTTAGCATCACTACTAGCGAGTAGGTCTCGTTGTAGTCAATTCCTTGAACTTGTCCATAACCTTTAGCGACAAGCCAAGCTTTGTGGATCTGAACATTTCTAGCCACATCGGTTTTCTTCTTAAAGATCCATTTACAACAAATCGCTAATATGACAGGTGGCGGATCAACCAAGTCCTAGACTTGATTTTCATCCATGGACTTTAACTCGGATCCCATGGCCTCGAGCCATGCCTCGGAATTTGGGCTCACCATCGCTTCCGCATAAGTGGCCGGCTCGTCGCTTTCCAGCAACAATACATCGCGCACTCTGCGCAATCTTTCCAACCTCCGTGGCTCTGGTGCCGACTCCACTACGGGTTATCTGATCAACTCCGGTATGATCACATCACCAGAAGAGTCGTCCCCAAGTGGCTCTCAAATTTCTTCGAGTCGCATCGTTCTCCCACTGGCCTCCCAATTGAGAAACTCTTTCTCTAGGAAAACCCCGTTCCGAGCAACAAACACTTTGTTCTCTTCTCGGTTGTAGAAGCTGTATCCCAAGGTTTCCCTCGGATATCCCACGAATATGCATTTATCCAACTTGGGTGTAATCTTGTCCAACATGAGTCACTTAACAAATGCTTCACAACCCCAAATCTTTAGAAAAGACAAACTAGGAGTCTTCCCAGTCCACATCTCATGTGGTGTCTTGTCAACGGATTTTAATGGCACCATATTAAGTGTGAAAGTTGCAGTTTCTAGAGCGTATCCCCAGAATGACAAGGGTAAATCCGATTTGCTCATCATTGACCAGACCATGTCCAACAAGGTTCGATTTCTCTGTTCTAACACACCGTTTCTCTACGGCGTGCCCGAAGGTGTGAGCTGATGTACTATACCTTGGCTTTTCAGATGGTTATCAAACTCCTGGCTCATGTAATCACCTCCATGATCTGATCGTAGAAGTTCTATCGTCTTGTCGAGCTGATTTTCAACCTTGTTCTGAAACTCTTTGAACTTTTCAAAAGTTTCCCAGATGTGCCTCATCAAATAGATATATCCATATCTACTCAAGTCGTCGGTAAAAGTCATGAAGTACTTATAGCCACCTCTGGTCGTTGTGCTCATTGGACCACACACATCACTATGTATAAGCTCCAACAGCTCGGACGCCCTCTCGCAACTCTTTGCAAAAGCAGACTCAGTCATCTTGCCTAGCAAGCATGATTCACATGTCTCGAATGACCCGAAGTCGGACGAAGCTAATAGTCCATCATCATGGAGCTTCTTCATGCGTTTTAGACTAATGTGTCCAAGCCGGCAATGCCAGAAGTATGTCGGATTTATCTCATTAAGCTTATGCCTCTTGACATTCACGTTATAGACTGGCTCTGTTTCTAGATTCAAAATAAATAACCCATCTACAATGGGTGCATAGCCATGGAACATTCCATTCAAATAAAATGAACAACCATTATCCTTTATATTGAATTCATAACCTCGACTCATCAAGCATGAGACGGAAATAATGTTCCGACTATGTGCGAGAATGTAATAACAATTATTCAATTCCAAAATAAATCCAGAAGGAAGCTTGAGCTGCCTCGTGCCGACCTCCAACGCAGCAACTCTTGCTTTGTTGCCGACCCTGATATCAATCTCCCCTTGTGCCACATGCCTAGTTCTTACTAGCCCCTGCATCGAGTTGCAAATATGAACAACCAATCCGGTATCAAATACCCAAGAGCTACTAGGTATGCCAGCAAGGTAAATGTGTATAACATATCTAACAAGTGTACCTTTCCCTAAAGAAGCATCTCCGGCCTTCTTGTCATGCTCAGCATGCCACTAGCTACAGTTCCTCTTCCAGTGACCAACTTCCTTGTGGTGAAAGCAAATGGTCTTTGAGTTCGGTCTGGACTTTGTCTTAGCAGTGGAGACAGCCATCTCCGTGCCCTTTGCTTTACCCTTTTTCTTGTACCAACTCTTCTTGAACTTTGTCGAGTTCTGCACAATCAACACTTGATGCGTGCCTTTCTTAATATCCTGCTCTGCCACCTTGAGCATCCCATGCAATTGATGACCCACAAGTATAGGGGATCTATCATAGTCCTTTCGATAAGTAAGAGTGTCAAACCAAACGAGGAGCAGAAGGAAATGATAAGCGGTTCTCAGTAAGGTATTCTCTGCTAGCACTGAAATTATCGGTAACAGATAGTTTTGTGATAAGATAATTCGTAAGGGGTAGCAAGTAACAATTGTAACAAAGGTGCAGCAAGGTGGCCCAATCCTTTTTATAGCAAAGGACAAGATTGAACAAACTCTTATATAAAGTACGACGCTCCCGAGGACACATGGGAATGTATGTCAAGCTAGTTTTCATCATGCATATATGATTCGCGTTCGTTACTTTGATAATTTCATATGTGGGTGGACCGGTGCCTGGGTGCTGCCCTTACTTGGACAAGCCTTCCACTTATGATTAACCCCTCCCGCAAGCATCCGCAACTACGGAAGAAGAATTAAGATAAATTTAACCATATAATGAAACATGTGGATCCAAATCAGCCCCTTACGAAGCAACACATAAACTAGGGTTTAAGCTTCTGTCACTCTAGCAACCCATCATCTACTTATTAATTCCCAATGCCTTCCTATAGGCCCAAACAATGGTGAAGTGTTATGTAGTCGACGTTCACATAACACCACTAGAGGAGAGAACATACATCTCATCAAAATATCGAACGAATACCAAATTCACATGATTATTTATAACAAGACTTATCCCATGTCCTCGGGAACAAACGTAACTACTCACAAAGCATATTCATTTACATAATCAGAGGAGTATTAATGATGATCAAGGATCTGAACATATGAGATCTTCCACCAAGTAAAATAACTAGCATCAACTACAAGGAGTAATCAACACTACTAGCAACCCACACGTACCAATCTGAGGTTTTGAGACAAAGATCGGATACAAGAGATGAACTAGGGTTCGGAGAGGAGATGGCGCTGATGAAGATGTTGATGGAGATTGACCCCGTCTCGATGAGAGGATCATTGGTGATGACGATGGCTTTGATTTCCCCCTCCCGGAGGGAATTTTCCCTGGCAGGATCGCCCTGCCAGAGCTCTAGATTGGTTCTGCCCAAGTTCCGCCTCGAGATGGCGGCGCTTCATCCTGAAAGCTCTGTTCTGATTTTTTCCAGGTTGAAACCCTCAATATAGGAGAAGATGGGTGCCGGGGGGCTGCCAGGTGGGGCGCGCCTAGGGGGGTAGGGCGCGCCTTGTAGGCTTGTGGCTGCCTGGTGGGCCCCCTGATGTATTTCTTTTGCCCAATATTTTTAATATATTTCAAAATAATTCTCCATAGATTTTCAGGATAGGTATCTCAGATTTGCTCCTTTTCTAGTCCAGAACTCCCACTGCCGGCATTCTCCCTCTTCATGTAAACCTTGTAAAATAAGAGAGAAAAGGCATAAGTGTTGTACCAAAATGTGTAATAACAGCCCATAATGCAATAAATATCAATATAAAATCATGATGCAAAATGGACATATCAAGTCCCCCAAGCTTAGACCTCGCTTGTCCTCAAGTGAAAGACGAAATCGATAAATATGTCCACATGTTTAGAGATAGAGGTGTCAATAAAATAAAATACGGACATGAAGGCATCATGATCATCTTTAGAACAACAACATATATTGACATATAATTTCTTATGCAGAAGTAATAATTCATTCACAATGGCAAAGTATGAATCAAGAAGTCTATTGAGAACCGACAAATTATGATCTCAGTCATTAAAGCAATTCCAATTTATCATAATGTAGGAAAGAGTCTATATAAGAGCTTGTAAAGCAATCCCACATACTCAATCATCTTTTAGTCTTTCACAATTGCTAACACTCATGAGGTACCTATGAGTTCAAAGTTTCAATCGGACACAGAGTACGATATCGTCTTATAGTGTTGCCTCCCAACTATTTACCTCAAGGGTAATGTCAACAGTAATAACTCATGCTCGTCCACTTCCGAGTGGATATATGTGCCTAGATCATTCCCCAACACGTGACATTTGCCAGAAAATAAAGGCAAAAATGGAGAAAGTGATGGAGATCACCACGACTCTTGCATAAAAGTAAGTACTAGAAAATAAAAGTAATAGATAGGCCCGTCACAGAGGGAAGCAGAGGTTGTCATGTGCTTTTATAGTTGGATGCACGATCCCTTAATGCAAAAGAATGTCACTTTATATTTCCCCTTGTGATAGAGAACTTTATTATGCAGTCCGTCGCTTTTATTTCTTCCTATCACAAGTTCGTATAAAGTTTATTTTCCTCATATTAATAGATCACACATATTTAGAGAGCAATTTTTATTGCTTGCACTGCAGTCAACTTACTTGAAGGATCTTATTCTATCCTTAGCTAGGTATGTATGGTGGACTTTCGTGGCAAAATTGGGTTAAGGGTGTTTGGATGCACAAGTAGTATCTCTACTCGGTGCGGAAGTTTTGGCTGATATGAGGTGGAAGCAAGCGACGCGTGTTGAGGGATCTATAACAATATAACTTCTATTCAGAAATAAGAAAACATAAACCATTATGTTGTCTTCCTTGTCCAACATCAACTTCTTAACATATAATATTTTAATGAGTGCTCACAATCATAAAAGATGTCCAAGATAATATATTTATATGTGAAACTCTCTTTCTTTATTACTTCCTTTTAAATGCCCACAATGACTAACAACTATGTTTGTTAACCCACAACAGGTTTCAATCGACATACTTCTTGTATGTGAAGTCGTTACTCCCCGTAAGATTGTCATATATACTCTTTGCTTTTATTCTATACTTCTTTCTACTTCATCTTTCTCAAGATCAAGATCATGCCAAATAAGAAAAAGCCCTCAACTCAAAAGCAATTTTTATTATATAACTCACGGACTTGCTTACATAGGAGGAATCATAAAGCAAAGACTAAACCTAGATCACACGAAAACTTTATTCTACTAAATCAAGATATAACCGAAAGGATCGAACTAAGGAAAGATGATAAAAATAAAAATGAAAATAGAAAAAAAAGATGTGATGGTGATACGATACCGGGGCACCTCCCCCAAGCTTGGCACAAGCCAAGGGGAGTGCTCATACACATGTGTTTAGTTGTCTTGCTTCGGAGGTGGTGATGTTGGAGTTGTTGATGAGGTTGAAAGCATGTCTAGTTTCCTCCTAAGCATAAAATTTTGTTCTCTCCGATCGTCCACCTCCTACTCGAGCTTCAATATCTTTTGACATAATTCTTCCTTGCTCTCCTGCAGGAAACGATGAGGGATAAATAGAACCTTGGGTTTTCGCCGGTTGTTGGGAAGGCTTGATTTCTTGAACTCCAAGTGCATATCTCCTGGCTGAGGCAAGGGGGGCCTCTCCTTCATCTGAGCTTTCTTCCTCATACTTGCCTTCTTGTTCTTCCTCCAAGAACAATCCATAAGGATCTAAGTCCCCTTAGCGCTTGGGATTGGCAAGATAATGCGATATATAGCTCTCCCCATCAGAATCTTGGGATGACATATTGCTCTAAATCTGCGTACCACATACCTATTCCTTTTCGGAGTTTGAAACATTCTGGTAGGTCTCCCTAATGTACTCCTCCGGAGTTATGGTGTTGATGACATTGGTTTCAACATTAATGGGAGTACCCGAGATATAATGTTTGATTCTTTGACCATTCACCACCTTCGGGTTTGTGCCTTCGGCGTTGTTAATCTTGATGGCGCTAGAACAGTATACCTCCTCGATAATGTAAGGACCTTCCCATTTAGAGAGAGGTTTTCCTGTGAAAAATCTCAAACGAGAATTTTATAGCAATACATGATCACCTACATTAAATTCACGCTTTTGTATCCTTCTATCATGCAATCTCTTGACCTTTTATTTAAACAACTTGGCATTCTCATAGGCTTGGGTTCTCCATTTGTCAAGTGAGCTAATGTCAAATAACCTCTTCTCACTAGCGAGTTTGAAATCATAATTGAGCTCATTGATTGCCCAATATGCTTTATGTTCTAGTTCTAGTGGTAAGTGACATGCTTTACCATAAATCATCTTATACGGAGACATACCACTACTAGGGAAAACCCTAGTAGTAGCGCTCTAAATATGCATAGTAGTAGCGTTGGGTCTAGCACTACTGCTATTGTGCTACAGCTAAGTTTTAGCAGTAGCGTTGGCCTGGCAAGCACTACTACTATGTGTTGTTAGCAGTAGCGCTTGTCAGGCGAGCGCTACTGCTAACGATCTGTAGCGCTTGGACGAACGAAGCGCTGCTGCTAATCCAGCGCTGCTATTAGATGATTTCCAGCGCTACTGCTAGTATTCCTGCTTTCATAGATTTACACCCTCTACGTATTTGTGATGTATTTATCAGGATCTATACAATAGTTTCATTAGATCATCATAATACATCATGGTCATATAAGAACTCCTCATCATCATCATTTTCGTCAATGAGACATCATATAACAAGTTGGTCACTAGTCATAATTACAACTCCTCCTCCTCATCATCATCAACTCTAACACATTGTAGCAAATAATAACACATTGTACCTAGGACCTAGTCCTCTCTCATAGGACCTACTCTACCCTCTCTTAGGTACAATATCATAAAACAAGATAGGTCCTGACTCTCCATTATGGAGAACGGAGATCATACTGTCTCCCATTCTTGGCCTACGCACAATGTTGCTTCCAAGTATCTCTCTATGATTGATCATACATTTTTTCCAATCTTTGATTGTCATGTCTTCATCGATTTTAGAAATCCGGTATGGACAGGAGTGATGCGTAGGCTGACCTGGCCGTGGCGGCCCTAAACTCATAACAACAATGCGACCTCTCGGAAACATCAGATGAGGCACACAATCCTTCGGGATTTTCTGTTGAAAAAAATAGTAATAACTTTGTAGTTAGCAATGTAGTTTAGTTTTAGAAGAATTTATGCAAAAGATGCACGGATGTCGTAATAGTAGAAAATCTTACCATGCAATCTCCATGGATGTTACCGTAGTTCACCACGTGCACTAGTGGCACGTATTGACCACAATGTGGAGGAGTTTGATAATAGCTATTGTAATTCTCAAGATGACTAAGAAATGCAGTAAGATGACCTTTCTTCTTATAAGTTAATTCTGCTTCATCACTGTAGTAGTAGGTTCTATCTACCATCTTCCATACATTTTTTGAAGAATGAAAATAAGCTGTCAATGCAAATAAGTTGTAAACTATTTTTAAATAAACAATATAAATTACTTAATAAATATGGTTGAGAAACTCACATAATGGTAGAACTGGAGGCGTCTGCACATCGACCTAGATGTCGATATTACCTTCAATTTCATCTTTCGGACGAATATCAAAGGTGATAAGCATATTAGGCTCAAATGCATAAGCCTTGGATGGTGCTCTCCAAGTTTTGCATTCGAAATAGCAGTAGGTGTCTGCATGATACAATTTTACCGCAAAAGTAAAACCATGCTCGGTCCTCAAGTGAACTATATTTACCTCCATAGTTTTTTTTAGTATTGAAACCAATCTTATCCAAGACAGCAATTCTTGCATGGCACGGGATACACTAGTAGAATAATAAAAAATTAAAATTATAAGTTGAAGCAAAAGAAGCAAAAGTCATGCTTACTTACGAAAAAAGACTTGTCATTGTGACTTACTGTATCCACTTCGAAGGTCTCGTCCAGCATGATGCTGAAGCGCCTACCATCAACTAGGAAAGTCTTGTCACACAGGCCGCGCTCGTCTTCGCAGTATTTGCACATAGCGAATTCCCTTTTGTCGTTAGACATTTCCTATGTTTATAGTTGAAACATTTAAAATCGATCGAAGGAAACTACGAGAAAACTGATCAACACACAGATCACTATTACTCAATATGCAACGGGTTGACTTTAGGTCTATCGAGTCTTTCCTTCCTAAACTCTCATCTCACGTATATGGTGGGTACTCCCTCTGATATTGCGATCGTCGGTGATGGTGACTCCTTCATTCGTCCCCGAGTGCATTACACCAAAATGTCTAGCACACGGGAACGAAGGAGAAGCGACCCCCACGACAACAGTCAGGATTCTTCCTCTCTCATATTTCGATCGTCGGTGATGGTCGCTACTCCTCCTTTCCCTAGTGCATTACAAATATCTAGCACAAGGAAAAGAAGGAGAAGCGACCACTACGACAACAGTCGGGATTCTTCCTCTCATATATATATATATATATATATATATATATATATATATATATATATATATATATATATATGGTGGACACTCTCCCTCACTAAAAGACACACAAGGAGCCAAAACAGACCTAAAGTCAACCCGTTCCATATATCGAGCAATGACAAGCACTCGATATGGTCTACATTGTAGCACAAGTCATGCTAAAATTCATGAAAAAAAATTCGGCGTGACCTTTACAAAAAATAGGAAATATCAAGCGCCTGAAATTCACTGGAAGGAAAATGAATCAACATTCTAGCGAAACATAGGCCACTCGGATCATTTGCATATAACAGTAAGAAAAATATAGAACTTGAAGAAAATGCAATAAGGTTTTTCTTCACAATATTTGAAACTAAATTCAGCCTACCTAAATTGTTGTCCTAATAATTTGAAACCTAGCTAAATTTCTGTCCTAATAGGGCACTTGGCCACAATTATCGAACAATTCAAAGTACTTGGGCACTTGGGCACATTCATATTTTGCATCAATTCACAACCTAACCCTAGAATCAATTCACAATTTCATTTTCCTTTCACATTTTCATTTTCATTTCCAGTTCATATTTTCATTTTCAATTCACATTTTCATTTCAAAAAAATCCTAGATCTAACACTAGCATCTATCCATCCATCCTAGTTCTAACCCTAGCTAGTTACTAAAACTAAATTCAATGCAATAGGGGAGGGAGGGAGGGAGGGAGGGAGGGAGAGGGTCAGAGGAAGAGGTGGGTTGGAGGGAGGGAGGGAGGGAAGTGGCCGGAGGAGGAGAAGGGGCGGTGGGCGGAGGAGGAGAAGCGGCGGTGGCCAAAGGAAGGAGGGTGAGGGTCGGGGGAGGAGGGTGAGGGCCGGGGGAGAAGGAGCGGCGGTGGCCGAAGGAGGAGAAGTGGTGGTGGCCGCAGGAGAAGAAGGGGTGATGGCCGAAGGAAGGAGGGTGAGGTCCGGGGGAGGAGGGCGAGACGAGGGTGGGGGCGAGAAGGAGGCCTACCACAATGGAGGAGACGGCGGCACGGCAACGGGGGCGACAGCGTGGCGAGCGAGAGAGAGTGTGTGTGTGCACAGGGGTGAGTGAGCAATGCGGGCGAGGGGAAGAGGATAGGGTACATTACCTGTATCGCTTTTAGTAAAAGCGCGCTACCGATACGATTTTATTAGTAGCGCTTTTTTCTCGAGAGCGCTGCTACTACAAATAGTGGCGGTGGGCTCATCGGGTCCCGCTTAGCAGTAGAGCTCATCATGTTTCCAGCGCTACTGCTAAGCATTTACTTGTAGCACTTCCACACGACAGCGCTACTGCTTATTACCAGTAGTGGTTGTTATTTTCCAGTGCTACTAATAGTGTCCTGCCTATAAGGTTTTTCCTAGTAGTGTACCCATAGGGTTTTTGTAAGCAGTTCTATAAGCCCACAATGCATCGTCAAGTTTCCTAGACCAATTCTTCCTAGATCTACTAACAGTCTTCTGCAAAATCAATTTAGTTTCTTTATTTCTCAATTCTACTTGACCACTAGACTGAGGATGATAAGGAGATGCAATTCTATGATTAACATCATATTTGGCGAGCAATTTACAGAAAGCACCATGAATAAAGTGTGAACCACCATCAGTCATCAAATATCTAGGGACTCCAAATCTAGGGAAAATAACTTCTTTAATCATTTTAATACAAGTGTTATGATCAGCGCTACTAGTTGGGATAGCTTCTACCCACTTAGTAACATAATCACCCGCAACTAGAATATGAGTATACCCGTTAGATTGTGGAAAAGGCCCCATATAATCAAAACCCCAAACATCAAATGGTTCGATAACAAGAGAGTAATTCATAGGCATTTCCTGACATTCATCACAAGACAAGACAAACTTACGAGCATCCTTGAAGAGAGTAGGTCAATAAATCCCAGATTGTAGTACCTTATGTGTAGTTCGATCTCCAGCGTAGTGTCCTCCGTAGGCTTCGGAGTGACACTTGCGTAAGATCTGTTCCTGTTCATGCTCAAGTACAAAACGTCTAATAATACCATCTACTCCTTTATAAAGGTGTGGATCATCCCAAAAGTAATGCCTTAAATCATAGAAGAACTTTTTCTTTTGTTGGTAATTAAGTGAAACTAGGAGGTATAAATTTAGCAACAATGTAATTGTCATAATCAGCATACCAAGGAGCATTATGTGAAGCATTCACGATAGCTAATTCTTCATCAGGAAAGCTATCACCAATAGGTAGTGGGTCATCAAGAACATTTTCTAACCTAGACAAGTTATCTGCCACAGGGTTACCAGCACCCTTTCTATCAATGATATGCAAATCAAATTCTTGTAGCAAAAGGACCCACCTAATAAGTCTAGGTTTAGCATCTTTCTTCTCCATAAGGTACTTATAGCAGCATGATCTGCCACAGGGTTACCAGCACCCTTTCTATCAATGATATGCAAATCAAATTCTTGTAGCAAAAGGACCCACCTAATAAGTCTAGGTTTATCATCTTTCTTCTCCATAAGGTACTTATAGCAGCATGATCGGTGTGAACAGTTACTTTGGAATCAATAATATAAGGTCTAAACTTATGACAAGCAAGCACGACTGCTAAAAATTCTTTTTCAGTAGTAGCATAGTTTCTTTGAGCACTGTCTAGAGTTTTACTAGTATAATGGATAACATTTAATTTCTTATCGACTCTTTGTCCTAGAATAGCACCAACATCATAATCACTAGCATCACACATAATTTCAAAGGGTAGGTTCCAGTCGGGTGGTTGAACAACAGGTGCGGTAATCAGGGCATTCTTAAGAATTTCAAATGCTTCCACACAATCATCATCAAAAACAAACGGGATATCTTTTTGCAAAAGATTTGTGAGAGGCCTAGAAATCTTAGAGAAATCTTTGATAAACCTCCTATAGAAACCAACATGACCAAGGAAACTTCTTATACCTTTGATATCCATAGGGCACAACATTTTTTCAATGGCATCAACTTTAGCTTTATCAACTTCAATACCTCTTTCAGAGATCTTGTGCCCCAAGACAATACCTTCATTAACCATAAAGTGGCACTTTTCCCAGTTCAAGACAAGATTAGTTTCTTCACATCTCTGCAAAACTCGATCAAGGTTGCTCAAACAATCATCAAATGAAGTTCCGTAAATGGAAAAATCATCCATGAAAACCTCAAGAATCTTCTCACAAAAGTCAGAGAATATAGCCATCATACATCTTTGAAAGGTAGTAGGTGCATTGCATAAACCAAAAGGCATACGTCTATAAGCAAAGGTACCGAAAGGGCAAGTAAAAGTGATTTTTTCTTGATCCTGGCTTGATACAGGTATTTGAGAGAAACCAGAGTAACCATATAGAAAGCAAAAATGAGTATGTTTGGATAATCTTTCTAGCATTTGATCAATAAAAGGTAAAGGGTAATGATCTTTCTTAGTAGCTTTATTTAATTTCCTAAAATCAATTACCATTCTATAACCTGTAACAATTCTTTGCGGGGTCAATTCATTTTTATCATTAGGAACAACGGTAATACCTCCCTTCTTAGGGACACAATGGACGGGACTAATCCATCTACTATTGGCAACAGGATAAATTATACCTGCCTCCAGAAGCTATAGTATTTCTTTTCTTACCACTTCTTTCATCTTAGGGTTTAGTCACCGTTGGTGATCAATAACTGGTTTGGCATCAGGCTCCATATTAATTTTATGTTGGCATAGAGTGGAACTAATGCCCTTAAGATCATCAAGAGTATAACCAATTGCAACATGGTGCTTCCTTAGAGTTTTCAATAATCTCTTTTCTTCGTGCTCTGAAAGGTTGGCACTAATAATAACAGGATATATCTCCTTTTCATATAGATAAGCATATTTCAACGTATCAGGTAATTGCTTGAGCTCAAACACGGGATCACCCTTGGGTGGAGGAGGATCCCCAAGTATTTCAACAGGTAAGTTGTGTTTCAAAATAGGCTATTGATCAAAGAAAATTTCATCTATTTCATTCCTCTCATTCATATGCATATCATTTTCATGGTCTAGCAAATATTGTTCTAAAGGATCAGTAGGAGGCACAACAATAGAAGAGAGACCAATAATTTCATCTTTACTAGGCAATTATTTGTCATGGGTTCGTCTACAAAATTTAGAGAAATTAAACTCATGAGACACATCCCCAAAACTCATAATAACTATTTCTTTCTCACAATCAATCCTAGCATTAACAATATTCAAGAAGGGTCTGCCAAATATAATGGGACAAAAATTATCTTGTGGGGAACCAAGAACAAGAAAATCAGTAGGATATTTTATCTTCCCACACAAGACTTCAACATCTCTAACAATCCCCATCAGTGCAATAGTGTCTCTATTAGCAAGCTTAATAGTAACATCAATTTCCTATAGTTCAGTTGGTGCAATATCATGCATGAGTTCTTTGTATAAGGAATAGGGGATTACACTTACGCTAGCATCCATATCACACAAGCCATGATAACAATGATCTCCTATTTTAACAGAAACAACAGGCATGCCAACAACTGGTCTATGTTTATGCTAAGTATCAGGTCTAGCAATTCTAGCTGCTTCATTGTAGAAATGAATAACATGCCCATCAATATTATCAACCAAGATATCTTTAACCATAGCAATACTAGGTTCAAATTTAATTTGTTCAGGGGGTGTAGATGTTCTAATACAACTCTTACAAACCACAGTAGAAGCTTTAGCATGTTCCTTTATCTTAACAGGAAAGGGTGGTTTCTCAATGTAAGCAGTAGGGATTACAAAATCAACATTATAAGTAATAATTTCCTCTTCAGCTTTAATAGGTTAAACTACTTTCACTTTAATGGGAGGATGATATTTAAACCACTTCTCCTTAGGGAGATCAACATGAGTAGCAAAATATTCACAGAAAGAAGCTACTATCTCAGAGTCAAGTCCATATTTAGTGCTAAATTCATGAAAAGCATCGGTGTCTACGAAGGATTTAACACAATCAAACTTAAGATTCATACCTGACTCCTTACCTTCGTCGAGTTCCCAATCTTCAGAGTTGCATTTAATTCTTTCCAATAAATCCCATTTGAATTCAATATCTTTCTTCATAAAAGAACCATCACAAGAAGTATCGAGCATGGATTGATCATTATGATAAAGCCGAGTATAAAAATTCTGAATATTAATTTCTCTCGAGAGCTCATGATTGGGGCATGAATATAACATTAACTTAAGCCTCCCCCAAGCTTGAGCTATTCTTTCTCCTTCACGAGGCCAAAAATTGTAAATATAATTCCGATCACATAAACCAAATGCATAGGATAGAACTTCTGATGAAATTCCATTTTCATTCAGTTGTAATTCCATGATCCAATATCATCGCATAGCCTATACCATGACAATGCCTTCTCCTTCAAAGATAAAGTCAAGACCTTCTTCTTGACAACATCCTCGGGCAAACTTGCAAGCTTAAATTATCCACAAACTTCATCCGCATAGATTAGATGCAAATCTGGATGTAGTGTTTCATCTCCTGCATAAGGATTAGCTAGCAGTTTCTCTATCATACCCGAAGGAATTTCATAATAAATATTTTCAGTAGGCTCAGTAGGTTGAGGGACAACTCTTTGTGTTTCTGGTTGAGGTGAAGATACCCCGAACAAACCCCTCAAAGGATTACTTTCCATAGTAACCAGCGACAGTAAATTTCAGGACACTATATAAATTTTTCCTTACCTAGTTCCACTCACAAAGGCGCTTCACTCCCCAGCAATGGCGCTAGAAAAGAGTATTGATGACGAACAAGTATAAGGGATCTATCTTAGTCCTTTCTATAAGTAAGAGTGTCGAACCCAACGAGGAGCAGAAGGAAATGATAAGCGGTTCTCAGTAAGGTATTCTCTGCAAGCACTGAAATTATCGGTAACATATAGTTTTGTGATAAGATAATTCGTAACGGGTAGCAAGTAACAATTGTAACAAAGGTGCAGCAAGGTGACCCAATCCTTTTTATAGAAAAGGACAAGTCTGAACAAACTCTTATATAAAGTAAGGCGCTCCCGAGGACACATGGGAATTTATTCAAGCTAGTTTTCATCATGCATATATGATTCGCGTTCATTACTTTGATAATTTGATATGTGGGTGGACCGGTGCTTGAGTGCTGCCCTTAATTGGACAAGCCTTCCACTTATGATTAACCCCTCCCGCAAGCATCCGCAACTACGAAAGAAGAATTAAGATAAATCTAACCATAGCATGAAATATGTGGATCCAAATCAGCCCCTTACGAAGCAACACATAAACTAGGGTTTAAGCTTCTGTCACTCTAGCAACCCATCATCTACTTATTACTTCCCAATGCCTTCCTCTAGGCCCAAACAATGGTGAAGTGTTATGTAGTCGACGTTCACATAACACCACTAGAGGAGAGACAACATACATCTCATCAAAATATCGAACGAATACCAAATTCACATGATTACTTATAACAAGACTTATCCCATGTCCTTGGGAACAAACGTAACTACTTACAAAGCATATTCATTTACATAATCAGAGGAGTATTAATGATGATCAAGGATCTGAACATATGAGATCTTCCACCAAGTAAACCAACTAGCATCAACTACAAGGAGTAATCAACACTACTAGCAACCCACACGTACCAATCTGAGGTTTTGAGACAAAGATCGGATACAAGAGATGAACTAGGGTTCGGAGAGGAGATGGTGTTGATGAAGATGTTGATGGAGATTGACCCCCTCTCGATGAGAGGATCGTTGGTGATGACGATGGCTTCGATTTCCCCCTCCCGGAGGGAAGTCTCCCTGGCAGGATCGCCCTGCCGGAGCTCTAGATTGGTTCTACCCAAGTTCCGCCTCGAGACGGCGGCGCTTCATCCCGAAAGCTCTGTTCTGATTTTTTCCAGGTCGAAACCCTCAATATAGCAGAAGATGGGCATCGGAGGGCTGCCAGGTGGGCCACAAGCCCCAGGGGCATGCCAAGGGGGGTAGGGCGCGCCCTGCAGGCTTGTGGTTACTTGGTGGGGCCCCTAATGTATTTCATTCGCCAAATATTTTTTATATATTCCAAAATAATTCTCCATAGATTTTCAGGACTTTTGGAGTTGTGCAGAATAGGTATCTCAGATTTGCTCCTTTTCTAGTCCAGAACTCCCACTGCCGGCATTCTCCCTCTTCATGTAAACCTTGTAAAATAAGAGAGGAAAGGCATAAGTGTTGTACCAAAATGTGTAATAACGGCCCATAATGCAATAAATATCAATATAAAATCATGATTCAAAATGGATGTATCAGCAATTCAGTGAGCTTCTTATCCGTACCATGCATATGATAGTTCGAGATGAACGTCCCATAGCTAGCTGGAAGAGAACCCGGAACTGCATTAGTCGCCAGCTCATCCAAGAGTGGGAAACCCAACTGATCCAAAGATTACACGTATCCGATCATTTTGATCACATGTGGGCTCAGTGGATCACCTTCCTTCAACATACAATCCATCAAGGATCGCTAGACGTTGAACCTTTCGGTCCTAGCTTGCACCTGAAACATGCTCTTGAGACCCTCGATCATATCGAAAGCCGCAATGTGTTCGAAATGTTGTTGCAAATCGGGCTCCATACAAGCCAGCATGAGGCAGCTAATCTCTTTCGATTCATCAACGAGTTTCTGGTAGGCATTCTTGGTTGTGGCATTAGCATTATCGGCAGGTGCCTCTGGAAGTGGATCATCTAGAACATGTTCCTTTTTATCATGCTTGAGAACAATTCTCAGATTTCTATACCAGGTGGTAAAGTTTGTTCCATTCAGTTTATCCTTTTCCAGAATTGATTTCAATGCAAAGTTTTGAGCAGGTGGTGCCATTGATCTACAACATAAAATATGCAACCACTAAGTAATGTGTTTATGTAGAGTAATTCAAGCCTTAAACAGAACTACTCCCACTGAAGTCAGCATCCCTCTACAAACTCTCAATGATTTAGGATCCGTCTAGCGCGAGCGACTAGTGAGATTTAGCACCACTGCTAGCCAACTTGCTTATTCGGTAAGCAACTCCTTTCTAATCGTATCTCTATACGACTCTTGTCAGTCGGGTAGGTATCTTATACCCCGGCTCCCAGCCTTCTTTGCCAGAAGGCCCAAAACCGTTTTGATAACCTTGTCAAGTTAACCTGATGCAGTGCATGTCCGTGTCCGACATGAACCCTCTAGTTCAAGGACACCTAGTAGCACCTCAATTTTATGAGCCCACTACCAGACGTACTTGACGTGCGAAGGTGCAACATCCAGAATGGAAATATGCTTGATATTAATGAGGGGCCTTTATACCATACTAACATGCATAGAAATAAGAAGCAATATCCATCACATATAAACATGAATATGTGAAATAGTATGGCTCCTTCATGGACATCCTTCCAGGTCAGCTCCAACTCCGATGACCAGGGCGGAACTCCATCTTGTCTATCTCGCGAGGACGCCAAAGCCTCGAACTTGATCTCTGTCCTCCAACTACTACAACTAGTAATGAATTTATAGAGAATCACAAGTTGACAGCATGTCGTTATACAATATAATGACAACACTTTGGCTCTTGTCGGCTGACAATCATGACACGCAGGTCATGTTAAATTACACACACGCATCACATACATATGAACCATACTATTCATGTCAAACCTGCAAAACAAACTTATGTATAGAATCGCATTCTACCGGTTTGCGTGACCGTGTACGAAATACAAGACGCTATGCACACGGCAGTCCGATCGCATCTGCACTCCGATCACGCCGAATTTCCTAATCTGGCCGATCTCATCGATCATCACGAACCCGATTCGGATTTACATTTCACAGTTAACCCCGATGGCGATACCGACCGGTAGGGGTAGGTTGTGTCACAACCTCATCAATTCCGATTGACAAAAAACATAGCCTCAATCTATCCCGATGTGCAGTTGATCTCATCAACCGTGCACATAGCCGATGTCATGAACGACGACGGATCTCATCTGCCACCTCCACATATCAAATATGCATCCGATCTTAATCCAAATCCTATAACAGAGGCTCTGATAACACTGTTGGGTTCTACCGTAGGTGCATCACATGCAAAGTAAAATTTTCCTACGCGCAAAACATCCAAAACATGCTACGGAGATGGATCATAGTTCGTTACCACTAGACGTGCAGTGTCGTGCAGCGGAAGTAGAGTTGGGGTAGCGCGTCCGCGTGGTCCGTCTCCTCCTCGTTCGTTCTCCCTCGAGCAGCCGGTCCGATCTCCCTCGAAGATCCCATCCGCCGGATCCCGCGTACAGGTTCGCCAGAGCGGCGCAAGTGCACCGCCTCTAACGGTATCTGCGCGTGTAGGAGGAACACACCGTGCGGCGACCTGCTAGGTCCGATCACATAGTCGGCGGCGAGTGGAGGTGGCTATTCGCAACACATGCAAATCCTAATGACGGCGTCGAAGCGATCAACCGGATGGGTGTGCCGCACCTCCACTATATATAGGCATCCGGCGCGGGCTCAACTCTTGGGCCTCGCACGGAGCCTAAAGCCCATGTGTTCCTTCCCTTAAGCGCGCGACCCCTTAGGTTCTCGTTCACTTGGTCGCGAATCAGATCACATCCGACATGACCAGTCGGTAGCGGCCTCTAGCAAAACATGCCGACTCCAAGTGTCTGATGAAGCTGGTTAGGCAAACATGTACTTCACACTTCTGTTCCCTTTGCCACACGATATATGTTGTCGTGCACGAGGCGACATGGTCATCCTTGTTGCAGCACGTCCTCTTTCTCGTTCCGGTGAATCCGACCAACACTTTGGATTATCTCATAATCCTCATCGCATGGCCATGCTTATCCAGGTTGGATCACCCGATGGGCCCAGAGTATATCTCTCCTGATTGGAGGGGCAAATCCCATCTTGCTTGACCATGTCTCGCAGCATGGGTCTGGACAAGGCTGAAACCTACCTTTATAACTACCCAGTCACGGAGTAGTGTTTCGTCGGCCCAAAGCAAGTCTATCACCATCCCGAGTACATGCGCCAGCTCAGGTCTTAGGACATAGAACGTATGTTGTACTAGAGACTCGCAGATGACCTATCGCTGCGTCTCATAGTTGGGTCTGTCCAACTCAGACCTTATCTCGACTCGGATCCGACTATGTCGAATTCGACCAGACCTTTCTGAGTCCATATTATCCGGCTAGCATCTAATGTACATGGTCAGTGAGACCGAACCATCCACCGTGTCATATGCTAGTTTGATTAGTTATGCGTCCACACAACCCTTTGGACTAGAAACCATTTAGGACAGTTATCATACAATGCATAGTCTCACAAACAAGTCACGTACTTGTTAATACACATCAATGATAATGTCCAAGGGCTATGTTTATTCATAAACACATAGGAAATATCATCATACATGATTGTCTCTAGGGCATATCTCTAACAGGCATGACATCCCAAAAAGAGATTGTAACAATCCAACACACTTCTACGACGCACCTCCACTTCTACGTGTCATGTTCCTTATTTTTGCAAGAAACAAAACGGGCAAAGTACTAACGGACCACATGTAACACTTCTTTTGTGCTCTGACACCACAGAACAAGGATAAAATGAACATGACACAAGTGCCAAATAGAGAACTGCAACACATGTAACACATCTTTTGTGCTCTGAGACAAAACAAAGATAAAATGAACATGACACAACTGCCAAATAGAGAATAGCACCACATGTAACACATCTTTTGTGCTCTAACACAAAACAAGGATAAAATGAACATGAGACAACTGCCAAATAGAAAATAGAACCACATGTAACACATCTTTTGTGCTCTCACACGGAACACGGATAAAATGAACATGACAGAGAATAGCAGCATGCTTGACACTCACACACTCACAAGCAAATTAGCAGCTGACACTGCGCGTTCATCATCAAAAAGCAGCTGCTTAAAATTGACGGGTGCGGCGAATCCTCGCTCCACCGGCGCGTTGTAGATGTCCTCGGCGCCCTTGTTCCAGGTGGCCTGGGTGCCGTGCACCCCATCCCAGAACAGGTGCTCGTCGCGGTTGACGCAGTAGGTGGAATTGGAGCTGCACAAGGCCTGCCCGCCGAGCCTTCCGCCGCCACAGCACGCGCTGTTCACAACCTTGAACCCGGCAGCCTCGGGGTGCGCGGTGTAGTATGTAACTAGGTTGTAGGAGCTCCCCACAGAGTACCTCATCCCGGGCAGCGACGCGGCGAGCTTCGCCATGGCCTTGCCCAAGCCGTAGTTGAATCCCCTGGCGAGGGCGTTGGTGATTATTTCGCAGGCGAACTCGCCGATCGGGGAGAAGGCCCGCACCACCGGTAGGCAGCCGATGGGCGGCACGTCGATGACACCGAAACGCCGCGCTCCGAGCCCGTACAGCGTCTGGACATAGTTGGTGTAGTTGGACAGAAGGTCCCCGTAGAAGGACGGAACCTCGAGGGGCGACCGTTTCTTTAAGAAGAACTCAAGCATGTCGTTGCCGCCGTCGCTGATGAGGAAGAGGGACTTGGACAACAGCGCGTTAATGGCTTGGGTACTGTTGCCGCCGCCGTTCTCTATCATTTTTGATTTGGTGGCCGCGAAGTACCCTACCTGCTTGCTCAAGGGGAGGGAGGCATTCCCCTGATAACCAATCAAAATGCAAACAAGAAATAAGATTGATCAGGTCTTAGCCACGTAACATGCTGAAAATGCTGAAAATATTAGCAGCTGACAATGATGAAATTTTTTGCAGCATTGTCAGCTGCTAATAAATGCTTCTCACGAATATTGCATTAGTCAAGCAAATTAGCAGCTGACAGTGCTGAAAATATTAATTTTTTACAGATGTAAGATCTCACGAATATAGCAATGAACACGATACAAGCTAGTCGACTGAAATTTAGCAAGACTAATAATTGAACCAATGCAAATAATTTGTTGGAAAAAGGTAGATGAGTGTGAATATGAAACGGGTCTAAAACTGAAAAGCAACTTTAACTCTTGGGAACAAAAAAGAGGCGCGATTAAAGGAGCAGCAGCACTGACGGTGGTGTCGAGAATGCCGGATCCACCGGCGGCGTAGTTGACTCCACCGAAGCCTTTCAAGATCTCACCGTTCGTCTCCGGCTTCAGCGACAGGTACGCCGGCGGGCTCATATCTAAACCCAACAGCCTCGCTGCATTTCAGTTTGCATATTCCTGTTAGTTTCATGGGTTAAAACTTAAAAGACACGATGAAAAAGTGCCTTGCGTAGCACGTACAGATGGAATCGGCCATGTTGTATCCGTTGCTGAACCTTCCGTTAGGCCCCGAGCTCGGGAAGTCGATACCATAGGGAAACGACGGCGTAAAGTCCCCCGGCAGATACTTGAGGTTGCCCACGTCCACCGTCGAGTCGCCGAACACGTACACCGCCGGCACCAGGTGCGCCTCCTCCGCGGCCGCCGGCGAGACAGCCAGGCCGCCGCCGGCGCAGATGATGAGCGCTGCAACCAGTACCGCCGGAGCATTGTTACTGGCCACTCTCACCCCAATCATGGCGCCTGCGCCTATATCTAGCTGGAATATGTGCCTTGAATGGTAGCGGAGTAGTGAGTTGGAGCAAAGCCCAGGCGCTCCTGCCTTTTTATACACGATCGATGCAAGCAGCAGGACGCATGCATGACAATGAGGCGATCGATCAATCCGTTGAATTAGAAATGACAGCAAGAGCCGTGCATGATCTCTTCCGTTTGATCATCTGTCAAGATTGTGCAAGATTGTGCAGTTCACAAGGCCCCATGCAATCACACAAGTCGTCAAATCAAGTCCAAACCTCTTGAGAGATCGTGATACATGTGGACAATTAAAAAAGGAGTATATTAGGCGCAGCATTATAAATAGAAGTCCATGAGCTTGTCGGCCAAACAAATCGCCATGCCAATTGTTCGTGGTCGATATAGTTGGTGCATTGTCAGAACATTAACCACGCATCCGTGCCTCATTAAGCATGGACAGTAAATCTGGTTATGTGCCGCCTGTCAGTGGTGACAAGTTGTCCTGGGCAGGTAAATGTTTTGATTTGGCTGTTCAGGCCGTGTAAAGCCCCTGCTAGCTGTCAAGGAAGCACATCACATGCAGGATTTCCATCACATTTCATACACATATGGACATACACATTCAATCATCATCGTTTCATTGCACTTTTTTGTGACGTCTCATAGACACACTCATACATATATTCATCGGTGACATAAGTGTACATGTGAATTACCTTGTTGTCACTAGTCAATCACAACCTTCATAAATTTGATTCGTCGTGAAGACATAGCATGTAAATCTCGTAGACATTTCATTCAAAGTAAATGAATAGTCATGAATTCAACAATGACATAAGAAATAACAAGTTATAACCATCGAGTACTTGAGACAAAACGGGTACTTAAGAGAAAATGGGTGAAACATTAACACGAGTTATACGACGTGTTGCACTAATCTGTTGATAATTTCAAATAAGGTCATTTCAAGTAAATTGTCATAATTGGAACAACTAAAATCTGTTAACAAAGTTTTCACCATTAATTTTTTTGATGAGCTCAAACATATTTGTTTTCCAGGATCTCATAATGGTGGTTCCGGACATAAGAAAGATGTGTGAAGTCCCATAAAATAAAAAGATGGAGGAAAGGCTTGTCAAATAAAAATGAGTGGGAGGGAAGACCTCTTCCTTGCAAACAATTAGCCCAAGTAAATACTAGCAAAAAATCCATAAAATAAATTAAAAAGAGTGTAATACCTGACCCTAATACAAGGGGCTATGGAAAACATATGTGTTGGCTCCTTGGAACGCCCCAAGCTCGGAGCATGTTGGCAGGACGTGCCCCCCCCCCCTCCCCTGCGGTCACCCGCTGGCCCATGTTTCCGGCTACCCACCAATATAATTTTTGTTGTTTTTTACTCGTGCCAAAAATATCCATTTCTTCATGCAACCTTTTGGGCATCCTCCTTCCTTCATGCAAGCTTGCAAAAATAAAAGGAAAATGAAGTAAAAAAGACGATACCATAATGTATAAAACATGGTGGTTATATATGAGCAATTTATAACAAAAAATAGTGATGTAAATGAACGTATCAACCATCAAGTTTATGAGAGATACTATTAGTGAACCTATGAACTCTAGACTAAATTTTGACATCAGAAAATCCTTAAGCATACTTAACTTGTCTTCTCCTCTAGCGGTCCTTTCCCGAAGGGATCTTCTTGAATTTGGCTTGCGAATTCTATCAGTATACTTGCTGTGGGGGTGCTGGAGTGGCGGCCTTGGGTTTTAGTGGCATGGTTTCCTATTTTGTAATTTTTGTCCCCTACTATGGGTGAAACTCTTCTTCGGTGGAAACGAACGAGTTACAGGTTTCATAAAATGTTTGCGAATTCAAAAAATGTTTATGTTTTAAGTGAAAGTTCAAATATTTGTAAAAATGCTAACAAATTTAACCAAAAAAGTTCTTGAATACTAAATTGTTCATGGTTTCAAAAAAATTCATGATTTAAGAGAATATTCAAATTTTTGTAAAAATGTTAACAAATTTAACCAAAAAATGTTCGTGAATATAAATTGTTCATGGTTTCAGAAAATGTTCACGATTTAAGAGAATGTTCACCAATGTAAGAAATGTTCACGACTTCAAAATATTGTTTGTGAATTTAAAAAAAAATGAAGATACGAATTTGTTAAAAAGTGTTCAAGATTTCAGAAATATGTTTGTGAATTTAAAAGATGTTCAAGATTTCAAAAAAAATGTTAAAGATATTAAAAAAATCAGAAATTTAAATTTCCACAAACTGAAAATGAAAAACAGAAAAGTAAATTAATTACATAATAAAAAGGGAAAACCAAAAATTAATAAGAAAGGAAAAACCAAAAGAAAACATAAAAACGGTTGAAACTTGAAAATAGGCCGGCCCATACAAACCGCACGCCTGAGGCGCGCGGTCACTTACAGGCATCCCGATCGCAAAATAGGACTCCCCATGGGCAATGTATAACCCTGGCGCAAGAGGAGGTCCGTGTACAACTATAGCATAGCCAAGTTTGCTCTTTTTTATGTTTGGGATGTTACGTATGGTTTGGCTAATCCCATGATCAGAGATATATCTCACGCTATGTGGTTTTTGCTGAATGAAACTTGTTCTGCCCCTAAAAAAAGACCCTACATGCCAGGATCGACCTCAAAAGGTTCACTGATCACACACGCACAAACAAAAAGTTATAGCATCACCTTTTTTATTCGAGTGTGTATTTCAGGGCCGTTTTGGCCATTTTTGTTTGAATATAAATTTGCATGCATCATGGCACACTCCCTGTGATTATGATTCTATTGCATTTCCATCGATCCACAAAAAGAATCTAAACGTGTAAGTACAACTTTTCCCCTCTCTCGGAGTCAAAGCCGATGACAGATCGAGGGCGTGCAATAACACGTCGATCGCCGACCAAGAAGAGATGAGCTGCTTGAAGTTGATGGGTGCGGCAAAGCCGAGCTTGACCGGTGCGGCGAAGATGGCATTGGCCAGGGCCGGCCCTGAACAGGTGCGTCCGGTGCGTCGCACAGGGCCCTCACCTGCCGGGGGGCCCCACCTAGGTAGCGCATACGAAGGGCCAGTGCGGAGTGCCTCGGAAAAAAAGAGCAACCAGGCGTCCAGGCAGATCGATGACAAAAAAAATGCAAGGCAGTTATGCGACCGAGGCCTCGACTCCTCGTTCTCCTCCGCCCTCCCCGGCTCCTTGTTCTCCTCTCTCTACGGCGCCCTGCCCTCCCCAATCACACCGGCGTTAATGGAGCGGAATAAATGGAGGAGAACCGGAGGAGATCCCGATTTACTTTCACCAACAATCTGCAACGGTTAGTTCTTCCTATTCCCCTTCTATAAATCTCCCTAGGTCTTTGTGTTGGGGAACGTCGCATGGGAAACAAAAATTTTCCTACGCACACGCAAACCTATCCATGGTGATGAGCATCTACGAGAGGGAGAGTGGATCTACATACCCTTGTAGATCGCTAAGCGGGAAGCGTTAAGAAACGCGGTTGGTGTAGTCGAACATCTTCGCGATCCAAATCGCCGAGCGTCCCGCGATCTCATCACGATCCGTCCCGCGATCCAATCACGATACGTCCCGTGAACTCATCACGATCCGTCCCGCGATCTCATCACGATCCGTCTCACGATCTTGATCACGATCTGTCCCGCGAACTCATCACGATCCGTTCCACGATCTCATCACGAACCGTCTCGCGATCTCGATCACGGTCCTTCCGATCTAGCGCCGAACGGACGGCACCTCCGCGTTCAGCACACGTGCAGCTTGATGACGATCTCCACCGTCTTGATCCAGCAAGAGGAGGTGGATAGGAGAGAGAGTTCACCGGCAGCGTGACGGCGCTCCGGTGATGGTGGTGGAGCAATTCCGGCAGGGCTTCGCCTAAGCGCTGCGGAAAACCGATCTAGAGGAGAAACTGTGCACCGGTGAAACGGGTAGCACGTGGCCGGAAATTCTGTCCAAAAACCACCCAATCCACTAGTATATATAGGAGGAGAGGAGAGGAGAGGCAGCCAAGGCCTTTGGGTCGGCCGAAATAGGAGGTGGGAAGAAATCCTACTTCACCTCCAATCCTAGTTGGAGTAGGATTGCCTCCTATTGGCTGATTTTCCACTTTTTGCTTTAGGACTTTCTCTCCTGCGCCATGGGCCTTTGTGGCTGTTTTCCCAGCCCACTAAGGGCTGGTTATTATTCTCCCACAGCCCATGGACCTCTTGGGGTCGAAATACCCCTCCCGGAGGCCTCCCGGTACACTACCGGCACTCCCGGTACACTACCGGCACTCCCGGTACACTACCGATGAGCCCGAAACTTTTCCGGAAACCAAACTGGGACTTCCTATATATGAATCTTTACCTCCGGACCATTCCGGAGCTCCTCGTGATGTCCGGGATCTCATCCGGGACTCCGAACAAACTTCGGTCACCACCATACATAACTCTACACTACCGAAACGTCACCGAACCTTAAGTGTGCAGACCCTGCGGGTTCGAGAACTATGTAGACATGACCGAGACACCTCTACGGTCAATAACCAATGGCGGGACCTGGACGTCCACATTGGTTCCTACATATTCTACGAAGATCTTTATCGGTCGAACCTCTATGTCAAGGATTCAGTTAATCCCGTATAACGTCCCCTTTGTTCTTCGGTATGTTACTTGCCCGAGATTCGATCGTCGGTATCTCCATACCTAGTTCAACCTCGTTACTGGCAAGTCTCTTTACTCGTTCCGTAATACAAGATCCCGTGACTAACAATTAGCCACATTGCTTGCAAGGCTTGTTGTGATGTTGTATTACCGAGTGGGCCCTGAGATACCTCTCCGTCACACGGAGTAACAAATCCCAGTCTCGATCCATGCCAACTCAACAAACACCATCGGAGATACCTGTAGAGCACCTTTATAGTCACCCAGTTACGTTGCGACGTTTGATACACACAAGGCACTCCTCCGATATCCGTGAGTTGCATGATCTCATGGTCATAGGAACATATACTTGACATGCAGAAAACAGTAGCAATAAACTGACACGATCATATGCTATGTTTGTAGTTTGGGTCTTATCCATCACATCATTCTCCTAATGATGTGATCCCGTTATCAAATGACATCTCATGTCCATGGCTAGGAAACCTTAACCATCCTTTGATCAACGAGCTAGTCCATTAGAGGCATACTAGGGACATGGTTTTGTCTATGTATCCACACATGCATTTAAGTCTCCGATCAATACAGTTATAGCATGGATAATAAACGATTATCATGAACAAGGAAATATGATAATAACTAATTTATTATTGCCTCTAGGGCATATTTCCAACAGTCTCCCACTTGCACTAGAGTCAATAATCTAGTTCACATCACCATGTGATTCGCATTGTTATGAATCTAACACCCAATGAGTTTTGGGGCTCGATCATGCTTTGCATGTGAGAGAGGTCTTATAGTCAACGGGTCTGCGATATTAAGATCCGTGTGTACTTTGCAAATCTCTATGTCAAACCGTAATCACTGCTACCACACTCCACTTGGTACTATTTCCAAATGGCTGCTCCACTATACGTATCCAGATTGCTACTACTAGTCATCCGGATAGGTGTTAAAGCTTGCATCGACGTAACTCTTTACGACGAACTCTTTATCACCTCCATAATCAAGAAACATTTCCTTAGTCCTCTGGTTACTAAGGATAATTCCGACCGCTGTCCAGTGATCCACTCCTGGACCACTCTTGTACCCCCTGACAGACTCGTGGCAAGGCACACATAGGTGCGGTACACAGCATGGCATAATATAGAGCCTATGGCTAAGGCATAGGGGACGACATTCATCCTTTCTCTTTCTTCTGCCGTTGTCGAGCTTTGAGTCTCACTCAACTTCACACCTTACAAATCAGACGAGAACTATTTCTCTGGCTGATCCATTTTGAACTCTTTCAAAATCTTGTCAAGGTATGCACTCATTGAAAATCTCATCAAGCATCTTGATCTATCTCTATAGATTTTGATGCTCAACAATTAGGTAGCTTTATCCAGGTCTTCCTTAGAAAAACACTTTTCAAACAACCTTTTATGCCTTCCAGAAATTCTACATTATTTCCGATCAACAATATGTCAACCACATATACTTATCAGAAACTCTATAGTGCTCCCACTCACTTTATTGCAAATACAAGTTTCTCGTAAACTTTGTATAAACTACAAAAACTTTGATCACCTCATCAAAGTGTATATTCCAACTCCGAGATGCTTGCTTCAGTCCATAGAAGGATCACTGAAGCTCTCTCATCTTTTAGCATCCTTAGGACTGACAAAACCTTCTGGTTGTATCACATACAACCTTTCCTTAAGTAAACCGTTAAGGAAACGACGTTTTGACATCCATCTGCCAGATTTCGTAATTGAAAATGCAGCAACTGCTAACATAATTCCAACAGACTTTTAGCATCGCTACGAGTGAGAAAGCCTCCTCGCAGTCAACTCCTTGAACTTGTCACAAACAACTTTGCAACAAGTCGAGCTTTACAAATGGTGACATTTACCATCAGTGTCTGTCTTCATTCTAAAGGTCCATTTGTACTCAACGACCTGCCGTCTAACGAGCAAGTCTACCAAAGTCTATACTTGGTTTTCATAAATGGATCCTATCTCGGATTTCATGGTCTCTAACCATTTGTCGGAATCCGGGCCCATCATCGCTTCTCCATAGCTCGTAGGTTCATCGCTGTCCAACAACATGACCTCGAAGACAGGGTTGTCGTACCGCTTAGGAGCAGTACACATCCTTGTCGACCCACGAAGTTCGATAGTAACTTGATCCTGAAGCTTCATGATCATCATCATTAACTTCCTCTTCAACTAACGTAGGCTTCACAGAAACATCTTTCTGCGCTGCGCTACTCTCTGGTTGAACAAAGGTTTAACAACCTCATCAAGTTCTATCTTCCTCCCACTCAATTCTTTCGAGAGAAACCTTTCCTCGAGAAAGGATCCGTTTTAGTAACAACCACTTTGCACTCGGATCTGAGATAGAAGGTTCACCCAACTGATCTTAGGGTATTCTATGAAGATGCATTTGTCCGCCTTGGGTTCGACCTCATTAGGTGAAAACATTTTTCACACAAGTGCCGCAGCCCCAAGTATTAAGAAACGACAGCTTAGGTTTCTATCAAACCATAATTCATATGGTGTCATCTCAACGGATTTAGATGGTGCCCTATTTAAAGTGAATGTAGTTGTCTCTAATGCATAACCCCAAAATTATAGTAGTAAAACGACAAGAGACATCATAGCACGCACCATGTCCAATAGAGCATAACTATGATGTTCGGACACACCATCACACTATGGTGTTCCAGGTGGCGTTTAGTTGTGAAACAACTTTCACATTGTCTTAAGTTGTATGCCAAACTCGTGACTCAGATATTCACCTCCACGATCATATCGCAGTCATTTTTATCTTCTTGTCACGATGATCTTTAAACTTCACTCTGAATTTGCTTGAACCTTTCAAACGATTCAGACTTGTGTTTCATTAAGTAAATATACACTATATCTACTCAAATCATCAGTGAAGGTAAGAAAATAATGATATCCACTGCACACTACAAGACTCACTAGATTGCATACATCAACATGTATCATTTCCAATGAATCACTTGCCCGCTCCATCCAACGGGGTCCTTTAGTCATCTTGCCCAAGAGGCATGGTTCGCATGTCTCAACCGATTCGAAATCGAATGAGTCCAAATATCCATCAGCATGGAGTTTCTACATGCGCTTTATACCAATATGACATTTAGCGGCAGTGCCACAAGTATGTGGTACTATCATTATTAACTTTGTATCTTTTGACATCAATGTTATGAACATGTGTAATACTACGATCAAGATTTCAACAAACCATTCTCACTGGGTGCATGACCATTGAAGGTATTATTCATGTAAACAGAATAACCATTATTCTCTAACTTAAATGAATAACCGTATTGCAATAAACATGATCTAATCATGTTCATGCTCAACGCAAAACACCAAATAACATTTATTTAGGTTCGTCACTAATCCTGAAGGTAGAGAGAGCGTGCGATTTTGATCACATCAACCTTGGAAACACTTCCAACACATATCGTCACCTCACCCTTAGCTAGTTCTCCGTTTATTCCGTAGCTTTTATTTCGAGTTACTAACATTTAGCAACCGAACCGGTATCCAATACCCAGGTGCTACTAAGAGTACTAGCAAGGTACACATTAGTAACTCGTATATCAAATATACTTCTATCAATGTTGCCAGCCTTCTTATCTACCAAGTATCTAGGGTTGTTCCGCTTCAGCGACCTCTCACCTCATAATAGAAGCACTTAGTCTCGGGTTTGAGTTCAACTTTGGGTTGCTTCACTGGAGCAGCAACTGACTTGCTACCCATGAAGTTTCCCTCCTTGATCTTGCCCTTTTCGAAACTAGTGGTTTGATTAACCATCAACACTTGACGCTCCTTCTTGATTTCTACCTTCGCGGTGTCAAACATCGCGAACAGCTCAGGGATCAATACTTCTATCCCTGGTGTATTATAGTTCATCACTTAAGTTCTAGTAGCTTTAGTGACAGTGACTTGGAGAACTATATCAATCACTATCTTATCTGGAAGATCAACTCCCACTTGATTCAAGCGATTGTAGTACCCAGACAATCTGAGTACATGCTCAACGATTGAGCTATTCTCCTTCATCTTACAGGCAAAGAATCTTGTTGGAGATCTCATATCTCGCAACACAGGCACAAGCCTGAGATCACAATCTCTGCCCCTAGAACATCTCATATGTTCCGTGACGTTCAAAACGTTTCGGAGCCTCAATTCTAAGCCGTAATGCATGACGCACAAAACTATCAAGTAGTCATCGAAACGTGCCTGTCAGATGTTCACAACATCTATAGACGACGCTAGAGGGGGTGGCGCACCGAGCGGTGCATTAAGGACATAAGCCTTCTGTGCAGCAATGAGGACAATCCTCAGATCACGGACCCAGTCCGCAATATTGCTACCAACATCTTTCAATTCTATTTCTCTAGGAACATATAAAAATACAAGGGAGCCACAACGCGAGCTAGTAATCTACAACATAATTTGCAAAGACACTTTGACTATGTTCATGATAATGAGTTCAATTAATCATATTATTTAAGAACTCCCACTCAAATTGACATCCCTCCGATCATTCGAGTGATACATGATCCAAATTCACCAACTCAAGTCCGATCATCACGTGAGTTGAGGTGGCTGCAATGGTGAACATCATTATGTTGATCATATCTACTATATGACTCATGTTCGACCTTTCGGTCTCTCGTGTTCCGAGGCCATGTCTGTACATGCTAGGCTCGTCAAGTTTAACCCGAGTGTTCTGCGCGTGCAAATCTGGCTTGCACCCGTTGTATGTGAACGTAGAGTCTATCACACCCGATCATCACGTGGTGTCTCAACACGACGAACTTTCGCAACGGTGCACACTCGGGGAGAACACAGTTCATCTTGAAATTCAAGTGAGGGATCACCTTATAATGCTACCGCCGTACTAAGCAAAACAAGGTGCATAAAAGGATTAACATCTCATGCAATTCATAAGTGACATGATATGGCCATGAACTTGTGTTTAAGATCTCCATCTTCGAAACACCGGCATGATCTCCATCGTCACCGGCACAACACCATGATCTCCATCATCTTGATCTCCATCAATGTGTTGCCATTGGGGTTGTGGCGCCAGCCCTGCTTCTACTTCTATTGCTACTGCTTAGCGATAAAGTAAAGCATTACATAGCGCTTAATGATTGACACGCAGGTCATACAATAATTAAAGACAACCCTATGGCTCCTGCCGGTTGCCGTACTCAACGACATGCAAGTCGTGAAATTCTATACATCACATGATCATCTCATACATCACATATATCTCATCATGTAATTGGCCATATCACATCACAACATACCCTGCAAAAACAAGTTAGACGTCCTCTAATTGTTGTTGCATGTTTTACGTGGCTGCTATGGGTATCTAGCAAGAACGATTCTCACCTACGCATAAACCACAACGGTGATACACTAGTTTGCTTTTCAACCTTCTCAAGGACCGCCTTTGTCGAATCCGATCCAACTAAAGTGAGAGAAACTGTCACCCGCAAGCCATCTAGGCAACAAGTTGCGTCGAGGGAACCGGTCTCTCGTAAGCGTACGAGTAATGTTGGTCCGGGCCGCTTCATCTCACAATCCCGCTGAACCAAAATACGACCAAGGGAGGAAGCAATCTAAGCATCAACGCCCACAAACCTTTTGTGTTCTACTCGAGATCTCATCGAACCATCAACCTAGCTCATGATGCCACTGTTGGGGAACGTCGCATGGGAAACAAAAATTTTCCTACGCACACGCAAACCTATCCATGGTGATGAGCATCTACGAGAGGGAGAGTGGATCTACATACCCTTGTAGATCGCTAAGCGGGAAGCGTTAAGAAACGCGGTTGGTGTAGTCGAACATCTTCGCGATCCAAATCGCCGAGCGTCCCGCGATCTCATCACGATCCGTCCCGCGATCCAATCACGATACGTCCCGTGAACTCATCACGATCCGTCCCGCGATCTCATCACGATCCGTCTCACGATCTTGATCACGATCTGTCCCGCGAACTCATCACGATCCGTTCCACGATCTCATCACGAACCGTCTCGCGATCTCGATCACGGTCCTTCCGATCTAGCGCCGAACGGACGGCACCTCCGCGTTCAGCACACGTGCAGCTTGATGACGATCTCCACCGTCTTGATCCAGCAAGAGGAGGTGGATAGGAGAGAGAGTTCACCGGCAGCGTGACGGCGCTCCGGTGATGGTGGTGGAGCAATTCCGGCAGGGCTTCGCCTAAGCGCTGCGGAAAACCGATCTAGAGGAGAAACTGTGCACCGGTGAAACGGGTAGCACGTGGCCGGAAATTCTGTCCAAAAACCACCCAATCCACTAGTATATATAGGAGGAGAGGAGAGGAGAGGCAGCCAAGGCCTTTGGGTCGGCCGAAATAGGAGGTGGGAAGAAATCCTACTTCACCTCCAATCCTAGTTGGAGTAGGATTGCCTCCTATTGGCTGATTTTCCACTTTTTGCTTTAGGACTTTCTCTCCTGCGCCATGGGCCTTTGTGGCTGTTTTCCCAGCCCACTAAGGGCTGGTTATTATTCTCCCACAGCCCATGGACCTCTTGGGGTCGAAATACCCCTCCCGGAGGCCTCCCGGTACACTACCGGCACTCCCGGTACACTACCGGCACTCCCGGTACACTACCGATGAGCCCGAAACTTTTCCGGAAACCAAACTGGGACTTCCTATATATGAATCTTTACCTCCGGACCATTCCGGAGCTCCTCGTGATGTCCGGGATCTCATCCGGGACTCCGAACAAACTTCGGTCACCACCATACATAACTCTACACTACCGAAACGTCACCGAACCTTAAGTGTGCAGACCCTGCGGGTTCGAGAACTATGTAGACATGACCGAGACACCTCTACGGTCAATAACCAATGGCGGGACCTGGACGTCCACATTGGTTCCTACATATTCTACGAAGATCTTTATCGGTCGAACCTCTATGTCAAGGATTCAGTTAATCCCGTATAACGTCCCCTTTGTTCTTCGGTATGTTACTTGCCCGAGATTCGATCGTCGGTATCTCCATACCTAGTTCAACCTCGTTACTGGCAAGTCTCTTTACTCGTTCCGTAATACAAGATCCCGTGACTAACAATTAGCCACATTGCTTGCAAGGCTTGTTGTGATGTTGTATTACCGAGTGGGCCCTGAGATACCTCTCCGTCACACGGAGTAACAAATCCCAGTCTCGATCCATGCCAACTCAACAAACACCATCGGAGATACCTGTAGAGCACCTTTATAGTCACCCAGTTACGTTGCGACGTTTGATACACACAAGGCACTCCTCCGATATCCGTGAGTTGCATGATCTCATGGTCATAGGAACATATACTTGACATGCAGAAAACAGTAGCAATAAACTGACACGATCATATGCTATGTTTGTAGTTTGGGTCTTATCCATCACATCATTCTCCTAATGATGTGATCCCGTTATCAAATGACATCTCATGTCCATGGCTAGGAAACCTTAACCATCCTTTGATCAACGAGCTAGTCCATTAGAGGCATACTAGGGACATGGTTTTGTCTATGTATCCACACATGCATTTAAGTCTCCGATCAATACAGTTATAGCATGGATAATAAACGATTATCATGAACAAGGAAATATGATAATAACTAATTTATTATTGCCTCTAGGGCATATTTCCAACACTTTGTTCTTCTTCTTTCGATCTACCCCTGACCGGCCCTGATTCGATTCGCCCCTTACCTTACCTATTGTCTGCCATAGAAGAAAGGGAGGAGGGGATCAAGGGAATAGGCGGCCGGTACAGTACTGTTGCCCATCCCCCTGACTGTTGTTGGACCTGAACCATGGCGGTGCTGCAAGAGGCGGCGGCGACGGCAAGAGGGTTGAGGGGAGGGGAGACCCGAGACGGCAAGCTGCAGCAAGCAAGGGCAACCAGAACTGGATCCAGGTGCTTTTGTTCCAACATTCAATCTCATGGCATAATTTTTGTAGTCATTGTTTATTGTGTTATGAGATGTCATTTAGAAAGTGAAAATCTGGTCATGAGAAGAGGCTAAAGAGAAAGAAAGAGGATGAATTTATAGCAACCCAAAAAGGAGCCCTCGACCCATTTTTTAAGCCAAATAAAAAATCTGCTTGTACTAATCAGGAACTAGCTCTGGTGATTTATGAACTCCCAATGGAAATTTAGATGAGAGCGATAACAATTCTAATGATCATGAAAATTTAGGTGATGTTGTTGGTGATGCGAGTGGACATGAAAATTTAGATGGTAATGATAATGAACCAGAACAACAACCTTTTACTGCGAACATTTATGATCCAGCAAACTGGGGTCCTTTAGATGATAAAGCAAGAGACATTTTAGTGGAAAAGGGTCCTATAAGAGAAGATAATCTTGATTTTCCTTTGGATGATGATTCTAGGCATTTTGCATATTGTCATTATTCCAAAACATTACGGAATGGGGAAGTCCATGACCGAGAATGGTTGGTATATTCTAAGCATGTTGACAAGGTGTTTTGCTTTTGTTGTAACTAATAAATACAAGAGTGCATTAGCAACCGATGGATTTAGAGATTGGAGACACCTTAGTGTGAGGATAAATGAGCATGAAAATAGTGTTGAGCATATTAGTAATATGAGCACTTGGAATGAGTTGAGAATACGACTAGGAAAGGGTCAAACCATTGACCAAGATTTGCAACAACAAATCATGAAAGAAAAGAACGCTTGAAACGAGTTTTGCGAAGAATAATTGCTGTTGTGAAATATCTAGGAAAACGTAATTTAGCATTTCGGGGATCTAGTGAGAAGCTTTATGATGCTAACAATGGTAATTTCTTAGCGACTATTGAGATGATTGGAGAATTTGACTTGGTAATGCAAGATCATCTTAGGCGCATTGAAAATAATAAAATTCACTATCATTACCTTAGTCATAAAATCAAGAACGAGTTGATCTCTCTTTTAGCATATAGTGTTACAAGTTCTATCATAAACATTGTTAAAGAGACCAAGTATTTCTCCGTTATTCTTGATTGCACTCCGGATGTGAGTCACGAGGAGCAAATGACTGTACTTGTTCGATGTGTTAATCTATCAAATAAAAAAAATCAAGTTGAAGAGTTCTTTCTAGCATTCCTTAAGGTTGATGATACATCTGGTTTGGGTCTTTATAATGAATTGCTTGATGCGTTGACGTCTTTTGGTCTTAATATTGATGACGTGAGGGGCCAAGGTTATGATAATGGTTCAAACATGAAAGGAAAATATCAAGGAGTACATACACGATTACGAAATATAAATCCAAGAGCGTTATATATGCCATGTGCTTGTCATAGTCTTAATCTCACACTTTGTGACATGGCGAATTCGTGCAATAAAGCTATTACATTTTTTGGTGTTGTTCAACGAATATATGTGTTGTTTTCAAGTTCAACTAAAATATGGGAGAGTAGGATTAAAAGTATCAAGGCTATTAGATATCAATCTCCTGAACTAAGGGCAGCTTTGTTTGAATTATCTAAATCTGGTGATGATGCAAAGGCGAGAAGCGATGCGAAAAATTTATATGATGTAATTGGTACTTTTGAGTTTTTACTTAGTACGGTAATTTGGCATGATATTTTATTTTCCGTAAATATGGTGAGCAAAACGTTGCAATCTCCTTCCATGTGCATTGACTCAGCTTTGAAACAAATTGAGGGAATAATGAAATATTTTGATAAGTACAGAAGTGAAGGTTTTTTTTAGCTAGTTTGGCTATTGCCAAAAAACTTGCAACTGATATGAGCATCCGAGCATCATTTCCAATAAAACGACGTATTACTAGGAAGAAACATTTTGATGAAAATGATGATGATGATAACAATGAAGAAATTCTAGCTGCAGAGAAAGATTTTGAGGTTAACTTTTTTTTTGTTATGGTGGACAAGGCAAATACTTCGCTGAAAAATAGATTTGAGGAACTAAGTGCCTTCAAAGAAATATTTGGATTTTTGCTTAGCTCATCAAATTTAAAGTCACTTGATGACATTGAGCTACGAAAGTGTTGCACAAAGTTTGCTAAAACCTTCACTCATGATCGTTCATGTGATGTTGACTTGGATGATTTCTTTTCTGAATTAAGAATGTTGCAAATGACCTTACCAAATGAGCCAATGTGTGTTATTAAGATGTTTGAATTTATTAGAAATATAAACTGTTTTCCAAACATCTCTATTGCTTATAGAAATTTATTTATTGTACCTGTGACGGTAGAGAAAGAAGTTTTTCAAAGTTGAAATTACTAAAAAATTAATTGAGGGGAACAATGTCACAAGAAAGATTGAACGGTCTAGCTACTACATGCATCGAGAAGGATTTGCTAGACAAGGCTAATGTTGATAAAATTATTGAGGACTTTGCCTCAAAAAATGTTAGAAGAAAATGTTTTACATAACTAGTGCGTTTGTCTGTTTTGCAAGATTCATAAGGACTGGAATGCAGAGTTGGAGAGTGCGAACTGGACTGGAGAGGAGGACCTTGTTATGCTGGAGTGTGCGGGCTGAAGTGGAGAGGAGGACCTTGTTATGCTATCTTACACAAATGTAGTTGCTTTTTCAATTAAACATTGTTAGTCTGTCACCAATAAAATAAGGTAGTATCTGTGGTTTAACGTGTCTATTGAAAATATAGAGAGAATTGTTGACAAGGTGACTCGACCACAATCAATATATAAGTTAGTATCGAAATATCAAAATGAGCTATATAATTTTTTGTGTATAGGGGCCATTTTTTTTGTCTTGCACCGGGGCCCGTATTTCTCAGGGCCGGCCCTGGCCTTGGCTCCCTTGTTGGATGTGGCCTGGGTGCCATGCACCTCGTCCCAATACACATGGTCGTTGCGGTTGGCGCAGTAGGTGGCGTTGGGCGCGCACCAGGTCTGGGCGCGGAGCCTCCCGCCGCCGCAGCACGCGCTGGTCACGTCCTTGAACCCGGCGGCCTCCGGGTGCTCGGTGATGAAGGTTATGAGGTTGTAGGAGCTCCCGACGGAGTAGCTCATCCCGGGCAGAGCGGTGGCGAGCTTGGCCATGACCTTGGATGGCAAAGTCGACGGCAACAGATCTTTACCTTGTTACCAGGTCTGCGCGAGCCATCTTGTTTTTTTTTTTTTGTTACGCGAGAAACGGAGAGAGATCTCCTTATTTTGGTTCGTGTGGACCCCAACGAAACCTCTCTCTTTCTACGGCCTTCTCTCTTTCTCTTGGTTGACTTTTTCTGCGGTCGTTCGTCCCGTCGTCCCCGACTCCGACAATGAGCCAGCCAGCGGAGCTCCAATTCCCATCAACGGACTCGCCTCTGCTCTCTATGTGCCCACCCGCCTCTCTTCCTTCTTCCTCTTCTTTCCACCAGCAACCAAACCAAACCAAACCAAACCAAACCTGCTATGGATCGTCGCCGTGGCCACATCTCCTCCTCTCAAGCTGCCTCCGCCCTCCCCGCCGTCGCTCCCGTGCCCTTCTCCGCAAACCTTAATTTTTACCCGCCAAAGAAAAGAAAAAAAGACGAGCTTTCCCCCTCTTAGCTCTGCTCTGCTCCCGACCACCAAAGCGACGACACCGTAGCTCTTTCCTTCCTCGTCTCCGACGACGACTTCCACCGATTCACACCACACCAACACTTGCCGTGATCGCTCCAATTTCACAAGAGCCCAATCCACATTGCCGCCTCTCCTACTTGACGCTTGTCACCATGACCATGTACGTTCGTTCGTCACCTCTCCGGCCGACGGAATGGAGCCGGAATAGCCCCACTGAAATTTAGCTCCGCCAAATCTCTCCTTCTTCTCTTGTTGATCTTTTCCTTCCTTTTTTTGGAAGAAGAAGATGAACGCCTCCACTGCCCACCTTCTTCGATTTCGCCTCACACAGACACAGGGGTCGAGTATTGAAGAACGGGGGTCTCCCGACGAACAAATACAGGAGGACGCCTTCCACGTCCACCGAATTAACCAACCTCTCTTCCTCGACTCCGACCGACCCACCTCTCTTCCTCGACTCCGACCGACAGCTCCGTCGATTTCGACCCCGAGCACCATCCTTTTTCTCAGTCGATTTCGAGCTCCCCGCGCTTCAGCTAATTTCACCCGTTCTCCCCCTGCCGCGGCCGTTCGCCGGATTCCATACCGCCGTCTCCCCGATCCACGGACGCTCGCTCGCTCGCTTGCCCGCCGTCATCCCTGGCAGTGGTATATGGGCTAATAGCTCAGATGCGACTTCTTTTCATCGAGTGCGACGTTTTTCGACACAATAGCTCACGGATCAAGCGTGTAAATAGCCCATGGCGACACAGACGTTAAAACCTTAGTCAACTAGTTTAATTTGCGTTAAGACATGTCCTAACTAATTTGCCCCTAAATTAATTAGCACCGCATCCCGTC
This sequence comes from Hordeum marinum, assembly GCA_022496015.1. Lineage (NCBI taxonomy): Eukaryota > Viridiplantae > Streptophyta > Magnoliopsida > Poales > Poaceae > Hordeum > Hordeum marinum. Next base: position 384,755,187 of record CM039677.1, on the reverse strand, counting down.
AAACTGCCCGCGCTCCACCCGCCCAACCTGAACTGTCCCAAACTGCTCGTGCTCCATTCTTCAGCTCCGGCAGCGGCGGAGGAGGAGGAGCCCTCTTTCTCGGTGGCGGCGGCGGCCATGGTGGTGAGTGAATTCTATACTCTAGTCCCAATCCCCTCTGCCTGTTTGTAGATCTGAGCCCTCTGTTTTGCTTGTTGAAATCGATAGAAGGTGAGAGGGGGCGGCACGGTGAGAGGAGCCCGTGGTCAGGTCGAGAAGGAGCCGCCAGATTCGGCTTCGAACAGGTAATGCGCCTCCCTCCCGCCCATTTGTCAATGCGATTTAAGGCCTTCTTTGCTCTGTCTCACACTGCCCGCCTATAACAGAGGGGATGCTGATGAAACCTTTGAATTTGCAATCAATTTCTTTTCATCGACGATAAAATTAGTTGATGGTAGCATTCAGAACATCTAGAGAGACACAATTGTGAAATGGGAGGTTGATTGTGCAGAGATTGATGCCAATGAGCTACAGTCGATGGAAGAGAAGGCAGTGAGAAAATTGGTGGAGAAAATTGGGGAAACTGTGCTTTGGGGTCCAGAGCAAGAGGTTTCACTATTGCGGTATGATGATTTCAAAGGAGAGTATGTCAGAATTGAAGATGTTGAAGATATTGTTGATGAAATCGATAGGCAAGAGGGCTGGGCAAGCCTCTGGGCTGAATTTTTTGCTGAGCTCGTTGATCTGAATATTGACTCGAAGGTGGGTTATGTGCCGTCACACTTGGCTATGCAAAAGGCAGATGATGATTGGGCTTCACAGAGGCATATCGTTCCCATTATTACTGACCTAACAGTAATAGCCGATGGGGCTAATGCAGATGCAAAAGAGGAAAATGCTGTTGTTGTTGATTGGAATGCAGTTGAGTTGGAGGAGCCTACTGATTTGGTCATTGCACCAATTGCTGACACTAAGATGGCCAAACTATTTGGCATTCCAATCGATGACAGAGATGAGGAGGAGAGGGATGAAGCTAATACAAGTGATAATGATGACAAAGAATTGAGTGAAGATGTAGATGAACAGTTGATGGAAGATGCTGCAGATGATGTAGATGATGCACATGATGAAGAGCTGGTGCATGTGTATGACAAGGAAAACCCTGTCATTCAAGTGGGGAAGTTGTGGCCAAACATGGATGAGTTCAGGTTATCTTTCAAGACTTATGCAGTCAGACATCAGTTTGATGCCAAGACATTTTAGACTGATAGAAAGAAGTTTTATGCTAAGTGCAGAGGTTTTGATGGTAGTGGTAAGAGGGCTTGCAAGTGGTACATATCTGCTAGACTACAACCTGATGGAAGTACTGGCAGGGTTAACCAAATCCCTTATAAACATACTTGTCTCACAAGTTTACAGAACAAATCAAGCATGACATCATAGATTTGGGTTGCAGAAAAGATAACTCCAATTTTGGGCAAAACACCCAACACTACTACCAAAAGACTCCAAGTAGACTTGGAAAAGTTGTACCCCATTAAACTGCATTATACCACAGTGTGGAAGGCTAAACAAAGGGAAATTAAGCATTTGTATGGTGATTGGGCAAACACATTTAGGCTGCTTTTCAATTTCAAAGCAGAGGTGGAGAAAAGGTGACCTGGCAGTGTTGTCGAGATAGATACTGAGGTATCAGAGGATGGAAAGGTTTGTTTCTCCAAATTCTTTATGGCTTTAAAGCCTTGCATCGATGGCTTCAAAGCAGGATGTCGTCCATATTGGAGTATAGATTCATTATTTTTGACAGGCAAGTCGAATAATCAGTTGGCAGCATGTAATGCTCTAGATGGACATAACTTGATGTTTCCAGTTGTTGTTGGCTTGTTTCAGTCAGAGACAGAGGCTTCATGGACATGGTTCATGATGAAGTTGAAAAGATGCTTAGGGCCAGTGTCACCTTTGGCAATACACACAGATGCATGCAAAGGTCTGGAAAATGCAGTTAAAATGTGTTCCCACATGCTGAGCAAAGGGAGTGCTTCGGCCATTTGTGAATGAATTTGATCAAAAAATTCAAAGGAGATGAATTTGGGAGAATGTGGCCAGCAGCAAGATCTTACACTAAACAGACACATTCATATCATCTTAGTAAGTTAATGGCAACATGTGAGGAGTTTGGTACATGGTTGAACACCTACCATTCTTTATTATGATACATGTCAGGATTCAACACTATCATCAAGTGTGATCATATCAACAACAATTTGGCAAAAAGTTTCAACAACAAGGTGAAGCAGCTAAAAGATTTGCCTGTGCATGACATGATTGATCAAATCAGGATCATGCTCATGCGGCTATGGGAATTGAGAAAGAAGATTGGTGATTGTCTGCAAGGTGATAAACTTCCAGCAGTGGTGGAACAGGTGGTCAACAGAAGCACAGGTCTTACACATTTGTCTGTTGAAAAATCATCACTGTGGGGTGCTGAAGTTAGAGATAACAAGACTAGAAGGAGGCATGTTGTTAACACTGAATTGCATGATTGCAGTTGCCTCGAGTGGCAGGCCACTGATAAACCATGTGATCATGCCATTCTATTCTTAGCCGGTCAGCCGAAGATAAATATGCATCCATATCTGCATGAGTATTATTCGGTAGAAAAATTCAAAGCTGCATATGCAACTCCAATTCCACCTCTTACAGATCAGAAGCAGTGGCCAGAAGTGCCGCTTGAATTTTCCATGTGTCCTCCTCTGACAAAAAGAAAGGCAGGCAGACCTAAACAGAGTAGATTCAAAGCATGGTTTGAAAAAGGTGGGAATAGTAAGAAGGGCAAGAAGGACAAGAAAGATGCATAGCCAAAAAGGGTTCAAAAGGGTAACAAAAACAGATGCAATCGGTGTCAAATACTTGGGCACGGAGAGGGATCTAGACTATGCATTTTCTCTCCTCCTCATCCTAGAAAGTATGTGCTTGTTTATTTGTGTTTGTTCATATTATGGTTTTGTTTCTATTATAAATATGTGGCATGCTTTGTTGTTTTCAGGAGGAAGCTTCCAAGTCATCCTATTGTTGTTGAACAGTCTTGGCCAGCAAAAAGAACAAGAGTTAGTGGCAGCAGAAAGAAAACAAGTCAGTGGCTGGAATAGTTTGGTGCTGAAACTGAAGAAACTGTAGCTAGTGTCACTGGAACTGAAGAAATTGCAGTCGAGGTGCACACTATCGAAACTGAAGAAACTGAAACTGTTGTCACTGAAGAAACTGATGTCCAGGTGCACATTGTCGAAACTGAAGAAACTAAAGCTGTGCACACAAGAATTTGATCAAACTGAATCTGCTATCGAGTTTCATGAGGTGATAGCATCGAGTCCAATGAAGAAAACCAAGATGATCAGTGAACTTGTGTGTGCAGTACAACCAAAAACAAGAAATGCTAAGGCAAAGAAGGGTACACGGCATGGTCGGAAGAGATAGAACTGTTGATCATTTGAAATTTATGGCATGTAATAACATTTGTTGGGCACTATGTACCCACATGTTTCCATCATAACTTATTTGGTTATTGTTTTCAAACTGGATTTCAAATTTGGCGAAAAATTCAAATTTCAGTTTAAATTCAAATTTGGACTCAAGTTGAACTTTTGACTCGGGTATGATGTTTCAATGCTACCTCAACTCAAATGTGGTTGTTATCTAATCATTCTGAGCTCTTTTGTTAAGTTAGACTCATAGTCATGAAAAATGTGTTTCAAACGACCTCATAAGGTAGTGTAAACACCCCCCCCCCTTTCTAAGAAGGTTGTCTTTTGCATCTTCTCTAAATCATCCAAATAAAATTCCTACACCTCTATCCTACCTATATAGTGTAAATATGAAGTCTCATTATTTTTTGAATTCATCTTCTATTATATTCTTTTCTTTTTTCCAAAATCATTATTTAATAGAAAAACATATATATAACAAGTTTTTGAATCTTATTTATATTTTTTTGGTTACTATACAACATAATAAGACTATGTGCTCAAGTTTCTTTGAAATCCATAATAAAACATATATATATATATATATATATATATTTACTTATGATCTAGAACACACAACCTTTGTTCTTTGAAATCCATAGTACATTGTACAAGAATCCCATATTCTTGAAGGCATTTTCATGTGATTGTATATAAACCATGTTTGTTTATTTTTGTTGCTATGCAACATAATACGACTAGGGCACAAGTTTTTCTTTTTTTGATTTTTTTAATTATTTGTGCTCATTTGAAAAATTGTCAACTTTTTCACAAAAACGTTGACCGACTCAAAATCAAAGTTTATATTTTTTGATAAGTATGTCATGTAAAATGACAATGTGCGCTGGTTTTATATATTTTTGATTTTTTTTGAATTACTTATGTTCAACCCTAGCTCATTTCGTCGATATCGTGAACGTGTGAATTTTGGTTTTAAAATGTGGAGATAACAAGTTTGCATTTTTGTATAGCAACTTAGTTGCATAAGTAGACCATGTGCGCTGGTTGTACATTGTTTTGATTTTTTTTGAATTACTTATGCTCAACCCTAACTCATTCCATCAATAGCGTGGATTGTGTGAATATTTTTCATTGAAACGTGGATATAACAAGAATCATTTTTTATAACAACGTAGGCGCATAAGTAGATAGTGAGCGAAAGTTTTATATCTTTTTGATTTTTTGAATTACTTATGCTCAACCCTAGCTCACCGAAACCCTAAACCCTGGAAACCCTAAAACCCCGAGAACCCCATCCAAAACCCCGCCAGCTTTAGAGCCATTGATCGCTAGTGAGTGAGCGGTTGGATCTGACGCCTTCGTGTGCACGTGACGCGCCGATCCGCGTGTGCGCTCGTTCTACAAGCTGATTGGCTCGCGGTGCATGGAGGGATTCGTGTGCGCTGATTGGCTAGGGAGCTAGGGTTTGGATCGGCCCGTCTGTTCGATCTAGACCGTTCAACCAGATCCGATGATTGACAATGATGCGGTGCATGGATCAGGCATACACGCGTCTAACTTCGTGTGCTTCGTTGTTGTGTCTCTGTTCGCCGAGCCCAGACGGTACCGCCCGCCCTTTTGCATGCATGCACGCGTCACATCTAAGCAATTAGCAGCGCATCGACGCAGTCTGAACGGTGGTGCATCGACGCAGTCTGAACGGTGCTCGACGCAGTCTGAACGGCGTGCTCGACGGGCCCGTGATCGACGACGCAGCCCTTGATCCACTAGGCAAACGCAAACGACATCCATTAATGGCACGAAATCGATGAAGCGACACAGCCAAAAACGCCTATTTAACCCCTCCTCTCGTGTACCTCTAACCTTCATCTTCCTCACGAGCACCAAAAATGCCATTCTCCCCACTCGCATCACATCCAAGCAACCAAGCAACCATAGCAACCAAGAAACCATGGAGTTCAACGGGCTGACGTTCCTTGCGCCCAACATCTTGCCAGAAAGGCAGTACCCCGCCGGGGTCGTCGTGGAGAACCATCTCCGGGTTTGGGCCATCTCTCGCTGGCGGGGTGCACGGGAGTTCGCGATGATCTTCTTTCGCGCCCTCTATAGCCACCTACCTGTGGGCACTCCGCAGATGTTCACCATCGACGAAGCCCGCCCGGGAGGAAGTGGCATCCTTGTCCGCTTCCGAAACCCGTATGATGCATATCACCTCCTCGGCCATGTCTGGTTTGGTGGGTGCGAGTTCATCTACTTCACGACATACAACTTCTACACCGACCTCGACAGCACCTGGCCCAACACGCACGCCATGCACACCCTCCCCTACAACTTGCCGGCCACCGATGTTGAGGAGTGAAGACGTCTTCATGTCGGGGAAACCATGTCGGTGATGTTCCAATCTATGCCTAGGTGGTTTGTTCGTGTCGTTCTAATCGAGTTAGGATTTATCATGTGTCTTTCTATCGTTTCTTTTCCATCGTCTTTAAGGTTCATCATGTAAGGCCTCATCTCATTTTATCATTTTATGTTCACTTGTAAGTGTAAGCGTGATGGTGTGCTACTACTACTATATCTATGTGTTGTTCATGTCGTAATATTGTTTGCTACTAAATGTCCCCATCTAGTTGTTTCATCTTTTTGAGTGTGTTACTTCATGAAGCAAAATATTTGACACAAATATTTCGGTGAACAATGCATGCAACTCGTAACAAAAAAATTATGAAGTAAATAATACAAACATGAAAACGAATCAAATTATTTAGGACCTAAGACATGTAAAACAAGTAAAACCATTTTTTTGAAATTAAAACAAGTCAAATCTAGGCAGGTGTGTTTGTTTTTTCTTTGGGCCTGGTTTGTCCGCCCAACATCTATTAGGCAGTCGAGATTTATTTTTTTCACGAAACTGTACTCTTTGGGCCTGGTTATTCCTCAACTTCAGCGTCATGGCCCAACATCTATTCGCCAGCCCATGAATAATTTTTTTCTACTGAAACTGAATTTGGTCTCGCACTTGCTAACTGAAGAACTCGAAATGCATATTTAAATTTCAAATTAGCCACTTCACTGAAGAACTTAAGAAATTTTTGCTTACACTCAGTACATGAAACTAGCATGGCGCACAGTTCGTGTCCTCCGCCTAGCTAACTGAAATTTGCTTGCTACACCTTTGTCCATTCTAACGACGGATGAACAAGAGGTAAAGAAAGAACAGAGCAATGATACAAGAATAGAATGCTCCTGCCATGAGATTTGCTTGCTTCTATAAATTCACCATCTGCCTTAAAAGCTTCTTTACCTTCTTCAATTCCTCGTTTACTTCAGCCTCCACGGACAGTTCAACAAGGGCAGCCCGTTCAGCAATGCGCGTAATCCTCGCCGTCGGCATGGGTCTCTCCGCCCGCGCTCCTCTGCCCGAGCTGAAATTGGGTCTCTCCACAGCAAACGGCGGCAAAATTAGATCCCAGGTTGCAGCGTCGCTCATATCAATGTGGCTCTCAGATTCAAGCCTATCAATGTACTGATCTATCCACTCAAAATGGGAACATTTCTTCAGCATCTGTAAACAGTAACATGACCCTAGATCTCAAATTCGAGGAGAAAAAAAGCCAATTTGGATAAATCTGAACAAAAGATTACGACATTACGGGGAAGGAACTGAGATCTTACCTTGCCATCTCGTCCCATCATGGGAATGCTCAAGCATGACACAAAATGTCACCCAAGGTTGCCATTCTCGTCAGTTTTAGTGACCATCCGCTTAAGAGCCTCTGGCCGTAGGCAATCCGGGCACCTTCTCATCGGAACTGCACCATACTCTGGCCATCTTGACTGCGTGGTGGAGGAGCTGGACATCCCGTGCGCCGTCGCCGGAGAAGAGGAAGAATGGGGAAAGGGGAAGGAACGGCACGGGCACCAGCTCGGGCACGGGCACAAATCTGTTTTAGATTCCGTGAGGTGGGTCCCACGCTGCTGAGGTGGATAAGTTGTGGGTCCAAGCGTCACATAACCCTAACAGGTAACGATCAATTCTGCTTAAGGGCCATGTTGGCCGTGAGATATTTTCTCCCTTCAAATCGTCGCGCCTGGGCTATTTCGTCGAAAAACGTTGCACTCCTTCCAATTCGATGGAAAGAAGTCGCATCTGAGCTATTAGCCCGTGGTATATATGGACCTGGACAAGACAGTCACCTCCCTGAGCTCTGCTGTGCTCTCAATCTCAGGCCGGTGGAATGGCTCTGGGAGTCATATGTCGCCGGCGTCCTCCTCTCTCCGACCCCAACGGCGGGCAGCGAATTAATAAGCACACGTACTTATTTCCGTGTCTGATTCTTTTTATTACTACTTTTTCCCCTTCATAAACTAATATAAAAATGTTCAGGTTACTATTTTATCTACACACTTTTATATTAGTTTACGGAGGAAATATAGTTTATTTATAAAGTTTTCACACGTACAGTGCTATCCACAGGACCACAAGTACTACTCCAGTAGAACTTACGCGCACTGGTAGAAAACGCCCCTTTTGTCCCGGTTTTTAAGGGGCCTTTTGTCCCGGTTGCCCAACCGGGATGGGGCAGCCGGGACGAATGCCCAACCCATTCGTCCCGGTTGTACCAGGACCCGGGATGGATGGGGCGTCCACGTGGGGGCGTGGGCTGGTCCCTGGCCAGGACTATTCGTCCCGGTTCGTAATACGAACCGGGATGAATGCCCTCTGTCAGGGCAGAATTTTTTCTTCTTCTTTTTCTTGTTTTCCTTTTAGGGTTTCATTTGTTGTATTTATTTCCTATTTTTTCCCATAAGTATTCTGCATCTAATACACGACCACATTTTTTTATTGTATTCCATTTTATTAGAATATACAAGTTTGCTGATCGCGTTAGAATATACAACTATATGGTGATCGCATTAGAATATAGTTGAAGAATATACAAGTAAGTACGCACCATGAATCGAATATACAAATAAGGAGTGAAGAATATACAAGTTTGTACTCTTTCCCATAATTATTCTAATACACCACCATGCACCATGACTCGAATATACAGGTAAGTACTATGCATCTAAGAATTCGAACATCAAGTTCGTCGAGCATAGTTGGTGCTGACATAGTATTCCCCTCCTGGTGTTAGGACCTCTGCGTCTAAGAATCCGCAAATTTCCTCTTGAATTGCTCGTAGGCGATCCCTTGGTAGAAGACCGTCCCGCAGCCGCTCGATCTAATATAAAGAAGAGTGGTCAATATCTAATTAAAGACAATAGATGGTAATAAGATAAAAGTGATGGTTGACGTACACGAAGTTTTTTTAAATCTCTGCCCAGCTTGGCGCATGTCGTCTGACGCATGAACTCGCAGACATAGTATCCACATAAGTTATTCCCATCTCCCTGGTCCAAGCACTTTACAAGAACATGGTTTCAATCAAAATTATAATATAACATTATAATGGTATTGAAACTATAATCAAGGAGATGCGTGGATATAGCTAGTACCACTTACTTTCAGATGTTGAAATTTAAGCTTCTCCTTCCATTCACCCCTAGCCTTTGCTGTGAACCGTTTCCAAGCGCTGTCCGGCAAAGAAAATGAATTAAGTGAGTTATCAGAAAATAAACGAAACTTGTCGATATAGTGTCATAAAGATTGAAATTACCGTTGGATCAGTTCCTGCATGTCCTCCCAGTCCTTAAGGGGTTTATGTTTTGAGTCCATTACCAGTACTTTTCCTTTGTCAGTTTCAAATATTAGAAGAATATAGTGGAAGCTGCGCAAACATAACTCATCAGTTATACACTTATCATCGAGTAAGCAAAAAAAATGTTTACCGGACAAATAACACTCACTTGAAGTTGTAAGGAAAAAGTATTTCCCTCTTGGTTTCGTGAAACCTTAATGCCTTCACAATTGAATCTTCTGTTTCCTTTGGATTTATGAGAAGAGTTGCTTCATTAACCCAATATGGGTCAATGAACCCAATGTCATAGATGTGTCCTCTTTTGCATTCGAGAATCTTCATTCTGCAATTATAATATAGTGAGTATTATTATAAAAATGTAATGAACGAGGTGAGCTAGCTAGAGACTTAACTACAGCGAAATAAATACTTACAGACAATACGCACTGACGATAGATTTGTCGAGGGCCTTTAGTTGGAATAACTGATATATAGTTCGTCAAACTCAATCAGAATTAACCTTTCTTCATAACCGTGATGCTCGTTTCTAACTTCCATCGTTATCCATCCCTCAGAGTGCTCCGAGGCTTCCATGTACCAATTATGCACTCTTCGCATTTTTGTTGGTAGATCATTTTCCTCCCCAGGTTTGACTAGAGGATGCCCGTGCCGATATGGGTGCTCGAAATCAGAAGAGGGGAAGACATCTAAGGTTTGGAGATACTGCGCAATGGACATACCCGCAGCAGCGGCCGCTTCTCCATACAGTGCAATAAACTCCGGGTCAAGTTCCTCGCCTGCGCCTGTGCTCGGCCCCACCTCGGGATTGGAATGCACTATGAGCGGGGGGATGGATTGATTTTTCTGTTGTCCGAGCTGGTCAACTGTTTTCCCGCATTTCCTGCTTCCGGTACTACTCTTCTTCGACCACTTCTTTTCATCGTGTGCCTTAAGAATAGAGCGGTCATAGTCAGGAATGAGACTCGGCTCGGGCTGATGAAGGGTCTTCACCATTTTCAATGCTCAGGCTTTGTCTTCTTCGGTGTTTGGGAAATCTGGCTCTTTCGGCGACTTCTTCTTAGATTTCCACGCCTCATATTCGGCCTTTGCGATCTCCTGGGTTTCCTTTGGAGTACAGTGGTAAGGTAACTTGGGTAGATTCGGATGTGGTACTCTTGGGAGGGGCGACAATCGACGCTTCGGTGATGCGGTGGTTCTCCTCCGCTTTGAGCTGCTCTGATCAGACTTCATGGGCGGAGACGGCTGCCGCCGCGGCGTAGACTCATGCGCTGGAGACGGCTGACGCGGTGGCGTAGACGCACGCGCTGGAGACGCCGAGCGCGGCGGAGAGTATGAAGACGACCGTTCCGCTGGAGACTGATCTTGAGGCAGCGGCGAAGGAGGATGGCTACTCCGATCAGTCGTTGGCCTTGGCGTCCAATTAGGAAACACGATGTGTTCCTTTAGCCATAGAATGCTCAAGTTCTTGGCGTCTCCAAGTTCAGTCACCTCCCCATCTTCACCTTCAGGATAGTCAAGCTGCACCCGCTCGAATCCGGTCATAACTTCATCCACCCCGACAACAGCGTAGCCCGGTTGAACTGGCCGACAATGGTGTGTTGGTTTAGGGCCAGCTGGTTTCACATAGCCAACCGCCGCCTTAATGGTTATATTGTTGACGACTTTCACATGCAGCTCACACGATGTCATCTCCGTTATATGATCCACCGGGTGCATCATCAGCGGTGCATCTTCACCATCATCACCCTAGAGCTGCATGGAAGCAACACTACTCTTCCGATTAGCTGGTGCGGCTTCCATTTCCTGCTGAGATTGGGTGTTACCTTGCTACTGGCTAAGTCTGTCAATTTGCTCCTGCTGCCGCTCTGATTGCTCCCGCTGCCGCTTTAATTCTGCTTCAATGCTAGTCCACCGGTCTACCCGATTACGTGCTTCAGCTGCCTCCAAATCCTTTCTCCTCTGACGGCTTCTATCCGGATATTTCTTCTTCTCCTGGGGAAACCCATGTTTCCACGGAACAGAGCCTTTTGTGGCTCGTGTCCATCCATAGTGTTCCTTATTCCCAAGGGCGCGGGTGAGCTCGTCGTTCTCTCTATCTGGATGGAACTTCCCCTCTTTAGCAGCCTTTATTGCTTCTCTGATAGCATCGATGGGTAGAGGATCTTCTTCATGTCTTACATTATAGATGCATTTCCCTTCTGAGTCCAACGTGCCCCCATGGCCGAAAAACCAAGACCTTGTCCGTTGGTCCCAGTAGAACGTCTCTGGAACGATGTCCTTAGCAAGCAAGTCGTCCTCAAGTTTATTCCACTTAGGCATGTTACCCTTGTAGCCAGCTTGCCCCATAGTATGGTGATAGATCTTTTTAGCGGCGTTTATCTTATTTTTTTTAGACTTTTCCAGAGCTTCCTCCGACTTCTTGTACTCAACAAATTCTTCCCAGTACGGTTTTATCTTCTCATACGTTCCGGTGAAATCCGGAGTCTTGTTTTTCTAGATAAAGTCAAGGTTCAATCTTTTCTTCCAGCTCTTGAATTGCTCGGCCATCTTCCTAAAAGTGAACGCCTTGACCAAATTCTCTAAGGCTTTGGTCTTTCGCTCTAAGATCAATTCAGGATCCTCCTCATTCTCATCCAACTCATCTTGAGTAACCTTCGGCATCGGTAGGGTGAAATTAGCCAACATCTTTTCAAAAAGTTTTTCTTTGGCTTTGTCGTCGACATATGAAATTCCGAGAGCCTCCTTTGGCTTATGCCACTCCCGAACGGTGATCGGGATGTGGTCCCTAACAAGCAGTCCGCATTGCTTCACATATTTTTGGGCAACAACTTCGGGAAGCTCTGGCGCGCCATCTACAGCGATCTGTTCGATCCTGTACCTTTCATGCTCTTTCAACTTCTGGGCTCCGCCTCGTTTAGTCTTCTTTCCGGTGGATTTGCTAGATCCGGATGGCTAAAATATATAAGAAAGAGTGTTAATACATGTATATAGAAAACAAATGCTTCATTTAATTAACATATATATATATATGCACCTCGCCGGAGTTTCTAATTTGTAAGGTTCGACCGGAACCGTCGGCTTCTCTCTCATGGGAGCCCTCGGCTTCTCCCCCGATGATGTCGTAGGCTTCTCCCTCACCGAAGCCGTCTCTTTGGGCGAGCTCCAGATCTACCTCACCAGAGCCGTCTCTTCGGGCGAGCTCCGGATCTCCCTCACCGGAGTTGTTCATCCACTTGGAGACATCTGGGTCTCCCCCGGGCCTGCGGATAACATCCGTGACCATTTCTTCCGCATCTTCGTCTCTAAAGTTTGGGTCCATAATTTCTGCAAATTAAAAATTGCAAGTTAGTGTCAATGCACAAGAATTCATAATTCGACATTCATAATTGCAAGTTTGGGTCCATAACCTAAACAACTAACTAAGATAACAACTAAACTAACGACTAAACCTAAACTAAACTAACAACTAAACTAACAACTAACAACTAATTAAACTAAACTAACCTAAACTAACAACTAAACTAAACTAAATCTAAACAACTAACCTAAACCTAAACTAAACTAACAACTAACACAACTAAACTAAAAACTAAATTGAACTAAAAACTGAATTAAACTAAATCTAAACTAAAAACTAAGAACTAAACTAAACTAAACTAAAAACTAACACAACTAAACCTACACCTAAACTAAAAACTAAACTAAACTAAAAACTAAATTGAACTAAATCTAAACAAGGATGGATATGGAGAGGGGGAGGGAGGGGGAGGGAGGGGGAGGCCTTTACCTGCGGGAGGAGGCGGCCGCGGGGAGAGGTGGCCGCTAGCGAGGTGGCCGCCGACGACGCGGGCGAGCACGGTGGCGCGGCGCCGCGACGACGTACGTGCGGGTGACGCGGGGGCAGAGGCGCGACGGAGAGAGAAAGGAGGGTGGCCACGGAGCGCGCGAGGGGGGTGGCGACGACGGCGACGGCGAGGAAGAGGCGGCGCGCGGGAGTTGGGCAGCCTGCCCGCGTCGAGTCGTCCTCCTCGCGCTGATCCTTGCGACAGAAGGGGAGGGGGCCGCTTAAGTACGTGGGGAGGGGCATCCGTCCCGGTTGTTGCCAATAACCGGGATGAATGACCCATTCGTCCCGGTTGTTGGCAATAACCGGGACGAATGCCCCACCCATTAATCCCGGTTGTTGCCTACAACCGGGACGAATGACCTAGATCTGGAACGGCGCGAAGAGGGGCATTCATCCCGGTTGTTAGCAATAACCGGGATGAATGCCCTGTTTTTTTAAAAAAGTTTCATATTTTCAAAAATTCCCGCCAGATTATCTGCTAGTTCAATAATCAGAAAAATATGAAAAAACTACCAAAACATTTAGAAAATTATAAACTAACTAAGTATGTTACTTTCAAACATATTTAGTGAAATTCAAAATTCAAAATTATTTGAATTTGAATTAATTCATTTAAGAAATGGAGAAAATATCAAATAATTCAATAAATTCTGAAAATTGCAAGTTTTATATCAAAATGATCAGAAAGATAAATTAAACTCACTTATGATGTTTTGGTACTTCCTAGGGCTTCACCGGAGAGGGGTTGTTCTCTCCAGTGGGGCTAGGGTTTCACCGGAGAGGGGCTGCGGAGCGTCGGGATGGCACCAGAAGCAAGGATTTGGCATACCAATGTGTTTACAAGTGTTCTTAGGGTTGTACATGCCGAATATTCACTCACTCTTGTTGTTGGGTCTTCCCCGGCATCGATTTCTCTCTCCGAGTCTGAGTACTTATAGGCTGAAGGTCCCCTAACCGACGAACGAGAGAGGATCTTGTGTACAGGTGGTTCATGCCATTGTTTTGGGACTTCATGCCATTGTTTTGGAGCGTCGGGATGGCACCAGAAGCAAGGATTTGGCATATCATGTGTTTACAAGTGTTCTTAGGGTTGTACATGCCAAATATTCACTCAAAGGTTCAATACCCTAACACAACTAATAACATTACATAGATTTACATTAGAGGTTCAATACATTATTATACATCACTCCGTTAAGTCCATGAACCCTTGCTTACGATCGCTTCGGACATAACCATGGAGAATCTTCTTTATTTAACGGGATGGTTGGGTCAGCTTTCACTGTGAAGGGCGAAGTTTCAGCAAACTTATCATAATCTTTAGACATGTCTGTCTTGTCCTCGACTCCCACGATGGTTCTTTTCCCTGAAAGAACTATGTGACGCTTCGTCTCATCATATGATTTATCTGGTTGCTTATTTTTTCTTTTCTTCGGTCTGGAGGACATGTCCTTCACATAGAAGATCTGAGCCACATCATTGGCTAGGACAAATGGTTCGTCATTGTAACCAATTTTGTTGAGATCCACTGTTGTCATTCCGTACAGCGGGTCTACCTTTACCCCTTCTCCATTCAGGTTGACCCATTTGCACTTAAACAAAGGGATCTTAAAAGAAGGTCCATAGTCAAGTTCCCATATCTCCTCTATGTAACCATAATATGTGTCCTTTTTCCCATTCTCGTTTGTTGCATCAAAGCAGACACCACTGTTTTGGTTGGTGCTCTTCTTATCTTGGGTGACCGTATAAAATGTATTCCCATTTATCTCGTACCCTTGGAAAGTCCCAATACTCGAAGATGGTGACCCGGCCAACATGTAGAGCTGATCTTCAATAGTGATGTCATTTATAAGATGTGCTTGCAACCAACTTCCAAAAGTCTCCATGTGTTTGACTTTAATCCATGTGTCATCCTTCCCCGGGTTTGTGGAGCGTACAATATTCTTGTGTTCCTCGATATACGGAGCCACGAAGGTGGAATTTTGTAGAACCGTGTAGTGTGCTTTAGTGAAAGAATGTCTGTCCCTGGGTATCATTGTTTTCTTTCCTAGCATTCCTTTTCCCCTCAGTCTCCCCTCATGTCGCGATTCAGGAACACCAATCGTCTTAAGGTCAGGAATAAAGTCAACACAGAACCCAATGACCTCCTCTGTTCCATAGCCCTTGGAGATGCTTCCTTCTGGCCTAGCACGGTTATGAACATATTTCTTCAAGACTCCCATGAACCTCTCAAAGGGGAATATATTGTGTAGAAATACCGGACCGAGAATATGAATCTCTTCTACTAGGTGAACCAGGAGATGCGTCATAATGTTGAAGAAGGATGGTGGGAACACCAACTCAAAACTAACAAGACATTGGACCACATCCCTCTGTAACCTTGCCAGACTATCTGGAATGATTACCTTCTGAGATATTGCATTGAGGAATGCACATAGCTTCGCAATGGGTACTCGAACATTTTCCGGTAGAAGCCCCCTCAGTGCAATCGGAAGCAACTGCGTCATAATCACGTGGCAGTCATGAGACTTCAGGTTTTGGAATTTTTTCTCTGCCATATTTATTATCCCCTTAATATTCGATGAGAAGCCAGACGGCACCTTGATACTGTAAAGGACTTCAAAAAAGATTTCCTTCTCTGCTTTGGTAAGAGCGTAGCTGCTTAAGAAATGACGCCCTGTATCCATGTGCTTGTTTTTTGGGTCTTTCATACGTTGCTGGTCCTCTCGTGCTTCTGGTGTATCTTTTGACTTCCCATACACGCCCAGGAAGCATAGCAGGTTGATGCAGAGATTCTTCGTCACGTGCATCACGTCGATTGAAGAGCGGACATGTAGGACTTTCCAATATGGTAGCTCCCAAAAGATAGATTTCTTCTTCCACATGGGTGCGCGCTTATTAGGGCCGTTCGGAACAGGTTGGCTGCCATCACCCTTCCCAAAGATTACTTCTAGGTCCTTAACCATACCGAATACATCATTACCACTACGGAGGTCAGGCTTCTTCCGGGTATCTGCCTCACCTCTGAAATGTTTGCCTCCTTTCTTTCTTACGGGATGATTCATCGGAAGAAATCTACGATGCCCCAGGTATACAACCTTCTTACATTTATCCAAATATACACTATCAGTCTTATCTAAACAGTGTGTGCATGCATTGTATCCCTTGTTTGTATGTCCAGAAATGTTACTAAGAGCAGGCCAATCATTGATGGTTACGAAAAGCAACGCCCGTAGGTCAAATGGCTTTTGTTCCTTCTCATCCCACACACGTACACCTGGTTTGCCCCACAACTGTAATAGTTCTTCCACTAATGGTCTTAGGTACACATCAATGTCGTTGCCGGGTTGCCTTGGGCCTTGGATGAGCACTGGCATCATAATGAACTTGCGCTTCATGCACAACCAAGGAGGAAGGTTGTAGATACATAGAGTCACGGGCCAGGTGCTGTGACTGGAGCTCTGCTCTCCAAAAGGATTAAAGCCATCTGTACTTAGACCAAACCATAAGTTTCTTGCCTCACGTGCAAAGTCTGGGAAGTCTCTCTCGATTTTTCTCCACTGCGACCCACCAGCGGTGTGTCTCAACTTTCCGTCTTTCTTACGGTCTTCTTTATGCCATCGCAACAACCTGGCATGCTCTTTATTTCTAAACAGACGTTTCAACCATGGTATTATAGGAGCATACCACATCACCTTGGCAGGAACCCTCTTACGGGGGGCTCGCCGTCAACATCGCCAGGGTCATCTGCTCTGATCTTATACCGCAGTGCAGTGCATACCGGACATTTATCCAAATTCTCGTACTTCTCACCGCGGTAGAGGATGCAGTCATTAATGCATGCATGTATCTTCTCCACATCTAGTCCTAGAGGGCAGAGAGCCTTCTTTGCTTCATACATGCTGTCAGGCAATTCGTTATCCTTTGGAAGCTTCGGCTTCATTATTTTAAGTAAACTCTCAAATGCTTTGTCAGTCACACCGTTCTATGCCTTCCATTTCAGCAACTCTAGTGTGGTACCGAGCTTTGTGCTGCCATCTTCGCAATTTGGGTACAACAACTTTTTGTGATCCTGTAACATGTCGTCCAACTTCGACCTCTCCAATTCACTTTCACAGTCTTCCCTTGCATCAGCAATAACTCGACCAAGATCATCATCGGGCTCATCTGATGCCCGTTCTTGATCATCATCGGGCTCATCTGATGCCCATTCTTGATCATCATCGGGCTTATCTGATGCCCATTCTTGATCACCTCCTTCTTCTGCATTGTCTTCCATTGCAGTATCACCGTATTTGGGGAACATAGGATCCTCTTCTTCTTCTTCATTGTCTTCCATCACAACCCCTCTCTCCATGCTTGGTCCAACAATTATAACTGCGCATGAAACCTCTCCGAAGCAGGTGGCTGTGAAGGACTCTCGAGGAAGAGTGCTCCCTGACGTTCCCACAGTCAACACATGGGAAACACATAAATCCATTCTCTTTGTGAGCCTGAGCTACAACGAGAAATTCATCCAGGCCGGCCCTGTACTCGGAAGTGCGTCGGTCACCGTACATCCATCGCTGCCGTGCATCCATCTACATCGTATAATTAAGTTTATCAAAAACGTACCATTACAACAATAACATCTTCAATAGCGAAATGACCACAGTACATCGACAAATATAACATTTTTGTATCAATTATAGATGAAATGGATAAGTTTTCTAACCTCGGTCGAAGATACCATTTTTTGTGAAGTTAAGTGTTGCTCGGGTATTTCGTCGAACACCTCGTGTGCATAGCAAAAAGAACACACACTAGCACCCACCTCTCTCACACCTCCTAGAAAAAAAACGAGAGGAGGGAGGGGGTCTGGATGCAGTATTTATAGGCAAGGGGGCATTCATCCCGGTTCCTGGCATGAACCGGGACCAATGCCCCTGCGCACGCCACGTGGCAGACATCGAGGCATTGGTCCTGGTTGATGCCAGGAACCGGGACGAATGCCGACTAAAAAACCGGGACGAATGCCCAGGGGGGCTCGACGCTGCACTGGCCTAAAGAACCGGGATTACGCATTCGTCCCGGTTCTTTAGGCAGCCGGGACAAATGCGAATTCCTACCCTGAACGAAAGGAGGGGTTTTCTACTAGTGGCGCATCCATAATCTTTTATTTTGAAAATACTTTATGCTAGCATGTGTTTGTTGATTCTTGAAGTTTGTTTGCTGATTGCCCGTGTTTTATGATGTACTTCTTCCATCGTAAATTTTTTGTCTTAGATTTATCTAGATATGAATGTGAACCGACATGTTTTGATACTAAAAGCTCGATTCTAAACAACATGCAATGAACAAAACGGTGATTAATCTGTAGTAGTACTTGTCTGCTTGGTCGTCATGGTAAGCCTTTCCTATCCCCTTCTTTTTTTCTAGTCACTCGAACGAATATGTTTTGCGGGTAGGCTGATTTCCGCATGATTCGGAGCGGGACGGCTCCGTATCGTGGGCAGGCACTTCGCGTTGGATGTAATTTAGCCAGCGTTTTCATTTCATTGCAGCATGCCAATTCGCTGTCCAACCAAACGCATGAATTGAAAGATTACAATACCAATTCAGATTCCAAACCTTCAATGGGAACATACAAACAAAGTGTTTGCGTAAAACTATTGTTCCGCAAACACCGATGGTCCAGTTTGTGCGATGGGATGGTCTTGTTTGACCTAATCTGTAGTAGTGACCATTTTATGTCACGTAATCCGCCATACATGTTGAACAAGCTTGATAACCAAGTGCATTGTCTTGATTTTTATTAGCAATTAACTTTTGGGAATTCATATTTGCAAATAGTTGTTTTCATTGTAATGGTTCATGAACCATTGAACTTTACATTAGATTTAAACAAATAACAAATATTTTGTAACTTATTTTTCTCAATGAAGTAAATAATGAGATGGAGTTCGTGTCTACCAATGATAAAATACCATTGACATTTGTCAAGTTAGTTGAGGTGAGCCTTGTACAAGGTTTTCTACAAAATAAGGTGTGACTCGAGGCAATGACAGAGTTCAGAATAGCTTATGCTCGGCTTACGAGAGAGGGTAATCTTGGAGGATGATTGTTCTTCATAGACATCTAATCCCATATAATTCCCTACACCACATGCCTTTTTAATTTTTTGTTTGAAATCTTTGAGGTTCATAGGTAGTTCATAACTATTTCAAGTGAAAGATAGTTTAGTAAAACCCAATCACATAAAATAACAACCACACCAACACGTACTAGACTTAGACTTACGTGTCAACAAAAAAATTCTCACCAATTTCTCCTGCTTGTTTCCCCTATTCTATTTTCTCGTAGACTTCTCGCGCCTATGTTTTCTGGGTGGTCTAGTTAGTTAGCTTCTCTCACATGCAAAAAAAAAAAACTCCGCTAGAAACTGAAAATGCTAAACATCTCGGTTTCTTTTTCCCGCCCATTTCGCATGCATATTTCTTCCGTCCCTTTTCCCGATCATTTATCCCCTAAATTTCTGCCATGATTTTTTTGTCATTTTCTTCTACTCATTTTCCCACTTAATTTCTCCCACATTTTCCATCATTTTCTTCAGCTTTATCATTCAAAAGTTTCCCACCCAATTTCTAGTGCCATGTATTTCCCACCCAATATGTGTTTCCCAAAACTTTCCCACCCAACGTATGTGTTTCTTGCCCGAAAGTTTTCCCCCAAATTTTCCTGCCTATTTTTTTGCGCCATGTGTTTCTTGCCCGAAAGTTTTCCCCCAAATTTTCTTGCACAGTATGTTTCACGCCTGATTTCTTTTGCTATGCGTGTTTCAACAAATATGAGGTGATCAAAAGCTTGCTACCCATTTTTTAATTGCTTTACAAAATTTGACATTGGTGACAAACAGTGCATGAGTTTTAACATGACGCCACCCGGTTTGAATCTTTGTTTTACAAACGACCTATATGTATGTCAAAAGGTGTGAGATAACTAGCAAAGCACCTTATATATCCAAACCAAAACTCATGATCTACGCTTAAACCAACACAACACCCGCTAAGCATAATGTGCTTTACTAGGAAGCTTTACCTCCAACCCCATGTTGAAATCTCCCAAAATTTAAGGTGCCCCAATTATTGGCGTGTATCACCCAATTGATCTTTCATGCATATGTAGTTGCTCTCCATTCCGCCTTACTTCGCGCATCAATGTATATATCGATATTGCGTGTCAATGTGTTTGCTTCTTTGGTGATAAACATGATTTTTACACAAACAAGATCAGTTTATTTTTCAAAATTATATATGAATTAGTTGCCCTTAGCACATGCGCTAATAGATTATACCTCAGGACACAAAGATACAAAATATTTTGGTACCACAATAACTTTCAACATTTTAAGGGCTTTCCATTGGTTTGCGTATAGTGACACAGACGCACACCACATGTCATGTGTTCTAACCCAACAATATGCCACACATAATACAACTCTTCGGTTAAAAAACAACCACTAAATCCACATGACTTGCATAAATCGGAAAGCATTTTATAGATCGGTGATTCACTACAAACTCTAAATAAAACCAAACATTATATGTATGATATGACCGCCCCCAGCACATGAGATAATAGGACAGACCCTGTAACTAGAAGAGAGATGAAATTTTGGTCCGATTAGAATACACCGCCGATGTCATCCCCACCGTAAACGACGCACGGTTTTATTATGTCTGTCACACCTAGCCAATACCACTCATATGCCATACTAATTACCTGGATAATTTACTTTCACGTAAAATAACGGCGAACAACACCATTCGTTTCAACGTGGGATGTGTGCGAGGCCAACCAACAATATTTAAAAAAAACGATTGGCAAGTCCCCGTGAATGTCCATGTCAATGCTTCGTAAAATCATTGAAAATATGTTGGACCATTCCCAAACATCATTTGATATTTGACTCAAAAAATTTAATTAAAATTCAAATATAAGTCTATGTACTATTTAGTAAACTAAATGAGAAAATTATATAAAAATCATACACGAATCACATTGCCCAATTATCATGTACTTGACCTCCACCCTGCACACACACCACATAGGTTAGCCATTGGCCCTACAAGCCCAAAACCCATTGCCCGTCGACAAACATGGCCTTGCTATCTCCCTCTCGGTACCAAGTTTCGCCGCCGCACACCCCCATAATCTCAAGAGGTGACAAAAGTTAGTACAATATATACACATTGGTTATGCATGGTGGTTCAGGCATATTTTCCATGAATAATCTTACATTTTTCTCGTCATTTCATGTGAAGAGAGCGGAGACTCAAATTTATTGGATCTTGCTTCCATTGAAATAATTTATGATATCATTTAAGAGAATTGTAGAAAAAATATAATGACGGTGGGAAGAATCATAGAATAATTATGATTTATTGTTGAAGTAAGTAACTGAAAGTTAATTGTTTTCAATGGAGATCAAGAGAATAGCAATCACGAGGTGGTTTTTGATTGTTTATTCTATAAGCCATGAATGTAGTAGTTGGTCAGTTAAGAAGTGGATAGGCGCCGACACCAAGATCAACATGTACTTATATATGTATGTTGCCACTCTTAGATCGTGGGAGCCTGAGAGGATTGCAACATATGGTTGCCAATGGAATTAATTTAGACGTGTGGATGGACGCATGCACGACCATTTGGTCGACATCCTCGTCCACTAATCGATGAGATAAATTTCCTTTGGCAAGGTGATATTCCGCGTCATTCCCGTCGCATATCTCCTACAGTAACTGGCCATATGCGACATGCTTATCTTGGTGTCGTTTTTCAACTATACGCATTCATTATCCTATTAAACCTAAAAAACACAAACATTAAAAAACATCGTGTTCCCACTATTTAAGTCATATGAAGAGATACCAACTACATTGGCACGGTGTAGGTAAAACCTAAGCCAGTGACTTCATACGGTTATTTGGACTACTCACATGATTCAAAGTCAAGCTACTGGTGAGAAAGAAAAGTTCACGTCAACTGAGCATAGATCATGCTTTCTTTCGAGCTCAAGATTGTTCCCAATTGGGTTACCCATTTTATCAAATAGGCGAATGTCTCATAAAACCTTCACGTGGGCGAAAAAAATATGGCGGTTGCGGTTGAAAAGAAAATTCATTTCAACATTTTTGATTTCATATATTCATACCGATTTTGTTTTCTAGATTTATTGACATATTTAAATAATACATGGAGAAACTTATTAGAGCATCTACAACCGGATCTAGAAAATCTGATCCTTAAATGCCCGCAGTCGCGCCCGGTCAGTTGAGCCCCTATGATTTTGACCGCGCAGTCGCACTTTTTATTTTCTTCTCATATGTGCGGTCACTTGCACGTGATTGACGGAGAAGAAGAGAGAAAGAAAATAATGAATAAGAAAAGAGATGAGGTGGTCCGGAATGGGGTTGCATTCTACGTGACGGACTGACTAGGCGTGTCCGAGCGCGTCTGCGAGCCCTCATATCGTTCTCATATTTGAGATGGATATGAAGGGTGTCGGTTAGTCCGGACGTTTATGAAGGAAGTGAAGCGTTCGATTGGATCAACTTTTTTGACCCGACACTGACTCGAATGGTTGCGGAGCATATAGGGGTCCGGTTGTACTATAGATGCTTTTAGGTCACAGTCAATGACCGGGTTTTATAGGAAGCGTCCCTGTGATTCACGTTACGTGAAGTATCTACCGCTGGATCTAAAAGATAAAGAGATGGATGGTCAGGATCGACGTGAGAAGATGAGCGATCCATGGGAGTTCAATCCCGACCAATCACATTGAAAGATGTAGTCACGTGGTCACGCCTAAAATTTTTGCCACCGCTCGAGAAGTTGCCACCCAAAGTTTTGGTGAATGTTTCGCGCTCCGCCAACACGAATAATTGAAACCAAAATGAAAGAGAGTCCACCAAACCAACCAACCCCCCACCTAACCTAGCGGAGGCCAAACCCAAACCAATCCCGCATAGTCTTCTTCCTCTCTATCACCACTCACCCAACCAAAAGCCAGCGACCTCTTCTCCCTCAGCCCTAATGGTGACCTCCCGGCCTCCGCCCTCTACCCCGCCGCCGGAGCCCCCCACCTTCCCCTTCTTTCCCTAGGTGTCGCGTCCAACCTCCAGACTTTTCCCTCCCGGCGCTCGAAACCCTAGCCCGCAGCATCGCCATTTCGACTGAGCTCTGGATCCATGCCCAGGAGGTGCAGCACAAGGTCCGCATCGCACGATGCGACGTCGACGAGGCGAGAGGCCGCTGGCTCCGGGAACATGGTGTTGGAAATATGCCCTAGAGGCAATAATAAAATGATTATTATTATATTTCCTTGTTCATGATAATTTTCTATTGTTCATTCCATAATTCTATTAACCGGAAACCGTAATACATGTGTGAATACATATACCACAACATGTCCCTAGTGAGCCTCTAGTAGGCTAGCTAGTTGATCAATAGATGGTCACGGTTTCATGACCATGGACATTGGATGTCATTGATAACGGGATCACATCATTAGGAGAATGATGTGATGGACAAGACCCAATCCTAAGCATAGAACAAGATCGTGTAGTTCGTCTGCTAAAGCTTTTATAATGTCAAGTATCATTTCCTTAGACCATGAGATTGTGCAACTCCCGGATACCATAGGAATACTTTGGGTGTACTAAACGTCACAACGTAACTGGGTGGCTATAAAGGTACACTACGGGTATCCCCAAAAGTATCTGTTGGGTTGGCACGAATCGAGACTGGGATTTGTCACTCTGTGTGACAGAGAGGTATCTCTGGGCCCACTCGGTAAGACATCATCATAATGAGCTCAATGTGACTAAGGAATTAGCCACGGGATGATGTGTTATGGAACGAGTAAGGAGACTTGCCGGTAACGAGATTGAACAAGGTATAGAGATACCGATGATCGAATCTCTGGCAAGTAACATACCGATGGATAAAGGGAATTGTATATGGGATTAATTGAATCCCCGACATCGTGGTTCATCCGATGAGATCATCATGGAGCATGTGGGAGCCAACATGGGTATCCAGATCCCGCTATTGGTTATTGACCGGAGAGGTGTCTCGGTCATGTCCACATGCCTCCCGAACCCGTAGGGTCTACACACTTAAGGTTCGATGACGCTAGGGTTATATGGGAATAGTGTATGTGGTTACCAAAGGTTGTTAAGAGTCCCGGATGAGATCCCGGACGTCACGAGGAGTTCCGGAATGGTCCGGAGGTAAATATTAATATATAGGAAGTGAGGATTTGGTCACCGGAAGTGTTTCAGGCATCACCGGTAATGTACTAGGACCACCGGAAGGGTTCCGGGGGTCCATCGGGAGGGGCCACCAGCCTCGGAAGGCTACATGGGCCAAGAGTGGGAGGGAACCAGCCCCTAAGTGGGCTGGTGCACCTCCCACCTCAGCCCAAGGCGCGGCTGGGAGGAGAGAGGGCAAACCCTAGGCGTAGATGGGCCCTAGGCCCACCCTAGGGCACGCCCCTCTCTCTTCCTCTCTTGGCCGCCGATCCTCCACCATCTAGGGCTGCCGCACCCCCTAGCGTGGGAACCCTAGAGGGGGCGCAACCTCCTCCCCTCCCCCTTTATATAGTGAGGGTTTTTGGGGCTGCCAACACAGAACTCTCTCTCTCTCTCTCAGTATAGCCCTACCTCTCCACCTCGTCGTCCTCTGTAGTGCTTGGCGAAGCCCTATCGGAGTACCGTGCTGCTCCACCACCATCACGCCGTCGTGCTGCTGTTGGAGTTGTCTTCCCCAACCTCTCCCTCCTCCTTGCTGGATCAAGGCGCGGAAACGTCATCGGGCTGTATGTGTGTTAAACGTGGAGGCGCCGTTGTTTGGCGCTTAGATCAGAATCGACCGCGATCTGAATCGCTACGAGTATGACCCTACCAACCGTGTTCTTGTAACGCTTCCGCTTTGCGATCTTCAAAGGTATGAAGATGCACTCACCCCTTACTCGTTGCTGGTTTCTCCATAGATTGATCTTGGTGATACATAAGAAAATTTCAAATTACTACTACGATCCCCAACAGTGGTATCAGAGCCAGGTTTACGCGTAGAATATATGCACGAGTAGAATACAAGTTGTTGTGGGCATTGATTTTGTCAATTTGCTTGTCGTTACTAGTCTTATCTTGATTCGGTGGCATTGTGGGATGAAGCGACCCGGACCAACTTTACACGTACGCTTACGTGAGACTGGTTTCACCGCCTGACATGCACTTGTTGCATAAGGTGGCTAGCGGGTGTCTGTCTCTCCCACTTTAGTCGGGTCGGATTCGATGAAATGGGTCCTTATGAAGGGTAAATAGATATTGGCATATCACGTTGTGGTTTTTGCGTAGGTAAGAAACTTTCTTGCTAGAAACCTATAGCAGCCACGTAAAAACTTGCAACAATAATTAGAGGACGTCTAACTTGTTTTTGCAGCATATGCCGTGTGATGTGATATGGCCAAAGGATGTGATGAAATATATATGATGTATGAGATTGATCATGTTCTTGTAATAGGAATCACGACTTGCATGTCGATGGGTATGAAAACCGGCAGAAGCCATAGGAGTTGTCTTAATTTATTGTATGACCTACGTGTCAATCAAAAACACCATGTAATTACTTTACTTTATTGCTAACCGTTAGCCATAGTAGTAGAAGTAATAGTTGGCGAGACAACTTCATGAAGATACGATGATGGAGATCATGGTGTCATGCCGGGGACAATGATGACCATAGTGCCCCGAAGATGGAGATCAAAGGAGCCAGATGATATTGGCCATATCATGTCACTATATGATTGCATGTGATGTTTATCATGTTTTACATCTTATTTGCTTAGAACGACGGTAGCTTAAATAAGATGATCTCTCACTAAAATTTCAAGAAATGTGTTCCCCCTAACTATGTATCGTTGCTAACGTTCGTTGTTCCGAAGCACCACGTGATGATCGGGTGTGATAGGTTCTAACATTCGCATACAACGGGTGTAAGCCAGATTTACACATGCAATACACTTAGGTTGACTTGACGAGCCTAGCATGTACACACATGGCCTCGGAACACGGGAGTCCAAAAGGTCGAACATGAGTCGTATAGAAGATACGATCAACATGGAGATATTCACCATTGATGACTAGTCCGTCTCACGTGATGATCGGACACGGGCTAGTTGACGTGGATCATGTGTCACTTGGATGACTAGAGAGATGTCTATCTTAGTGGGAGTTCATTAAATAATTTGATTATGTGAACTTAATTATCATGAACTTAGTCTAAAATTGTCTTTACCATCTATCTTGTAGATCGAATGGCCTACGCTAATCTTGCCCTCAACTTCAACGCGTTCCTAGAGAAAACAAAGCTGAAAGATGATGGAAGCAACTATACGGACTGGGTCCGTAACTTGAGAATCATCCTCATAGCTTATAAGAAATTATATGTCCTTGATGCACCGCTAGGTGACGCACCCGTTTTCCTAGCAACTCAAGACGTCATGAACGCCTGGTAGTCGCGTAGTGATGATTACTCCCTGGTTCAATGCGGCGTGCTTTACAGCTTAGAACCGGAGCTCCAAAAGTGTTTTGAGCAACACGGAGCATATGAGATTTTCCAAGAGCTGAGAATGGTTTTCCAAGCTCATGCCGGGGTCGAGAGATATGAAGTCTCCGACATGTTCTTCAGTTGTAAGATGGAGGAAAATAGTTTTGTCAGCGAGCACATATACTCAAAATGTCTGGGTTGCACAACCACTTGTCTCAGCTGGGAGTTAATCTTTCGGATGACTCGGTTATTGATAGAATCC
Organism: Hordeum marinum; assembly: GCA_022496015.1. NCBI lineage: Eukaryota > Viridiplantae > Streptophyta > Magnoliopsida > Poales > Poaceae > Hordeum > Hordeum marinum. Next base: position 384,728,322 of record CM039677.1, on the reverse strand, counting down.
TCCAGTCACTTCCACCTAGCTACAAGAGCTTTGTGATGAACTACAACATGCAGGGTATGGAGAAGTCCATTCCTGAGTTATACTCGATGCTGAAATCAGCGGAGGTCGAGATCGAAAAGGAGCATCAAGTGTTGATGGTGAATAAGACCACTAGTTTCAAGAAAGGCAAGGGTGAGAAGAACTTCAGGAAGGAAGGCAAAGTAGTTGCCGCGCCCGGTAAGCAAGTTGCCGAAAAGAAGAACAAGAATGGACCCAAGCCTGAGACAGAGTGCTTTTATTACAAGGGTACCGGTCTCTGGAAGTGGAACTACCCCAAGTACTTAGCGGATAAGAAGGCCGTCAACGTTAAAGGTATATGTGATATACTTGTTATTGATGTGTACCTTACGAGCGCTCGTAGTAGCTCCTGGGTATTTGATACTGGTGCAGTTGCTCACATTTGTAACTCCAAGCAGGAGTTGTGGAATAAGCGGAGACTGGCGAAGGACGAGGTGACGATGCGCGTCGGGAATGGTTCCAAGGTCGATGTGATCGCCGTCGGCACGCTACCTCTACATCTACCTTCGGGATTAGTTTTAAACCTTAATAATTTTTATTTAGTACCAGCTTTGAGCATGAACATTGTATCTGGATCTCGCTTGATGCGAGATGGCTACTCATTTAAATCTGAGAATAATGGTTGTTCTATTTATATGAGAGAAATGTTTTATGGTCATGCCCCGCTGGTTAATGGTTTATTTTTGATGAATCTCAAAGGTGATAAGACACATGTTCATAGTGTGAGTACCAAAAGATGTAAGGTTGATAACGATAGTTCCACTTACATGTGGCACTGTCGCCTTGGTCATATTGGTGTCAAACGCACGAAGAAACTCCATGCTGATGGACTTTTGGAGTCTCTTGTTTTGAATCATTTGACACGTGCGAAGCATGCCTCATGGGAAAGATGACCAAGACTCCGTTCTCTGAAACAATGGAGCGAGCAACTGACTTGTTGGAGATAATACATACCAATGTATGCGGTCCAATGAGCGTTGAGGCTCATGGTGGCCACCGTTATGTTCTCACCGTCACTGATGACTTAAGCAGATATCGGTATGTCTACTTAATGAAACACAAGTCTGAAAACTTTGAAAACTTTAAGGAATTTCAGAGTGAGGTAGAGAATCCACGTGACAGGAAAATAAAGTGCCTACGATCTGATCGTGGCAAAGAATATTTGAGTCACGAATTTGGCACGCACCTAAGGAAATGTGGAATTGTTTCACAACTCATGCCGCATGGCACACCTCAGCGAAATGGTGTGTCTGAACGTCGTAATCGCACTCGATTGGATATGGTGTGATCTATGATGTCTCTTACTGACATACCGCTATAGTTTTGGGGATATGCATTAGAGACTGCCACATTCACTTTAAATAGGGCACCGTCTAAGTCCGTTGAGACGACACCGTATGAATTATGGTTTGGAAAGAAACCTAAGCTGTCGTTTCTGAAAGTTTGGGGATGTGATGCTTATGTGAAGAAACTGTTGGAAATATGCCCTAGAGGCAATAATAAAATGGTTATTATTGTATTTCCTTGTTCATCATAATTGTCTATTGTTCATGCTATAATTGTGTTAACCAGAAACCGTAATGCATGTGTGAATACATAGACCACAACATGTCCCTAGTGAGCCTCTAGTTGACTAGCTCGTTGATCAGTAGATGGTCACGGTTTCATGACCATGGACATTGGATGTCATTGATAACGGGATCACATCATTAGGAGAATGATGTGATGGACAAGACCCAATCCTACGCATAGCACAAGATCATGTAGTTCGTCTGCTAAAGCTTTTCAATGTCAAGTATCGTTTCCTTAGACCATGAGATTGTGGAACTCCCGGATATTTTAGGAATGCTTTGGGTGTGCCAAACATCACAACGTAACTGGGTGGCTATAAAGGTGCACTAAGGGTATCTCCGAAGGTGTCTGTTGGGTTGACACAAATCGAGACTGGGATTTGTCACTACGTGTGACGGAGAGGTATCTCTGGGCCCACTCGGTAAGACATCATCATAATGAGCTCAATGTGACTAAGGAGTTAGCCACAGGATGATGTATTACGGAACGAGTAAAGAGACTTGTCGGTAACGAGATTGAACAAGGTATAGAGATATTGACGGTCGAATCTCGGGCAAGTATCATACCGATAGACAAAGGGAATTATATACGGGATTGATTGAATCCCCGACCTCGTGGTTCATCCGATGAAATCATTGTGGAGCATGTGGGAGCCAACATGGGTATTCAGATTCCGCTGTTGGTTATTGATCGGAGAGGTGTCTCGGTCATGTCTACATGTCTCCCGAACCCGTAGGGTCTACACACTTAAGGTTCGATCACGCTAGGGTTATAGGGAAATGGTATACGTGATTACCGAAGGTTGTTAGGAGTCTCGGATGAGATCCCGGACGTCATGAGGAGCTCTGGAATGGTCCGGATGTAAAGATTGATATATGGGAAGTCCAGTTTTGGTCACTGGAAAGTTTTCGGGCTCATCGGTAGTGTACCGGGAGTGCCGGGAGGGTGCCGGAGGACCCCCAAGAGGGGTGTGACGACCATGGGACTTCGTGGGCCCTTAGAGGGGGTGTGTCAGCCCTTTTTGGGCTGGCCAAGACCTTCTAGAAAGGCCCATGCGGCTGGGATCAAGAGATAAAGGGCAAAAGGGTTTTAAAAGAGGAGATCCACCTCCCTTGTGGGAGGTGGACTCTATCCCTCCTTCGGCCGAACCTCTCCTCCTTGGAGGAGGGGCCAAGGCAGCCCTCCCTCTCCCTCCTCCTATATATATTCAAGGGTTTGGGATGATTTGAGACACAACTTCTCTCTCTCACGGCGCAGCCCTACCCTTCCTCTTCCTCGTTCTCCGTAGTGCTTGGCGAAGCCCTGCCGGAGTTCACGTAGCTCCACCGTCACCACGCCGTCGTGCTGCCGGAGCTCTCCCTCAACCTCTCCTTCCTCCTTGCTGGATCAAGGCATAGGAGACATCATCAGGATGCACGTGTGTTGAACATGGAGGTGCCGTTGTTCGGCGCTGAGATCGGAATCCACCGTAATCTGAATCGCTAAGAGTACGACTCCACCAACCGCGTTCTTGTAATGCTTCTGCTTAGTGATCTTCAAAGGTATGAAGATGCAATCTCTCCCCTCTCATTGTTGGTTTCTCCATAGATAGATCTTGGTGATACGTAGGAATTTTTTTGATTTACTACTATGTCTCCCAATAGTGGCATCATGAGCTAGGTCTATGCGTAGAATCTATGCACGAGTAGAACACAAGTTGTTGTGGTTGTCGATTTTGTTAATATGCTTACCACTACTAGTCTTATCTTGATTTCGCGGTATTGTGAGATGAAATGGCCCGGGCCGACTTTACACGTACGCTTACGTGAGACTGGTTCCACCGCCTGACATGCACTTGTTGCATAAGGTGGCAAGCGGGTGTCTGTCTCTCCCACCTTAGTCGGATTGGATTCGATGAAAAGGGTCCTTATGAAGGGTAAATAGCAATTGGCATATCATGTTGTGGTTTTGGCGTAGGTAAGAAACGTTCTTGCTAGAAACCTAAAGCAGCCACGTAAAAACTTGCAACTACAAATTAGAGGACGTCTAACTTGTTTTTGCAGCATATGCCTTGTGATGTGATATGGCCAAAGAATGTGATGTGATGCATTGTGATGTATGAGATTGATCATGTTCTTGTAATAGGATTCACGACTTGCATGTCGATGAGTATGACAACCGGCAGGAGCCATAGGAGTTGTCTTATTTTATTGTATGACCTGCGTGTCAATCATAAATGCCATGTAATTACTTTACTTTATTGCTAAACGTTAGCCATAGTAGTAGAAGTAATAGTTGGCGAGACAACTTCATGAAGACACAATGATGGAGATCATGATTATGGAGATCATGGTGTCGTGCTGGTGACAGTGATGATCATGGTGCCCCGAAGATGGAGATCAAAGGAGCAAGATGATATTGGCTATATCATGTCACTATATTGATTGCATGTGATGTTTATCATGTTTACATGTTATTTGCTTAGAACGACGGTTGTAAATAAGATGATCTCTCAATAAAATTTCAAGAGAAGTGTTCACCCTAACTGTGCACCGTTGCTAAGGATCGTCGTTTCGAAGCACCACGTGATGATTGGGTGTGATAGGTTCTAACGTTCGCATACAACGGGTGTAAGCCAGATTTACACACGCGGAACACTTAGGTTGACTTGACGAGCCTAGCATGTGCAGACATGGCCTCGGAACACGCAAGACCGAAAGGTCGAACATGAGTCGTATAGAAGATACGATCAACATGGAGATGTTCACCATGGATGACTAGTCCGTATCACGTGATGATCGGACACGGGCTAGTTGACATGGATCATGTGTCACTTGGATGACTAGAGAGATGTCTATCTAAGTGGGAGTTCATTAAATAATTTGATTATGTGAACTTAATTATCATGAACTTAGTCTAAAATTATCTTTACAATCTATATTGTAGATCCAATGGCCAACGCGAATGTCACCCTCAATTTCAACGCGTTCCTAGAGAAAACCAAGCTGAAAGATGATGGAAGCAACTATGTGGACTGGGTCCGTGGCTTGAGGATCATCCTCATAGCTTCCAAGAAGTTGTATGTCCTTGATGCACCACTAGGTGACCCACCCCTTCTCCCAGCAGAGCAAGACATTGCGAACGCTTGGCATTCTCGCTGCGATGATTACTCCCTTGTTCAGTGCGGCATGCTTTACAGTTTAGAACCGGGGCTCCAAAAGCGTTTTGAGCAACACGGAGCATATGAGATGTTCCAAGAGCTGAAACTGGTTTTCCAAGCTCATGCCCGGGTCGAGAGATATGACATCTCCGACTAGTTCTTCAGCTATAAGATGGAGGAGAATAGTTCTGTCAGTGAGCACATCCTCAAGATGTCTGGGCTACACAACCGCTTGACTCAGCTGGGAGTTAATCTCCCGGATGACTCGGTCATTGATAGAATCCTCCAGTCGCTTCCACCTAGCTACAAGAGCTTTGTGATGAACTACAACATGCAAGGGATGGAGAAGTACATTCCTAAGTTGTACTCGATGCTGAAATCAGCAAAGGTCGAGATCAAAAAGGAGCATCAAGTGTTGATGGTGAATAAGACCACTAGTTTCAAGAAAGGCAAGGGTAAGAAGAACTTCAAGAAGGACGGCAAACTTGTTGCCGTACCCGGTAAGCAAGTTCCCGGGAAGAAGAAGGACAAGCATGGACCCAAGCCTGAGACTGAGTGCTTTTATTGCAAGGGTACCGGTCACTGGAAGTGGAACTGCCCCAAGTACTTAGCGGATAAGAAGGACGACAACATTAAAGGTATATGTGATATACTTGTTATTGATGTGTACCTAACCAGCGCTCGTAGTAGCTCCTGGTATTTGATACCGGTGCAGTTGCTCACATTTGTAACTCCAAGCAGCAGCTGCGGAATAAGCGGAGGCTGGCAAAGGACGAGGTGACGATGCGTGTCGGGAATGGTTCCAAGGTCTATGTGATCGCCGTCGGCACGCTACCTCTACATCTACCTTCGGGATTAGTGTTAAACCTTAATAATTGTTATTTAGTACCAGCTTTGAGCATGAACATTGTATCTGGATCTCGCTTGATGCGAGATGGCTACTCATTTAAATCTGAGAATAATGGTTGTTCTATTTATATAAGACAAATGTTTTATGGTCATGCCCCGCTGGTCAATGGTTTATTTTTGATGAATCTCGAACGTGATGTTACACATGTCCATAGTGTGAGTACCAAAAAGTGTAAGGTTGATAACGATAGTCCCACTTACATGTGGCACTGTCGCCTTGGTCATATTGGTGTCAAACGCATGAAGAAGCTCCATACTGATGAACTTTTGGAGTCTCGTGATTTCGAATCATTTGACACATGAAAACCATGCCTCATGGGCAAGATGACCAAGACTCCGTTCTCCGGAACAATGGAGCGAGCAACTAACTTGTTGGAAATAATACATACCGATGTATGCGGTCCAATGAGTGTCGAGGCTCGTGGTGGCTACCGTTATGTTCTCACCCTCACTGATGACTTGAGTAGATATGGGTATGTCTACTTAATGAAACATAAGTCTGAAACTTTTGAAAGGTTCAAGGAATTTCAGAGTGAGGTAGAGAATCAACGTGACAGGAAAATAAAGTGCCTACGATCTGATCGTGGCGGAGAATATTTAAGTCACGAATTTGGCACGCACCTAAGGAAATGTGGAATTGTTTCACAACTCATGCCGCCTGGCACACCTCAGCGAAATGGTGTGTCTGAACGTCGTAATCACACTCTATTAGATATGGTACGATCTATGATGTCTCTTACCGACTTACCGCTATCATTTTGGTGATATGCATTAGAGACTGGCGCATTCACTTTAAATAGGGCACCATCAAAATCCGTTGAGACGACACCGTATAAATTATGTTTTGGTAAGAAACCTAAGCTGTCGTTTCTAAAAGTTTGGGGATGCGATGCTTATGTGAAGAAACTTCAACCTGAGAAGCTCGAACCCAACGCGGAAAAATGCGTCTTCATAGGATACCCCAAAGAAACTGTTGGGTATACCTTCTACCTATGATCCGAGGGCAAAGTCTTTGTTGCCAAGAATGAATCCTTTCTCAAGAAAGAGTTTATCTCGAAAGAAGTAAGTGGGAGGAAAATAGAACTTGATGAGGTAATTGTACCTCCACTCGAACCGGAGAGTAGCACAGCACAGGAAATTGTTTCTGTGGAGCCTGCACCGGCTGGAGAGGAAGTTAATGATGATGATCATGAAACTTCACATCAAGTTACTGTTGAATGTCGAAGGTCCACTAGGACATGTTCCGCACCAGAGTGGTACGGCAACCCTGTCCTAGAGATCATGTTGTTGGACAACGGTGAACCTTCGAACTATGAAGAAGCAATGGCGGGCCTGGATTCCAACAAATGGCTTGAGGCCATGAAATTCGAGATAGGATCCATGTATGAGAACAAAGTATGGACTTTGGTGGACTTGCCTGATGATAAGCGAGCCATTGAAAATAAATGGATCTTTAAGAAGAAGACTAACGCGGATGGTAAAGTAACCGTCTATAAGGCTTGGCTTGTCACTAAGGGTTATTGACAAGTTCAAAGAATTGAGTACGATGAGACTTTCTCACCCGTAGCGATGCTGAAGTCTGTCCGAATCATGTTAGCAATTGCCGCATTTTATGATTATGAGATCTGGCAAATGGACGTCAAAACGGCATTCCTTAATGGTTTCCTTAAGGAAGAACTGTATATGATGCATCTGGAAGGTTTTGTCGATCCTAAAGATGCTAACAAGGTATGCAAGTTCCAACGCTCCATCTATGGGCTGGTGCAAGCATCTCGGAGTTGGAACATTCTCTTTAATGAAGTGATTAAAGCATTTGGGTTTGTACAGGTTTATGGAGAACCCTGTATTTACAAGAAAGTGAGTGGGAGCTCTATAGCGTTTCTCATATTATATGTGGATGACATACTGATAATGGGAAATGATATAGATCTTTTGGAAAGTGTAAAGGCCTACTTGAATAAATGTTTTTCAGTGAAGGACCTTGGAGAAACTGCTTACATATTAGGCATCAAGATCTATAGAGATAGATCGAGACGCCTCATAGGTCTTTCACAAAGCACATACCTTGATAAGATATTGAAGAAGTTCAATATGGATCAATCCAAGAAGGGGTTCTTGCTTGTGTTACAAGGTGTGAGATTGAGTACGACTCAATGCCCGACCACAGCAAAGGATAGAGAAGAGATGAGTGTCATCCCCTATGCTTCAGCCATAGGCTCTATTATGTACACCATGCTGTGTACCAGACCTGATGTGAAACTTGCCATAAGTTTTGTAGGGAGGTGCCAAAGTGATCCCGGAGCGAAACACTGGACAGTTGTCAAGAATATCCTGAAGTACCTGAAAAGGATAAAGGACATGTTTCTCGTATATGGAAGTGCTGAAGAGCTCGTCGTAAAGGGTTACGTCAATGCTAGCTTCGACACAGATCTGGACGACTCCAAGTCGCAAACCGGATACGTGTATGTTTTGAACGGAGGGGCAGTCAGCTGGTGCAGTAGCAAGCAAAGCGTCGTGGCGGCATCTACATGTGAAGCGGAGTACATAGCTGCTTTGGAAGCAGCAAAGGAAGGAGTCTAGATGAAGGAGTTCATCACCGACCTAGGAGTAATTCCAAGCGCGTCGGGCCCGATGACTCTATTCTGTGACAACACTGGAGCTATTGCCCTTGCGAAGGAGCCCGTGTTTCACAAGAAGACAAGACACATCAAGCGCCGCTTCAACTCCATTCGTGGATATGTCCAGGATGGAGATATAGACATTTGTAAAGTACATACGGATTTGAATGTCGTAGATCCGTTGATTAAACCTCTCTCACGAGCAAAACATGATCAACACCAGAACTCTATGGGTGTTCGATACATCACAATGTAACTACATTATTGACTCTAGTGCAAGTGGGAGACTGTTGGAAATATGCCCTAGAGGCAATAATAAAGTGATTATTATTATATTTCCTTGTTCATGATAATTATCTATTGTTCATGCTATAATTGTATTAATCGGAAATCGTAATACATGTGTGAATACATAGACCACAACATGTCCCTAGTGAGACTCTAGTTGGCTAGCTCCTTGATCAATAGATGGTCACGGTTTCATGACCATGGACATTGGATGTCGTTGATAACGGGATCACATCATTAGGAGAATGATGTGATGGACAAGACCCAATCCTAAGCATAGCACAAGATCGTGTAGTTCGTCTGCTAAAGCTTTTCTAATGTCAAGTATCATTTCCTTAGACCATGAGATTGCGCAATCCTGGATACCATAGGAATACTTTGGGTGTGCCAAATGTCACAATGTAACTGGGTGGCTATAAAGGTACACTATGGGTATCCCCGAAAGTATCTGTTGGGTTGGCACGAATCGAGACTCGGATTTGTCACTCCGTGTGACGGAGAGGTATCTCTGGGCCCACTCGGTAAGACATCATCATAATGAGCTTAGCCATGGGATGATGTGTGATGGAACGAGTAAAGAGACTTGCCGGTAACGAGATTGAACAAGGTATAGGGATACCAACGATCGAATCTCGGGCAAGTAACATACTGATGGACAAAGGGAATTATATACGGGATTAATTGAATCCCCGACATCGTGGTTCATCCGATGAGATCATCATGGAGCATGTGGGAGACAACATGGGTATCCAGATCCCGCTGTTGGTTATTGACCGGAGAGGTGTCTCGGTCATGTCTACATGCCTCCCGAACCCGTAGGGTCTACACACTTAATGTTCGATGACACTAGAGTTATATGGGAATAGTGTACATGGTTACCGAAGGTTGTTCGGAGTCCCGAATGAAATCTCAGAGGTCACGAGGAGTTCCAGAAATGTCTAGAGGTAAATATTAATATATAGGAAGTGAGGATTTGGTCACAAGAAGTGTTTCGAGCATCACCGGTAATGTATCGGGACCACCGGAAGGGTTCCGGGGGTCCATCGGGAGGGGACGGTGTCCCCGGAAGGCTACATGGGACAAGAGTGGGAGGGAAGCAGCCCCTAGGTGGGCTGGTGCTCCTCCCACCTCAGCCCAAGGCGCAGTTGGGAGGAGAGGGGCAAACCCTAGGCGCAGATGGGCCCTAGGCCCACCCTAGGGCGCGCCCCCCTCTCTCCCTCTCTTGGCCGCCGGCCCTCCCCCATCTAGGGCTGCCGCACCCCCTAGGTGGGAACCCTAGAGGGGGCACACCCTCCTCCCCTCCCCTATATATAGTGAGGGTTTTGGGGGTTGCCAACACAGAACTCTCTCTCTCTCCCTGCGCAACCCTACCTCTCCACCCTCCTCGTCCTTCGTAGTGCTTGGCGAAGCCCTGTCGGAGTACCGCGCTGCTCCACCACCACCACGCCATCGCGCTGCTGTTGCAGTCGTCTTCTGCAACCTCTCCCTCCTCCTTGTTGGATCAAGACACAGGAGACATCATCGGGCTGCACAAGTGTTGAACGCGGAGGCGTCGTTGTTCGACGCTTAGATCGGAATCGACCGCGATCTGAATCGATGCGAGTACGACTCCACCAACCGCATTCTTGTAATACTTCCGCTTTGTGATCTGCAAAGGTATGAAGATGCACTCACCCCTTACTCGTTGCTGGTTTCTCCATAGATTGATCTTGGTGATACGTAAGAAAATTTTGAATTACTACTACGATCCCCAACACGTGGCGGTCGGGGTGAGCACAGCGGCGACGAACGTTGGTGCTCCTCTGGTTCCTCGACTTCCAAGGATGCAAGCCCCGAATCTGTGGTCCCCTTCTTCCGCGACCAGTCCTGACGCCCGCGTTCTTCCCAGGAGCGGCTACCCATGACGGCACATCGCTCTCATCTTCTCCCACCGCTCCGTCAAGCAGCACAGGAGGCATGCCGCATGGATAGACTAAGGTCTCATTCCTACGAAGGGTGGGGTTCGGCCATCTTCTTCCTCCCCCACAACTAACGCCAGCATATCCAGTGAAGACCAGCTCATGCAGGCGTCGTACGACCACGGCTGGTGAAACCAGCCATCTCCGGCGAGCTCACGCCCCTGCACCACTAGAGGCACCACGATGGCAACTGCAAGTTCTACGGCGATGGTAAAATGACGACATTTCCTTCGTCCCTTCCATCTTGCAGCGTTTCAATTCCCCTTTGTCTCTGGCTAGCTCGTTTGGTTTTGTTTGGTGCCGGGTTGCTCCCATCCATGTAGTTTGGAGCAGTCCTAGTTTGGAGGAGGTTTCACTTCCCTAGGGCACTCATGGATGGAATAGAGGAAATACATGCCTTTTTTGTTTGTTTTCGTTGTAACAAATTCATCATCTCGAACCAAGATGTCCCCTTGTTGGTTCTCGGGTGTAATTGGCACTTATACAATCCATGAAGGGGAACGCTCTAATGCTGCATGCATTGGATAGGTGATGTTGCTCAACCCAGCGGCTCTGGAGCTCCACCAAATAGCCTGGAATGATCTTGCCTCCTTGGTGGAGAAGATTGTGGCTACGAAGTTTATGTCCGAGTCACCATTAAATTTTTCATTATGCTCTCTTGTGGTTTTTTCTAACAAATCGAAGGGAAGGCTGGGTGTTGGCCGATGTGTTTTTGTTACTTCCATTCTGCGATTCTAGGTTAGTTGGAGTATTGTTTTTCCAAATGAATGTGATTTTTGCACATCGGGGCTATTACTCCTGATCTACAACCCAAACGTACGAATTTTAACATGCATGACCAAAAGTGGTACGAAGAGTGGATGTTTTGCTTGCATAACATTAGTAGTATTTTGTACGAACATTTGGATCTTTCTAAGGAATACAACTAACATACTTTTTAGTTTCTTAAACAGAGTGAATTCATAGTTTTCTGGATGATAATATTAGGTATGTTAGTAACCTTGTATGAGTGATGTTATTGTCTTCATTAACACTAGGGAGACCCTGATTTTTATTGAAGTTGCTCTCAAAGACATGTATACAACTTATTAAAGTTTGGCATGTCTTTTTTCTAATAAATGGTTGCTCTACTCTACTCTGCATCTTATGTTCTCTTGTCATAACAGGAAGTTTTGGTCGATGTCCCTCCAATTGCTGAATGTGAAGCTAAATATTCTCTCCTGCTTCGACCCAGACGCTGCTGTCGCACATGTCTGGTCCTACCTTGATGCCCCTGTGACAATAATTGCGCCGATGGTCACTAATCGCTTGTCAGACAGGGAGGGAGACGACAAGGACCTCTCCCTTGTCCATCGCGGTGTTTTCACGTTCTGATTGTTTGTTGCTTGGCGTCAGGAAGTCAAGAACAGGTAATTCCTGAGTGGTTGAGCACTATTTTCCTAAATTCATATGATTATTCATAATATCTTAGATCCATATAATTGACTTTGATTCTATGAATCTTACAGATCAACCATATACCAGGAGCAAGGCCGACAATGAGGCATGGACTATGGTGGGAGTGGCGTGCTGCTGAAAGCAACCAACGGTGGCAGACCTGGTTGACTCACAAGGCCGCCGATGACATGCGTCTGCCCTTTTTTGCTGATGATGATATCTCATGGAACCTCTGCTCTGTAAAGTAAGCATTTGGATAACATCATCTGCTCAAAGTTCAATTCTTTTCTTGTCCTAAACTCTGCTATAGTTTACAATGGGTGTGATAGATTTTGCAAGTTCATTGGTGTCAGCCAAAGGCATCATGCTCGAAAACGACGACGTCTTTAGCCGGCTCAGCTGAAGTGCTTAATACTGAGAAGTTGTGTCACTTTGATTGTTATAGTACTCTTGACGAGTGCATTTTTTCAAATTCTAGACAATAGATTGAAAACATGCCGGCCTGCTTCTTCTTTTAAGTTCCAATCAATCTTCCTTTCCTTTTTGAATCCAAAGTAGCCCAACATGCTTCCTTCTACAAAAACTGTAAATGTTATGTGTCTTACTTAACCGACGATTGTTTCCAACATACAAGGACGTGAGCACACTCATTTATGTATCTAAATCTCATATGCCATGAAGCTTTTCAAATGCGATCACCAAGAGCCTTTCTGATTTAAGGAAAAAAGTGCAGGTTTTATTTAGATAATTGCTTCCTAACTAAGTGAATGGAAAAAAATCATTCCCCTGTTACTCGTGCGTTGCACGTGCATGCTAATGTGAGGCAAGTAGGCTTACAATATGAAAAGACCTAACCAAAGAGACTTCTCTAGCAGAGCATGACTTCTACTCAGCTGTGCTGTTCTGGTATATAATTAGATATTAGAATGAATTTTTGAAAATCAAATTATAGTTAGCAAATGAACTGAGACTGTTGCTTCCAGTCATGGAAACTAACTTGACTATCCAATCATCATTTTGTGTAGTTGAGGGTACTTTTGTCCCACATTTGGCTCAAGATCGTATCTTGGTTTTAAGGTTGCTGACTTTGTACATCCTCATACTTAGATTTAAAATTAGAGTGTGGTTCCTTTATATTTTGGGTCATGTTCCATCCTCTTTGCTATTTGGCTCAAATGTTGTGTTGTCAGTGCCCAAAGCAATTTGTGAACTGGAGGGGATACTTCTGCTTGGTACTCCCTCCTTTTCGGTTCATAGGGCTCAAATCTGAAATCTCATCAACCAAGGTGAATTGTGAGTGGATGAGACTAGTTTTAACGAGCCAATGAAATATTTCTCACATATTCTGTTTTCGAGGCAATAAATGTAGCATCCTCCCTCTCATTGGACTTGCATGGTGCATGTAAAAAAAGATGCATGCATGGCCACTAATTCCCTTTCTCTTATCTGTATGAATTAAATATGGCGTGAGACTCAAAGCACTTTAACACAATTAGACTCAAAATGAGCCTAGTATAATGGAAATCTGAAATTTTTGAGATGACCCTATAAACCGGAAAGGAAGGAGTATCTTAATGATGTCTGCTTTGTAGGACTACACTATTGATGGTGTATTTTTTGGATGAAATAAGTGACATTAAGAGCTCGTCTGACCTTTGGTGTGTTCCTTGGATACATTACGCATATCAATCTTTGGTGTTGTGTGTGCCGGCCATCAAGCCAATTGAGGGTGCCTTCCTGTGATGGTGACTATCATCTGGTCACCCATAAACTGTTCGTTAGTCATGTTTTTAGTTATCCTTTGCTGACTCTTTTGAAAGCTTAGTTGGATCTGATTGCCATCTTGTTGATCTGAAATAAATGATTGGCAATCACTTCAATGTAGAGAAAGAGAGATTTCTTAAACTAAAACGAGAAGTTAACCTATAAAGAGAATTTTCTAGTATGTGTATGTCATAACTTGTAGAGGGACATTGAGATTTTGATTTCGCTAGTTCTTCCCTTAACCAATAGTAACAACTAATTCTGGACTCTTGGTCTTCTTAACATAAATTTCTCGTATTGTTGTAGGATGCAATCATGGTGCTCCACATAATGTGTTATTGTAATGGACCATTGTGCCGATGTGTTGCTCCTCATGTTTTTGCTTGTGTGTGGCTCGGATTAATATGGTTGAGAAGCTTGACGTATAGACATTATGGAACCACCATGGCCGGGCTACTGAGAAGAGTTGTTTCCAGGCGTGTGTTCTTGGACGACGACATGGAGATAGTGTTTCCCAGCATGAGTTTGGTTGGCAAAGCAGCTCTTCCTGCGTTGGCGTTCATTCCAGTGTGGCGCCTCTGGTAGCCACTTATTTGGTCGGCGTAGGTGAGTCACTTTGGTTGCTCTCCCCTGCTCTCTTGCATGCTCTATGTGCCGATGGTCATCGAGTGGTCATCGAGTCGTGGTAGCAGTTCGACATTGTGTTGATTTATAGTCCTTTTAACAAGGCATGTGTAGTGCAGGTCCTGTGTAATGTGTATCTCAAAGATGGTCAGGATTCATTCTTGTTGAATGGTCAGGATGTCTATTGTTCATAGCTCTTTTTTTACTTCAGTTTGGTAACTATTATGATTTCTTTAAGCTGTGTATTATGAATTGCACAACATGTAGTGTTATTGAGTAGCTCGTATTACCAAGTGATCACCAGTTTGTAAGCCTATTTAGGTTTTGCTCCTACTTAGAAGCATGTTTGTTTTATTCCTGACTGTCCTTTGGAGCCATCTGTTTGAAAAATTTAAATTGTGAATTTTGCCCCATGAACAGTGAACATATTTCCGTAAACGTTGAAACTGCTATTTCTACCGGTCTTCATTAAATTTAGATCATATTTGGAGATGTAGACTTACTTTCTGGTCTTGGTTTTAAGATTGTGTACTTTCTATGTCCTTATAATTAGATTTAAAATTAGAGGGAGGTTCCTTCTTATTTTGGGTTATGTTCCATCCTCTAAGCTATTTGGCTCAAATGTTGTGTTGTCAGTGTCCAAAGCAATTTGTGAACTGAAAGGAATACTTTTTCTGGGGGTCTTTTATGATGTTTGCCTTTTAGGATACCATTATAGATGGTTTGTTTTCTGGATGAAAGAAGTGACATTAAGAGCTTCTCTGATCTTTTGGTACATTCCTTGGATACATTACTTCTATCAATGTTCAGTGTTGTGCGTGTCGGCCATCAAGCCGATTGTGGAAGCCTTCCTGTGATGGTGAGCATCATCTAGTCACCCATAAAGTATGCTTATTTTATGTTTCTAGTTGATCCTTTGTCGACTCATTTCAAAGCTTAGTTGGATCATATCAACATCTTGTGGATCTGAAACAAATGGTTGTCAATCACTTTAATTCAGAGAAAGAGAGAATTTTTAAACTAAAATCAGCCAATTTCTTTAACTAAAATGAGTAAATGATCCATAAAGAGAAATTTCTAGTTTGTGTATGTAATAACTTGTAGAGGGACATTGAGATTTTGGTTTCACTATTGCTGTAGGATGCAATCAGGTTGCTTCACATAATATGCTGTTTGTAATATACCCTAGTGCTGATGTCCTCATCATGTTTTTTTGATTGTGTATGGCTCAGATTAATATGATCGAGAAGCTTGGCGTACAGGTAGTATGGAACCACCATGGCTGGATTGCCTAGCAGAATTGTTTCCAGGCGTGCGTTCATGGACTATGGCACAGAGACAATGTTGTCCAGCACGTGTTTGGTCGGCAAAGCAGTTCTGCCTATGTCGATGCTCATTCCTGCTTGGTGCCTCTGGTGGCCACTTATTTGAATTTGTGGTGGTGAGCCATTTCGATTGCTCTCCCTTGCTTTCTTGTAAATTCATTGTGTCGATGGTCATCGAGTTGTGGTAGCAGTTCAACATTGTGATGATCTATAGTCCTTTTAGCAAAGGCATGTGTGGTGTAGGTGCTTTGTAATGTGTATTTCTTAGATGGTTAGAATGTTTCTTGTTGAATGATCAGGATGTCTCTTGTTGAACATAGCTAGAATTCTCCACATTTATCATGGAAGATGGATTGAATTACTGTTATTTCCGAAGGTCTGGAGATAAACATGAGTTGTTTGTTGGTTGTACATAATATGATTTTTAGGAACAACTTATTGCCTTATTCACAATGTGTGTACTGAATTTAAGAGGCATTCTAGTGTACAGTTAATCCTCAAAGACATTTTTAAACTCGCAATTACATGCTCGTTAATTAATTAATCCCCAATGAAATTTCAAATACTCCAATTACTTATACATTGAACAGCACACTGTCTTCATGCTGATTTAGATTGACTGTGTATTTTACTATAAGTGGGACTGTTTGATCCTGAGCTCCTGATGAAAACAAATATATTATTCTATACATGGCAGGTTATACATATAATTATATCTACACTTACATTTTCACTATAAGTTGCAATTGTATAATTTGCCATGGCATATAACTGAATTGTAAGAAAGAAAGATAATTTAGTACTTTCTCAATATTTGTTTTAGTCCATCGGTCGAGCCATGGCTGGTTGTTGTGCCAGCCAATGACTCAGGGGCTCTGTTCTGTGGTCACACTGTTTGTTGTGCCCCATTTTATTTTTGTTGATTTCCTGTTTGACAACAATAGTAACTTCTGTTAGATAGTGGCCTTGATGAAATTATTGTCTTGTTTCCTGTTTGACAACTCCAGTTGTTGATGTTGTTTACATAAGTAGCTAGTCGTGAACAATAATAACTTGTAGTTTGTGTTTTTCCTTGGTGCATTGTAATCTCGTGCTACTCATTTCGAGTTGATAGGAAAACCACAAACTTGAACTTGACTATTGTTATCAGTTGTTTCCATGTTATCTGGTTATTCCAAATAAAGTTGAGCACATAACTTCAAGATACGATGCTTCCTTGTTGATGATTGATGGAAGCTTGTCTTTCCTTGTTGATGATTGATGGAAGCTTGTCTTTCCTTGTATGATGTGTTACCTTATATTTATTATTTTTATTTTGTGACTGCTTTCGAAGGGGGAGCCTTGGCGTAGTGGTAAAGCTGATGCCTTGTGACCTCATGGTCACGGGTTCAAGTCCTCGAAATAGCCTTTTACAGAATGTAAGGAAAGGATGTGTACAATAGACCCAAAGTGGTTGGACCCTTTCCCAGACCCTGCGCAAGCAGGAGCTACATGCATCGGGCTGCCCTTTTTTATGGCTGCTTTCCTACCTATTCCGACGAGGAAGAAGATAACAACATGATTTTATAAGATGACAACATGATTTTAGATTAAGAGCTAGCTTTCCAGATTGCTTGGTATTAGAGCAAAATAAATAGTGTGTTAATTGAATTGACTAACTAAGTTTCCTTCAGGTTGGTGTCCACAAGAGTGTTATCTTGGAGCAGTGCATCCTCCTTCTCTACAAGCAGTATGGAACCACCATGGCCAGGTTGCTCTTATTTCCTGGCATGCCGTTGGTGACATAGCTTGGAGCCAACGCTATTCGGCACGAGTTTGGTCAATGAAGCAGCTCTGCCTATTCCGACGCTCATTCCTATGCACCGCATCTGGTGTCTTTGACTTTCTTCCAGTCTGGCATAAGTGGTTAGCCACTGGATCCTCTGGTTTTTATCTCTTTGATGTTATGCACACTTCACATATTTATATGAAAAGAAAGTCTAGGCCTCAGTCCTTTTTGGGGTTTGCCCATGAATCCTGCACCTTGCATAGCATTTTTAGGCCCCAGGTTTCCTTACATGCAGGTTATGACAGGGATTTGGTTATTGCATGATGTAGTACTCTTTGCTATAGACATTTTCTGAATTGATATACTCTATTTCAATGAGCTGAGAAAAACGAGACCCAATCGGTCTATGTGTGTTTGGTTTAGATTTTTGTTTGCCAGATATACATGCTCCCACTGATTGTAGACATAACAATTTATAACCCTCTTGTACAATATAACTTTGGCAGATCAATGGTTAGGGCATTTTCCCCTATTTCTCTAGACAAGGCTGATGTGTTAGCTTCATTACATGCGCCAGAAGATTGATCCAAGTGAAAAAAATAACCGAACATGGATGAATTGAGCTTTGTGTACATTTTCTGCATAACTTCCCTGGAGATTGTCAAGCGTGTATTTAGAGTTAAAGTCACTGGTTATTTGGATCCTTTTGTATTTTTAATCTTCAAAAGTTATAGGGAGGCAGACAGGTTATCCACACTTTGGTTTCTGAATATATGTTCTTAAAACCTATTGAGATACATAGCTGAAGCCAGCGTTGTTTGACTACCTGGTAACTGCTAATTGAGGAGTATTTTGATATCCTGCTATTTGTATTGCCCATGTCTTTCAAGCTTTTGCTTGTGCTTTGGATTCATATTATTAATAGTCTTTGAATCGGTTCCTGAGTGGTGCATAGTGTTTATCTCCCTGAACCTTTTCTCACTTGTATTGTCTATTTTGTGTTGTGGTGTGTTCATCGGAGAGAGACCTGATTCGTCATTTTTGTGTGTATCACAGGAAAAGGTGGCAAGTTGCAAGCCAATGTAGGGAAGTTGATACGTCACGTGTAGTCCTTGATTTGTCAAGCTGGGGGAAGGGGATGCTATGAGATGATCTGGCATCTCTGTTTGTCTACTATGATTTGGTGAACTCGCAGCGCGTTGACAGTGGTTTGGCTGCAACCGTGGCGGTGTGTCCGCCCTTTATTCTGTTTTGGTAAGTCCTTGCCCCTGCACACCCTCTATCTCTCTCCCTATGACCTGATATGGTCTGGTCATTGAGCTAGGATTTATGGTCATTGTCTGCTTTCATTCATTCTTTTTTCTATGGCTTAGCTATGACCTATGTTGCACCTTTGTCATTCATTGATGTTCGTGTTCTTAGAATTAATAGATATGATGAATTCATGATTGCTAACTTGTTTGCTTCCTTGCTTGTTACATATGTTTCTTTCTATTGTCAAAAATTACATATATTGTCACATCCCAAGTCTAGACATTGTTTGCTGATTGTCCATAGCTTATTAGCAATCGTGTGGCATGATTTCTGGATGCGAGGCCTTTTTTTCCTTGGGAGAATTTGATGGAGTATATTGTTTCTACTCTGGCAAAGGTGGTTATAAGGTCCTATTTACTTGATAGCAAATTGGCAATGCTTCAACTGGAGTTTGGTTTTGTAAAAGCCCAGCCCTTGTCATAATCATGTTGTACAACCTATGATGTCATTTGTTTTGTTAAGCATATTTGTCTTGTATAGCATTGTTAGAGAAACCTAACTTGGTTCTTTGGATATTATTATTACAGGAGACGAGAGCATATCGACACGGTATCTTACCTGTGGTGTTCAGGAGAATCCCTATTTGATTGGTGAGCCCCACGCGTGAAACACCACTAGTCTAGTGTAATGTTTGAAGAGTTGTCCTTCATTTCTTCCCTCCTTCCTGGGATGATTGATGCATATGTTTTTGGAGAATTGTTGCTTTCCATTTATATCTTGTTGACATGTGGATCGTCAGCCAAAAAATGTATGTATGCATGTATGTATATGTTGATGAGAATTTTTCTTTGCTATGTTGCTGAAAGATGCAATCAAACAAAATCTGTTCGCTTTGAGCATCTATAAAGGAGGACTTTTTGACCACATACACAATTGATTTGTCCTTGTTTGAGGATCCATGTCTATGGATTGACATGTTACCAGATCCATTTGCTTTGCTTGTAAATGCTAGCTAGCACACACTTTTTATTTTTGTGAATTAAGAGAAAAGAGACTGCTCATACCAATAAACATCAAGTGAGGGCCTTTGGGATTAGTTTTAAACCTTAATAATTGTTATTTAGTACCAGCTTTGAGCATGAACATTGTATCTGGATCTCGCTTGATGAGAGATGGCTACTCATTTAAATCTGAGAATAATGTGTTGGGGAAAGTTGCATGGGAAACAAAAAAATTCCTACGCACACGCAAGATCTATCTATGGTGATGAGAATCTATGAGAGGGAGAGTGGATCTACATACCCTTATAAATCGCTAAGCGGGAAGCGTTAAGAAACGCAGTTGGTGTAGTCGAACGTCTTCGCGATCCAAATCGCCAAGCATCCCGTGATATCATCATGATCCATCTCGCGATCCAATCACAATCCGTCCTGCAAACTCATCACGATCTGTCCCGCGATCTCATCACGATCCGTCTCGCGATCTTGATCATGGTCCTTCCAATCTAGTGCCGAACGGACGGCACCTCCGCGTTCAGCACACGTACAGCTCGATGACGATCTCTGCCTTCTTGATCCAGCAAGAGGGAGCGGAGAGGTAGATGAGTTGTCCAGCAGTGCGACGGCATTGCGGCAATGCTGGTGGAGCTATTCCAGCAGGGTTTCGTCTAAGCACAGCTGAAACCGGTCTAGAGGAGAAACTACGGACTAGAAGATAGGGTTGCACGTGGCTGAAAATCTTGTGCCAAAAAACCCTAAAACCTCTAGTATATATAAGAGGAGAGGAGGAGGCTTGGCCCAAGGGCCAAGCCCTCTAGGCTTCGGCCGAAGTGGGAGGAGAGGAGGAATCCTCCTTCAATCCTAGTAGGACTAGGACTCCTTCCTTATTTAGCCTTTTTGCCTTTTTCCACCTTTTTCTCTTTGGGCTTTTCTTCCAGCCGCATGGGCCTTGTGTGGGACTTTCACCATCCCAATAAGGGCTGGTATTCATCCTCCCATAGCCCATGTAGCCTCTTGGGTCAAAATACCCCTCCCGATGGTCCCCTAGTACAGTATCGGCACTCCCGGTACACTACCGATGAGTCCGAAACTTTTCCGGCGACCAAAACAGGACTTCCTATATATCAATATTTACCTCCGGACCATTCCGGATATCCTCTTGACATCCGGGATATCATCCGGGACTCTGAACAACCTTCGGTCACCACCATGCATAACTCTATACTACCGAAACGTCACCAAACCTGAAGTGTGCAGACCCTACGGGTTCGAGAACTACGTAGACATGACCGAGACACCTCTACAGTCAATAACCAATAGCAGTACCTGGATGTCCATATTGGTTCCTACATATTCTATGAAGATCTTTATAGGTCGAACCTCTATGTCAAGGATTCAGTTAATCCCGTATGATATTCCCTTTATTCTTCGATATGTTACTTTCTCGAGATTCGATCGTCGGTATCTCCATACCTAGTTCAACCTTGTTTGTGGCAAGTCTATTTACTCGTTCCGTAATACAAGATCCCGTGACTAACACTTAGTCACATTGCTTGCAAGGCTTGTTGTGATGTTGTGTTACAAAGTGGGCCCTAAGATACCTCTCCGTCACACGGAGTAACAAATCCCAATCTTGATCCATGCCAACCCAACAGACACCCTCGGAGATACCTGTAGAGTACCTATATAGTCACCCAGTTACGTTGCGACATTTGATACACACAAGGCACTCCTTTGGTGTCAGTGAGTTGCATGATCTCATGGTCATAGGAACAGATACTTGACATGTAGAAAACAGTAGCAATAAACTAACACGATCATATGCTACATTTGTAGTTTGGGTCTTGTCCATCACACCATTCTCCTAATGATGTGATCCCATTATCAAATGACATCTCATGTCCATTCCTAGGAAACCTTAACCATCTTTGATCAACGAGCTAGTCTATTAGAGGCATACTAGGGACATGGTTTTGTCTATGTATCCACACATGCATCTAAGTCTCCGATCAATACAATTATAGCATGGATTATAAATGATTATCATGAACAAGGAAATATGATAATAACTAATTTGTTATTGCCTCTAGGGCATATTTCCAACAGTCTCCCACTTGCACTAGAGTCAATAATCTAGTTCACATCACCATGTGATTCACATTGTTATGAATCTATCACCCAATGAGTTCTGGGGCTCGATCATGCATTGCATGTGAGAGAGGTATTATAGTCAACGGGTCTGTGACATTCAGATCTGTGTGTACTTTGCAAATCTCTACGTCAAACTATAAACACTTCTACCACACTCCACTTGGTACTATTCCAAATGGCTGCTCCACTATACGTATCCAGATTGCTACTACGAGTCATCCGGATTGATGTTAAAGCTTGCATCGACGTAACTCTTTACAACAAACTCTTTATCACCTCCACAATCAAGAAACATTTCCATAGTCTATTAGTTACCAAGGATGATCTTGACCGTTGTCCAATGATCCACTCCTGGATCACTCTTGTACCCCTTGATGAACTCATGGCAAGGCACACACAGGTGTGGTATACAACATGGCATACTATACATAGCCTATGGCTAAGGCATAGGGGACGACGTTCGTCCCTTCTCTTTCTTCTGATGTGGTCGAGCTTTGAGTCTCACTCAACTTCACACCTTACAAATTAGGCGAGAACTCTTTCTCTGACTGATCCATTTTGAACTCTTTCAAAATCTTGTCAAGGTATGTACTCATTGAAAGTCTCATCAAGCATCTTGATCTATCTCCATAGATCTTGATGCTTAACAATTAGGTAGCTTTATCTAGGTCTTCCTTTGAAAAACTCCTTTCAAACAACCACTTATGCTTTCTAGAAATTCCACATCAATTTCGATCAATATGTCAACCACATATGCTTATCAAATATTCTATAGTGCTCCCACTCACTTTATTGTAAATACAAGTTTATCACAAACTTTGTATAGACTCAAAAACTTTGATAACCTCATCAAAGTGTATATTCCAACTCTGAGATGCTTGCTCCAGTCCATAGAATGATCACTAGAGCTTGCACACCTTTTAGCATCCTCAGGACTAACAAAACCTTCTGGTTGTATCACATACAACCTTTCCTCAAGCAAACCGTTTAAGGAAACGATGTTTTGACATCCATTTGCCAGATTTCATAATTGAAAAATGCAGCAACTGCTAACAAAATTCCAACAGACTTTAGCATCGATACGAGTGAGAAAGTCTCATCGCAGTCAACTCCTTGAACTTGTCGTAAACTACTTTGCAACAAGTTGAGCTTTATAAATGGTGACATTTACCATCAGCGTCTGTCTTCATCTTAAACGTCCATTTGTACTTGACGACCTGTCGTGCAACGAGCAAGTCTACCAAAGTCTACACTTGGTTTTCATACATGGATCCTTTCTCGGATTTCATGGCCTCTAACCATTTGTCGGAATCCGGGCCCATCATCGCTTCTTCATATCTCGTAGGTTCATCGTTGTCCAACAACATGACCTCCAAGTCAGGGTTGGCATACCACTCAGGAGCAGTACGTATCCTTGTTGACCTACGAGGTTCGATAGTAACTTGATCTGAAGCTTCATGATCATCATCATTTATTTCCTCTTCAACTCACGTAGGTTCCACAGAAACATCTTTCTGTGCTGCGCTACTCTCTGGTTGAAACAAAGGTTCAACAACCTCATCAAGTTCCATCTTCCTCCCACTCAATTCTTTCGAGAGAAACTCTTTCTCCAGAAAGGACCTAGTTTTAGCAACAAACATTTTATGCTTGGGTCTGAGATAGAAGGTTCACCCAACTGTTCTTAGGGTATTCTATGAAGATGCATTTGTTCGCTTTGGGTTTGAGCTCATTCGATGAAAACATTTCCACACAAGCGTCGCAGCCCCAAACATTAAGAAATGACACCTTGTGTTTCTATCAAACCCTAATTCACAAGGTGTCATCTCAACAGATTTAGATGGTGCCCTACTAAAGTGAATGTAGTTTTCTCTAATGCATAACCCCAAAATTATAGTAGAAAAACGATAAGAGACATCATAGAACGCACAATATCCAATAGAGTACGACTATGACATTCGGACACACCATCACACTATGGTGTTCCAGGTGGCGTGAGGTGTGAAACAACTTTCACATTGTCTAAAGTTGTATGCCAAACTCGTAACTTAGATATTCACCTCCACGATCATATCGCACACATTTTTATCTTCTTGTCACGATGATCTTAAACTTCACTCTGAATTTGCTTGAACCTTTTAAACAATTCAGACTTGTGTTTCATTAAGTAAATATACACTATATCTACTCAAATCATCAGTGAAGGTAAGAAAATAATGATATCAACCGCACGCTACAAGACTCATTGGATTGCATACATCAACATCTATCATTTCCAATAAATCACTTGCCCGCTCCATCAATCCGAAAAACGGGGTTCTTAGTCATCTTGCCCAAGAGGCATGGTTCGCATGTCTCAACCGATTCAAAATCGAATGAATCCAAAGATCCATCAGCATGGAGTTTCTTCATGCGCTTTATACCAATATGACATTTAGCGGCAATGCCACAAGTATGTGGTACTATTATTATTAACTTTGTATCTTCTGGCATCAATGTTATGAACATGCGTATTACTATGATCAAGATTCAACAAACCATTCTCACTGGGTGCATGACCATTGAAGGTATTATTCATGTAAACAGAATAACCATTATTCTCTAACTTAAATGAATAACCGTGTTGCAATAAATAGGATCTAATCACGTTCATGCTTAATGCAAAACACCAAATAACATTTATTTAGGTTCGTCACTAATCCCGAAGGTAGAGAGAGCGTGTGATGTTGATCACATCAACTTTGGAAACATCTCCAACACACATCGTCACCCCACCCTTAGCTAGTTCCCCGTTTATTCCGTAGATTATTTCGAGTTACTAACATTTAGCAACCGAACCGGTATCCAATACCCAGGTGCTACTAGGAGTACTAGCAAGGTAAACATCAATAACACATATATCAAATATACTTGTGTCGACGTTGCCAGCCTTTTTATCTACCAAGTATCTAGGGTTGTTCTGCTTCAGCGACCGCTCTCCTCATAATCGAAGCACTTAGTCTCAGGTTTGGGTTCAACTTTTGGTTGCTTCACTGGAGCAGAAATTGACTTGCCATCCGTGAAGTTTCCCTCCTTGCCCTTGCCCTTCTTGAATCTAGTGGTTTTACTAACCATCAACACTTGACGCTCCTTCTTGATTTCTACCTTCGCGGTGTCAAACCTCGCGAACAGCTCAGGGATCATTATTTTTATCCCTGGCATTTTATAGTTCATCACCAAGTTCTAGTAGCTTAGTGACAGTGACTTGGAGAACTATATCAATCACTATCTTATCTGGAAGATCAACTCCCACTCGATTCAAGCGATTGTAGCACCCAGACAATCTGAGCACATGCTCAACGATTGAGCTATTCTCTTTCATCTTGTAGGCAAAGAATCTTGTTGGAGATCTCATATCTTGTAACACGGGCACGAGCCTGAGATCCTAATTTCAGCTCTTGGAACATCTCATATGTTCCGTGACGTTCAAAACATTTTGGAGCCTCAATTCTAAGCCGTAATGCATGACGCACTAAACTATCAAGTAGTCATCGGAACGTGCCTGTCAGATGTTCACAACATCTATAGACAACGGTAGAGGGGTTGGCGCACCGAGCGGTGCATTAAGGACATAAGCCTTCTGTGCAGCAATGAGGACAATCCTCAGATCATGGACCCAGTCCGCAATATTGCTACCATCATCTTTCAACTCTATTTCTCTAGGAACATATAAAAATTCAAGGGAGCTGCAGTGTGAGCTACAACATAATTTGCAAAGACACTACTGACTATGTTTATGATAATGAGTTCAATTAATCATATTACTTAAGAACTCCCACTCAAATTGACATCCCTCCGGTCATTTGAGCAATACATGATCCAAATTCACCAACTCAAGTCCGATCATCACGTGAGTTGAGGTGGTTTCAATGGTGAACATCATCATGTTGATCATATCTACTATATGACTCATGTTCGACCTTTCGGTGTCTTGTGTTCCGAGGCCATGTCTGTACATGCTAGGCTCGTCAAGTTTAACCCGAGTGTTCTGCATGTGCAACACTAGCTTGCACCCGTCATATGTGAATGTAGAGTCTATCACACCCGATCATCACGTGGTGTCTCGACACGACGAACTTTCGCAACGGTGCACACTCGGGGAGAACACAATTCATCTTGAAATTCAAGTGAGGGATCACCTTATAATGCTACCGTCGTCCTAAGCAAAACAAGGTGCATAAAAGGATTAACATCACATGCAAATCATAAATGACATGATATGGCCATGAACTTGTGCTTTTGATCTCCATCTTGAAAGCACCGGCATGATCTCCATCATCACCGGCATGACACCATGATCTCCATCATCTTGATCTCCATCAACATGTCGACATCGGGGTTGTCGCGCCCACCATGCTTCTACTACTATTGCTACCGTTTAGCGATAAAGTAAAGCATTACATAGCGCTTAATGATTGACACACGGGTCATACAATAATTAAAGACAACCCTATGGCTCCTGCCGGTTGCCATACTCATTGACATGCAAGTCGTGATATTCTATATAACACATGATCATCTCATACATCACATATATCTCATCATGTAATTGGCCATATCACATCACAACATACCCTGCAAAAACAAGTTAGACGTCCTCTAATTGTTGTTGCATGTTTTACGTGGCTGCTATGGGTATCTAGCAAGAATAATTCTCACCTACGCATAAACCACAACGGTGATACATAAGTTGCTTTTCAACCTTCTCAAGGACCGCCTTAGTCGAATCCGATCCGACTAAAGTAGAAGAAACAGACACCCGCCAGCCATCTTTGTGCAACGAAGTTACACGTCAGTCGATGGAACCGGTCTCTCGTAAGCATATGAGTAAGGTTGGTCCGGGCCGCTTCATCCCACAATACCGCTGAACCAAAACACGACCAAGGGAGGAAGCAATCTAAGCATCAACGCCCACAAACTCTTTGTGTTCTACTCGAGATCTCATCTACACATAGACCTAGCTCATGATGCCACTGTTGGGGAATGTTGCATGGGAAACAAAACATTTCCTACGCACACGCAAGATCTATCCATGGTGATGAGCATCTACGAGAGGGAGAGTGGATCTACATACCCTTGTAGATCGCTAAGCGGGAAGCGTTAAGAAACAAGGTTGGTGTAGTCAAACGTCTTCACGATCCAAATCGCCGAGCGTCCCATGATCTCATCATGATTCGTCCCGTGATCCAATCATTATCTGTCCCGCGAACTCATTACGATCCGTCCCGTGATCTCATCACGATCCATCTCGCGATCTTGATCACAGTCCTTCCGATCTAGCGTCGAACGGACGGCACCTCCGTGTTCAGCACAAGTACAGCTCGATGATGATTTCCGCCTTCTTGATCCAGCAATAGGGGGCGAAGAGGTAGACGAGTTCTCTGGTAGAGAGATCGCATTGCGGCAATGGTGGTGGAGCTATTCCAGCAGGGCTTCGCCTAAGCACAGTTGAAACCAATCTAGAGGACAAACTACGGACTAGAGGGTAGGGTTGCACGTGGTTGAAAATCTTGTGCCAAAAAACCCTAAAACCTCTAGTATATATAAGAGGAGGAAGGATGAGGCTTGGCCCAAGGGCCAAGCCCTCTAGGCTTCGGCCGAAGTGGGAGGAGAGGAGGAATCCTCCTCCAATCCTAGTAGGACTAGGACTCCTTCCTTATTTAGCCTTTTTGCCTTTTTCCACCTTTTTCTCTTTGGGCTTTTCTTCCCAGCCGCATGGGCCTTGTGTGGGACTTCCACCAGCCCACTAAGGGCTTGTATTCATCCTCCCACAGCCCATGTAGCCTCTTGGGTCGAAATACTCCTCCCGATGGTCCCCCGGTACACTACCGGCACTCCCGGTACACTACCGATGAGCCCGAAACTTTTCCGGTGACCAAAACAGGACTTCCTACATATCAATCTTTACCTATAGACCATTCCGGAGCTCCTAGTGAAGTCCAGGATCCCATCCGGGACTCCGAACAACCTTCGGTCACCACCATGCATAACTCTATATTACCGAAATGTCACCAAACCTTAAGTGTGCAGACCTTGCAGGTTTGAGAACTATGTAGACATGACGATACACCTCTAAGGTCAATAACCAATAGCGGGACCTGGATGCCCATATTGGTTCCTGCATATTCTATGAATATCTTTATCGGTCAAACCTCTGTGTCAAGGATTCAGTTAATCCTGTATGATGTTCCCTTTATTCTTCGGTATGTTACTTGCCCGAGATTGAATCGTCGGTATCTCCATACCTAGTTCAACCTCGTTACCGGCAAGTCTCTTTACTCATTCTGTAATACAAGATCCCGTGACTAACACATAGTCACATTGCTTGCAAGGCTTGTTGTGATGTTGTATTACTGAGTGGGCCCTGAGATACCTCTCCGTCACACGGAGTAACAAATCCTAGTCTTGATCCATGCCAACCCAACAGACACCCTCGGAGATACCTGTAGAGTACCTTTATAGTCACCCAGTTATGTTGCGACGTTTGATAAACACAAGGCCCTCCTCCGGTGTCAGTGAGTTGGATGATCTCATGGTCATAGGAATAGATACTTGATAAACTAACACGATCATATGCTATGTTTCTAGTTTGGGTCTTGTCCATCACACCATTCTCCTAATGATGTGATCCCGTTATCAAATGACATCTCATGTCCATGTCTAGGAAACCTTAACCATCTTTGATCAACGAGCTAGTCTATTAGAGGCATACGAGGGACATGGTTTTGTCTATGTATCCACACATGCATCTAAGTCTCCGATCAATACAATTATAGCATGGATAATAAACGATTATCATGAACAAGGAAATATGATAATAACTAATTTATTATTGCCACCAGGGCATATTTCCAACATAATGGTTGTCCTATTTATACGAGAGAAATGTTATATGGTCATGCCCCGC
Organism: Hordeum marinum; assembly: GCA_022496015.1. Taxonomy (NCBI): domain Eukaryota; kingdom Viridiplantae; phylum Streptophyta; class Magnoliopsida; order Poales; family Poaceae; genus Hordeum; species Hordeum marinum. The sequence continues at coordinate 384,699,517 of CM039677.1, read as the reverse complement.
TGGTCAATGGTTTATTTTTGATGAATCTCGAATGTGATGTTAGACCTATTCATAGTGTGAGTACCAAAAGATGTAAGGTTGATAACGATAGTCCCACTTACATGTGGCACTGCCGCCTTGGTCATATTGGTGCCAAACACATGAAGAAACTCCATGCTGATAGACTTTTGGAGTCTCTTGATTTTGAATCATTTGACACGTGCGAACCATGCCTCATGGGCAAGATGACCAAGACTCCGTTCTCTGGAACAATGGAGCGAGCAACTGACTTGTTGGAGATAATACATATTGATGTATGCGGTCCAATGAGCGTTGAGGCTCATGGTGGCTACCGTTATGTTCTCACCCTCATTGATGACTTAAGCAGATATGGGTATGTCTACTTAATTAAACACAAGTCTAAAACCTTTGAAAAGTTCAAGGAATTTTAGAGTTAGATCGAGAATCAATATAAAAGGAAAATAAAGTGCCTACGATCTGATCGTGGCGGAGAATATTTAAGTCATGAGTTTGGCATGCACCTAAGGAAATGTGGAATTGTTTCACAACTCAAGCCGCCTGGCACACCTCAGCGAAATCGTGTGTCTGAACGTCGTAATCGCACTCTATTGGATACGGTGCGATCTATGATGTCTCGTACCGACTTACCGCTATCATTTTGGGGATATGCATTAGAGACTGCCGCATTCACTTTAAATAGGGAACCATCTAAGTCCGTTGAGACGACACCGTATGAATTATGGTTTGTTAAGAAACCTTAGATGTCGTTTTTGAAAGTTTGGGAATGCGATGCTTATGTGAAGAAACTTCAACCTGAATAGCTCGAACCCAAATCGGAATAGTGCGTCTTCATAGGATATCCTAAGGAAACTATTGGGTATACCTTCTACCTCAGATCCGAAGGAAAGATCTTTGTTGCTAAGAATGGATCCTTTCTAGAGAAAGAGTTTCTCTCGAAAGAAGTAAGTGGGAGGAAAATAGAACTTGATGAGGTAATTGTATCTCCACTCGAACCGGAGAGTAACGTAGCACAGGAAGTTGTTTCTATGGAGCCTGCACCGGCTGGAGAGAAAGTTAATGATGATGATCATGAAACTTCAGATCAACTTGCTATTGAACCTCAAAGGTCCACAAGGACACGTTCCGCACCAGAGTGGTATGGCAACCATGTCCTAGAGATCATGTTGTTGGACAATGGTGAACCTTCGAACTATGAAGAGGCGATGGCGGGCCCGGATTCCAACAAATGGCTGGACCATGAAATCCGAGATAGGATCCATGTATGAGAACAAAGTATGGACTTTGGTGGACTTGCCCGATGATCGGCGAGCCATAGAAAATAAATGGATCTTTAAGAAGAAGACTGACACGGATGGTAATGTGACCATCTATAAGGCTCGGCTTGTCACTAAGGGTTATCGACAAGTTCAAGGAGTTCACTACTATGAGAATTTCTCACCCGTAGAGATGATGAAGTCCATTCGAATCATGTTAGCAATTGCCCATTTTATGATTATGAGATCTGGCAAATGGACGTCAAAACGGCATTCCTTAATGGTTTACTTAAGGAAGAACTATATATGATGCAGGCGGAAGGTTTTGTCGATCCTAAAGATGCTAACAAAGTATGCAAGCTTCAACGCTCCATCTATGGGCTGATGCAAGCATCTCAGAGTTGGAACATTCGCTTTAATGAGGTGATTAAAGCGTTTGGATTTATACAGGTTTATGAAGAACCCTATATTTACAAGAAAATGAGTGGGAGCTCTGTAGCATTTCTCATATAATATGTCGATGACATATTGTTGATGGGAAATGATATAGAACATTTGGAAAGCATAAAGGCCTACTTGAATAAGTGTTTTACAATGAAGGACCTTGGAGAAGCTGCTTACATATTAGGCATCAAGATCTATAGAGATAGATCGAGACGCCTCATAGGTCTTTCACAAAGCACATACCTTGACAAGATATTGAAAAAGTTCAATATGGGTCAGTCCAAGAAGGGGTTCTTGCCTGTGTTACAGGTTGTGAGATTGAGTACGACTCAATGCTCGACCACGGCAGAGGATAGAGAAAAGATTAGTGTCATCCCCTATGCTTCAGCCATAGGCTCTATTATGTATGCCATGTTGTGTACCAGACCTGATGTGAACCTTGCCATAAGTTTGGTAGGGAGGTACCAAAGTGATCCCGGGGCGGAACATTGGACAGCGGTCAAGAATATCCTGAAGTACCTGAAAAGGACCAAGGACATGTTTCTCGTATATGGAGGTGCCGAAGAGCTCGTCGTAAAGGGTTGCGTCGATGCTAGCTTCGACACAGATCCGGATGACTCCGAGTCACAAACCGGATACGTGTATATTTTGTACGGAGGGGCAGTCAGCTGGTGCAGTAGCCAGCAAAGCGTCATGGCGGCATCTACATGTGAAGCGGAGTACATAGCTGCTACGGAAGTAGCATAGGAAGGAGTCTAGATGAAGGAGTTCATCACCGAGCTAGGAGTGATTCCCAATGCGTCGAGCCTAATGACTCTATTCTATGACAACACTGGAGCTATTGCCCTTGCCAAGGAGCCCAGGTTTCACAAGAAGACAAGACACATCAAGCGCCGCTTCAACTCCATTCATAGATATGCCCAGGATGGAGATATAGATATTAGTAAAGTACATATGGATTTGAATGTCGTAGATCCGTTGACTAAACCTCTCTCACGAGAAAAACATGATCAACACCAGAACTCTATGGGTGTTCGATACATCACAAAATAACTAGATTATTGATTCTAGTGCAAGTGCGAGACTGTTGGAAATATGCCCTAGAGGCAATAATAAAGTGATTATTATTATATTTCCTTGTTCATGATAATTGTCTATTGTTCATGTTATAATTGTATTAACCGGAAACCGTAATACATGTGTGAATACATAGACCACAACATGTCCCTAGTGAGCCTCTAGTTGGCTAGATCGTTGATCAATAGATGGTCACGGTTTCATGACCATGGACATTGGATGTCGTTCATAACGGGATCACATCATTAGGAGAATGATGTGATGGACAAGACCCAATCCTAAGCATAGCACAAGATCATGTAGTTCGTCTGCTAAAGCTTTTCTAATGTTAAGTATCATTTCCTTAGACCATGAGATTGTGCAACTCCCGGATACCGTAGGAATACTTTGGGTGTGCCAAACATCACAAAGTAACTGGGTGGCTATAAAGGTGCACTACGGGTATCCCTGAAAGTATCTGTTGGGTTGGCACGAATCGAGACTGGAATTTGTCACTCCGTGTGACGGAGGGGTATCTCTAGGCCCACTCGGTAAGACATCATCATAATGAGCTCAATGTGACTAAGGAGTTAGTCACGGGATCATGTGTTATGGATCGAGTAAAGAGACTTGCCAGTAACGAGATTGAACAAGGTATAGGGATACCAACAATCGAATCTCGGGCAAGTAACATACCGATGGACAAAGGGAATTGTATACGGGATTGATTGAATCCCCGACATCGTGGTTCATCCGATGAGATCATCGTGGAGCATGTGGGAGACAATATGGGTATCCAGATCCCGCTGTTGGTTATTGATCAGAGAGGTGTCTCGGTCATGTCTACATGCCTCCTGAACCCGTAGGGTCTACACACTTAAGGTTCGATGACGCTAGGTTTATATGGGAATAGTGTATGTGGTTACTGAAGGTTGTTTGGAGTCCCAGATGAAATCCAGGACATCACGAGGAGTTTTGGAATGGTCTGGAGGTAAAGATTCATATATAGGAAGTGAGTATTTGGTCACCGGAAGTGTTTCAGGCATCACTCGTTATGTACCGGGACCAGCGAAAGGGTTTCGAGGGTCCACCGGGAGGGGCCACTGGCCCCGGAAGGGTACATGGGCCAAGAGTGGGAGGGAACCATCCCCTAGGTGGTCTGGTGCGCCTCCCACCTCATCCCAAGGCACAGCAAAGGGTGGAGGGGGCAAACCCTGGGCGTGGAGGGGCCCTAGGCCCACCCTAGGGCGCCGCCCCTCCTCCCCACCTTGGCCGTCGGTCCTCCTGTCCATCTAAGGCTGCCGCACCCCCTAGGGTGGGACCCCTAGAGGGGGCGCACCCTCCTCCCCTCCTCCTATATATAGTGAGGGTTTTGGGGCTGCCAGGAAGACAGATCTCTCTCTCTCTCGGCGCAGCCCTACCTCTCCACCTCCTCGTCCTTCGTAGTGCTTGGTGAAGCGCTGTCGGAGTACCGCGCTCCTCCACCACCACCATGCCGTCGTGCTGCCATTGGAGTTGTCTTCCCCAACCTCTCCCTCCTCCTTGATGGATCAAGGCGCGAGAGACATCATCGGGCTGCACGCGTGTTGAACGCGGAGGCACCATTGTTCGACGCATAGATCAGAATCGACCGTGATCTGAATCGCTACGAGTACGACTCCACCAACCGCGTTCTTGTAACGCTTCCGCTTTGCGATCTTCAAAGGTATGAAGATGCACTCTCCCCTTACTCATTGCTGGTTTCTCCATAGATTGATCTTGGTGATACATAGGAAAATTTTGAATTACTACTACGATCCCCAACAGTGGTATCAGAGCCAGGTTTATGCGTAGAATCTATGCACGAGTAGAACACTAGTTGTTGTGGGCATCGATTTTGTCACTTTGCTTGTCGTTACTAGTCTTATCTTGATTCGGCGGCATTGTGGGATGAAGCGGCCCGGACCGACTTTACACGTATGCTTACGTGAGACTGGTTCCACCGCCTGACATGCACTTGTTGCATAAGGTGGCTAGCGGGTGTCTGTCTCTCCCACTTTAGTCGGATTGGATTCGATGAAAAGGGTCCTTATGAAGGGTAAATAGAAATTGGCATATCATGTTGTGGTTTTTGTGTAGGTAAGAAACGTTCTTGCTAGAAACCTATAGCAGCAACGTAAAAACTTGCAACAACAATTAGAGGATGTCTAACTTGTTTTACAGCATATGTCGTGTGATGTGATATGGCCAAAGGATGTGATGATATATATATGATGTATGAGATTGATCATGTTCTTGTAATAGGAATCATGACTTGCATGTCGATGAGTATGACAACTGGCAGGAGCCATAGGGTTGTCTTAATTTATTGTATGACTTGTGTGTCAATCATAAACGCCATGTAATTACTTTGCTTTATTGCTAATCGTTAGCCATATTAGTAGAAGTAATAGTTGGTGAGACAACTTCATGAAGACACGATGATGGATATCATGATGATGGAGATCATGGTGTCATCACTACTGGAATCAGAAGATTTGTCGTGTGCCACTTCTTTGTCGTCTGCTAGCGGACGGCAAAGAGTGGCTTTGCCATCACCTAGCAGAAAGCAGACGGCAAAGTTGTGGCAGACGGCAAAGGGTGGTTTTGCCATCATCCACTACTTTGCCGTCTGCTAGCGGACGGCAAAGGAGGTTTGTCGTCCACTAGCGGACGGCAAAGAGGGAAGGGGCCCACCCTAAACCCAGCCCGTAAGTTGACCTAACAGCCCTCCTCTTTGCCGTCTGCTAGCGGACGGCAAACCTTCTTTGTCGTCCGCTAGCGGATGGCAAAGAGGGGGTTAGATAACGGCTAACGCCCCCCGGCCCGCCTCTCTCTCTCTCTTTCTCTCGATCCCTCTCTCCTCCCCGTCGCCCGTCGCCCCTGCCGCCCACCGCCCCCGCCGCCGCGCGCCCCCACCCCACTGCCGAAGCCGCGTCGTGCCGCCCCGCCCCACCACCGGCGTCGCGCTGCCTAGCCCCGCCCTACCACGCGGAGCTGCATCGCCCTAAGGTGATTTTTTTGTTTTTTTGTTTTTTTCTGTTTATTTAGATTTAGTTTAGCTAGGTTTAGTTTAGGTTTATTTAGGTTTAGTTTAGGTTTAGTAAGGTTTACTTTAGGTTTAGCTAGGATTAGCACCGTCGCCACACGACACCCCTGACACCGTCGACACCCCCGAGACCCCGACACCCCTAGATTTAGTTTAGGTTTATTTAGATTTTGTGGGGTCGAGGATCGAGGGGAATAGGAGTTGAGGATCGACCCCGACACGACACCCCCGACACCCCGACCCCCGACACGACACCCCGACACGGCACCCTTGACACCCCGACCCCGACACGACACCCCCCCTCCCAACACCCCGACCCCGACACGACACCCCGACACCCCGACATGAGACCCCTGACCATGGCACATCACCCCTACCCCGACACGACACCCTCGACACGTCACCCCCGACACCCCGACCCTGACACAGCACCCCCGACACCCCGACCCCGACACCCTGACCCTGACACGACACCCTCACACCCCTACCCCGACACGACACCCCCGACACCCCGACCCCGACACGACACCCCCGACACCCCGACCCCGACACGACACCGCCGACACCCCGACCCCGACAGGACACCCCCGACACGCCGACCCCGACACGACACCCCCGACACCCCAACCCTGACAGGACATGGGTCATATATTTGTGAAGTATGTGTATGTTAGATTACATAAAAAATTTATGACGAATGTTAATGATGAATGTTTATGTTAGATTAGTATGTTTATGATGAATGTTTATGTAAGATTAGTATGTTAATGATGAAAAAAAATGGGTTTTATGAAAAATTAGTGATTAAACGATAAGAAAATGTTCTCATAGGAATTTGTCGACGATGTCCGGCCCGCATCCTCATCGTCGAGTAGTCCACGAGAGCCTGCTTGATAGGTGCCATGTCCGGGACTGGGCTCCGCCGGGCTGGCACTGGGAGGTGCTACCTTCCCGGGCTTGGAGGTTGGTGAGGAATCTAGGTCTCGTCATCGACCCGGACCTTCTGTGGTGGCGGTCACGCGGGCCACTTTCGGTGCGGAGGGAGTGGGCACCCGTGGAGGTGGTATGTCGTCGTGTCAGGGAGGAGGACGAGCACGTCCGTCGCTACATGGCGGCGTTGGACGCCCGGTTCGACAATCCTGGCAGATCCTTCAGGGATCTCACTTGAGTTATGATCCCGTGATGGTTCCTTATCTTTGGGTGTCCATCGCCGGTGACTGAGAGACCGCTAGTGAACCGGTTCACCGTCCTCCACTTTGGATTCTAGGATACTCGATCTGTATTAGTGATCTTATATGATAATATTCTAGATTTATCAGTTAATATTTGATGATGCATTAACTGGATTGTTCGGGATGATGTATTAGTGATATTATATTCGAGTTCATTATAAATATTAATGTATTTGTGATATTTTATCGGTATAATGCGTGTGTGACTTTTGGTCTGTCGTTGCTCCTTGTGTGACTTTCATGTGTGTTCTTGATGGAGGAATCCCGACTGTTGTCGTGGGGGGCGCCTCATCATTCTTCTCTTCTTTGCGATATACTCGTCGATATATTGCGCAAGAAGAGAAGAGGTGGGGCATCCATCACCGGCAGTCGAAGTATTACTGTGAGAGAGTGCCCAACAACATATATACACCACCATATCAGTGTGAGAGAGAGCGCACCAACACACCATGAGATATGAGAGTTACTTAAGGAAAGCCTCGAGGGACCGAAAGTCACACACGCATTAGGATCCAAAGAGTGTCGTAATTCGGTATGTTTTCTCGTAGTTTCCTTCGATCGATTTTAAATGTTTCAACTATGAACATAGGAAATGTCTGACAACGAAAGTGAATTCGGTATGTGCGAATAGTGAGAAGACAAGCGCGACCTGTGTGACAAGACTTTCCTAGTTGATGGTAGGCGCTTCAGCATCATGCTGGATGAGACCTTCGAAGTGGATACAGTAAGTCGGAATGACAAGTCTTTTTTCGTAATTAAGCATGACTTCTGCCTCTTTTACTTCAACTTATAATTAATTTTAATTTTTTACTGTTCTACTAGCGTATCCCCTGCCATGCAAGAATTTTTGTCTTGGATAAGATTGGTTTCAATACTAAAAAAGATATGGAGGTAAAGATAGTTCACTTGAGGACCGAGCATGGTTTTACTTTTGCGGTAAAATTGTACCATGCAGACACCTATTGCTATTTTGAATGCAAAAATTGGCAAGCACTACGCAAGGCTTATGCATTTGAGCCTAATATGCTTATCACCTTTGATATTCGTCCGGAATATGAAATTGAAGGTAATATCGACATCTGGGTCGATGTGCAGACGCCTCCAGTTCTACCATTATGTGAGTTTCTCAACCATATTTAGTAAGTAATTTATATTGTTTATTTAAAAATAGTTGACAACTTATTTGCATTGACAGCTTATTTTCATTCTTCAAAAAATGTACGGAAGATGGTAGACAAAACCTATTACTACAGTGATGAAGCAGAATTAACTTGTAAGAAGAAAGATCATCTTACCACATTTCTTAGTAATCTTGAGAATTACAATAGCTATTATCAAACTCCTACACATTATAGTCAATACGTGCCACTAGTGCACGTGGTGAACTACGGTAACATCCATGGAGATTGCATGGTAAGATTTAATTTTACTATTACAACAGTTGTGCATCTTTTGCATAAATTCTTCTAAAGCTAAACTACATTGCTAACTACAAAGTTATTACTATGTTTTTCAATAGAAAATCCCGGAGGATTGTGTGCCTCATCTGATGTTTCCAAGAGGTCGCGTCATTGTTATGAGCTTAGGGCCACCACGGCTAGGTCAGCCTACGCATCACTCCTGTCCATATCGGATTTCTAAAACCGATGGACTCATGACAATCAAAGATTGGAAAAATGTGTGCTCAATCGTAGAGAGCTACTTGGAATCAACATTGTGCGTAGTCCAAGAATGGGAGACAGGATGATCTCCATTCTCCATAATGGAGAGTCAGGGCCTATCTTGTTTTATGATATTGTACCTAAGAGAGGGTAGAGTAGGTCCTACGAGATAGGAGTACGTAGGTCCTAGGTACAATGTGTTATTATGTGCTAGAATGTGTTAGAGTTGATGAGGAGGAGGAGGAGGAGGAGTTATGATGAGGAGGAGGAGGAGTTATTGTTGGTATGCTTGTTGAAAACTTGTATTGTTGATATGTTGGATATATATGTGATATTCTATCAAATTGAATGATTTTAAGAAAAAATAGAAAAAACAGGGGCTATATAGCCACTTTGCCGTCTGCTGGCAGATGACAAAGGTCTTTGCCATCAACTAGCAGATGGCAAAGCTGCCACGTGGCAGCTACCTGTGCAACTTGGGGCTGGCCTATGTGGGTTCTTTGTCGTCCGCTAGCAGACGACAAAGAACTAAGGTCTTTGCCATCGGCCAGCGGATAACAAAGCATGTCGTTAAGTCCTAAATGGAGCTAAGGTGCCACATGTGTCATCCAGGCCCTTTGTTGTCCGTTGGTGGACGACAAAGATTCAAAGGTCTTTGCCATCCGCCAGCAGACGGCAAAGCGCCCTTTATCATGGCTTATTCAGCCAGACGATTAGCCGTCTGCTGGCGGACGGCAAAGCCTTTGCCATCTAGGATGCATGCCTTTACCGTCCGGGATGGCTGACGGCAAATCTTCTGATTCCTTTAGTGCATGCCGATGACAATGATGATCATGGTGCCCGAAGATGGAGATCAAAGGAGCAAGATGATATTGGCCATATCATGTCACTTATGATTGCATGTGATGTTTATCATGTTTTACATCTTATTTGCTTAGAATGACGGTAGCTTAAATAAGATGATCTCTCACTAAAATTTCAAGAAATGTGTTCCCCCTAACTGGGCACCGTTGCTAAGTTTCGTTGTTGCGAAGCACCATGTGATGATCGGGTGTGATAGGTTCTAATGTTTGCATACAACGGGTGTAAACCAGATTTACACATGCAATACACTTAGGTTGACTTGACGAGCCTAGCATGTACACACATGGCCTCGGAACACGGGAGACCGAAAGGTCGAACATGAGTCGTATAGAAGATACGATCAACATGGAGATGTTCACCATTGATGACTAGTCCGTCTCACGTGATGATCGGACACGGGCTAGTTGACGTGGATCATGTGTCACTTGGATGACTAGAGAGATGTCTATCTAAGTGGGAGTTCATTAAATAATTTGATTGTGTGAAGTTAATTATCATGAACTTAGTCTAAAATGTCTTTACAATCTATCTTGTAGATCCAATGGCCCACGCTAATGTTGCCCTCAACTTCAACGTGTTCCTAGAGAAAACCAAGCTGAAAGACGATGGAACCAACTATATGGACTGGGTCCGTAACTTGAGGATCATCCTCATAGCTTCCAAGAAATTATATGTCCTTGATGCACCGCTAGGTGAAGCACCCGTTTTCCCAGCAACTCAAGATGGTATGAACGCCTGGCAGTCGCGTAGTGATGATTACTCCCTGGTTCAGTGCGGCATGCTTTATAGCTTAGAACCGGGGCTCCAAAAGCGTTTTGAGCAACACGGAGCATATGAGATGTTCCAAGAGCTGAGAATGGTTTTCCAAGATCATTCCCGGGTCGAGAGATATGAATTATCCGACAAGTTCTTCAGTTGTAAGATGGAGTAAAATAGTTCTGTTAGCGAGCACATACTCAAAATTTCTGGGTTGCACAACCGCATGTTTCAGCTGGGAGTTAATCTTCCGGATGACTCGGTTATTGGCAGAATCCTCCAGTCGCTTCCACCTAGCTACAAGAGCTTTGTGATGAACTAAAATATGCAAGGGATGGAGAAGTCCATTCCCGAGTTATATTTGATGCTGAAATCAGCAGAGGTGGAAATCAAAAAGGAACATCAAGTGTTGATGGTGAACAAGACCACTAGTTTCAAGAAAGACAAGGGTAATAAGAACTTCAAGAAGGACGGCAAAGTAGTTGCCGCGCCCAGTAAGCAAGTTGCCGGGAAGAAGAACAAGAATGGACCCAAGCCTAAGATTGAGTGCTTTTATAGCAAGGGTACCGGTCACTGGAAGCAGAACTGCCCCAAGTACTTAGCGGATAAGAAGACCAACAACATTACAGGTATATGTGATATACTTGTTATTGATGTGTACCTTACCAACGCTCGTAGTAGCTCCTGGGTATTTGATACCGGTGTAGTTGTTCACTTTTGTAACTCCAAGCAGGAGTTGCGGAATAAGCGGAGACAGGCAAAGGACGACGTGACGATGCGCGTCGGGCATGGTTCCAAGGTCGATGTGATCATCGTCGGCACGCTACCTCTACATCTACCATCGGGGTTAGTTTTAAACCTTAATAATTGTTATTTAGTACCATCTTTGAGCATAAACATTGTATCTTGATCTCGCTTGATGCGAGATGGCTACTCATTTAAATCTGAGAATAATGGTTGTTCTATTTATATGAGAGAAATGTTTTATGGTCATGCCCCGCTGGTCAATGGTTTATTTTTGATGAATCTCGAACATGATGTTACACATGTTCATAGTGTGAGTATCAAAAGATGTAAGGTTGATAACGATATTCCCACTTACATGTGGCACTGCTGCCTTGGTCATATTGGTGTCAAACGCATGAAGAAACTCCATGCTGATGGACTTTTGGAGTCTCTTGATTTTGAATCATTTGACACATGCGAACCATGCCTCATGGGCAAGATGACCAAGACTCCGTTCTTTGGAACAATGGAGCGAGCAACTAACTTGTTGGAGATAATACATACCGATGTATGCGGTCCAACGAGCATTGAGGCTCGCAATGGCTACCGCTATGTTCTCACCCTCACTGATGACTTAAGCAGATATGGGTATGTCTACTTAATGAAACACAAATCTGAAACCTTTGAAAAGTTCAAGGAATTTCAGAGTGAGGTAGAGAATCAACGTGACCGGAAAATAAAGTGCCTATGATCTGATCGTGGCGGATAATATTTGAGTCACGAGTTTGACACGCACCTAAGGAAATGTGGAATTGTTTCACAACTCACGCCGCCTGGCATACCTCAGTGAAATGGTGTCTTTGAACATCGTAATCACACTCTATTGGATATGGTCCGATCTATGATGTCTCTTACTAACTTATCGCTATCATTTTGGGGGTATGCATTAGAGACTGCCGCATTCACTTTAAATAGGGCACCGTCTAAGTACTTTGAGACGACACCTTATGAATTATGGTTTGGAAAGAAACCTAAGCTGTCGTTTTTGAAAGTTTGGGAATGCGATGCTTATGTGAAGAAACTTCAACCTGAGAAGCTCGAACCCAAAGCGAAAAAGTGCGTCTTCATAGGATACTCCAAAGAAACTCTTGGGTACACCTTCTACCTTAGATCCGAAGGCAAAGTCTTGGTTGCCAAGAATGGATCCTTCCTAGAGAAAGAGTTTCTCTCGAAAGAAGTAAGTGGGAGTAAAATAGAACTTGATGAGGTAACTGTACCTCCACTCGAACCGGAGAGTAGCGCAGCATAGGAAATTGTTTCTGTGGATCCTGCACCGGCTGGAGAGGAAGTTAATGATGATGATCATGAAACTTCAGATCAAGCTGCTATTAAACCTCGAAGGTCCACAAGGACACGTTCCGCACCAGAGTGGTATAGCAACCCTGTCTTGGAGATCATGTTGTTGGACAACGGTGAACCTTCAAACTATGAAGAAGCAATGGCGGGCCCGAATTCCAACAAATGGCTTGAAGCCATGAAATCCGAGATAGGATCCATGTATGAGAACAAAGTATGGACTTTGGTGGACTTGCCCGATGATCGGCGGAAAATAAATAGATCTTTAAGAAGAAGACTGACGCGGATGGTAATGTGACCGTCTATAAGGCTCGGGTTGTTGGTAAGGGTTATCGACAAGTTCAAGGAGTTGACTACGATGAGACTTTCTCACCCGTAGTGATGATGAAGTCCGTCCGAATCATGTTAGCAATTGCCACATTTTATGATTATGAGATCTGGTAAATGGACATCAAAACGGCATTCCTTAATGGTTTACTTAAGGAAGAACTGTATATGATGCAGCCGGAAGGTTTTGTTGATCCTAAAGATGCTAACAAAGTATGCAAGCTTCAGCGCTCCATCTATGGGCTGGTGCAAGCATCTCGGAGTTGGAACATTCGCTTTAATGAGGTGATTAAAGCGTTTGGATTTATCCAGGTTTATGGAGAACCCTGTATTTACAAGAAAGTGAGTGGGAGCTCTGTAGCATTTCTAATATTATATGTGGATAAGACATGTTTGATGGGAAATGATATAGAACTTTTGGAAAGCATAAAGGCCTACTTAAATAAGTGTTTTTCAATGAAGGACCTTAGAGAAGCTACTTACATATTAGGCATCAAGATCCATAGAGATAGATCGAGACGCCTCATAGGTATTTCACAAAGCACATACCTTGACAAGATATTGAAAAAGTTCAATATGGATCAGTCCAAGAAGGGGTTCTTGCCTCTGTTACAGGGTGTGAGATTGAGAACGACTCAATGCCCGACCACAGCAGAGGATAGAGAAAAGATGAGTGTCATCCCCTATGCTTCTGCCATAGGCTCTATTTTGTATGCCATGCTGTGTACCAGACCTGATGTGAACCTTGCCATAAGTTTGGTAGGGAGGTACCAAAGTGATCCCGGAGCGGAACACTGGACAACGGTCAAGAATATCCTGAAGTACCTGAAAAGGACCAAGGACATGTTTCTCATATATGGAGGTGCCGAAGAGCTCGTCGTAAAGGGTTACGTCGATGCTAGCTTCGACACATATCCGGATGACTCCAAGTCACAAACCGGATACGTGTACATTTTGAACGGAGGGGCAGTCAGTGGTGCAGCAGCAAGCAAAGCGTCGTGGTGGCATCTACATGTGAAGCGGAGTACATAGCTGCTTCGGAAGCAGCATAGGAAGGAGTCTGGATGAAGGACTTCATCACCGACCTAATATGTCGGGTCCGATGACTCTATTCTATGACAACACTGGAGCTATTGCCCTTGCCAGGGAGCCGAGGTTTCACAAGAAGACAAGACACATCAAGCGCCGCTTCAACTCCATTCGTCGATATGTCCAGGATGGAGATATAGATATTTGTAAAGTACATACGGATTTGAATGTCGCAGATTCGTTGACTAAACCTCTCACATGAGCAAAACATGATCAACACCAGAACTCTATGGGTGTTCGATACATCACAATGTAACTAGATTATTGAATCTAGTGCAAGTGGGATACTGTTGGAAATATGCCCTAGAGTCAATAATAAAGTGATTATTATTATATTTCCTTGTTCATGATAATTGTCTATTGTTCATGCTACAATTGTATTAACCGGAAACCGTAATACATGTGTGAATACATAGACCACAACATGTCCCTAGTGAGCCTCTAGTTGGCTAGCTCGTTGATCAATAGATGGTCATGGTTTCATGACCATGTACATTGGATGTCGTTGATAATGGGATCACATCATTAGGATAATGATGTGATGGACAAGACCCAATCCTAAGCATAGCACAAGATCGTGTAGTTCGTCTGCTAAAGCTTTTCTAATGTCAAGTATCATTTCCTTAGACCATGAGATTGTGCAACTCTCGGATACCGTAGGAATACTTTGGGTGTGCCAAACGTCACGACTTCACTGGGTGGCTATAAAGGTGCACTACGGGTATCCCCGAAAGTATCTGTTGGGTTGGCACGAATCGAGACTGGAATTTGTCACTCCGTGTGATGGAGAGGTATCTCTGGGCCCACTCGGTCATACATCATCATAATGAGCTCAATGTGAATAAGGAGTTAGTCACGGGATCATATGTTACGGAACGAGTAAAGAGACTTACCGGTAACGAGATCGAACAAGGTATAGGGATACCGACGATCGAATCTCGGGCAAATAACATACCGATGGACAAAGGGAATTGTATACGGGATTGATTGAATCCCCCACATCATGGTTCATCTGATGAGATCATCGTGGAGCATGTGGGAGCCAACATGGGTATCCATATCCCGTTGTTGGTTATTGACCGGAGAGGTGTCTCGGTCATGTCTACATGCCTCCCGAACCCGTAGGGTCTACACACTTAAAGTTCGATGACGCTTGGTTTATATGGGAAAAGTGTATATGGTTACTGAAGGTTGTTCGGAGTATCGAATGAGATCCCGGACGTCACGAGGAGTTCTGGAATGGTCTGGAGGTAAAGATTCATATATAGGAAGTGAGGATTTGGTCACCGGAAGTGTTTCGGGCATCATCGGTAATGTATCGAGACCACCGGAAGGGTTCCGGGGTCCACCTAGAAGGGCCACCGGCCCCGAAAGGCTACATGGGCCAAGAGTGGGAGGGAACCAGCCCTTAGGTGGGCTGGTGCGCCTCCCACCTCAGCCCAAGGCGCAACAAAGGGTGGAGGGGGCAAACCCTGGGCGTGGAGGGTCCCTAGGCCCACCCTAGGGCGCCACCCCTCCTCCCCACCTTGGCCGCCGGCCCTCCTGGCCATCTAGGGCTGCCGCACCCCCTAGGGTGGGAACCCTAGAGGGGGCGCACCCTCCTCCCCTCCTCCTATATATAGTGAGGGTTTTGGGGCTGCCAGGAAGACAGATCTCTCTCTCTCTCGGCGCAGCTCTACCTCTCCACCCCCTCGTCCTCCGTAGTGCTTGGTGCAGCCCTGTCGGAGTACCGCACTCCTCCACCACCACCACGCCGTCGTTCTACTGTTGGAGTTGTCTTCCCCAACCTCTCCCTCCTCCTTGTTGGATCAAGGCGCGGGAGACGTCATCGGGCTGCACGTGTGTTGAATGCGGAGGCGCCGTTGTTCGGCGCTTAGTGTTGGAAATATGCCCTAGAGGCAATAATAAATTAGTTATTATCATATTTCCTTGTTCATGATAATCGTTTATTATCCATGCTATAATAGTATTGATCGGAGACTTAAATGCATGTGTGGATACATAGACAAAACCATGTCCCTAGTATGCCTCTAATGGACTAGCTCGTTGATCAAAGGATGGTTAAGGTTTCCTAGCCATGGACATGAGATGTCATTTGATAACGGGATCACATCATTAGGAGAATGATGTGATGGATAAGACCCAAACTACAAACATAGCATATGATCGTGTCAGTTTATTGCTACTGTTTTCTGCATGTCAAGTATATGTTCCTATGACCATGAGATCATGCAACTCACGGATATCGGAGGAGTGGCTTGTGTGTATCAAACGTCGCAACGTAACTGGGTGACTATAAAGGTGCTCTACAGGTATCTCCGATGGTGTCTGTTGAGTTGGCATGGATCGAGACTGGGATTTGTTACTCCGTGTGACGGAGAGGTATCTCAGGGCCCACTCGGTAATACAACATCACAACAAGCCTTGCAAGCAATGTGGCTAAGTGTTAGTCATGGGATCTTGTATTATGGAACGAGTAAATAGACTTGCCGGTAACGGGGTTGAACTAGGTATGGCGATACCGACGATCGAATCTCGGGCAAGTAACATACCGAAGAACAAAGGGAACGTTATACGGGATTAACTGAATCCTTGACATAGAGGTTCGACCGATAAAGATCTTCGTAGAATATGTAGGAACCAATGTGGACGTCCAGGTCCCGCCATTGGTTATTGACCGTAGAGGTGTCTCGGTCATGTCTACATAGTTCTCAAACCCGCAGGGTCTGCACACTTAAGGTTCGGTGACATTTCGGTAGTGTAGAGTTATGTATGGTGGTGACCGAAGTTTTTTTGGAGTCCCAGATGAGATCCCGGACGTCACAAGGAGCTCCAGAATGGTCCGGAGGTAAAGATTCATATATAGGAAGTCCCGGTTTGGTTTCCGGAAAAGTTTCGGGCTCATCGGTAGTGTACCCGGAGTGCCGGTAGTGTACCGGGAGGCCTCCGGGAGGGGTATTTCGACCCCAAGATGTCCATGGGATGTGGGAGAATAATAACCAGCCCTTAGTGGGATGGGAAAACAGCCACAAAGGCCCATGGCGCAGGAGAGAAAGTCCTAAAGCAAAAGGTGGAAAATCAGCCAATAGGAGGCAATCCTACTCCAACTAGGATTGGAGGTGAAGTAGGATTGCTTCCCACCTCCTATTTCGGCCGAACCAAAGGCCTTGGCTGACTCTCCTCTCCTCTCCTCCTATATATACTAGTGGATTGGGTGGTTTTTGGACAGAATTTCCGGCCACGTGCTACCCATTTCACCGGTGCACAGTTTCTCCTCTAGATCGGTTTTCCGCAGCGCTTAGGCGAAGCCCTGCCGGAATCACTCCACCACCATCACCAGAGCGCCATCACGCTGCCGGTGAACTCTCTCTCCTCTCCACCTCCTCTTGCTGGATCAAGATGGTGGAGATCGTCATCAAGCTGCACGTGTGCTGAACGCGGAGGTGTCGTCCGTTCGGCGCTAGATCGGAAGGACCATGATCAAGATCACGAGACGGTTCGTGATGAGATCGCGGAACGGATCGTGATGAGTTCGCGGGACAGATCATGATCAAGATCGTGAGACGGATCGTGATGAGATCGCGGGACGGATCGTGATGAGTTCACGGGACGGATCGTGATTGGATCGCGGGACGGATCGTGATGAGATCGCAGGACACTCGGCGATTTGGATCGTGAAGATGTTTGACTACACCAACCGCGTTTCTTAACGCTTCCCGCTTAGCGGTCTACAAGGGTATGTAGATCCACTCTCCCTCTCGTAGATGCTCATCACCATGGATAGGTTTGCGTGTGCGTAGGAAAAAATTTGTTTCCCATGCGACGTTCCCCAACAGTGGCATCATGAGCTAGGTTTATGGTTCGATGAGATCTCAAGTAGAACACAAAAGGTTTGTGGGCGTTGATGCTTAGATTTCTTCCTCCCTTGGTCGTATTTTTGGTTCAGCGGGATTGTGAGATGAAGCGGCCCAGATCAACATTACTCGTACGCTTACGAGAGACCGGTTCCCTCGACGCAACTTGTTGCCTAGATGGCTTGCGGGTGACAGTTTCTCTCACTTTAGTTGGATCGAATCCGATAAAGGCGGTCCTTGAGAAGGTTGAAAAGCAACTAGTGTATCACCGTTGTGTTTTTTGCGTAGATGAGAATTGTTCTTGCTAGATACCCGTAGCAGCCACGTAAAACATGCAACAACAATTAGAGGACGTCTAACTTGTTTTTGCAGGGTATGTTGTGATATGATATGGCCAATTACATGATGTGATATATGTGATGTATGAGATGATCATGTGATGTATAGATTATCACGACTTGCATGTCGATGAGTACGGCAACCGGAAGGAGCCATAGGATTGTCTTTAATTATTGTATGACCTGCGTGTCAATCATTAAGCGCTATGTAATGCTTTACTTTATCGCTACGGTAGCAATAGTAGTAGAAGCATGCAGGGCGTGACAACCCCGATGGCGACACGTTGATGGAGATCAAGATGATGGAGATCATGGTGTCATGCCGGTGACGATGGAGATCATGCCGGTGCTTTCATGATGGAGATCAAAAGCACAAGATCATGGCCATATCATGTCACTTATGATTTGCATGTGATGTTAATCCTTTTTATGCACCTTGTTTTGCTTAGGACGACGGTAGCATTATAAGGTGATCCCTCACTTAATTTCAAGATAATTGTGTTCTCCCCGAGTGTGCACCGTTGCGAAAGTTCGTCGTGTTGAGACACCACGTGATGATCGGGTGTGATAGACTTTACGTTCACATACAACGGGTGCAAGCCAGTGTTGCACATGCAGAACACTCGGGTTAAACTTGACGAGCCCAGCATGTACAGACATGGCCTCGGAACACGAGAGACTGAAAGGTCGAACATGAGTCATATAGTAGATATGATCAACATAATGATGTTCACCATTGCAGCCACCTCAACTCACGTGATGATCGGACTTGAGTTGGTGAATTTGGATCATGTATCACTCGAATGATCGGAGGGATGTCAATTTGAGTGGGAGTTCTTAAGTAATATGATTATTTGAACTCGTTATCATGAACATAGTCAAAGTGTCTTTGCAAATTATGTTGTATATTACTAGCTCACACTGTAGCTCCCTTGTATTTTTATATGTTCCTAGAGAAATAGAATTGAAAGATGATGGTAGCAATATTGCGGACTGGGTCCGTGATCTGAGGATTGTCCTCATTGCTGCACAGAAGGCTTATGTCCTTAATGCACTGCTCGGTGCGCCGACCCCTCTAGCGTCGTCTGTAGATGTTGTGAACATCTGACAGGCACGTTCTGATGACTACTTAATAGTTTAGTGCGTCATGCATTACGGCTTAGAATTGAGGCTCCAAAACGTTTTGAACGTCACGAAACATATGAGATGTTTCTAAGAGCTGAAATTAGGATCTCAGGCTCGTGCCCGTGTTGCGAGATATGAGATCTCCAACAAGATTCTTTGCCTGCAAGATGAAAGAGAATAGCTCAAGCGTTGAGCATGTACTCAAATTGTCTAGGTGCTACAATCGCTTG
Source organism: Hordeum marinum (assembly GCA_022496015.1). Lineage (NCBI taxonomy): Eukaryota > Viridiplantae > Streptophyta > Magnoliopsida > Poales > Poaceae > Hordeum > Hordeum marinum. The sequence goes on along the minus strand of CM039677.1, from coordinate 384,680,118 downwards.
AATCAAGTGGGAGTTGATCTTCCAGATAAGATAGTGATTGACATAGTTCTCCAAGTCACTGTCACTAAGCTACTAGAACTTGGTGATGAACTATAAATTGCCAGCGATAGAAATAATGATTCCTGAGCTGTTTGCGATGTTTGACACCGCGAAGGTAGAAATCAATAAGGAGCGTCAAGTGTTGATGGTTAATCAAACCACTAGTTTCGAGAAGGGCAAGAGCAAGGAGGGAAACTTCATGGATAGCAAGTCAGTTGCTGCTCCAGTGAAGCAACCCAAATTTGAACTCAAACTCGAGACTAAGTGCTTCTATTATGAGGTGAGCAGTCGCTGAAGCGGAACAACCCTGGATGCTTGGTAGATAAGAAGGCTGGCAACATCGATAGAAATATATTTGATATACGAGTTATTAATGTGTACCTTGCTAGTACTCCTAGTAGCACCTGGGTATTGGATACCGGTTCGGTTGCTAAATGTTAGTAACTCGAAATAAAAGCTACGGAATAAACGGAGAACTAGCTAAGGGTGAGGTGACGATATGTGTTGGAAATGTTTCCAAGGTTGATGTGATCAACATCGCACTCTCTCTTTACCTTCAGGATTAGTGACAAACCTGAATAAATGTTATTTGGTGTTTTGCATTGAGCATGGACATGATTAGATCATGTTTGTTGCAATACGGTTATTCATTTAAGCTAGAGAATAATTGTTATTCTGTTTACATGAATAATACCTTCAATGGTCATGCACCCAGTGAGAATGGTTTGTTGAAATCTTGATCGTAGTAATACACATGTTCATAACATTGATGTCAAAAGATACAAAGTTAATAATGATAGTACCACATATTTGTGGCACTGCCGCAGAATGTCATATTGGTATAAAGCGCATGAAGAAACTCCATGCTGATGGATCTTTGGACTCATTTGATTTCGAATCGGTTGAGACATGCGAACCATGCCTCTTGGGCAAGATGACTAAAGGATCCCGTTGGATGGAGTGGGCAAGTGATTCATTGGAAATGATACATGTTGATGTATGCAATCCAGTGAGTCTTGTAGCGTGCAGTGGATATCGTTATTTTCTTACCTTCACTGATGATTAGAGTAGATATAGTGTATATTTACTTAATGAAACACAAGTCTGAATCGTTTGAAAGGTTCAAGCAAATTCAGAGTGAAGTTTGAGATCATCGTGACAAGAAGATAAAAATGACTGCGATATGATCGTGGAGGTGAATATCTGAGTTACGAGTTTGGCATACAACTTAAGACAATGTGAAATTTGTTTCACAACTAACACCACCTGGAACACCATAGTGTGATGGTGTGTCCGAACATCATAGTCATGCTCTATTGGATATGGTGCGTGCTATGATGTCTCTTATCGTTTTACTACTATAATTTTGGGGTTATGCATTAGAGACAACTACATTCACTTTAAATAGGGCACCATCTAAATCCGTTGAGATGACACCGTGTGAATTATGGTTTGACAGAAACCTAAGTTGTCATTTCTTAATGTTTGGGGCTGCAATGCTTGTGTGGAAAATGTTTTCACATAATAAGCTAGAACCCAAAGCGGACAAATGTATCTTCATAGAATACCCTAAGAACAGATGGGTATGCCTTCTATCTCAGATCCGAGTGCAAAGTGTTTGTTGCTAGAACTGGGTCCTTTCTCGAGAAAAAGTTTCTCTCAAAAGAATTGAGTGGGAGGAAGATAGAACTTGATGAGGTTGTTAAACCTTTGTTCAACCAGAGAATAGCGCAGCGCAGAAAGATGTTTCTGTGAAGCCTACGTTAGTTGAAGAGGAAGTTAATGATGATGATAATGAAACTTCAGGATCAAGTTACTATCGAACTTCATAGGTCGACAAGGATGTGTACTGCTCCTAAGCGGTACGACAACTCTGTCTTGGAGGTCAAGTTGTTGGACAACGATGAACCTACGAGCTATGGAGAAGCGATGATGGGCCCGGATTTCGACAAATGGTTGGAGGCCATGAAATCCGAGATAGGATCCATGTATGAAAACCAAGCATAGACTTTGGTAGATTTGCTCATTGGACAGCAGGTCGTTGAGTACAAATGGATCTTTAAAATGAAGACAGACGCTGATGGTAATTGTCACCATTTGTAAAGCTCGACTTGTTGCAAAGATGTTTGTGACAAGTTCAAGGGGTTGACTGTGATGAGACTTTCTCACTCGTAGCGATGCTAGAGTCTGTTGGAATTATGTTAGCAGTTGCTGCGTTTTCAATTATGAAATCTGGCAGATGGATGTCAAAACATCGTTTCCTTAACGGTTTACTTGAGGAAAGGTTGTATGTGATACAACCAGAAGGTTTTGTTAGTCCTAAGGATGCTAAAAGGTGTGCAAGCTTCGGTGATCCTTCCATGGACTGAAGCAAGCATCTCGGAGTTGGAATATACGCTTTGATGAGTTGATCAAAGTTTTTGAGTTTATACAAAGTTTACGAGAAACTTGTATTTGCAACAAAGTGAGTGGGAGCACTATAGAATTTCTGATAAGTATATGTGGATGACATATTGTTGATCGAAAATAATGTAGGATTTCTAGAAAGCATAAATGGTTGTTTGGAAAGTGATTTTCAAAGGAAGACCTGGATAAAGCTACCAAATTGTTGAGCATCAAGATCTATAGAGATAGATCAAGATGACTTGATGAGACTTTCAATGAGTACATACCTTGACAAAGATTTTGAAAGAGTTCAAAATGGATCAGTCAGAGAAAGAGTTCTCGCCTGATTTGTAAGGTGTGAAGTTGAGAGAGACTCAAAGCTCGACCACGGCAGAAGGAAGAGAAAGGACGAACGTCGTCCCCTATGCCTTAGCCATAGGCTCTGTATAGTATGCCATGCTGTGTACCGCACCTATGTGTGCCTTGCCATGAGTCTGTCAAGGGGTACAAGTGTGGTCCAGGAGTGGTCACTGGACAGCGGTCGGAATTATCCTTAGTAACCAGAGGACTAAGGAAATGTTTCTTGATTATGAAGGTGATAAAGAGTTCGTCGTAAAGAGTTACATCGATGCAAGCTTTAACACCTATCCGGATGACTAGTAGTAGCAATCTGGATACGTATAGTGGAGCAGCCATTTGGAAATAGTACCAAGTGGAGTGTGGTAGCAGTGTTTACGGTTTGACATAGATATTTGCAAAGTACACACGGATCTGAATATCGCAGACCCGTTGACTATAAGACCTCTCTCACATGCAAAGCATGATCGAGCCCCAGAACTCATTGGGTGTTAGATTCATAACAATGTGAATCACATGGTGATGTGAACTAGATTATTGACTCCAGTGCAAGTGGGAGACTGTTGGAAATATGCCCTAGAGGCAATAATAAATTAGTTATTATCATATTTCCTTGTTCATGATAATCGTTTATTATCCATGCTATAATTGTATTGATCGGAGACTTAAATGCATGTGTGGATACATAGACAAAACCATGTCCCTAGTATGCCTCTAATGGACTAGCTCGTTGATCAAAGGATGGTTAAGGTTTCCTAGCCATGGACATGAGATGTCATTTGATAACGGGATCACATCATTAGGAGAATGATGTGATGGATAAGACCCAAACTACAAACATAGCATATGATTGTGTCAGTTTATTGCTACTGTTTTCTGCATGTCAAGTATATGTTCCTATGACCATGAGATCATGCAACTCACGGATATCGGAGGAGTGCCTTGTGTGTATCAAACGTCGCAACGTAACTGGGTGACTATAAAGGTGCTCTACAGGTATCTCCGATGGTGTCTGTTTAGTTGGCATGGATCGAGACTAGGATTTGTTACTCCGTGTGACGGAGAGGTATCTCAGGGCCCACTCGGTAATACAACATCACAACAAGCCTTGCAAGCAATGTGGCTAAGTGTTAGTCACGGGATCTTGTATTACGGAACGAGTAAAGAGACTTGCCGGTAACGGGGTTGAACTAGGTATGGCGATACCGACGATCGAATCTCGGGCAAGTAACATACCGAAGAACAAAGGGAACGTTATACGGGATTAACTGAATCCTTGACATAGAGGTTCGACCGATAAAGATCTTCATAGAATATGTAGGAACCAATGTGGACATCCAGGTCCCGCCATTGGTTATTGACCGTAGAGGTGTCTCGGTCATGTCTACATAGTTCTCGAACCCGCAGGGTCTGCACACTTAAGGTTCGGTGACGTTTCAGTAGTGTAGAGTTATGTATGGTGGTGACCGAAGTTTGTTCGGAGTCCCGGATGAGATCCCGGATGTCACGAGGAGCTCCGGAATGGTCCGGAGGTAAAGATTCATATATAGGAAGTCCCAGTTTGGTTTCCGAAAAAGTTTCGGGCTCATCGGTAGTGTACCCGGAGTGCCGGTAGTGTACCGGGAGGCCTCCGGGAGGGGTATTTCGACCCGAAGAGGTCCATGGGCTGTGGGAGAATAATAACCAGCCTTTAGTGGGCTGGGAAAACAGCCACAAAGGCCCATGGCGCAGGAGAGAAAGTCCTAAAGCAAAAAGTGGAAAATCAGCCAATAGGAGGCAATCCTACTCCAACTAGGATTGGAGGTGAAGTAGGATGGCTTCCCACCTCCTATTTCGGCCGACCCAAAGGCCTTGGCTGCCTCTCCTCTCCTCTCCTCCTATATATACTAGTGGATTGGGTGGTTTTTGGACAGAATTTCCGGCCACGTGCTACCCGTTTCACCGGTGCACAGTTTCTCCTCTAGATCGGTTTTCCGCAGCGCTTAGGCGAAGCCCTACCGGAATCACCCCACCACCATCACCGGAGCGCCGTCACGCTGTCGGTGAACTCTCTCTCCTCTCCACCTCCTCTTGCTGGATCAAGACGGTGGAGATCGTCATCAAGCTGCACGTGTGCTGAACGCGGAGGTGTCGTTCGTTCGGCGCTAGATCGGAAGGACCGTGATCGAGATCGCGAGACGGTTCGTGATGAGATCGCGGAACGGATCGTGATGAGTTCGTGGGACAGATCGTGATCAAGATCGTGAGACGGATCGTGATGAGATCGCGGGACGGATCGTGATGAGTTAACGGGACGGATCGTGATTGGATCGCGGGACGGATCGTGATGAGATCGCGGGACGCTCGGCAATTTGGATCGCGAAGATGTTCGACTACACCAACCGCGTTTCTTAACGCTTCCCGCTTAGCGATCTACAAGGGTATGTAGATCCACTCTCCCTCTCGTAGATGCTCATCACCATGGATAGGTTTGCGTGTGCGTAGATTTTTTTTTCCCATGCGACATTCCCCAACACTTAGATCGGAATTGACCGCGATCTGAATCGCTGCGAGTACGACTCCACCAATCACGTTCGTGTAACGTTTCTGCTTTGCGATCTTCAAAGGTATGAAGATGCACCCACCCCTTACTCATTGTTGGTTTCTCCATAGATTGATCTTGGTGATACGTAGAATTTTTTGTTACTACTACGATCCCCAACACTCCAAACCAACCTTCCAATACCATCTCTATCTCTATATATACTAGAGGTAGGGATCCATCCGTGTGCGGGGTGCGCGTGCGACTTGGGACTTGGGCGACGGACTACGGACGACGGACAATGGACGACGGCGAGACGTGGCCGCTCCGGCGAGAGGAGAGGAGATCACGCCATCGGTCCGCCAGTTCAAACGCTTGATCTTCAGGCCGCTGGAGGAAGAATGCACCGCACCCATCAATTTCAAGTAGCTGCTTTTTTTATGATCAATGCATATCATCAACCGCTAATTTGCTTACCAGAGCGTTAGTGGCAAGCATGTTGTTGTTCTCTGTTGACATTTATGTCATGTTCGTTTTATCCTTGTTCTGCGACGGAGATGATCGGTGGCAGTCACGTACTACTAAGAAAACTGAAAGTGCTCCAGAGGCTCTTCTTGTTTGAAGCTCTGGACTCCGCCGGAAGATCCATCCTACCGAAGGGATCTTTTCGAATTTGGCTTGCGGATTCTATCACTATACTTGTTGTGGGGTTGCTGGAGTGGTGGCCTTGGGTTTGAGTGGTATGGTTTCAAAAAATGTTCATGATCTAAGAGAATATTCAAATTTTTGTAAAAATGTTAATAAATTTAACCCAAAAAATGTTCATGGATATTAAATGGTTCATGGTTTCCAAAAATGTTCACGAGTTAAGAGAATTTTCACCAATGTAAAAAATGTTCACGACTTCAAAACAATGTTTGTGAATTTTTGAAAAAATTGACGATATGAGTTTGTTAAAAAGTGTTCACAATTTTGAGAAAATGTTTGTGATTTTAAAAGATGTTCAAGATTTCAAAAAATGTTAATGTTATTAAAACCTCACAAATTTCAATTTTCTCAAACTGAAAATGAAAAACAGAAAAGAAAAAACAAAAATAATCATACAATAAAAAGTAAAAACCAAAAATAATAAGAAAGGAAAAAACCAAAGGAAAAACGGATGACCAATTATAAATTGAAGACTTCAATTGATTGTGAGGCCTTAAAATTAAGAAGCATGGTGTATTTATAGATGTAGTATAGAAAAATTGAATAAGATAGCTTTAAGAAATTATTGACTCGGTCAAAATCAGGTGACCAAATGTAAATTGAAGACCACAATTGATTGTGAGGCCTCCAACCCTAGAAAGTTTAATGTTATAATATAGTATATGTGGACAAATATATTCAATCATCATCGTTTCATTGCACTTTTTTTGGGACGTTTCATATACACACTCATACATACAAACATACATACATACATACATACATATACAGATACATACATACATACATACATATATGTTTGGTACGACCGGGTGTAGTTACTCCCACTTTTGTTTCGTATGTTATAGGTAGTATCTATCATTTTGAAGTGTGTGTATACGTAGTATGTAATATATAAGAATGTTTAGGTAGTATATATATAAAAAATTTGGTAGTATGTCTCATATTTTGAGCATATATTTTTTTACGTACAGATATGTACGTATTTTATAAATATAATAAAAATATGAGTCAATTTGCAATTTTTTCATAGAATTCACTTTGGAGTATCTTAGATATAGTATATGAACATACTAAAAATAATATATATATATATATATATATATATATATAGGTGACATACATATTCAATCATCATAGGTGACATAAATGTACATGTGAATTACCTTGTTGTCGCTAGTCTATCATAGCCTACATAAATTTGATTCGTCGTGAAGACATAGCACGTAAATCTCGTAGACATTTCATTCTAAGTAAATGAATTCAACAACGGCATAATAAATAACAAGTTACAACCATTGAGTACTTGAGACAAAACGGGTACTTAAGAGAAAATGGGTGAAACATTAACACAAGTTATACGACATGTTGCACTAATCTGTTGATAATTTCAAATAAGGCCATTTCAAGTAAAATTATCATAATTGGAACAACTAAAATTTGTTAACAAAGTTTTCATCGTTAATTTTTTTGATGAGCTGAAACATATTTGTTTTCCAGGATCTCATAATGGTGGTTCCGGACATAAGAAAGATGGGAGAAGTCCCATAAAATAGAAAGATGGAGGAAAGGGTTGCCAAATAAAAATGAGTGGGAGGGAAGACCTCTTCCTTGCAAACAATTAGCCCAAGTAAATACTAGGATAAAATCCATAAAATAAATAAAAAGAGTGTAATACCTGACCCTAATACAAGGGGCTATGGAAAACTTATGTGTTAGCTCCTTGGAACGCCCCAGGCCCGAAACGGAAATCCTCCCCCCCCCCCCCCCCCCCCGGTCACCCATTGGCCCAGGTTTCTGGCTACCCATCTTATTTTCCTCTAAAATCACCAATATGATTTTTTTGTTTCTTACTCGTGCCGAAAAATCCATTTCTTCATGCAACCTTTTGGTAGTTTTTGGGTATCCTCCCTCCTTCATGCAAGCTTGCAAAAAATAAGGAAAATGAAGTAAAAAAGACAATACCGCAATGTCTAAAACATGGTGGTTATATATGAGCAGTTTATAACAAAAATAGTGATGTAAATGAACGTATCAACCATGAAGTTTATGAGAGATACTATTAGTGAACCTATGAACTCTAGACTAAATTTTGACGTAAGAAAATCCTTAAGCATACATAACTTGTCTTCTCCTCTGCCTGTCCTTTCCCGAAGGGATCTTCTTGAATTTGGCTTGCGAATTTTATCACTATACTTGTTGTGGGGTTGCTGGAGTGGCAGCCTTGGGTTTGAGTGGCATGATTTCCTGTTTGGTAGTTTTTGTCCCCTACTATGGATGAAACTCTTCTTCAGTTGAATCGAACGAGTTACAGGTTTCATAAAATGTTTGTGAATTCAAAAAATGTTTACGATTCAAGTGAATGTTCAAATTTTTTGTAAAAAAGCTAACAAATTTAATCAAGAAAGTGTTCGTGAATATTAAATTGCTCATGGTTTCGAAAATTGTTCACGATTTAAGAGAATGTTCACCAATGTAAAAATGTTCACGACTTCAAAAACATGTTTGTGAATTTTAAAAAAACTGACGACACGAATTTGTCAAAAGTATTCAAAATTTGAAGAATATGTTTGTGAATTTAAAAGATGTTCAAGATTTGAAAAAAAATGTTAGTGATATCAAAAAACTCAGAAATTTAAATTTTCAAAAACTTAAAAATAAAAAAATGAAAGAAAAACTAAAAATAATTATATAATAAAAAGGGAAAACCAAAAATTAATAAGAAAGGAAAAAACGGAAACAAAACATAAAAACGGTTGAAACTCGAAAATGGGCCGGCCCATACAAAACGAACGCCTGAGGCGCGCGGTCACTTACAGGCATCCGGAGTGCAAAGTAGGATTCCCCATGGGCAATGTATAGCCCTGGCGCAAGAGGAGGTCCGTGTAGCCACTGGTGAAAGAAATCATTGCAGTAGAGATGGGCTTAAAAGGGCTCCCCTGAACAACCACGGTAGAAGGATCATACAACTATAGCATAGCCAAGTTTGCTCTTTTTTTATGTTTGCGATGTCATGTGTGGTTTGGCTAATCCCATGATCAAAGATATATCTCACGTTATGTGGTTTTTGCTGAATGAAACTTGTTCTGCCCCTAAAAATAGACCCTACATGCCAGGATCGACCTTAAAAAGTTCACTAATCACACACGCACGAACAAAAAATTATAGCATCACATTTTTTATTCGAGTGTGTATTTCAGGGCCGCTTTGGCCATTTTTGTTTGAATATAAATTTGCATGCATCATGGCACACTCTCTATGATTATGATTCTATTGCATCTCCATCGATCCATAAAAAGAATCTATCCCTCAAGAAAAAATCTAAACGTGGAAGTACAACTTTCCCCCTCTCTCCGAGTCAAAGCCGACGACAGATCGAGAGTGTGCAATAACACGTCGGTCGCCGATCAAGAAGAGATGAGCTGCTTGAAGTTGATGGGCGCGGCGAAGCCGAGCTTAACCGCTGCGGCGAAGATGGCCTTGGCTCCCTTGTTGGATGTGGCCTGGGTGCCATGCACCTCGTCCCAATACACATGGTCGTTGCGGTTGGCGCAGTAGGTGGCGTTGGGCGCGCACCAGGTCTGGGCGCGGAGCCTCCCGCCGCCGCAGCACGCGCTGGCCACGTCCTTGAACCCGGCGGCCTCCGGGTGATTAGTGATGAAGGTTATGAGGTTGTAGGAGCTCCCGACGGAGTAGCTCATCCCGGGCAGAGCGGCGGCAAGCTTGGCCATCACCTTCCCTAGCGCGTCGTTGAACCCCCTGGCGAGGGCGTTGGCGGCCTCGACGCACTCGGTCTCGCCGTTCGGGGAGGTGACACGCACCGCCGGCACGCAGCCGATGGGCGGCACGTCGACGATCCCGAATCGCCGCGCTCCCAGCTGGTACAGCGTCTGGACGTGCTTGGTGTAGTTGGTGAGCATGTCGGCGTAGAAGGACGGCGCGTCGCTGGCCGTGAGGTTGTCCCGGAGGAAGGCGAACATGTCGTTGCCGCCGTCGCTGATGAGGAAGAGGGACTTGGACAGCAGCGCGTCGATGCCACGGCTGTTCGCCGTCGTCATCTTTGACTTGGTGGCCGCGAAGTACTCCACCTGCTTGGTCAACGTGAGGGTGTTCCCCTGATCGATCGATCGTTCGATGCCGACATGATACAAAATTAGTAAAGTTAACACAGAAAAGTTGAACACATCTGAATAATTTAATTTTTGTTTTTTGCCGGGCAAAAGACAGACGAATGTGAATATAAAACTCATGTGAAAGTAACACCAACTGATTGAGATGTGTTTGGAGCAAAAAAAAAAGAGGCGCACAATACGAGGCAGCGGCACTCACGGTGGTGTCGAGAATGCCGGATCCGCCGGAGGCGTAGTTGACTCCACGGTAGCCTCTGACGATCTGGCGGCTCGTCTCCGGCGTCAGCGACAGGTACGCCGGCGGGCTCCTCTTGAAGCCCAGCAGCCTCGCTGCATTATAATATTACGGTTTGCACCATAGCATACTTTGCGTGAGCTTCATCCGACAAACAAAACGGAGATCAAGTGCATGCCGGCCGGCGGGACGGGATACGTACAGATGGAGTCGGCGACGTTGAAGCCGTTGCTGAACCGCCCGGTGGGCCTGGCCTGCGGGAAGTCGATGCCGTAGGGGAGCTGCAGCGGGCCGTTCCCGGGCAGGTACTGGTTGTTGCCCACGTCCACCGTGGAGTCGCCGAACACGTACACCGCCGGCACCAGGTGGACCTCCTCGCGCCCGCGGCCGCTCGCCGCCGCAGGCGAGACCACAAGGCCGCTGCCGGCGCAGATGACAAACGCCGCAACCAGCGCCGCCAGAGCCCTGCCGTCGGCCACCCTCCTCGCCCCCATCATGGCGCCCGCAGCTAGCTGTATTCCGTCCGTATAACAGGATTCAGATCGGGGCTGCTCGGACGGCCAGCTGCGTGCTCCACTATTTTGGGTTTGCTGGTGGGAGAAGAACTGCGGCGCAAGGTAGGCAGGTGGGTGGCAGGATGCCCGCGGGAATCTGTGCTTGGAATGGTAGCGGGGGCAAGCAATCTACCTGTGAGTCCAAGCAAACCCCCGGCCCTCCTGCATATTTATACCCGATATAAGATGCACCATTGCACCAGCACGCACGCACGAGATGTCAAACGGTTAGGGGCCGGCCGGCCTCGGTGTGTTCTGAGTCTTGACCGTGAAGCGATCGGTCCGTTGAATGAGTAAATGACAGCAAGAAGATCTCACGGAGCTCTCTGTTTTTCCAACAGCTGAGTGGATGGATGCGCTGGTTACTTGCAGTTTCGTGGCGTGCTGTGAGTGACCAATACCACTTGGTTCCTGGGTGGCGTGGCGCAACACATTGCATGGTGCATATGCAAGGCCATGACTATGACTCGTCTCCTTTTCAACAGTTTATCCAACAACCCAACGGCTGCTTGAAGTTTCTTTAAAAAATACGGCTGCTACCACTTTAAAATAGTCAACTCTTTCGTCTGCATTTTTAAAAAAATATGTAGTTCCTTCCTAACAATGTCATGACTGAGCATATTCCACAACAATCTTGCAGGAATTTCATAGAGAGGTAATAACATCATTGGTGCTTGAGCTTGCCACATATGTTCATTTTAGTGCCTAAACTTGAAAAATACGTCGAACTGGTTGTAAAACTTGTCATGAACGTGCAAATACGGTGCTAATCCCATTCATAGACGTAAAATGTGCTGACATGGTATCATATTTTGCTGACGTGGCTTGGGGTTCACTTGTAGAGATGAAACATAATTTTAGCTAAATACTATGTCCATATAACAAGCGGGCCTTGTCTGTCGGTACAGAATAAAAAAAATTGATGAACACCAGGGTCGAACCTGAGGAAGTAAAGAGTGTGGGCTACATGTGCTAGCCAATCCACCGGACAGACTTATATGTGTATTTTCCCCGTTAGATCTAATGTACTATCGAAATAAAAGCTTCTGCTATTTAAATTCGTTGGAGCCGTGCGGCCATTTAGCACACGTTCACTTAAAAAAACCGTAAAATCTCTGTATAAAATATAAATCACAGTAATACGAATAAAGGTCAATTATATGTGTGGTATTAATAGTTATAAATATTATACATATAACTAGATTAACTAACTTTTAATAAAAAGCATGTACCTTTTAGAATATTCACGTATTATTTTAAAAACATTAACGTAACTAAAAAATGTATAATAAAAAGTTTGTGTAATATAATATAAATATTTTTAAAATTACACTTCGTGAATATTATTTTAATTATTCAAACATTTGAGTAACTATACACACATTTTATAATTCATAAGTATGTTGTGTAAGAAAATGTTTCTATAACTAAAAATTATTTATAATTTAAAATCTAAAGTGCATATATGAATATTCACTCGTTAATTATATTTACATTATATAATATTAATAATACAAGCCATGAGCGAAATTATACACCAGTGAATATTCGTAAGTATTTAGTAAATGTTGTTATCCTTATTTTTTTTCAAATTAAATATAAGCCATGCATGTCCAAAAATGTTTGTATTCACTATATTTAAAATAGTATTTTACAATTAATATGTTAATATATTTTTAACTTATAGGATCACTTTTAGTATGTTAGTTTATTGCATACATCTATATATTTATATTGTGTGCACACGAATATTCATGCATCGGGAGGTTATTATTTATGTACCATAAATATTTATAATTCAGGGGCCTTTTTAATATAACTAAAAAATATATGCACACAAATATTTGTATACCACGAGATAGCTATTAATACCATAAAAATGTCGGTAGCATGCATATTAGTGTGATTATAATTTACAGGTATTTTCTTACTACAAGTGGACCATATGCCACGTCGGTCCAATATAATACCATGTCAGCACACTTTACATCTATAAATAGCATTAGCATCGTATTTGTACGCACGCGTCAAGTTTTAAAACCAGTTTAACATATTTTGCAAGTTTAGACACTAAAGTGAACATCCACGACAAGTTTGAGCATCCAAGACCGTAAGTGCAACTTTCACAGGATTCCTAAACATATGTGCTTCGAAGGGAGACCCAACAAAAGCACCGCTGGATCCTTTCTTTGTTTCTTTTTACTTCGATCCTTTTCCCATTCTCGTAAACGTGTGTGTTATAGTTCGGCCTAGTGCTCCAATCAAGTGGCCTTTATTTCCTGGAACAAGTTCGATGCATCACATGTTCTACTCCTTTCCGGAAAAAAAAACAAATCATGTTCATGTCCATGTTCTACTCCCGTATTGCATGAACATGAATTGGTCCTTGGTCCAGGGCTCCAGGCACGCGCTATACCTCCCATACCATTGACTCCAATGCAATACACAGTCTCGGTTTATTTGGTGTACAAATTCAACCATAGTTTAGACGATTAGTCTCAACTCTTACAATTATTCAGTGTCAACTCAATCATGGCCTTATAGTATTGCATGCAGTGCACTATATGCGTACGATGAAAGCCTCAATGGAGTACGTACGTGCAGCCAAACGGATAGATCCCAAGAACTACAGGTTCATTATAAATGCCTAGGTAACACCGGAACAATGATCTATAATATTTGGCGGAATTATATAGCTATAGTTAGAGTTGGAAGAGGTCCACCATGATGATTCTGAAAGGCAATGTCCCGGGGAATGATCTTTCGGGAGGGGCTATATCACCGGTCCCCGTTCGATAACCGGAGAACGATTCGCCCCGTAGCGCCAGAAAGTTTTCCTTCATTTCAAGTGGACCTTATTAGCCATGTCCATGTGAGAGGGCAGAACCGTGTTAAGAAAAGTTCTTACAACAACGACGAGGCGACATTCATCCAAGTTGCCGAGTTGCTCCCATCAAAGTTTAAGATTTGTTTTCTTATGCTTGGATTTGCTTGTGATGAACGGTTTTGCTTCACCCGGCCAGTTTTGTTTTGCCGGCGAGAAGGACGGTACGTACATGGGCAGGTGACTGCGGTGGTCGAACAAATACTGAGAAAACCCAGTAAGAGTAGTACGTACTATGACGTAACCGTATGTGCATCGCCCATCCTGCATGTAACCAACCGACCAGATCGATGGAGAAAACCCGAAAAGGGCGGGAGCTTTACGCCAAGTGATGGCATGACACGTCGTCCGTAGATGTATGACCGATCGAGAGATCACGATAGGTGGTTAGTTGGCGATGTAACGCGCCCACGGCGAAGGTTATGGCGCGGGGCCGGCCGGTGCACCTGGCGACGGCGAGCGCTAGCGGTCGCACGCATCAAGACGGGAATGTCTCGTGGACCGCTCCAATAATCCACTCAGTGATGGCGTCCAACCTCGCGCGCGGATGGGGAGCTATCTATATGGCGTCCAATAATCCCTTGCTTGGCACGGGGAGGAACGATCGATTTAGTTTCGCCCATTCTGGATCCATCGTCCTTCCCGGCGTCGGTTATCATACGGGGGTGCTGGCCGGGCGAGCCGGGACCAGCAGCCGGACGCCGCGGTGCGTGCTGGTGCACGGGCCAGCACGGAGCTCCGGTCGCACGCAACCTCGTTGTAGTGTACTATTTGTGTGTACCCAAAGTTCCAACCAACGCGCACCTTACTGGTTACACAATATGGGAGGTACCAGGTATATACAGCAGCAGTACATTACTACATTGCATAGTATTGCTTGCTTCACATGTAGGAGAGATTATCTTGTGACCGAGGAACCTTCATCCGCGTGAAGTCAGGATCATGTACAGTTGACAATGGAGTTGCGCATATGGAGCTGCACGTGCACACATTTATGTTAGCTTGTACTCTTCGTAAACTAATGTAAAAGTATTTAGATAACTAAAGTAACGATCTAAACGTTTTTATATTAGTTTACGAAGGAAGTAGGATCAACGACTTCTTAGAACATCTACAGTCGGACTTGATAGATCCGGCCCCTCAAACGCCCGCGGACGCACCCGGACGCGACCGCGGGTACTGACCGGACACCCCTCAAATTAGGCACTTCACATCCGGACACCTCAATTAACATATATCAAATCTATGCAAACTCATGCAACTATGTCTACGCACACGGATCGTTCGACTACTTCATCACATTACACTAAACATGCCATCGGACTACCAAAATTTGGCATGTTTGGCTATGGTGGACTTCATCCACGGCTATCCTTGCCCTTCCCTGCGTCCTTGCCGTCCTTCTCGCGGAAGTACCGCTCGAAGACGCAGTACGGATCCAGCCGGATCTGCTCGTCGCCGGAGCCGTCCTCGCCGTCATTGTCCTTCTCCTCCTTCGGTGGCAGTCCAACCATAGCCCGGACCGCCTGACTCTGCTCTCGGCCGAGGGCCTGTGTGTTCCTCCGCTGCCGTTTCTTCACAATGTGGGCACAGATGGCTTCCTCCTCTGTGGCCGCCCTTGTCGCCGCCTCCGCCTCTGCCATATCCGCCGCGAGATAGCCCCAACCCAACCTATTTGGTCTTCTTCTTATCACACGTTTTGCCGATAAAGTACTTACTTGTTATTGATACATATTGCTAAAATTTGCTACGGTTTTGATTATGTTGATACAAGCATGGCATACACCTTTTTCTTATGTATGTTCTTTTAGGGACTTTTCTTGGGTATGTTGATAATTGCAGTAGATCTTAGATGTTATAGCACGTCATTCTTTGCAAGTATATTGTGAGGGCGTCATTAGATAGCTTGGTGCATGTGAATTTCATCATATGGTCTAGTTTTCCTATATCGGTGTTTGCTAAAATGCTTGTAAGAAACTATCACACTAATGGGTTGCTTTGGATGCCCCTTTCTGTCAACACATGGAGAGTTCAGTCGACTTTCCTTCGGATGAATGCGGGCGATATAACTTTGTTGATGCATATACAAGAACATAACCATGCTTGCGCTATGTCCTTTTCAACATTTTTTTAGAAAATGTCGATGTCATATATTAGACAAAACCTGCCCTAACAAGAACTTCATTACAAGAATAAGAAATTATAGTCAAGTCCTTCAAAAAATCAACACAATCTTCATTCCACATCCAATCACGGTGTCGTCTCAGCAAATACAGGTTCCGACATCATCACCTCCACGTGGTACCACTGATCACCTAGGCAAACGAGGCCCAAGACATGATGACCCCGACTAAAGCCCAACACACCCTACGTCGCCAAATAACATCGCCGGAACAAGGACATGCCATGAAGATCTTATTCCTCACTATAGATGGTGCCATCACCTCACCACCACCAACCACACAATTAAACCTTCGTTTTGTGTGGGTAAGACATTTAGACTTAACCTCAACTAAATCTATGTCGACTAGTGAATACAGAAACAACCTAGAACGGAGTTACCCCCAGCTCATCAACGCCAGAAGGCACTTGGGGAACCAATGGCAGCGAAGACCTAGGAAGGCACCCTAGCTTTTTTTTCTCTCAGGAGTTGTAGGTGCTTGTGTCGCTTAAAGAGATGGTAATTATATAGATCGTGTTTGATTCTCTTCCCTTTTCAACATTTTATCTAAATATCTAACGCATACTAGCATGTTAAAATGCTCATCTCAGAAAAATCGAAAGACTCGGGCTATAATTTGTTTTGGAAAGACCCATGCAAACAAAACTGACATGAAAAAAAAACTACTTCCCTCGTAAACATGTCATGATTGAACAAGCACGGAAATTTCACATTACTAGCATTTTGCGGAAATAATTCAACTTTCACAAGATTCCTAAACGCCCTTCAAGCTCTTCACTCCTTTATTATTCATTCTGTCAATCATGTGCAATCGTTCCATCAGAAATATCTAATGCTACCCCTTGTTACTTTAACTAAGTCACATGTATCTGTTTTTTTTTCTGCAAACAACCTGTGATTGGATGGTTAGAGGGACGGTGGTATCTTCAATCCATTAGGATTCAAATCGTGATGTTAGCATTATTTCTAAATTTATTTTAGAATTTCTGACGATGCACATTCAGTGAAAGAAGACGTTCATGTTAACGATGAGGCACCTACGGTGTTAACGATGGAGTTGGAGAAAAAAGTTGGATGCGTCACTTGAACATGAATTGATAGTTAGTCGTGGCATGCATTTACCCGCGACCAGATAGCACATGCAACGCGCTATGTGCTATGCCAAGCCATTGTTTGTTTTCAAGTTGCTTACCACATGGGCCACGTGGTGTGCTATACCAAGCCAGACGGTAACAATCTCAAGTAACCATACGTAAGCCGATTTCGTCTTGATTCTCGTAGCCTTTGACAATTATATAGTGGCTTAAACGCTCTCTTGTTGTACGGAAATGACTTATCTAACTCGATCATGGCCTCGTGCATAAACTACAGTAGCACTGCTACATATGCGTACTCGGAAAGTCTTAATCGAATACGTACGTGGAGCCAAACGAATAGAACCAAGAGCTGTAGGTATATATATTTACTAGATGCCTAGATATCACCGGAGCGATGATGGAAACTCGGCGGAATCTATATGGAAGAAGCGTAACAGAATAAGAGTACGAAGTTTTGGATTACGGGAGTATTGGAGGACTTTATTTTAAAAAATTAAAAAAAATGATATTTCTATGTTTTAAAAAAATTAAAAAAATCTGTGAAAATTTGTACATATTTGCAATGGATCTGTAAAATTTCATTTAAAAATATTATTGTTTGCAAGCTGTACAAAAAGAACAAAATGCTATGGAACAAAATGCACTACAAAGGCGATGGCGGAATTCATCAGAAATGCTATGGAATTCTTAGCAACCAAAGTGTAGTTATATTTCTTCTCCTTCTCTTGGCTTTGCCTCCGTCGAGGCTAGAGGTCGCATCCAAAGGATGAAAGGAGATCCTTGAAGAAAACGACCGATTTTGCTTCGTGCGTCCAATATGCATGGTTTCGCCGGTGAGGACATCGCATGGACAGGTGAGTAAACCTGGGCATACATCGGATTGGGCCAGGTTTCGGACCGGGCGTGTAAAAGCCCGACATTTTTTTCTCAACCTAAGCCCGGCCCGAAGCCCCAAATACATTATTTTATCAAGCCCAAGCCCGGCCTAAAACCCGAAAGCCCGGTCCAACTGCCTTTCTTATTGTTTGCACGAACCTACCCCGAAATCCTTAAAAACAGAAACCTGAGTCCAACCCGAACTATTTTTCGAACTGAAAAATGAAGCTGGAATCCAGCCTGAAGTCCCTTTTTGGTCCGGACTCGGGCCGGGCTATCTATGGCTGGGTTTACAGGTGAGACAGACAGCCCCCCACGATGAACACGATGAATGATCTTAAGGAGCGAGCGACCGAGCCACGCGCCTACAAATGATGAGGGTCTGAGGGACAAGTTACTGGTGAAACGTAGGCATATCCTATTACCCGTAGGCTATAGCTAACCAACCGTATCTCCGCATTGCCCATGCATCCTTTCTGTGACCAACTAACTATCCATTGGAAAAATAACACAGAGAAATGGCGAAAACTTTTCGGCGGGTAGTCGCGTGACGACTCGTCGCTCGCGGACGTATGGCCGGCCGGTCGAGATGCCACGACGATAAGGTGGTTGGCGATGTAACGCGCCGCCGCGCAAAAGTTCGGGACCGGCCGGCCGGCCGGCCGGCCCGGCCGTTGCACCTGGCGAGCACTAGCTACGATGGGATTAATAGCGTGCGTGCGTGCGCCACTGTGCCTGCCGTAAGTTCGGTCTTGGTTAGGTTATCGTTCGGCCGTCCTCCCAGCTAGTGCCAGTGGCCTCGGTTCAAGAAGGAATCCAATTCAGTTTCGATGTCTGCAGGTAGCGCTTCCCACGTAGTAGGTCGATCCACCCCGGCCGTCTGGGCGAGGCAGGACCGGCAGCCGAATGCCGCCCGCGCGTCGGCACGCACGCCACGCGCTGCGATCTCTGTGTGGTTCGTGGAGCTAGCGGCGGTGCACGCGCACCACGGCCGGCAGCTTAGCGGTGCGCTCGAAGACGTGTTTGGTTAGTTTCTGCTACAGTACCTGCGTTGTATATCCATTTTCAGCCCGTCTGGTTTTTCATATACAACCTCGTATGTAGTAGATGTAACCTGTTTGGTTGCCTGCATCACATGAAGGGGCACTTACCCTCCTACTGGTTGGTTGTCGTTTTTGTGTTTAAGGTGTAAACAGATGCAAACTTATGTTATTTGGTTGCAAAGAATGTTTATGTTCTGCTCATCCCATTTAAATATGATGTCCTTATCACCACATGATCAGCACCAAAGCAAGCAACGAAAATCACAGCAAACTATTCAGATTAACAGCAAACTACTTAGATTAAACAAAGCAACCAACGGAAATGATAGCAACAACAAACTTAGATTAACAGCAGGGCATTCTCCTTCCCTGCTCGACGTCAGGGTCCCGCTCCTGGCCAAAATATTAAGATGTTCACAGCACAAATATCATAAGTTCTAGCGAGACAACATAACAAGTTCAACACTAACACCTAAGTTAACTACATTGCATGCTCAATGTTATCAATGCAGTTGTGCTTGCTGCAAGGAAACCTGCACATGATCGAGGAGTCGTGGTTGTAGATTTGGGCCTTCAGGCTGAGTCCTGATATGTGTAGAACGAGAAGGTCGCCGGGGACAATCTGGTGGCGACGACAAAAGTAGTTCCAGCCCCGGCCAAGCACCATGTGCCCCTCGAAGTTCTGGACCTGCACCCAGAACTTGCAGCACTTGTTCGCCTACAAAAGCAGTAGCACATGCCTAATAGATAAACCCCTAATCTACATCTACGAGCAAGCGTTGGGGATTCTTTGACTCACAGGAGCTTGCGTAGTTGCAGCGAACCGAGGTCGGGGTGAAAACCCCGACGGGAAGGAGAGAGGTGGCGGAGCAGAGAAGGAGCCGGCCCTGGCGATGGCCGGCGACATCGGCCCCGTGCTCATGGCCACGCCGGAGGTCGAGGAGGACGGCCCGCCGAAAGGACAAAACCCTTGGACGGGGCTCAAGAAAAAAAACCTGCCCGCTAGGGTCCCCAGAAGTGGCGGCTCCGTGGACGGGGCCGGTGCCGAGCCAGGACCACGCGGTCCGGAATCGACAGCGGAGCAGGAACGGCCAACACCACATTGGCCGGCCCTCATGATGGCCGGCAACAGATGGGACGGCGCTCGCAGCGTCGAAGCCAGGTCCGTGCCCGAGTTCACGAGCCCGGCCACGCAACGGTTCTGGATGCTGGCGATGTGCCTGTCGACGGGGGTCACAGGACGGCGCGGCGGTGGGCGAGGCGGAGCCATCGAAGGAGAGGAGAGGAGAGGGAGGGGCAGTAAGGTAGAAAGGTGAGAACAGTGCGGGGGCGGTGACAGGAGAGTGGGAGGGGAGTTATGAGACGTCCCCTCCGTCTCCCGCGCTCCCCGAGGCATGCAACCTCCTCGCACGTGTGGCCGCGCCGAGCCAGGCTCGCGAGAAACTGCCGATTCGGCAGTTTCCGCCAGGCCAGGCTCAGGCCTGCTTTAAAGTTAGTGCGGGCCACGAATTGCATGCAACCCAGCCAACCAAACAGACCACGCACATCCCCGCGCGGGCCTGGTTGGGCTGCATGCGGGAAACCAAACACGCCCCAAGTCTCACGAAAGAAACCACGTTCTGTATATCGTACGTGCAGCGAATCAACCTATGATTAAATGGTCAAGAGGATAGTGGTATTTTCAGTCCATCGAAATTCAAATCGTAATGCTCGCATTATTTCTGAATTTATTTCAGGATTTTTGACGATGCACGTTTAACGGGAGCATATGTATGCGCGTGTACTGTGTTCTCAACAAAAAAGACTTATACGTGCGTCAATTAGGGGCAGTCGTCCATTCAACGCAGCCCGCATACATTTCAAGCAATTTTTTAATAACGGGATGCATTTCATGCAAATACAACAAATTTAATATAACCAGGACAAAATTCATTATATTTTCGATATATTTTAACTAAAATAGGTAAAGCTATGTGCATGTCCAGCGTGCGGAGCTCCATTTCCATGACACGGATATACTACAATAGTTTTTACGGCCGGTCCCGATGGATTCCATTGTCTTCTCCATGTCCGACAACCCGCTCATCATACTATTGGGGACCCCAGAGGTATATTCCTCCCCATGTCTCTATCTCCGGCCGTGCCGCTTGCCGGAGTGGCAAAGAGGGTGCTTCGGTAGGACGAGAAAGGTTGCATCCACTTCCGCTTCCGTGTACTCGTGCTTGTTTTGAAGGCAGGGGCCGACGATGGCCAATGAGAGAGGACGGGACACCGGTTGTGGACGTCGGCGACTCGTTCGTGGACTCGTCTGTGATGGCCTTCCTAGGACCAAAGCGGCGATGGCCTCCCATGTTCTATTTTTCATCGATGTTGTTGCCAAACGCGGACGCGTGGGCCATCGATTCGTCGAGCTCCACACCCAGCTTCTTTCTCCATAGACTGGGCGCGGTTTTGCCAAGTTGACAGCAGATGGCACGACGTCTGGCCTCGTCCATGCCAGTCACGATGGCCGCTCCGCCGTGCTCCCCCGCGTGCCTGCGTGGATCAACTCAGCATTCCTCCACGAGCTCGCTTGAAGCGGTAGGTTGTTGAACCCGACGCTAACATGGAGCAACAACTTGCTTCGTCGCGTTAGGCGAGGGAGGTGGAGCCGCGAGTTTCTTGGCTCATATCCTACGGGCTTTGTGGGCAACCCAACCGGCTTTTATGTCAAAGAACTTACATTTAGAATATAGAAAATATGGTAATATTCAGAATATGAAAGTTATGAACGAGGAAAGGTGAAGCATAAAAAAACAGATCCCATTCACCTGCCCAAGCAAAACACTTTTGTGTCGCTAGAGAAAGCAAATGAACAATGATCATCGTCGGGGAAAATACAAATGCAATACGAGCATTATCATTTGTAGACTCCAAAAAAACTACTCCGTAAAAGGGTTTTCCCCCGCTTTATATTATAAAGCAACCAACACCGATCACATAGCAACTGTTGGGGTGAACTGCATGTTGTTGGAAATATGCCCTAGAGGCAATAATAAAATGGTTATTATTGTATTTCCTTGTTCATGATAATTGTCTATTGTTCATGCTATAATTGTGTTAACCGGAAACCATAATACATGTGTGAATACATAGACCACAACATGTCCCTAGTGAGCCTCTAGTTGACTAGCTCGTTGATCAATAGATGGTCACGGTTTCATGGCCATGGACATTGGATGTCGTTGATAACGGGATCACATCATTAGGAGAATGATGTGATGGACAAGACCCAATCCTAAGCATAGCACAAAGATCGTGTAGTTCGTTTGCTAAAGCTTTTCAATGTCAAGTGTCATTTCCTTAGACCATGAGATTGTGTAACTCCCGGATACCGTAGGAATACTTTGGGTGTGCCAAACGTCACAACGTAACTGGGTGGCTATAAAGGTACGCTACGGGTATCTCCGAAAGTATCTGTTGGGTTGGCACGAATCGAGACTGGGATTTGTCACTCCGTGTGACGGAGAGGTATCTCTGGGCCCACTCGGTAAGACATCATCATAATGAGCTCAATGTGACTAAGGAGTTAGTCACGGGATGATGTATTACGGAACGAGTAAAGAGACTTGCCGGTAACGAGATTGAACAAGGTATGGGGATACCGACGATCGAATCTCGGGCAAGTATCATACCGATAGACAAAGGGAATTGTATACGGGATTGATTGAATCCTTGACATCGTGGTTCATCCGATGAGATCATCGTGGAGTACGTGGGAGCCAACATGGGTATCCAGATCCCGCTGTTGGTTATTGACCGGAGAGGTGTCTCGGTCATGTCTACGTGTCTCCCGAACCCGTAGGGTCTACACACTTAAGGTTCGATGACGCTAGGGTTATAGGGAAAAGGTATACGTGATTACCGAAGGTTGTTCGGAGTCCCGGATGAGATCCCGGACGTCACGAGGAGCTCCGGAATGGTCCGGAGGTAAAGATTGATATATAGGAAGTCCAGTTTTGGTCACCGGAAAGTTTTCGGGCTCATCGGTAGTGTACCGGGAGTGCCGGGAGGGTGCCGGATGACCCCCGGGAGGGGTGTGACGACCAAAGGACCACATGGGCTGTTAGATAAAGTGTGCCAGCCCTTATTGGGATGGGCAAGACTTTTGCTAAAGGCCCATGCGGCTGGAGATAAGGAGATAAGGCAAAAAGGATTTAAAAGGAGGAGATCCACCTCCCTTGTGGGAGGTGGACTCTCCCTTTAATTCGGCCGGCCATCTCCTCTTTGGAGTAGAGGCCAAGCCAGCCCTCCACGTCCCTCCTCCTATATATACTTGAGGTTTTGGATGTTTTGAGACAGGATTTGATCTCTCTCTCTCACGGCGAAGCCCTACCTCTCTTCTTCCTCCTCCGCAGCGCTTAGGCGAAGCCCTGTCGGAATACCTTGCTACTCCACCACCACCACGCCGTCGTGCTGCTGTTGGAGCCCTTCCCCAACCTCTCCTTCCTCCTTGCTGGATCAAGGTGTTGGAGACGTCACCGGGCTGCACGTGTGTTGAACGCGGAGGTGCCGTCCGTTCGGCACTTGATCGGATCTACCGCGATCTGAATCGCTGCGAGTACGACTCCATCAACCGCGTTCTTGTAACGCTTCCGCTTAGCGATCTTCAAAGGTATGAAGATCCACTCTCCCCTTGCTCGTTGCTGGTTTCTCCATAGATGGATCTTGGTGAACGCGTAGGAAATTTTTGATTTACTACTACGTCTCCCAACAGTGGCATCATGAGCTAGGTCTATGCGTAGAATCTATGCACGAGTAGAACACAAAGCAGTTGTGGGCGTCGATTTTGTTAATATGCTTGCCGTTACTAGTCTTATCTTGATTCGACGGTATTGTGGGATGAAGCGGCCCGGACCAACCTTACACGTACGCTTACGTGAGACCGGTTCCACCGCCTGACATGCACTAGTTGCATAAGGTGGCTAGCGGGTGTCTGTCTCTCCCACCTTAGTCGGATTGGATTCGATGAAAAGGGTCCTTATGAAGGGTAAATAGCAATTGGCATATCACGTTGTGGTTTTGACGTAGGTAAGAAACGTTCTTGCTAGAAACCTATAGCAACCACGTAAAAACTTGCAACTACAAATTAGAGGACGTCTAACTTGTTTTTGCAGCATATGCCGTGTGATGTGATATGGCCAAAAGGATGTGATGTGATGCATTGTGATGTATGAGATTGATCATGTTCTTGTAATAGGGTTCACGACTTGCATGTCGATGACTATGACAACCGGCAGGAGCCATAGGAGTTGTCTTATATTATTGTATGACCTGCGTGTCAATCATAAACGCCATGTAATTACTTTACTTTATTGCTAAACGTTAGCTGTAGTAGTAGAAGTAATAGTTGGCGAGACAACTTCATGAAGACACAATGATGGAGATCATGATGATGGAGATCATGGTGTCGTGCCGGTGACAGTGATGATCATGGTGCCCCGAAGATGGAGATCATAGGAGCAAGATGATATTGGCCATATCATGTCACTATATTGATTGCATGTGATGTTTATCATGTTTACATCTTATTTGCTTAAAATGACGGTAGTAAATAAGATGATCTCTCAATAAAATTTCAAGAGAAGTGTTCACCCTAACTGTGCACCGTTGCTAAGGATCGTTGTTCCGAAGCACCACGTGATGATCGGGTGTGATAGGTTCTAACGTTCGCATACAACGGGTGTAAGCCAGATTTACACATGCGAAACACTTAGGTTGACTTGACGAGCCTAGCATGTACAGACATGGCCTCGGAACACGGAAGACCGAAAGGTCGAACATGAGTCGTATAGAAGATACGATCAACATAGAGATGTTCACCATGGATGACTAGTCCGTCTCACGTGATGATCGGACACGGGCTAGTTGACATGGATCATGTATCACTT
Source organism: Hordeum marinum (assembly GCA_022496015.1). Lineage (NCBI taxonomy): Eukaryota > Viridiplantae > Streptophyta > Magnoliopsida > Poales > Poaceae > Hordeum > Hordeum marinum. Next base: position 384,655,177 of record CM039677.1, on the reverse strand, counting down.
GGAAGACTAGAGAGATGTCTATCTAAGTGGGAGTTCATTAATAATTTGATTAAATGAACTTAATTATCATGAACTTAGTCTAAAAATGTCCTTGCAAATTATGTCGTAGATAGCTCGCGCTGTAGCTCCCCAGTTTTATTGATACAATCCTAGAGAAAAGTAAGTTGAAAGTTGATGGTAGCAATAATGCGGACTGGGTCCGTGATCTGAGGATTGTCCTCATTGCTGCACAGAAAGCTTATGTTTTTGATGTACCGCTAACTGCATCACTCCCTCAAGCGTTGTCTGTAGATGTTGTGAACATATGATAGGCACTTTTTGATGACTACGTGATAGTTCAGTGCGTCATGCATTACGGCTTAGAATTGAGGCTTCAAAATGTTTTGAACGTCACAGAACATATGAGATGTTCTAGGAGCTGAGATTGTGATCTCAAGCTCGTGCCTATGTTGAGAGGTATGAGACCTCCAACAAGATTCTTTGCCTGCAAGATAAAGGAGAATAGCTTAATCGGTGAGCGTGTTCTCAGATTGTCTGGGTGCTACAATCACTTGAATCAAGTGGGAGTTAATCTTCCAGATGAGATAGTGATTAATGCAGTTCTCCAAGTCACTGCTACCAAGCTACTAGAGCTTCGTGATGAACTATAACATGCCAGGGATGGATAAGATGATCCCTGAGTTGTTCGTGATGTTTGACACCACGAAGGTAGAAATCAATAAGGAGCATCAAGTGTTGATGGTTAAGTGAAAATCACTAGTTTCAAAAGGGGCAAGGGCAAGAAGGGAAAAACTTCAGGAATGGCAAGCCAGTTGTTGCTCTAGTGAAGAAACCCAAGGTTGAGCCCGAACCCGAGACTAAGTGCTTCTGTTATGAGGAGAATGTTCGCTGAAGCGGAAAAACCCTAGATTATTGGTAGATAAGAAGGCTGGTAATGTCAATGGAAGTATATTTGATATACGTGTTAGTGATGTGTACCTTGCTGGTACTCCTAGTAGCACCTGGGTATTAGATACCGGTTCGGTTGCCAAGTGTTAGCAACTCGAAATAAAAGCTACGGAGTAAATGGAGACTAGCTAGGTGAAAGGTGACGATGTGTGTTGGAAGTATTTCCAAGATTGATGTGATCACCATCGCACGCTCTCTCTACCTTCAGGATTTGTGATAAACCTAAATAAATGTTATTTGGTGTTTGCGTTGAGCATAAACGTGATTAGATCATGATTAGTGCGATACGGTTATTCATATAAGTTAGAGAATAATGGTTATTCTGTTTACATGGATAATGCCTTCAATGGTCATGCACCCACTCGAAATGGTTTATCGAATCATGATCGTAGTAGTACACATATTCATAACATTGGTACCAAAAGATACAAAGTTAATAATGATAGTACCACATGCTTGTGGCACTGCCACGTAATGTCATATTGGTATAAATCGCATGAAGAAACTCCATGATGATGGATGTTTTTTGACTCACTCGATTTCGAATCGGTTGAGACATGCGAGCCATGCCTCTTGGGCAAGATGACTGAGACCCCGTCATCCAATATGATGGAGCGGGCAAGTGGCTTATTGGAATTAATACATGTTGATGTATGTGGTCCAATGAGTGTTGAAACACACAGTGGATATCGTTGTTTTTCTTTACCTTCACTGATGATTTGAGTAAATATGGGGATATTTACTTAATGAAACACGAATCTGAAATGTTTGAAAGGTTCAAGGAGTTTCAGAGTGAAGTTAAAGATCATCGTGACAAGAAGATAAATGTCTATGATATGATCATGGAGGTGAATATCTAAGTTACGAGTTTGGTATGCAATTTTAGACAATGTGGAAATTGTTTCACAGCTCACGCCTCCTGGAACACCATAGTGTGATGGTGTGTTCGAACGTCGTAGTCGTGCTCTATTGGATATAGTGAGTACTATGATGTCTCTTATCGTTTTACCACTATCGTTATGGGGTTATGCATTAAAGACAAATCCATTCACTTTAACAGGGCACCATCTAAGTCTGTTGAGATGACACCGTGAGAATTATGGTTTGATAGAAGCCTAAGCTGTCATTTCTTAATGTTTGGGGCTGCGACGCTTATGTGAAAATGGGTTTTTCACCTAGCGAGCTCGAACCCAAAGCAGACAAATGCATCTTCATAGAATACCCTAATGAGACATTGGGTATACCTTCTATCTCAGATCCAAGCGCAAAAGGTATTTGTAGCTAAGAACGGGTCCTTTCTTGAGAAAGAGTTTCTCTCGAAAGAATTGAGTGGGAGGAAGATAGAACTTGATAAGGTTGTTGAACCTTTGTTTCATCCAGAGAATAGCGCAACACAGAAAGATGTTTCTGTAGAGCCTACTCAGTTGAAAAGGAAGTTAATGATGATGATCATGAAGCTTCGGATCAAGTCACTATCGAACCTCGTAGGTCGACAAGGACGCGTACTGCTCCTGAGTAGTACGACAACCCTGTCTTGGAAATCATGTTGTTGGACAGCGATGAACCTACGAACTATGGAGAAGCGATGGTGGGCCCGGATTCCAACAAATGGCTAGGAGCCATGAAATCCGAGAAAGGATCCATGTATGAAAACCAAGTATGGACTTTGGTAGACTTGCCTGTTGAATGGCGGGTCATTGAGTACAAATGGACCTTTGAGATAAACATAGACGCTAATGGTGAAATGTCACCGTTTATAAAGCTCGACTTGTCGCAAAGAAGTTTCCGCCAAGTTCAAGGAGTTGACTGCAATGAGATTGTCTCATCTGTAGCGATGCTAAAAGTCTATTAAAATTTTGTTAGCAGTTGCTGCATTTTTCGATTATGAAATCTGGCAGATGGATGACAAAACAAGGTTTCCGTAATGGTTTCTGTGAGGAAGAGTTGTATGTGATACAACCAGAAGGTTTTGTCAATCCTAAGGATGCTAATAATATGCAAACTCCAGCGATCCTTCTATGGACTGGAGCAAGCATCTCGGAGTTGGAATATATGCTTTGATGAGGTGATCAAAGTGTTTAAGTTTATACAATGTTTATGAGAAACTTGTATTTGCAAGAAAGTGAGTGGGAGCACTATGGAATTTCTTATAAGAATATGTAGTTGACATATTATTGATCGGAAATGATGTAGAATTTCTGGAAGAGCATGAAGGGTTGTTTGAAAAGTTTTTTTTCAAAGGAAGACCCAGATAAAGCTACTATTTTATTAAGCATCAAGATCTATAGGGATAGATCTATTCGCTTGATAAGTTTTTTCGACGAAGACATACCTTGACAAGTTTTTGAAGGAGTTCAAAATAGATGGGTCAAAGAAGGAGTTCTTGACTGTATTGTAAGGTGTGAAATTGAGTAAGACTCAATACCCGACCACGGCAGAAGATAAAGAAGAGATGAGTGTCATCTCCTATGCTTTAGCCATAGGCTCTATATAGTATGCCATGCTGTGTACCGCACCTGTGTGTGCCTTGCCATGAGTCTGTCAAGGGGTACAAGAGTAATCCAAGAGTGGATCACTAGACAGCGGTCAAAGTTAGCCTTAGTAACTTAAGAACTAAGGAAATATTTCTCGATTATGGAGGTGATAAAGAGTTCATCGTAAAGTGTTACGATGATGCAAGCTTTAAAACCAATCCGGATGACTCTTAGTAGAAATCCAGCTACGTATAGTGGAGCAGCCATTTGGAATAGCTCCAAGTGGAGCGTGGGAGCAGTATCTACAAATATGAAATGGAAAGTTTGCAAAGGTACACACGGATCTGAATGTCGCAGACCCGCTGACTAAAAACCTCTTTCACGAGCAGAACATGAACAAACCCCAGAACTTATTGGGTGTTAATCACATGATGATATGATCACATGGTGATGTAAGTGTTAATCACATGGTGATGTGAACTAGATTATTGACTCTAGTGCAAGTGGGAGACTGTTGGAAATATGCCCTAGAGGCAATAATAAAATGGTTATTATTGTATTTCCTTGTTCATGATAATTGTCTATTGTTCATGCTATAATTGTGTTAACCGGAAACCATAATACATGTGTGAATACATAGACCACAACATGTCCCTAGTGAGCCTCTAGTTGACTAGCTCGTTGATCAATAGATGGTCACGGTTTCATGGCCATGGACATTGGATGTCGTTGATAACGGGATCACATCATTAGGAGAATGATGTGATGGACAAGACCCAATCCTAAGCATAGCACAAAGATCGTGTAGTTCGTTTGCTAAAGCTTTTCAATGTCAAGTGTCATTTCCTTAGACCATGAGATTGTGTAACTCCCGGATACCGTAGGAATACTTTGGGTGTGCCAAACGTCACAACGTAACTGGGTGGCTATAAAGGTACGCTACGGGTATCTCCGAAAGTATCTGTTGGGTTGGCACGAATCGAGACTGGGATTTGTCACTCCGTGTGACGGAGAGGTATCTCTGGGCCCACTCGGTAAGACATCATCATAATGAGCTCAATGTGACTAAGGAGTTAGTCACGGGATGATGTATTACGGAACGAGTAAAGAGACTTGCCGGTAACGAGATTGAACAAGGTATGGGGATACCGACGATCGAATCTCGGGCAAGTATCATACCGATAGACAAAGGGAATTGTATACGGGATTGATTGAATCCTTGACATCGTGGTTCATCCGATGAGATCATCGTGGAGTACGTGGGAGCCAACATGGGTATCCAGATCCCGCTGTTGGTTATTGACCGGAGAGGTGTCTCGGTCATGTCTACGTGTCTCCCGAACCCGTAGGGTCTACACACTTAAGGTTCGATGACGCTAGGGTTATAGGGAAAAGGTATACGTGATTACCGAAGGTTGTTCGGAGTCCCGGATGAGATCCCGGACGTCACGAGGAGCTCCGGAATGGTCCGGAGGTAAAGATTGATATATAGGAAGTCCAGTTTTGGTCACCGGAAAGTTTTCGGGCTCATCGGTAGTGTACCGGGAGTGCCGGGAGGGTGCCGGATGACCCCCGGGAGGGGTGTGACGACCAAAGGACCACATGGGCTGTTAGATAAAGTGTGCCAGCCCTTATTGGGCTGGGCAAGACTTTTGCTAAAGGCCCATGCGGCTGGAGATAAGGAGATAAGGCAAAAAGGATTTAAAAGGAGGAGATCCACCTCCCTTGTGGGAGGTGGACTCTCCCTTTAATTCGGCCGGCCATCTCCTCTTTGGAGTAGAGGCCAAGCCAGCCCTCCACGTCCCTCCTCCTATATATACTTGAGGTTTTGGATGTTTTGAGACAGGATTTGATCTCTCTCTCTCACGGCGAAGCCCTACCTCTCTTCTTCCTCCTCCGCAGCGCTTAGGCGAAGCCCTGTCGGAATACCTTGCTACTCCACCACCACCACGCCGTCGTGCTGCTGTTGGAGCCCTTCCCCAACCTCTCCTTCCTCCTTGCTGGATCAAGGTGTTGGAGACGTCACCGGGCTGCACGTGTGTTGAACGCGGAGGTGCCGTCCGTTCGGCACTTGATCGGATCTACCGCGATCTGAATCGCTGCGAGTACGACTCCATCAACCGCGTTCTTGTAATGCTTCCGCTTAGCGATCTTCAAAGGTATGAAGATCCACTCTCCCCTTGCTCGTTGCTGGTTTCTCCATAGATGGATCTTGGTGAACGCGTAGGAAATTTTTGATTTACTACTACGTCTCCCAACACATGTCAAGCCTGAAAGATAAAGGAAAATAAATAAATGCTAACAACGGCAACTCAACAAAGCTCGGATGATCTGCCACCGATGCGCCCTCCGGATTTGTCCCACCACACTCCAAGGCTTCAATCCACCGCGTACCAAGCAACACCTCCAAGAAGGAATGCAACGCCGATCACGTTGCTTCCCGGACATGTCCTCGGGTTCCCTCGGGACGTGGAGGAGAGGTGGGGGTATGGGTAACACTGATGGCCCTTCGGGAAGGAATGATGACACTCGCAGGCTTCACCGCGTCGGTGCGGGATGGACCGACAAGAATTTCTCCTGCACCCCAAACACCACCACCCCCGACCCAGAGCCAACCTATCGGTTTGCCATCCACCAACATGTGTCGTCATGTTCTTGAGGACAGCCACGCCGCCTCACCGAGAACACCATCATGATGTTGGGTTCTACCGTAGGTGCATCACATGCCAATTAAAATTTCCTATGCGCAGAACATACAAGAACTTGCTACGGAGATGGATCACAGATTGTTACCACTAGACGCGTAGTGCCATGCAGCGGAAGTAGAGTTGGGGCAGCGCGTTTATGTGGTACGTATCCTCCTCGTCCGATCTCCCTCGAACAGTCGTTCCGATCTCCCTCGAACAGCCGGTCGTCGGATCCCATGTATAGGTTCGCCGAAGCGGCGCAAGTGCACTGCCTCTAACGGTATCCGCATGTGCAGGAGGAACACCCGTGCGGCGCACTGCTAGGTCCGATCACACGGTCGGCGGCGGTGAGTGGAGGTGGCTAGTTGCAACTCATGCAAAGCCCTAATGACAGCGCCGAAGCGATCAACCGGACGAGTGTGCCGCACCTCCACTATATATAGGCATCCGGCGTGGGCTCAACTCTTGGGCCTCGCACGGATCCTAAATCCCACGTGTTCCTTCCCTTAAGCGCACGACCCTTTAGGTTCTCGTCCACTTGGTTGCGAGTCAGATGACATCTGACTCGACCGGTCGGTAGCGGCCTCTAGCAAGACGTGCTGACTCCAAGTGTCCGATGAAGCTGGTTAGGCGAACCTGTACTTCACACTTCTGTTTCCTTTGCCACATTATATATGTTGTCGTGCACAAGGCGATATGGTCATCCTTGTTGCAGCACGACCTCTTTCTCGTTCCGGTGAATTTGACAAACATTCGGATTATCTCATAATCCTCATCGCATGGCCATGCTTATCTAGGTCGGATCACCCGAGGAGCCTAGAGTATATCTCTCCTGATCGGAGGGGCAAATCCCATCTTGCTCGACCATGTCTCGCAGCATGGGTCTGGACAAGCCCGAAACCTACATTTGTAACTACCCAGTCACGGAGTAGCGTTTGGTCGGCCCAAAGCAAGTCTGTCACCATCCCGAGTACATGTGCCAGCTCAGGTCTTAGGACATAGAACATATGTTGTACTAGAGACTTACAGATGACCTATCGTTGCGTCTCATAGTTGGGTCTATCCAACTCAAACCTTATCTCGACTCATATTCGACATAGTCAGGAGAGACCTTATCTCGACATAGTCAAATCCAACCAGACCTTTCTGAGTCCATATTTTCCGACTAGCATCCAATGCTACATGGTCAGTGAGACCGGACCATCCACCGTGTCATATGCTAGTCTAACTGGCTGCGCGTCCGCACAACCCTTTCAACTAGGGACCATTTAGGACAGTCATCATACAATGCATGGTCTTACAAACAAGTCACATACTTGTTAATACACATCAATGATAATGTCCAAGGACTATCTTTATTCATAAACACATAGGAAATATCATCATACATGATTGCCTCTAGGGCATATCTCCAAAAGTATCCCACTTGCACTAGAGTCAATCAAATAGACATCGAATGCCCATAGCTCTAACGTGCCCCTCATGCTTGGGTTGTGGAAGCAACTTAGTCAACGGATCTGCAACATTTGCATCTGTATGAATCTTGCACAAATTGGTATCACCTTTCTTTACGAGCTTTCGTATCAAGTGATATTTTTGGTCTATGTGCCTGGTCTTGTGGTGTTGTCTCGGCTCCTTGGCCTGTGCGATGGCACCTGAATTATCACAATAAAGGTCCAACGGTTTTGACCAGCCCGGGAACACACCAACATCTTCCAGGAACTTCCGAATCCAAACACCTTCCTTTGCAGCTTCACAAGCCGCAATGTATTCGGCCTCTATTGTGGAGTCGGCCACCGTATCTTGCTTGGAACTCGTCCAGCTCACTGCTCCTCCATTCATGACATACACGAATCCAGTTTGCGATCGACAATCATCCTTGTCGGTTGGAAACTACCATCAGCGTAACCCTTTACGCAGAGCTCCTCCTCACCTCCATAAACTAGGAACATCTCTTTAGTCCTTTGTTAGGTATTTCAAGATAGTTTTCACCGTTGCCCAGTGACTCTCACTTGGGTCGGCCTGGTATCTGCTTGTTAAGTTTATTGCATAGGCAACATCAGGTCGTGTACATAGCATGGCATACATGATGGATCCAATTGCCGAGGCATATGGAATCCTACTCATCCGGTTTAGCTCATCATAAGTCATATGACTCTGACTCTTGCTTAGCCTTATACCATGTGAGACGGGCAAGAATCCTTTCTTGGCCTCACTTGTGTTGAACCTCTTCAACACTTTGTCTATGTATGTGCTCTGGCTTAAGCCGAGCAGTGTCCTCGATCTATCTCTATAGATCTTGATGCCTAAAATGTATACTGCCTCTCCAAGGTCTTTCATCGAAAACTTGCCATTCAATGATTCCTTGACTGAGTTCAGCATCGAAACATCATTTCCGAACAGCAGTATGTCATCCACATACAAGATCAAAAAAACTATTGAGCTCCCACTAGACTACTTGTATAAACAATAGTCCTCTTCGTTCTTGATGAAACCAAGGTCAACGATGACTTCATCAAAACGAATGTTCCAACTCCGAGATGCTTGCCTCAATCCATAAATGGATCTCTTGAGCTTGCATATTTTACCAGCGTTAGTTGGATCAACAAAACCTCCGGGTTGTATCATGTATACATCCTGTTTTAAATTTCCATGAACGAAAGATGTTTTGACATCCATCTGACATATCTCATAATCGAAATATGCAGCTATAGCTAGTATGATCCTCACCAACTTTAGCATCACTACCGGCGAGTAGGTCTCGTCATAGTCAATACCTTGAACTTGTCCATAACCTTTAGCGACAAGCCGAGCTTTGTGGATCTGAACATTTCCATCCACATCGGTTTTCTTCTTAAAGACCCATTTGCAACCAATGGCAACTACGCCAGGTGGCGGATCAACCAAGTCCCAGACTTGATTCTCATCCATCGACTTTAACTCGGATCTCATGGCCTCGAGCCATGCCTCAGAATCTGCGCTCACCATCGCTTCCACATACATGGTCGGCTCGTCGCTTTCTAGCAACAAAACATCGCGCACTCTGCGCAATCTTTCCAACCTCTGTGGCTCCGCTGCTGACTCCACTACGGGTTCTCTGACCGACTCCAGTGTGATCTCATCACCAACTGAGTTGTCCCTGAGTGGCTCTCGAATTTCTTCAAGTCGCACCGTTCTCCCACTGGCCTCCCGACTGAGAAACTCTTTCTCTAGGAAAACCCCGTTCTGAGCAACAAACACTTTGTTCTCTTCTCGGTTGTAGAAGTTGTATACCAAGGTTTCCCTCAGATATCCCACGAATATGCATTTATCCGACTTGGGGTGTAAGCTTGTCCTACATGAGTCACTTGACATATGCTTCACAACCCCAAATCTTTAGAAAAGACAAACTAGGACTCTTCCCAGTCCACATCTCATGTGGTGTCTTGTCTACGGATTTTGATGGTACCCTATTAAGTGTGAAAGCTGCAGTTTCTAGAGCGTATCCCGAGAATGACAAGGGTAAATCCGATTTTCTCATTATTGATCGGACCATGTCCAACAAGGTTCGATTTCTCCATTCTAACACATTGTTTCTCTACGGCATACCCGGAGGTGTGAGCTGAGGTACTATACCTCGGCTTTTCAGATGATTATCAAACTCCTGGCTCATGTACTCACCTCTATGATCTGATCGTAGAAGCTTTATCGTCTTGCCGAGCTGATTTTCAACCTCGTTTTGAAACTCTTTGAACTTTTCAAAAGCTTCTGACTTGCACCTCATCAAATATATATATCCATATCTACTCAAGTCGTCGGTAAAAGTCATGAAGTACTGATAGCCACCTCTGGCCGTTGTGCTCATTGGACCACACACATCACTGTGTATAAGCTCCAACAGCTCGGACGCCCTCGTATCTCTTTACAAAAGGAGACTTAGTCATCTTGCCTAGCAAGCATGATTCGCATGTCTCGAACGACCCGAAGTCAGACGAGGTTAGGAGTCCATCATCATGGAGCTTCTTCATGCGTTTCAGACTAATGTGTCCAAGCCGGCAATGCCAGAAGTATGTCAGATTTATCTCATTAGGCTTATGCCTCTTGACATTCACATTATAGACTGGTTCTGTTTCTAGATTTAAAATAAATAGCCCATCTACTCTGGGTGCATAGCCATGGAACATTCCATTCAAATAAAATGAACAACCATTGTCCTTTATATTGAATTCATGACCTTGACTCATCAAACATGAGGCAGAAATAATGTTCCGACTAAGTGCGGGAATGTAATAACAATTATTCAATTCCAAAATAAATCCAGAAGGAAGCTTGAGCTGCATCGTGTCGACCTCCAACGGAGCAACTCTTGCTTTGTTGCCGACCCTGATGTCAATCTCCCCTTGTGCCACACGCCTAGTTCTTACCAGCCCTTGCATCGAGTTGCAAATATGAACAATTGATCCGGTATCAAATACCACGTATGTCAGCAAGGTAAATGTCTATAACATATGTAACAAGTGTACCTTTGCCTGAAGAAGCATCTCCGGCCTTCTTGCCGTGCTCAGCAAGCCACTTTCTATAGTTCCTCTTCTAGTGACCAGCTTCCTTGAAGTGAAAGCAAATGGTCTTTGAGTTTGGTCCGGACTTTGGCTCAGCGGCGGAGACAACCCTCCATGCCCTTTGCCTTACCCTTTTTCTTCGACCAACTCTTCTTGAACTTAGCCGAGTTCTGCACCATCAACACTTGATGCATGCCTTTCTTAATATATTGCTCTGATACCTTGAGCATCCCATGCAATTCAGTGAGCTTCTTATCCATGTCGTGCATATGATAGTTTGACACGAATGTCCCATAGCTAGGTGGAAGAGAACCCAGAATTGCATCTATGGACAGCTCGTCCCCAAATGGGAACCCTAACCGATCTAAAGCTTGCACGTACCTGATCATCTTGATCACATGTGGGCCCAGTGGATCACCCTCCTTCAGCTTACAATCCGTCAAGGACTACCAGACGTTGAACCTTTCAGTCCTAGCCTGCACTTGAAACATGCTCTTCAAACTCTCGATCATATTGAAAGCCTGAATGTTTTCGAAATGTTGTTGTAAATCGGGATCCATACAAGCCAGCATGAGGCAACTAATCTGGTTTGATTCATCAACGAGTTTCTGATGGGCATTCTTGGTTGTGGCATTAGCATTCTCGGTAGGTTCCTCTGGAAGTGGATCGTCTAGAACATGTTCCTTTTTATCATGCTTGAGAACAATTCTCAGATTTCTATACCATGTGGTAAAGTTTGTTCCATTCAGTTTATCCTTTTTCAGAATTGATTTCAATGCAAAATTGGGTTGAGCAGGTGGTGCCATTGATCTACAACAAAAAATATGCAATCACTAAGCAATGTGTTTCTATAGAGTAATTCAAGCCTTAAATAGAACTACTCCCACTGAAGTCAGCATCCCTCCACAAACTCTCAGAGATTCAGGACCAGTCTAGTGCGAGCGACTAGTGAGCTTTAGCATCACTGCTAGCCAACTTGCCTATTCGGTAAGCAACTCCTTGCTAATCATATCTCTATACGACTCCTGTCGGTTGGGTTGGTATCTCATACCCTAGCTCCCAACCTTCTTTGCCACTAGGCCCAAAACCGTTTTGATAGCCTTGTCAAGTTAACCCGATGCAGTGCATGTCCGTGTCTGACACGAACCCTCCAGTTCAAGGACACATAGTAGCACCTCAATTTTATGATCCCACCACTAGACGTACTTAACGTGCGAAGGTGCAACATCCGGAATGGCAATGTGCTTGATATTAATGAGGGATCTTTCTACCATACTAACATGCATAGAAACAAGAAGCAATATCAATCACATATAAACATAAATATGTGAAATAGTATGGCTCCTTCATGGACATCCTTCCAGGTCGGCTCCAACTCCGATGACCAAGGCGGAACTCCATCTTGTCCGTCTCGCCAGGACTCCGAAGCCTCGAACTTGATCTCTGTCCTCCAACTACTACAACTAGTAATGAATTTACAGAGAATCACAAGTCGACACGCATGTCGTTATACAATATAATGACAACACTTTGGCTCTTGCCGGCTAACAATCATGACACACAGGTCATGTTAAGTTACACACATGCATCACATACATATGAGCCATACTATTCACATCAAACCTGCAAAACAAACTTATGCATAGAATCGCATTCTACCGGTTTGTGTGATCGTGTACGAAATACAAGGCGCTACGCACACGACGATCCCCGATGGCGGATACCGACCGGTAGGGGTAGGTTGTGTCACGACCTCATCGATTCCGATTGACAGAAAAGATAGCCTCAACGATCTTGATGTGCAGTTGATCTCATCAACCGTGCACATAACCGATCTCATGAACGATGACGGATCTCATCTGCCGCCTCCACATATCAAATATGCTACCGATATGAATCCAAACATATAGCAGAGGCTCTGATACCACTGTTGGGTTCTACCGTAGGTGCATCGCATGCCAATTAAAATTTTCCTACGCGCAGAACATACAAGAACTTGCTACGGAGATGGATCATAGATTGCTACCACTAGACGCGCAGTGCCGTGCAACGGAAGTCGAGTTAGGGCAGCGCGTTCATGTGGTCTGTCTCCTCCTCATCCGAGCTCCCTCGAATGGCCGTTTCGATCTCCCTCAAACAGACGGTCGCCGGATCCCACGTACAGGTTCGTTGGAGCGGCACAAGTGCACCGCCTCTAACGGTATTCGCGTGTGCAGGAGGAACACCCGTGCGGCGGACTGCTAGGTCCGATCACACGGTCGGCGGCGGCGAGTGAAGGTGGATAGTTGCAACTCATGCAAAGCCCTAATGACAGCACCGAAGTGATCAACCGGACGGGTGTGCTGCACCTCTACTATATATAGGCATCTGGCGCGGGCTCAACTCTTGGGCCTCACACGGATCCTAAAGCCCATGTGTTCCTTCCCTTAAGCACGCGGCCCTTTAGGTTCTCGTCCACTTGGTCGCGAGTCAGATGACATCTGACTTGACCGGTTGGTAGCGGTCTCTAGCAAGACGTGCTGACTCCAAGTGTCTGATGAAGCTGGTTAGGCGAACCTGTACTTCACACTTCTGTTCCCTTTGCCACACGATATATGTTGTCGTGCACAAGGCGATATGGTCATCCTTGTTGCAGCACGACCTCTTTCTCGTTCCGGTGAATCTAACCAATTCGGATTATCTCATAATCCTCATCGCATGTCCATGCTTATCTAGGTCGGATCACCCGAGGGTCCCAGAGTATATCTCTCCTGATCGGAGGGGCAAATCCCATCTTGCTTGACCATGTCTCGCAACATGGGTATGGACAAGCCCGAAACCTACCTTTGTAACTACCCAGTCACGGAGTAGCGTTTGGTCGGCCAAAGCAAGTATGTCATCATCCCGAGTACATGCGCCAACTCAGGTCTTAGGACATAGAACGTATGTTTTACTAGAGACTTACAAATGACATATCGCCGCGTCTCATAGTTGGGTCTGTCCAACTCAGACCTTATCTCGACTCGGATTCAACATAGTCAGGAGAGACCTTATCTCGACATAGTCGAATCCGACCAGACCTTTCTGAGTCCATAGTATCCGGCTAGCATCCAATGCTACATGGTCAGTGAGACCGGACCATCCACCGTGTCATATGCTAGTCTAACTGGCTGCGCGTCTACACAACCCTTTCAACTAGGGACCATGTAGGACAGTCATCATACAATGCATGGTCTCACAAACAAGTCACATACTTGTTAATACACATCAATGATAATGTCCAAGGACTATCTTTATTCATACACACATAGGAAATATCATCATACATGATGGCCTCTAGGGCATATCTCCAACACATGAGGCCTAGATGACCAAGCAAGGGAGCAACAGGAAGCAGGGGCGATATCATCGGAGCTGTATGAGAGGGAACCACCTCCGCTGCCGTTCGTGCTTGGATTCTTCTGGAGCGTTGGACCCAGGTTGTTCCTCCCTCTGACCTTCATTCTCCATCCTCCCGATTTGCTCTCTCTCCCTCTCACCTTCATTCTCCCTCTTTCTGTGGAACCTCGTAGGAATCGCCATGGATGCCTTGCCCCAGCGCCGTTCGTGTTAGACGCTGTCGGGAATGGGTCCCTCCGCCCCGGATCCGTCAGATCCGCTCACCGGACCTCGATGGAGCCTGGCTTGTTGATGGATTTCATCAGCTATCGTTGTTGACCGTGCCATGGTCTCGTCCTCGAGCGGGAGGACGACCACGACTGCGCCCCGCCCCTGTCGCCCATGTGCAAGCCGGCCCAGTAGCCGCCCAAAGCCAGCCCAGCTTGCTGCCCCATTGGCCCAGTTCAGCCTCCCCAGCGCCGACCCAGCCTGCCTCCCTGACCGGCCTAGTGGCCCTCTGGTGAGTCGCCCCGTTAAGCCCCACTATGTGCGCAATTTAGTGTATTGCGCTCATTGTGTATCCCATGCTATTTGACGCTATGAGTGATATTTAGTTTTATGCGCACTCCCTGGTGAGCCCATCAGTGCGCAGATTCGTCTCATGTAGTTTTTTTCGCGTTCTGCGATTTTTCAATTACCGAGTGATTTATAGATTTGCAGAAAAAAACCTATTTTCATACATTTAATAACTCACCAATCGTGCATCGTATGTAAAAACTTTTTATAGGTAAAATGACTAGAATTTCGTGTAGGTTCACAATTTCCAACTCTCACTTGTGTTCAAAATGTTTAACTTGATGTTTTCATGTAATTTGCATAAATGCCATGTGAAAATGATTTATTTAATAACTTTTGAACTATAGCTCCGATTAAAATATTTTATATGTGTAACTTGTCTAGAAAAATGTGTAGAATAACATGGTGGCATTTTTTTTGCTGTTTAAAAACTCTAGAATTGTGTTCTAGGCAGAACAGTAGCAAATTAGAAAATTACATATGGAGACTTTCCGGAGTTGTTATTCATTGTTCCGGCCTCATTTAAAATGCCTATATGTTGTAGTTGTGTGTGCTTCACCTCTTGCCATGATAAACAACGTTAACCGCATTTCTCATAATATGAAGAGTTATTATTTCGTTATATGAATGTTCTCCTTCTCCATTTTAAATTGCATAATTCCATCTTCACCTTATGCCATAACCATCCATGTTAAACAAAATTTAATATTGATGAGTACCTAAACGAGAGTGAACTAAATATTTGAATGTGGAGTTTCGTCAATATGCAACTCACTGCATATTGAGATTCACTTAATGTGTAGTATTTGATTGATGTGATTTGTCATGCCTTGCATATTTAAAATGGACATGCATCATATTGGTTTGTGCATCATGTCATGCATATGTTGTGGTGTTATTGTGTGTTGATTGTTTGTTTCGGATTGCTTTTTCTCGATAGAGTTCCATAAGCGTTCGGAGTGTGAGGATTCGTTCGTCTACTTCACGGATCGTCTTCTTCATGGGCTCATTCTTCTTCCAAGCGGGATCTCAGGCAAGATGAACATCTCCCTGGATACCACTACTATCATTGCCATGCTAGTTGTCTCATTTTCTATCGCTATGTCATGCTACCTACCACTTGCTTGACAAGCCTCCCAAATATGCCATGATAAGCCTCTAACCCCTCCACATCCCAGCAAACCTTTGTTTGGTTATGTTACCTCTTGCTTAGCCCTTCTTATAGCGTTCTAGCTGCAGGTGCAACTGCTTCCAGGTGGCAACATGGATATTTTGTTGTATCGCAATATTATTGCTATTTTAAATTTAATGCACATATATACTTGGTAAAAGGTGGAAGGCTTGGCCTTTTGCTCGGTGTTTTGTTCCACTTTTGCCGTCCTAGTTACTTGTGAACCGGTGTTATGTTCTATATTGAGCGCTCCTAACATGCTCGGGGTTGTTATGGGGACCCCCTTGATTTTTGTTTTGGGATAAAAAAACTCATCTGGCAAGGCCCAACTTTGATACTACATTTCCCTAATAACTAATAAAAATGCATAGGGACCCGTCAGCACCCGCGGATCTTTAATCAACAAGTCGGGCCAGTGCTCCTCATGAGTGTTGGTCCAACATAGAGCCACTTGCGGGGCCACCTCGGGGCAACTCGAGGGATTTCTATCAGGCCGCCGTACGTAGTGTTCATCCGGCCATGTCCTGAGAACGAGATACGCGGCTCCTATCGGGTTCGTCGACATGTCGGGCGGCCTTGTTGGATTTGTTTTACCTTTCTCGAACGTCTTGTGCGCGGAATTTTGAATAAACTTCAGGCTATCTCGAGGGTTGAGATTTTCCTACGGAATTTCATAGGAGATCACGAGATTCGTAGTCGAGGTTATTCCCATGGCATGTGGTTAATTTGTGATGGATGAGTTGGAGCACCCCTCCAGGGTTAAATCTTTCGGAAAGCTGTGTCCGCGTTTATGTGGCAACTTGGAAACTTTGTTTAACACCCGGTCATAGCAAACTTGAAGTAAACTCAAATAAAATACACCAACCATGTGTGTAACCTTGAATGCCTCTACTCGTGAGTCCTTATCCGAGAGAGAACACGATGGGGTTATGTTTGACGTAAGTAAGTGTTCAGGATCACTTAGTGATCATTATTAGTTCATGTTCGTTATGCGTAGACCGTCATACTTTACTTTTTGTATTCATAAGTTAGCCACTCCAATAAATGCTTAGTTGCTTGTTGTAGCCTCACCACTTAACCATACCTCACCCATTAAGCTTTATTAGTCTTGATACCCTTGGAAATGAGATTGCTGAGTCCCTATGGCTCATAGATTACTACAACAACAGTTGCATGTATAGGTAATGTGGTGATTTGATGTGAGCGTGATGCTTGTTTGATTTGGAGTTCTTCTTCTTCATCAATCGATCTAGGATGGGTTCCAGGCGGTAGCCTGGGGTAGCAAGGATGGATGTCATTTTATCGTTTGATTTCGTCCGTAGTCGGACCCTGGTCTTGTGAATGATGTTTGAATATGTTGATATATTGATGTGATCTTGACGTAGCTTGTGGCGAGTGTAAGCCAATTGCCTATACTCATCTCTTTCGTATGTGTACTTGTAATGATGTCCCTTGTTGCGAAATGACGAGATGCGCTTATATCCCTGTCAAGGCCTTCGTGTCAAAATAAGGATAGGATTGCATCTTGGGCGTTACATGCCAGTACCTCCAGCACAGTCACGTTTGTGGACGGACGCGATAACATGGGCATACTAGGCCATCCGAGCCTGACCAGGCCTAGATCGGTCCCGCAAAGCCCTGGCCATCACACTACAACACACCAGC
Source organism: Hordeum marinum (assembly GCA_022496015.1). Taxonomy (NCBI): domain Eukaryota; kingdom Viridiplantae; phylum Streptophyta; class Magnoliopsida; order Poales; family Poaceae; genus Hordeum; species Hordeum marinum. The sequence goes on along the minus strand of CM039677.1, from coordinate 384,637,761 downwards.
GCCAAAACCGCCACCAACCACCATCCTTACGCATCTGCTCCGCCTCCTGGGAGCCACGCTGATGACACACCCTGACGCCGACCTGCCCAACCCTAGATGGGGTCCAAAGGGGACCAAATCTAAGACGAGCTAGCGGGCGTCACCAGCCCGTGCCGCCGCGCCACCCCTTCGCCAATGGTAGCACCGTCGCTTAGTAGATCCCTATCGTCGGGCCGGACCGTCGTCGCCTAGGAGCACTCCCTAGATCCACGTCGCCCTATGCCAGAGCGTCGCCGAGAGGGGAAAGGCCAGGGGCTGCTAGCGCTAGCGCCGCCGAGGTTAGACCTAACGAAGGATGCCAACAATGACAGCGGGAAGCGAGAGGCAAGGAAGGACTAGATGGGGAGAGGCTAGGGGTGCGCCCGGTCGCCCGTGGGGGCGACGCAATCGTGAGAGGAAGGGGGCAGGATAAATGGACCGATATGCACATCAACAAAAAAAACTACTCAAATAATTCACCTGCCTTCCGGGCTGCAGCTGATTCAAATAAATTGAACTTTACGAGATAAATGATAACCCTACATGATACGTACTTGTAAGGAAATGCTCATTGGGTTTCCTAGGACAGGCGACTCGGGGGGGGGGGGGGGGCGACCCCCACGCCGCCGCCACCACCAGTCTCCGCACCGGTCGTGTGCGGCAACACATCTAGCCTCCTGCTTCTATAGTCGGCTCGACGCGTAGTGGCCTCGTCCGCCCAACGATCGCACGTCGGTCTCGCTGTCCCTCATGTGGACTCTGCCATACGCTATCTGGAGACCGCACACCCTAAAAATCTAGGGTTTCCTGACCCGTCACGCAAGGAAAGGCTTGGCCTCCTCTCTTTCAATCTGAAGGAGGGGGGAAGTTGGAAATCAAACACCGAGAACCACCGGATCGGCCATCACAAAGTGCTTCGTTGCCGCCGCCGCTCGACGCATCATTGCCGCTGCCATCGTCAGGACTGGATAAGATGACGGGTTCAAGTGCATAGGGGGACGGATCTAGGCCGGTGTCTGTGGAAAACCTAGTAGTTGGTGGGGGCGATCATGGGGCTCCCTCTGTGGATGCTTCCCGCCCGAAGCCTTCTTCTAGGGACGATGTAGGTACTTTGGTCACTACTCCTAGTGTGCAGGACCTGGCCATCTGGACTCAGCTAAGGGGGACAAGGGATCTAGGGAAGGAGAAGGAACACCATGATGTGATATCCAGGCCAGAAAATGAAGGAGAGGAAGCTGCGTAGGAGGATGAGGGGAACTTGGAAGGAGACATTTCTAAGGTGGATCTGGAAGAAGCGGGCGTGGTCTAAGAATCTATACATCCATGGACTATCATCATAGTGTACTCTCTGGAGAGGCCAACACCGCGAACGCTCTTTGACAACGTGGAAGAAGGATGGAGGCTTAGGGAGAGCTTTGATTATGCTTATCAAGGGGATAACAAATACCTTGTTCACTTCGCTGTGAGGCAGATATGGCGAGGATTTTGCGTGGAGGACCATGGCAGTATGAACATGATCCACTCATCATTGAGCCATACGATGGGGGTAGGAAGGTGTTGGAGTACAAGCTGGACAGTTGATGTATGGACCCATTCGGTTTCGAATCGGTTGAGGCATGCAGGCCATGCCTCTTGGGCAAGATGACTAAACACCCCGTTTTCAGTATGATGGAGTGGGCTAGTAACTTATTGGAAATAATACATGTTGATGTATGCGATCCAACGAGTGTTGTAGCGTGCAGTGGATATCATTATTTTTCTTACCTTCACTGATGATTTGAGTATATATGAGTATATTTGCTTAATGAAACACAAGTCTGAAACGTTTGAAAAGTTCAAACAAATTCAGAATGAAGTTTAAGATCATCGTGACAAGAAGATAAAAATGTCTACGATATGATCGTGGAGGTGAATATCTGAGTTATGAGTTTGGCATACAACTTTAGACAATGTGAAAGTTGTTTCACAACTCACGCCACCCGAAACACCATATAGTGTGATGGTGTGTTCGAATGTCATAGTCGTGCTCTATTGGATATGGTGCGAACTATGATGTCTCTTATCGATTTGTCACTATTGTTTTGGGGTTATGCATTAGAGACAACTACATTCACTTTAAAGGGGCACCATCTAAGTCCGTTGAGATGACACCATATGAATTTTGGTTTGGTGGAAACCTAAGCTATCATTTCTTAATTTTTTGGGCTGCGACGCTTATGTGAAAAAGGTTTTCACCTAATGAGCTCGAACCCAAAGCGGACAAATGTATCTTCATAGAATACCCTAACTTAACAGTTGGGTAACCCTTCTATCTTAGATCCAAGCACAAGTGTTTGTTGCTAAAACGGGTCCTTTCTTGAGAAAGAGTTTCTCTCGATAGAATTGAGTGGGAGGAAGATAGAACTTGATGAGGTTGTTGCACCTTTGTTTCAATGAGAGAGTAGCACAGTGCAGAAAGATGTTTTTGTGGAGCCTACGTTGGTTGAACAGGAAGTTAATGATGATGACCACGAAGCTTCGGATCAAGTTACTTTCGAACCTCGTAGGTCGACAAGGACGCATACTGCTCCTGAGTGGTACGACAATTCTGTCTTAGAGGTCATGTTGTTAGACAACGATGAACCTATGAGCTATGGAGAAGCGATGATGGGCCCGGATTCCAATAAATGGTTAGAGACCACGAAATCCGAGAAAGGATCCATGCATGAAAACCAAGTATGGACTTTGGTAGACTTGCCCGTTGAATGGTAGGTCGTTGAGTACAAATGGACCTTTAAGATGAAGACAGACGCTAATGGTCAATGTCACCATTTATAAAGCTCGACTTGTCGCAAAGAAATTTCTGACAAGTTCAAGGAGTTAACTGTGATGAGATTTTCTCACTCGTAGCGATGCTAAAGTCTGTTGGAATTATGTTAGCAGCTGCTGCATTTTTCAATTATGAAATCTGGCAGATGGATGCCAAAACATCGTTTCCTTAACGGTTTACTTAAGGAAAGGTTGTATGTGATACAACCAAAAGATTTTGTTAGTCCTAAGGATGCTAAAAGGTGTGCGACCTCCAGCAATCCTTCTATGGGCTAGAGCAAGCATCTCGGAGTTGGAATAAACGTTTTGATGAGGTGATCAAAGGTTTTGAGTCTATACAAAGTTTATGAGAAACTTGTATTTACAATAAAGTGAGTGGGAGCACTATAGAATCTCCGATAAGCATATGTGGATGACATATTGTTGATCAGAAATGATGTAGAATTTCTAGAAAGCATAAAGGGTTGTTTGAAAAGAGTTTTTCAAAGGAAGACCTGGATAAAGCTACTTAATTGTTGGACATCGAGATCTATAGAGATAGATCAAGACGCCTGATGAGACTTTCAATGATTACATACCTTGACAAGATTTTGAAAGACTTGCCGGTAACGAGATTGAACTAGGAATAGAGATACCGACGATCGAATCTCGGGCAAGTAACATACCGAAGAACAAAGGGAACAACATACAGGATTAACTGAATCCTTGACATATAGGTTCAACCGATAAAGATCTTTGTAGAATATGTAGGAACCAATATGGGCATCCAGGTCCCGCTATTGGTTATTGACCGTAGAGGTGTCTCGGTCATGTCTACATAGTTCTCGAACCCGCAGGGTCTGCACACTTAAGGTTCAGTGATGTTTCGATAATATAGAGTTATGTATGGAGGTTAACGAAGGTTGTTCGGAGTCCCGGATGAGATCACAGACATCACTAGGAGCTCCGGAATGGTCCAGAGGTAAATATTGATATATAGGAAGTCCTGTTTTGGTCGCCGGAAAAGTTTCGGGCTCATTGGTAGTGTATCGGAGTGCCGGGAGGGTATCGGGGGACCATCAGGAGGGGTGTCTCGACCCAAGAGGCCACATGGGCTGTGGGAGGAGGTAAATCAGTCCTTGTTTGGCTGGCCGAAGCCTCCCCTAAGGGCCCATGCAGCTGGAGTGGTTTGAGAGGGCAAAAACTCAAGGTGGAAAGAGTTTCCAAGTGGAAAGGAGGAGTCCTAATCCTTCTAGGATTGGAGGAGGACTCCTCCTCTCCTCCTTGCGCCAAGGATAAGGGATGGCCCCTTGGGCGACAAGCCTCCTCTCTCCCTCCTCCTATATATACTAGAGGTTTTAAGGGTTTTGAGACACAGAAAAATAGCCACGTGCTACATCTCCTCTAGATCATAGTTTCTCCTCTAGATCGGTTTCAGCGGTGCTTAGGCGAAGCCCTACTGGAATAGCTCCACCACCACCGCCGCAACGCCGTCGCGCTGCCGGAGAACTCGTCTACGTTTCCGCTCCCTCTTGTTGGATCAAGAAGGTGGAGATCGTCATCGAGCTGTACGTGTGCTGAACGCGGAGGTGTTGTCCGTTTGATGCTAGATCGGAAGGACCGTGATCAAGATCATGAGACGATTCGTGATTGGATCGCGGGACGGATCGTGATGGGATCGCGGGACGGTTCGTAATTGGATCGCGGGCTAGATCGTGATTGGATCGCGGGACGCTCGGCGATTTGGATCGCAAAGACGTTCAACTACATCAACCGCGTTTCTTAACGCTTCCCGCTTAAAGATCTACAAGGGTATGTAGATCCACTCTCCCTCTAGTAGATGCTCATCACCATGGATAGATCTTACGTGTGCGTAGGAATTTTTTTGTTTCCCATGCAACGTTCCCCAACAGGAGGAACTCGTGCCTATGAATGCATATAGAAGGGAGATACGCCAGGAGACAGACCGGCTTAATGAGCTCCTAAACCAAGAGGAGATGATGTGGATGCAGAGATCCCGTGTTGCTTGGCTAAAAGGGGAGATCGAAACATGCAATTTTTTCACAGGAAAGCAGTGTGGCGCGCAAGGAAAAATCGTATCAAGGCATTGGCGGTTACTAGTGGAGCGGTGCATACGGATCATTCATCGATGGCGGCCTTGGTCATAGATTATTTCGCGGAGCTACATAAGGCGGATTCATCTTTATATCTGGACTCCGTGCTAAATTTAATCAATTCTCGTGTTACGGACCACATGAATGATGGCTTATGTGCAGAATTTCCTGACAAGGAGATAGCAAACGCACTGTTTTAGATAGGGCCGCTTAAGGCTCCGGGACCAGATGGGTTTCCCGCAAGGTTCTCCCAATGCAATTGGGAGGTTATGAGGGATCAGGTGATCACAGGTGTGAAGGAATTCTTTCGGACAGGAGTAATGCCGCATGGGTGAATGATACCGCCATCATCCTCATCCCAAAGGTGGAGAAACTGAAAAGGATGACCGAGTTTCAACCTATCAGCCTCTCCAATGTCATATATAAGGTGGTCTCGAAGTGCTTGGTAAACCGGCTACGTCCCATACTAGATGATATTATCTTGCCTAAGCAGAGTGCATTTGTGCATGGATGGATGATCATAGATAATGCATGGACGGATGATCATAGATAATGCACTAATTGCATTTGAGTGCTTTCACTATATTCAGCAGGAGAAGGACCTAGAGAAGAGTTTTTGTGCTTATAAATTGGATCTATCTAAAATGTATGATAGGGTGGATTGGACCTTCTTGGAGCGAATGATGCAAAAGATGGGTTTTGCTCGCCGTTGGGTGAACTGGATTATGGCTTGTGTCACCTCGGTGATATATACAGTTAAATTTAATGGAACCCTCTTGGACTTGTTTGCACCGTCGCGTGGGCTGCGGCAAGGTGATCCCCTCTCCCCGTTTCTGTTTCTCTTAATCGCTGACGACCACTCTGCCTTGTTGAAAGATGGTGAAGCAAAGGGAGATTTCACACCGCTAAAAGTATGTCGTCGAGCGCCTGGCATTTCTCATCTCCTCTTCGCGGACAACACTCTTCTGTTCTTCAAAGCGGAGGAGGAGCAAGCGAGGAACATCCAAAACATTATGCATACGTATGAGAGGGCCACGGTGTAGAGTGTTAACCCGGCCAAGTGCGGTATTATGTTTGGGCCCTCATGCCACGAAGCCGAGCAACAAAGGATCTGAGTGGTCCTGCAGGTGGTCACCGAACTCTTTGAGGACAAATACCTCGGGCTACCCACGCCAGAGGGAAGAATGGGACGGGGCAAGTTTCAAAATTTGCAGTCCAGGTTGTTGAAGCACATCATTACATGGGTGGACACTCAATCACTTGCTGGCAAGGAAATGATGATAAAAGCAATTGCATAGGCCATTCCCACATATATTATGGGGGTGTTCAAGCTCCCCATGTCTGTTTGTGATGATCTGAACCGGATGGTCCGTAACTTCTAGTGGGGATCCGCGGAAGGCAAGAGGAAGACTCACTGGTTGGCGTGGCCCAAGATACTAGCGCAGAAGGCCAAGGGCGGGCTGGGCTTCAGAGACTTCTGCACCTTTAGCCAAGCTCTCCTTGCGAGGTAGGCTTGGCGGCTCCTAACGAAACCTAATAGTTTATGTGCGCAGGTGCTGAAAGCTCGGTACTACCACGATGGCAGGTTGGAGGATACGGTCTTCACTGGAAATGCGTCCCCAACATGGCAGGCCATTCAATATGGTCTAGAGCTTTTGAAGAAGGGCATTATCTGGCGCATGGGAGATGGCAGCCAGATACGCATCTGGCAGGATAGGTGCATGCCCCGGCCACCTACTTGCCAGCCGATCACTCAACAGGGGACATGTCATCTCCGGAGAGTGGCGGATCTCATCGCTAAGGATGGATCCTGGCGCATGGATCTCCTCCGGAGACACTTCCTACCAGTGGACGTGCAGGCCATCACCACCATCTGCATGATGGCCAGTGAGACCGAGGACATCATAGCTTGGGCTCCGGAGAAGAACGACATCTTCACTGTTCGTTTCGCCTACCGGTTCGCCATGGACGAGCGCGAGCATCCATCTGCGACCGCCATGAGCAGGGCACCGAATGGTCGTCGCGCCATCTGGAAGACCATATGGGATGACCTGCTCCCCCGAAGGTACGCGTGTTTACGTGGAGAATTGTCACCAACTCCCTTGCCACTTGGGCCAACAAGTGCTCTCGACGACTTGAGGTGGCTGATATTTGTCCTCTATGTGGTATGGAACGAGAGGATTGCTTACATGCACTTTCTAGGTGTACTCTGGCAAAGGAGTTGTGGCATGCTATGGCTAGGGATTGGAATATCCCAAGAGTGGATGAGGTGGCGAACACGGGGCCGGAGTGGCTCTTCTCGCTTCTGGAGCCGCTTGACGAGGACACACACATGATTGTTCTGATGACGTTGTGGCGTGTGTGGCACGTCCGCAACGAGATCACTCATGAGAAGAAGCCTCCACCAACTGAAGCATCCAGGCGATTCCTCCAGGGCTACATCAATTCCTTGTTGTGCATCAAGCAACACCCTGGAGCTGATATGGAGAAGGGGAAGATGGTCGTTTGAGGCCCTCAGCAGCGTCCCGCTACGCGGGCTGCGTCGAAGGAGGACAGGAGATGGGTACCACCAGGGCGAGCGAGCACTAAACTCAACACTTACGGGAGCTACGACCCGACTACAGGCACGACATGTGGGGGGATAATCCTTCATGACAAGCATGGAACCATCATCTTCACGGCATGTAGGGAGCTTCGAGCATGTGATAATGCCCTTGTAGCTGAACTTGAGGCGTGCAAGGAGGGGCTGGACTTGGCGTTGCACCGTACCGACCAGCCGATCGACGTCGAGATGGACTCTGCGGAGGCGGTGGCCATGTGCACGGCCGCTTCCATAGACCGTTCTGTCATCGCAGCCTCGTGCAGGAGATCAAAAGATTGGCAGGGATGGAGGGACGGAAGGTCCAATTTTCTCATTGTAGTCGGTCACAGAATACAATGAGCCACGAACTAGCCGCATATGGTCGTCGTACCCCTTGTACTACTATGTGGTTCCACTCAGGAACGGACGCCGTTGTAAATTTAGTGAAAGCTGAAATGCCACCTTGAGTAATGAGAAATTCTATTTCCCGCAAAAAAAAAACTTCATGAGATTACCAGCAACAAGGTCTACCTCATGTCCTCAAGAACGTAGGGAGTACTTACGCCAAAGAAAGACATGTGCAATAATTTTGATTTAAAAAAGCAATCTTGCGTTGAGCTTGCAAGATAAAAAAAACACATGGGCAACTATTAGTCCATCGTAATTGAATGCAGTATGAACATATTCACTTGCAGGTAATTAACGAAAAACATTCTTCAAATTTGTTGATAGGTTGCTTTGAGCTATTTTTTGGCTCATATATTAGCTACTGATTCATTTATATCATTCACATGTGTATTATTATTCATGCAAATGACCTTTGGGGACGATTTATAGAATGAATATTTGTTAAGACATGCTTCCCATAGCGTTGCTTAGCTTCTTGGTTGCAGTTTCAATTACTTTGTTTAGCTTTTGTACTGCAGTCTCATGTCATCTAAAACAAGTCGCAGAATAAAGCTATGGGGGATGATCATTGCTGAGGCAAATAGAAACATAGTATGAACATAATCGTTTGTAAATAGTTGAGGAAAAAGTCTTTCAAATAGTTCGCTTAATTTTTCAGTTGAAGTTGGTCTCTATGTCAATTGACGCAACGGGTCATTTAATAGGAGTAATAACCCGGAGGCATGGCATCGTCAATTATGAAAGTGAATACTTTTTTTTTGCGAATATGAAAGTGAATACTTGATGACACATTTAACATTCCTACATAGACAATGAACATTTTTTATAACACACAATGATATTATTTAAAGTGTGTTATTTTTTGAAATACGATGAATATTTTCCAAAAACATGTTGAACATCTTTTAAAAAGCAGCCTGCACATTTACCTAAAACATGGCATACCTTTTTGAAAAACACTATGTACATTGTAGAAATACGATGAACAAAAGGAGAGTCAAAAGAAAACATAAAATTTCATTAGCGCATACTTATTTATCTTTTGTAGTATTGCCCTTGGTTGTATTGTATTTGACTTCTACTTACAAACGAGAAATGACAAACAGTAGGGGTTTTCCCTGTACTGTAATTGGTAAAAAAACAAAAAAAAGGATCATGTATGTACATAAAATGAGAAAAAGAAGTAGAAATAAATAAATTATTCATATAAATAAAAAGGTATTCTACGGATTTTACAAAAATGTTTTGCATTTTAAAGAAACTATGTAATTGGAAATAAAAATAGAAATAAAAAACATGAAAAAAATAACAAATAAATTTAATGAAAAAACAAAACAAAACGAGAGAGAGAAAACCAAAAGCAATGAATAAAACCGCAAACCAATTTGTGGTTGGATGGTTAGAAGGACTGTGGTATCCCTTGGCCACCAGAGTTCAAGTCCCAGACTTGACGTTGGTGCTTGCATTTTCCTGAATTTATTTCAGGTCTTCAATCTCAAAATGATGTGCCGGCTTAGTCTCTCAAAGATGCTCATAGGGGTAGGGTGTGCGTGCGTTCATTTCATAGGGGTGAATTGTATGCTCATGTATGTAAGCGACTTCGATTGTACTCTGCTTAAATAAGAGATGGCCACAAAACCAGCTTAAAATCCAGAAGAAAACTTTGCTGGGAACCTCGCTACTATACCGGCCCATTTCGCGTCGGTGTGGAAAGTGTGTTGCCGGGAGAGCAAAATCAGGCCCTCAGGCTGCCGGGCCGCATATCCCCCCCCCCCCCCCCCCCCCCTCAAGTCAGCCAGAGGTTCCGAAAAACCCTAGCTCACTCCGTCTCCCACCATCGCGAACCCCTGGCTGCCCTCCGCCGACTGCTTTCAGCATAATCATGTCAGAATTGGACCATGGTAATGCATCAATTTATGATTTTTTCTCAGCACTATTTCTTTTTTTTTTCGTTTCCTACAGGAGTCTGTATGTCGTTGCGTCTCGCTTTCTTGGAAAGGAACTATGAATCGGGGCACCTATTTCTATGGCGAACTCCGTAGCAGCCATCTGTTGCTATTTTAAAGTCCGGGTCAATAGCTGTTAGTCACATCCCTCAGATCTGGAGGTGTTCCTGATGTCAACATCTCAACTTCTGATTCAAACCGGGCTTAATTTGCTGCGCCCCGTTTTATTTTCGCAGCCTTTTTCTTGACTGTTTCATTTTCTGAAATATATATAAGGTCCATTTTTTTCCTTCACGGTCTTGGGTTCACTATTTAACCATTGTTTGTTCGGTCTACAGCATACTACCTACACTGTAAATTTGTAATCTTTTATGGAGTGTGAATTTGAGATTAAACATCCTTGTTTCAGAGGAAGGAACGATGGAAGTGAAACTTAATGCCAGTTTAAAGGACCCATCTGTTCAAATTCCTTTTAAATTTGACCTCAAGAAGTTTCAGGAGGTATTGTAACTACCAATCTCTATGACCTTCCTTGCCCTTCTATTTTCTTTCTTTATTGCTGGCTTTGACATTATCTCTTTCAGGTTATTTTTCAACAGTATGTTTTGTTTGCAAGGTCCATACCAAATGATATAACCTGTCTTTGACATTATCTCTTTCAGGAATTTTTTCAAGAGTATGCTTTGATTGCCCGGTCCATACCGAATGATATAATCACCCAAGATCCTACTCCTAAGGTTTTTCCCGCCTTACACAAAATTCTGTTTTGCCATATTAGTTAATTGTTTAGTGTCTATCCTTTAGTATTATTAAGTTGTCTACTGAAAAACATGTTTTTGGTTGTCAAAACACACTTCAACAGGATTTTGTTTATTTTGTTGTGTTTTTTTAATGGGATAACTGATCTCTTTTCACCTTTTCTCAACTGTGCATGATTTAGTCGCTACACGCGGTCTTCTACGAACTAACTCCCCAGTTGTGGCCCATCCTAGAAAAGGATAGCATCCGGTGCTTACTCAACTTATTGGTGAGCAAGCCGGGTATGACATGGAAGCATAGCATCACCTCACAAACCTTAACTTACATGATCAGTTATGATGCTCTACGATGTGCAAAAGTTATATTGGAGGGCAAGGCACCAAGGCTCAATGGATACCATGCCAATCCCAACTGCATTAACCCATATGGATACTTCCCGCTCCATGAAGCTGCTGAAAGGTTTTCTGTTGACATGATCAAGTTACTCTTCCGTCATGGTGCATCAGCCAATGTACGCACAGTCGGGGATGACATCATTGAGAACCTACTCCCACTCCATGTCGCGGTCGAGAATACTTGTCTGCATAAGTATTTGGAGGATAATTTAGTTCCATACCAGAACCATCGTGATTATATCTACAAGATTATGCATCTGCTATGCATGCCTGAAATGGTTTGTTTCACTTCCCTCTATACACAAAGTGGTTTTGCAGCATTATATAAATAAAAGGAAGCTTCGGTATTGTCATAGATCATGAATTGCTGTTAATAAGTTAATAATGATACCAAAGGGCTAGAATATTACATCTCCAGTTGCCAGATATTGAATTTTTCTCCTTATATTTTGTATGTATCCATCTGTTGGTGAACATTCTTCTTTAGAGACTTGTAGTCAGCAATTCTATTCCGTTCAGCAATTATTTTTTTCCTGTTGATTATCCCAAATTGTTCTATACCACTTATTTGCATACATATGCTTAAAGGCTCTAAGGTTTATTTTTTATGTGGTGATTCTTTTACAGAAAATCTTTTTGGATACAGTTAGACTGCTAGCAGAAAGAACAGATAATCTAGTTGATGAGATATGGAATTACATGAAGGATGGAAAACTTGTCCAGTCTGCAGTTTTACTTCTGTCAGCTCAAGCGCAAATCCATGGGGGCTGTTCTTCCAAAAGTAACGGCAATAATAAGCGAGATGGGTTTGATATTATCATTTGCCATATAGTGAGGCATTTGGTTACCCTAAGATCGGAAAAGAGAAGTGCAAATACACGGAAGCTGCGCGAGGAAGAGAGAATATTTATGGAGTTTACGGGCCTGCTTGTTGATATTGTATCCCAAGCTGGTGAAGCCCTTTCTGCATACATTCAGGCACATTCAGAGGTACCACCTTTCTTATCTATTGTAGTTGCAGTTCGTAAATCTTTAATATCTATATTACATTATAGGAAGATGTCTTTGAAAGATCGTGAACTAACTGTGGCAAGAATAATGCTAGTACTTATCATGTCTATTGAGAGAAATGCAACAATACTCGTTTGTTTAACAGACTTCTATGGCACAATTTTGTTTCGGAATATTATCTCCATGTACTTTGCAAAAATCAATTCCATTTATTAAGTTGAGATTCGAGTAAAGGAAGAATTGTTCAATCGTTAGAGATATCTACACCCCATATAGTATGCCAGTTTTCGAATCTGGTTTTACCCTGCATCTACAGTGTTCCTGCTAAATTCCGAGCAGTTCTACCTATCGATTGAATGAATCAAGCAGTGAAAGCATGAGCGAATCCCTGCAACATGAGCGAATCAGGCAGTGAAAGCAAAGCAATGTGCCCCATCATACTATGCTGGGGAGGGCCAACCCTTCAACGGAGATAGCGGCCGGACGCCGAGGTGAGGAATCGAAGGTCGAACCGGGCCGCCTACAAACGAGCCGACAATGGAAATCCAGTTGCCGTCATAGCCGACCCGTTGAGCTGCCGTGATGCCGGCGCGGCGAATGGAAGTCGCCGCTCCTAGAGGGCCAAGCCACCTCCCCACCGTCGCCCACAGCCGGAGCAGCAGCCATGCCGGGCCAGAGCCCCAACCCGTGCCGCCCGTCGGAAAACGCCAGATCCAACCGGCACGCACCGCCACCACCACCGGGAGGAGATCCATGCAGCCGCCTCGCGTGGGTCAGCGGGTGTGGCGATCCGGGGTGAGCTTCAGAAAATGCCTCCGCATGGGTCAGCGGGTGCGGCGATCCGGGGTGAGCTCCTAGATCGGATCTGGTCGTCCCGTCCATTCCATCCGGTCGTTCGGGGCACTGTGGGTGCCCGGCGGTCTGGTTCGCCTTGAGGTACGTGATCTGGATTGGGACGCCTTGTAATCTTTCGTCCCTTGCTCGGTATGCTTCTCTGTACGGCTTGCCGATCCTCGATGTAGTTGGAGCTGGAGGTGGGGATTCAGATCTGGAGAAATCCCTAGTCGGCCTTTCGGTCATGGCGACGGCGATGCCCAAGGGTGCCGTTTTCTTCTCCATGGAGACGCTCCTCAGATCTGCTTTTACTTCCACCATGCCATTTGCCTCCTGGCTGAAAGCCCTAACTACGGTGGGCGACGACGGCGCCTTTGGCGTCGTTCCCTTCTTGAAGGTGCCGCCTCGGGAGCTGTGTGGCTGGTGGACACCGTTGGAATGGCGTTGGCAGCGATCTGGATCAGGATGTGGTGAGGCATCGTATCTACCGCGTCAATGATGGCGGGTCTTGGCGGCATGGTGCAGCGGAGTCTCGGTGGCGGATGCGTCTTGATGGACGAGCGCAGGACGACGGTGATGTCTGGCGTCGTGGTGTCATCGACTATAGTATGGCCTGGCAAGATGTTTGCGTTGATCGCTCCTGGAGATGGGATAGTGGAAGATGGCGGCGGCAGATCTAGAGCGTGTGGACGCGGTGTGCGCCATCGGTCAAGCCAAACCGGATGGTGCTCTCGGCCCGATGCGGGGCAGATGCATGAGGCTACCGTATTAGATTGTGCGTGTTCATGCGGAGCGGGCACATCAACAAGAGTGTAGGTTTTGCGATTTTGTTCGCAGGATGAATGGCTTTGGGTTGATCCATGTATTCATTTTGTCAGACCCTGTTAAATAATAATGAAGATGGCTGTGTGCATTGGTTGATGCAGAGACCAGGGGTCATTCTCTTTTCTGAAAAAGCAAAAAAACTGGCATTGCTGGCATTGATTTACACAGGAAACGATTCTTTTATAGAAGGGCTTCCCTTGATTATTTCCAATAAAAGAAACCAATAACTGTAAAGTTCACAGCCTCACACCCCAGCCGGTATCCCCATCAAATCAGTTCACTGTTTTCAAATTCTCCTTTCATGCAAATAAAACCAATAAATACATCATCCATCGGCAGATTGCCTTAGAACGCTCTGTATCCCTTGGCCTTAAGGCTTTAGAGAGATGCCAGCAGTCTGGATCATGTCTGCCATACTAGAACATAAAGTTCATCTATTTCTTATGAAAGGCAAATTAAACAGGTATTCATGCCAAACTGGTATGCTGTTTTCTTTTTAGAACTTTCTGAGAAAACACTTGGTGGCACGTACCACTTACTAGTACAAGTAAGATGCAGTTCATGACTCCCACTTTGTGAAGTGTCTAGATTGTGCGAACACGATACATGTGGAAGCCAATAAATTTTGCTGAAGGGATTCATGATGAGTCAATGAAGTAAATTTGAATATGTTGTTATGTACTTTATTAGACCAAATACATTTATATTTAGTGTCATATATGTTTATAACAGCGTTGGCATACTGTTCTATTGCCTTCCAGCTCATATGGTATAGTTGCAAGTTTATCCTCCAAACTATTGTTTCCATCATCTTGCCGCTACAATCTGTCACATGATTTCCACATTATATGTGCTACCTATGCGTTGTCTTTATCTTTTTCTTCCTATTATATCTTGTAACAGCAGCTTGTATGTCATGCAGGTGCCCCACATATATGGAGGTTCTGGAGCGGGTTTCTTCTATCCTCAAGGAATACGGGTTTTGCCCGACTGGAGAAATCGTTGATGTTAAGAACCTGTACTACTCTTGTGTTTCTTCCTATAACAATTTTCAATGCAAATACTTTGTTTAGATGGTTGATTATCTAATTATTTCTTCCACTTGTTATTGAAGCTGCCCTTACAACTGCGTAATGTCTGATGAAGAGTTATACCACAAAGGTGTGTTGGGCTTAAGTGATTATTTTCAGATTTAATAACACGGACCCTAACTATTGTTTCATGGAAAGCAGGGCTTATGAATTCAACCAAGGGAGTTACAGGAACGGATAATCCATGTGCTATAGGGGAAGAAGTATATGTACTGGAGAATTCTATCTTCACTTCTTGCTCTTTTGGCAAACGCCTTGTGAGCATTGGTTGTTATTTCTTATCTCTAAGTTGGATCAAATCACTCTTAGTTAACTATTGGTACAGGATGTTACATAGAAGCCAAAATATTATCTCTTGATTAGAAAGGCAAATCTGGTCTCATCTCTAATCTCTGCCCTGGTTGGATCAAATCACTCTTTAGTTAACTATTGGTACAGGATGTTACATAGAAGCCAATATATTATCTCTTGATTAGAAAGGCAAAACTAGTCTCATCTCTAATCTCTGTCTTTGCCCAAGGAATTCATTACCACCTGTCCCCCCAGGCCCCAGCGGTGTTACACTGCACTTATCTCCATGCTTCTGTTTCTGTATATTTCATGTTTTAGTTTATCCTTTGAATGGGGCAATGCATCTTTCTATAGAAGGCTAGCAGCCCTACAATTCAATACCCTGTGAATGGGGTTGTTAGAGGAATGGATGTTTTTTTTATAAAGGAGTTGATTCCTCTTGTGCTAACATCTATTCTTCTGGATCTTTTTACCTTATTTTTTGTGTTAGTGGTATTGTGGTGTCCTGTTGAAATTGTCTTGCTTGGGGACATGTGTTATTTCACAATTTGGTGGAATCGGTCAGAATCATAATATTCAGTACGAGTTCATATTGTGGCGAAGAAAGAAATATTTAGGATTTTTCTCTGTTTGGGGACATGTGTTATTTCACAATTTTTAACCGAGGAATATTCACTGAAATTTAGTATTCCTATTGCTTTGAATTGCCTCTATATGCAAATGGCCTATTTGCATCCCATTGCATTTGAACTATGATTAATTAGTCTGTCATGCTAATGTGACGGGACTAGTGTATCTGTTTCCTATCAACCTTTTAACGTAGGAAGAAGAGGAATGTGATGACAGTGCATTTTTCTATAGGCTTGATCAAAATGAGACAAGTTTGACCAAGGACAAAGATAAAACAACTTGGAATTTGAAATGGAGAGTAATCTTTAGAGATAACAGCAAAGCATTTTCACTTGCTATATCCGTCCCATGCATCAAGCTGGTTCAACAGCTTTTCATGTTCTTAAGCTTGCTACAAACATAATTTGTTCTGAATATATCATATCAAATAGCAAGTGTTGTTCGCTGATGATGCTGGATATGGATGTTTTTTGGTTTTCTGATACTTGTGCTTTATGTCATTGTGGGACAGGCCGTGGAAAAGGATCTGCCTAAAGGATGGGATGACACATTCATAAGGAGAAAGTTCTTCCCATATTGGAGATCAGTGCTACAGGCCCGGTCTTTTCTGTGGGTGTATCCATCCTATGCAACCGTAGATGCCAATCGACCTACTGTACCTACTCCAGTTCCAGGCCATAAGCTTCCCTCATTGGGAAAAGCTCCACAACTGTCGAGCAATCGTCAATCCAGAAGACTTTTTGGTACTGGTGCGTCCGCAGCTAGGTCTGCGCTTGGTTATGAAGAACTCCGACGCTCCCCGGGTAGCTCAATGAACAGCACTCCAAGTCAAAATCACAACCTTTCACTGTTGGGAGGAGTTACACAAGTAACAAATAATCATCGTCAATCTAGAAGACTTTTTGGTACTGCTGCGTCCATCCTCCTGAAGGTGGCAAGGAAAGCGTGAGCAGTTGGCCGTAAAGGTTGTGGTGAGTTTTGTCCCTTCCATTTGAAGTTTTTGAACGTGTCCAACATAAGCTCATGCAGGCAAATAAGTGAGTTGTTTGATTGGCTTAGTTTACCTTGCTGTGTCTTATTTTTCCTCTGCTTTAGTCTGTATGGCCTCTTGCTTTAACCTATTACTTATTTTTATTTATGGAGAAATCTTCATGTGAATCTGCAGATTTTAATGTGAATCTTGTCACCTTGTTGTTGTTTGTGCAGGAAATGAAGGTGCATAGTGCACACGTTTGTGCTTGTTTGTGATGAAGCTCTCTTTCGCTCTTTGACACGGCAATAGCTTAGTTACTGGTTACCGGGGCTAGGGGTGGGCATTCTTTTTTTTTTACTGGGAAACAGTAGGAGAGGCTCCTACTATGTTGTATTACATAAAGTTCTTTACATAATTATTACTCCCTCTGTTCAGAGGTAGTACAAGTCTTGAGGAGAATTCTCAAGAAAAGAAACAAAATGCTGATGAGTCAGAGCCTAGGGTGGGAGAGATACAACAGTTCTAACCCTGTATTTTAGCCACAAAAGATCAGCTTTGGTTCCCTCCTTACAAGCTCTCAAAGTTGGGGTAATGTGCCTGGAAATAAAATTGTTTTGCTCCTTCCAGATATTCCAGGCCACAATGCCAACAGTTTCGAAGTAGAGCTCACCAGAGATGGTTGATTTAGCTGATTGAATAGCTTCAGTTCTAAGTAGGTTTTCTCCCAGCAATTCACACAGCCTCAATAGTTTCTTCCATACCAGAAGAACAAATAACACAATTGAAAGAGTTCCCAATATTATAGTGTCTTCTTTTGAGCATGTTTCTGGTATTCAATCAATCAGCAGGAAGCAAACACATAAAAACCTTCAACTTCAAATGAAGCTTGGACTTCCAGATCCAAGAGAAGGGCAAGGGAGCAATGATGTTCCTGTGACAATACTCGTAGAATTTCTTGGCACGAAAAATTGGGCCCAGCTGTAAGTCCATGTGTCTTTGTTCTCAGCATTTTCCAAAGCATCAGGCCGGATGGAAATCACAGTGCCTAGCTCACAGTAAGCTTCAGGTGACATAGGAGGCTGAAAGATGTTGGCGAAACTATCTGACTCATAAAATTCTGCCACCGAACAGTCCTCAACAATAGTGTAAGAAAATAGGCATGAAATTTTAGTTGAAAGGAGAACGCCATGCCAACTATTATGCCACAATGCAATGTTTTGGCTATTATACTAGGGCCGTGCTACGTGTCGGGCCGTTGGATCTTTTAAAAAGATTTGCCAGTCTAGGAGCCGTCCGATCCAACGCTATCTTTGGTTCAAGCATTGTTCTCACTTTTGCAACAGTAGTCGTGTTGCGAGAACCCTTTTGCGACATATGTCTTGTTGAGAAATATTCTGTAGATTTTTTTTGCAACAAAAATCTTGTTGCAGAATATTTTTGAGATTTTTTTGAAACAGATCTCTTGTTGCAATTTTTTCTTGCAACAAATGTCTTCTCACACAAAGTCACCGTGTTGCTTTGCTTGCGGTCATGGCCTCGAGCAGAAGCTTGGTCTTATTGGGGAAAGAAGGAGGGGTGTTGCGTATGCGATGACGGTGGTGGTGGAGGTGATGTATAGCACGGGGTCGGAGCGGCATAGATCGGCAACAGTGGCCGGAGCAGAGCTTCGGCATGCGTGCCCAAGCGGCCATGGCCTCTGCTCGCGCTCGAGCGGCCATGGCACTGGCCGTGAGTGGACACAAGGAGACGAGGAGAGGTGATCTCACGGTGTGCTTGCCGACGGCCTCGTCCGCGTGTTGTCAGCGACGAGCAGCGGTAGCGGCGGTCGGAGCAGCGCATAAAGGCGTCGGCTTAACGGGCAACTCGGAAGAGCACGAGAGGATTCAGATCCAGATCCCGCAACACATCACTTGTTGCGGTGAGGTGATTGAAACGACGATTGAGTTGCGAAAATTAGTCTAGGTAATATGTTGCTTTGCTCCCGAGTCATTTAACTAAAATCGATCCAACGGCCATGTGGCCGGTGGACGCACGCATTGCTATCGGTCAGGTGATTTGAATCATTTCCCTATGGGGACTGCTACACATCCACCGGTCGGCATGTGATATACGTCCGCCACCTCGAAGGCCGTTGGATCTACGCGCGGGCAGCGTCCGAGATCTCCTGCCACATCCGCTTCTCCCCTCCCCCACTCATTAATTCTCGCAACAACGGCTTCATTGCAGAAACATTTATAACAAAGATGGTCTTGCAGATTTCCGCAATAATGGCTTTGTTGCAGAAACATTTATAACCGAGATCTCCCGCACAAGGGAAAGGATGGAAATGGAACAACAGCCGTGTGGATGCTTGAGAGAGAGAGAGAGAGAGAGAGAGAGAGATGAGATTGATCCATGAAGAAGATGAGCAGTGAGCGGTGATTTTTGTGGGATAAGGATAAGGACGAAGGAGAGATGTGGTCGCTGGTCCCATCAAGACGCGTGGCAAGGCTAGGATGCGGCGGACGCGAGAGAAAACATCGGCCGGTGGACCGCCGGCTTTTCCCATTATATATACTATATTACTAATAAGCTTCCTAGAATTGGAGACATCTTATTCAATTAAGGTCACAAATTTGGAATTGGGTCACCGATTTTGACCGGATCAACAATCTCTGATTCAATTATTTTAATTAACTATGCTCTATTATTTCGTTGAGAAATTAAATATTGGATTTCGTTCATGATTTTGACTGGGTCAACAATTTTCCAAATCAACTGGAAGCAATCGTCTTCCCGACTAACCAAACCTAATACTCACTCCGTTCTAAAATCTGAAATGTACTATTGATTTATTAAAAAGTCAACTTTTTTAACTTTGACCAAGTTCAGACGCAAAATATTAACATCCACAACACTAAATAATATAATATAAAATTTTACTTCATGAATGTAAGAATCCGATTGATATTATGGATACTGATATATTTCTTAAAAAATGTGATCAAATTTATAAAGGTTTGACTTGTCAATAAACTAAGACATCATATATTTTAAAATAGATTGAGAACAAAATTATTAAAATTCGAAAAACATCAACATCGTACCAAAGCACGCTCAACCCTTACTTACCTACTCCCTTTATATCTATAAATACTTGTCAGTTCTCTCCAACTACAAGTATTTAAGTATAAAGGAGTATTAAGCAGAGGAGATACCTCGATAAGCATGCATAAGCTTGATCATTTGTCGCCGCCATAGTGACCCGCAAGCTTGTTTAGCACGAGGGATGAAGTTGTTGTAAACTTGTAATAAGACTCCGAGACCAGATGCACCGAAGCAAGATCGGGTCGATTATAGAATTTGATACACCCACGGGCAACTTTTCACGGGATTAGTTGACATCGATTAACCACGCAGTCCACCGCCCCGCCGGCGACGGCGCCCAAAACAACCGTCCCTATAACGAGCAAGTTAACAATCCTCCCGAATCACAGCGCCGCGAAGTTCCTGGCCATGGCTCTCAAGCGCCGCCGGAGCGAGGGCGCCCACGCCGACCGCCCCTACAGATGCGACAGACCGAAGCGCATCTCCCGCAACAAATCGGCCGCGCTGGAGACCATCAACGGGTTCTACGCGGCGGCGCTGGACAGGCTGCCTGTGGGCGAGATGCCGGCGCTGGTCCCGCGCCTCCTCGAGGCCGGCCTCTGCGTCGGCTTCGCCGACCCCGTCTCCAACATCATCGGCAACACCGTCTCCTCCCGCGGTGACGTCCACGTCCGACGACGACGGCAAGAAGGAGGAGGAGGAGAAGAAGGCGAGGAGGCGGCGATGGAAGGCGCTCTCCCGCGCAGTCTCCGGCACCGGGAAGGTCAACTACTGGCCGCCGCCCCGCCGCGACATGTCCATCGCCGAGCGGTCGCTCAGGCGCTGGCCGCGTTCCTCACCTGCTACTTCCCCCGCCTCCCCGCCTGCGAGTATCTCTGCCTGGCCAACGCCGACCTCCTCTCCGCCGTGCGGCTCGTCGAGGAGGACCGCAACTCCGGCGGCAGCTTCAGCTTCGCGTCCCGGACCACCAAGACGGCCCTGATCTTGACTATATGGTTGCGCCGCGTTGGCTGCCTGCCACCCCACGGCCAGGGCTCAGGATGTAAATGGACAGGTTGTTGGACGTCATGGGACTTGCCCGCCACAACCACAATTTCTATACCGGATTATGTGGACGTCCACTTAATATTTACGTGGCTAATGTGGCGTCCACGTATTGTCCATATAGTTCTGTGCACTTTCTCGCATCTCGAAAGAATTCAGCATTTACACAGATTCCGTACAAGACCAAATAGCATCTAGATTCAACATTTACACTACAAATTAGATTGTCTCAAATAAAAATAAAAATTTAGAGTAGTATTCATAGCACAGGAAACAAGAAAATCGACAAAGCATAATTATTTGTTTGCATTTAACAACATGTATGCCTCCATCTACCAGTTCAGCAACTTCTCCATCCTGATGTGGATGCTTTCATCTACCACTTGAATGATTCTTTCATCCAACCTGTATCGTAATTGGAACTGTTCTAGACGATCAAGTCTGTATCTCCAGATATATGCCTCAACCCGAGTCTTCATCTGCAAAAAAAGGAACTAATCAAGGATCAGAGAACTAATTGGCATGGATCAAACATAATTTATTCTAGTACTAACTACAATTGGACAAAACTGTGCAGCCAAGCAGAGCTAATTCTAATAGTAAATATAAGAAAATAAATTATGTATGTGTCAAATAACATTCTCAGGATGTCATTCTTATACAACATGCTAAATCAGCACAATGGCACCACTTCAACAATTCCGGTTCAAAAATTACTCTAATTTCTTGGGAAAAACACTTACTATAAATCATGTGACATGGACTGGCCTTGACCAACTCCCTCAACTTAAAAGTAAATTTGTAGATAGACAAGAAACTTGAAAGTAAATTTGTAGTGCATACATACCGAGGTTAATAGTAGTGCTCTTCCTCAACAATGTCACATTGAACATCAGATCTATACCAATCTTGGAGGCAGATCAAGGCTTCGACCGTCTTGTTGCTCAATCTACTTCTATAGTCGCTTACCACACGATGACCGGTACTGAAAGCTGATTTGGACGGTACCACAGAAGCTGGTACAGCAAGGACATCACCAGCTATAGAAGAAAGGACAGGATACTTCGAAGAGTGGATATGCCACCATTGAAGAATGTTGAAATCTGCTTTGCGATCGAATGTCTCTTCCTCTAAGTATCTAACAAGCTCATTAGCAGATTGGCGTTGCTTCTTGTGCAAGTGTTGATCCCAATCTGCCAAAGGATCATTCTCTTCAATCACAACCTCAACATTTTTCTGTCCTTGAGTTGACTCACCCAGTGCATCTGCCATTTGTGAAGAATATTCTTCAAACAAATTGTTAAGAGCATTTTTCACTGCATCCAAGTGTTTCTCTATATCTGAACCAAAGGCTTGTTTTAACCGAAACTCAATGAAGCTTAGTTTGAATCGAGGATCAAAAATCACAGCTATACAATTGGGCAAATATGACTCAATCCAGTATTTGTCAAACTTTGCTTGCATCACAGCAACCATTGCTCGAATAACATCATCCTCTGTCGATGCTTCCTTCTCTAGCAACACTCTCACATTCCATATTTGATGGAAGTACATATTTGAGGTAGGATAACTTGAACCAGAAACTACTTCTGTGGCTGCGTGAAATATTCGTAACATAGCACAAACAGTTCGAGCTCTTTTCCACTCTTCCAAGGATGGACAGAACTTGTAATCCTTATCCCGGCTCACCAAAGTACGAAATGCTCTTCGGAATGGGAGAGATGACTCTAACATGAGGAAGGTGGAATTCCAACGTGTCGGCACATTGACTGAGGGGAGTTTGCAACAAATACCGACTTCTGCAATTACTTGTTTAAACTTTTCCAACCGAGAGGGGGAACTCTTAACGTACTTTGCACTCTCTCTTATATTATCTATTACACCTTTCATCACTGTTAGCCCATCTTGGACAATCAAATTTAGCACATGGCATGCACAACGAATGTGAAGTAATTGACCTTTAATAGGCAACATATGCTTGCTGTTCAGATTTTTTCTTAGATAATCAACCATTGTGCCATTAACAGTTGCATTATCTAATGTTATACTAAAGAGTTTGTCCTCAATATTCCAATCTTGCAAGCTCTTTAATAAAACATTAAACATTGATATTCCATTATGTGGAGTCTCTACCATGAAAAACCTTATGATCTGTTTTCTCAAAGCACACTTTGTGACAAAATGGCAAGTTATGCATAGATATGACATAGTTTGCTTAGACGTCCACATATCAGCTGTTAAAGAGACTCTACCTCTATATTTCTTGAAACATCCACGGAAACTTAAGCTGTGTTCATTAAATTGTTCCATGCAATCCTCTTTAATAGTAACTCTAGAAACCATGCTGAACATGGGATTCAAGCTTTTCACAAAGTCTTGAAAGCCACTATACTCAACAAATGAGAAAGGCAACTCATCCATTACTATCATTCTAGCCAGCAAGTTTCTAGATGCAATCTGATCAAAACTCCATTGCTGAAGCATAGATCCATGAGGAGATGAAACCGAGGACTTCAACTTCTCAACAACGAGGGACAAATCTAACCTTTTTTCGCAAGCAGCTAAGTGTCTTTGTACACCATTAGTACCCATGCCTCGTCCAGCTGGAAACACTTCATGACAGTGATTGCACTGAGCTTTGACAAGTATG
Organism: Hordeum marinum; assembly: GCA_022496015.1. NCBI lineage: Eukaryota > Viridiplantae > Streptophyta > Magnoliopsida > Poales > Poaceae > Hordeum > Hordeum marinum. The sequence continues at coordinate 384,614,317 of CM039677.1, read as the reverse complement.
TTATGATGATAAATAGGTTTGGTATCCCTCCAAACAGCAGAAGTTAATCTTCATGTCTTGCGTACTGTTAATTGGCAAGCATAAAAATAAAGTCAACTCACAAGAACATTTTTAAAATTGTAAAAATATACAATAGTAATTTCGGAAGAGAAAAACGAAGCCAACTCACTACGTGGTACAAATGAAGTAGTCGTCGGAGATGGTGACATTGCGGACGACTTTTTTGAGGCTGCAACTCTTGCTAGAAGCCCAAGGGAAGACCTCCATGTGTTCGCCACCGGTGATCCTACCAATGGGGATCTGGTCACTCTTTGGCCATGTGTCCTAGATGGAGAATCTCGACTCTAGATGACAAAACAAAGAAAAATCAGAACATGCTATGAACTTGTAGAGGTTTGTGTTATGAAGCGAGGTTTAACATAGAAACAGACCTTTAGCTCCTCTCTTGTAGCTACTTGAACAAATTCAGAACGCATATGTTTCCTCTTCCCCTGCAACTCCTCCTCCTCCTGGTTTTTCCTCTTCTTATCTTTCTTCTTCCTCTTCCCTTCCCTTTTTTCTTCCCTCTTCCTTTCCAGCCTTCTCTTTGTCGCCTTCTGCCTTTGTTTTTTCTTCTCCCTCTCTAATCTGTAATGCAAACATTGGGGGTCAAAAAATCAAAAAAATAATTAATGCCATAGGGAATCACATGAGGGCGAGGGACTTACTTCTGTTGCTCTTCAATAGCATTCCACACATGTTGTTCCTGGTCCATGGCTTCCCACTTTTCATTTTGCTTGTCGATCGTCATAGCCACTTGGTCGTCGACGTCACCCATGGTCACTTCTATGAAATCTGCATTGAATGTCAACATTCGGTAGGTAGAATTAACAGTAGGTAGAATGAAATCTGCATTGATCGTCATAGCCACTTGGTCGTCGACGTCACACATTACGGCCGTCGCTTCTTTACGCACCCATTAACCCAACAGACAAATGTGAAAACGAGAGAGCAGATGCCAACATATATGGGCTAATAAACTGAAAGCTGACAAAGTTGGAGGTAGTACACTATCTGAACCACAAGTGTAGCTGACAAATGGGACACCAACAAAGATTTTCCATGACTGACAGAGAAGTTTCAGGTAGTATACTACAGATTAGGCAAAAGGGATCTTGTCACAATGTTTTTCCATGACTGACAGAGAAGTTTCAGGTTTGGACACAAACAAAGCTACAACAACACGATATTTCACACAGACAGGTTTGATTTCCAACCACATGTGTGAATAACTTTGTTAGATGATTCAGTTCGAACTACAGAGCAAATAGCGAGCTAAACAAGTCAAGGGTTCCATCTCAAGCTTTTGGGATCTGCAGGGGGGCAAGTAAGAGCCTAGCCTAATTCATCACACGAGGTCACGAGCACATATCCATAGCTAATCTGGAGGAGGAAGAGAGGAGTTTGCATACCTGGGGGGAGAAGAGGAGGAGGCGGGGGAGCAGGGGCTGAAGAGGCCATCACCGGGATTGGGAAAGGAGCAAGCACGCAGGGTTCAGCTTCGTCCCCGGCTATTCCCCTTGACGGCAGTTGAGGAGCAGGACCTAGAGACGGCATCAGCAAGTTAGGGGAGAGAGCACAGGAGGCATCCCCGCAAGGCTCGGCTCGGTCGTCGATGATGTCGTCTTCAGCTCCATTGGAAGGATGCGACGACGTCGCCATTGTAAGCGGAGGTAGTGCGGTGGAGATGGCGGCGGCGGCGACGACGCCCTAGCCTAGGGCATGGAAATTGATTTGGGAGTGGGGAATAACGCGATGGAGAGTGATTCTGGACTGCCTGCCCGCTGGCTTGGTGGGCTTATCTGGGGTATCCATTTAGGCCAGTTAATTTTACTGGGTGTCCACTAACGCCACTTAAGGGTTTTTTGATGGATGGCATATGTGGGACTAGTGGGTTCCAACGCCATTTACATCCCGAGCCAGGGCCCTCGTCAACAGGACTTAGGCCAGTTTTTTTGAGCTATGCAGTGGAAATAAGCTTACGTGAAAATAAGTTTTAGATAAGCTCATATGGAAATAAGCTTCAGATAATAAGATAATCGGTTCTTTTCAGTACCTGTTTTTTCAGCTTATATGTTGTACAGTAGGTGAAAAGTCTGTAATACCCTTGGACTATATGGTTGTCCTGATTAAATGATATTGTGTTATTTTTCTTATTTTCCTGCTCAAATGAACTTAGATTATCTCACATACGAATACCATTTTGCTTGACATGCGAATATACAACAATACATCATTATCTCACATCATACATTCACTTCTTCCACACAAATATCATAGCAAATTGTGCAAAATCAGCATACCATATCAAAGCAAATTGTGCAAAATCACCACATCCATATATAGTACTAGAAATTGTGCAGGATTAAAACATCCATATCACAGCAACCTCCCTGTTTATCTAAAAAAAATCATATCATAGCAAATCTAGCTGAAAATTTTGGAAGAAAGAAGAGGAGCTTCGCCGGACAGGGAGGAGTGGAGGGGGAACGGGGTCCTTCGCCGGACTAGGGCATCGGCCGGCGTGGGCTGCCGTCCGCCGGACTAGAGCATCGGCGGGACCACCCACCCTACTGTAGCGCCACGGGACACAGGGGGGAGAGGGGAGGGATCGGCCTAGGGTCAGTAGGAGCAGCGACGGGGGCGAGGCCTAGTCGCCGGCCATGTTGCCGGAGATGGCTGCGTCCAGGAGTAGCTGAGCTGGGGGGCCGCCGTCGTCGGCGGTAGCGAGAGGAACCCTAGCGAGAGGGGGGTTCAGGGGAGCGAGAGGGGTGGGGATCGAGCGGGGTGGGGGTCGAACGAGCCGGGTGGGGGTCAAACGAGCCGGGTGGGACGCGGGGGCTGGTCAGGGGCAGTTTCATTGTAATTTCATTAAAAAACAGGGTCTCTTCCCTATACCCCTTCGGGGTGAAATGAAAAGCTACGGGAAGCTCCTCACCTCTAGCTTTTTTTTATTGGAAAGAAAAGGGAGGTGAAAATAAGCTAAGCTAACTTATAAAAACGAGTTTTTTTAGATTTTTAGTTTATTTTAACAATAAGCTGAAATAAGCTGGAAAAGAACCGGCCCTTGCTCGCTCGCTTCTCGGACGGAGCAGTTCTCTCAGCTCCTGGCGACCGAAGGCGGCTGCCTCTCCTGCGCCGCCATCGAGAGCATCCACGCATTGCTGCTCAAGCCACGGCGGAAGCTCGGAACCCTCGCCGGAGTAACATCGCCGCAGTTCCATCTGGAGCTGAACAGGCCGCCGCCGTTCGTTCCTACAAAATCTCTGCGGAGCACCCTGCTCCACAAGGTCTACGGATGCTACCTCAAGGCACTCGCGTCGCTGCCGACGGACGGCCTGCGGGCGCACCACCACCGGGGCCTCCTCAAGGCCGGCCACTGCTACGGGCCATTGACGGATCCCGTCTCCAACATTGTGCTCAACGCTCTCTAGTACAACGCGACCTTCCCGCCGGAAGGAGGGCCATCTCCGGCCACCATGATCTGCTCACGGAGCCTTGTCCTCGTCGCATACCGCTCCCTTCGCGGCCTCGTTGCTTACATCCGCGCTCACTTTCGCAAGATGTCTGAGCACCAAGCCATGCACTATCTGCTCTTCGCGGAGGTCAATCTTTGGGGAGCAATGGAGACGGCAAGGCAACAAGGGCACACCGAGGGGACTATGTTGGGGCAGTACAGCGCCTACAATGCTGCAGCCATCGCAGCACAGCACCCAGACCCTGACGCCGTTGTAGAATTTTTCATGTCGACCTTTCCCATGATGCCTCTACCCACGGTCATGGAGGAGAGAGAGGCGTTCGTGTTGGATGTGGAACTCATCCAGCAGCTGCTGTCTGAGTACTGTTCAACTCCCAGTGATTCAGCTCGGACAGCTCCTGCGCTTTCAGAGGGGGGATCCAAGTTCCAGTCGAGCATTCTGATTGATTTCAACGAAGAGGAACTTTTTGTCTGCACGAAGGTCAATGCCATGCTGAAGAAATACACGCAGCGAACTGGGGTATGTTTATCCAGTGCTTCTTTCAGTTCTTCAGTATTGCAAATATGAACAGTAACCTCTCTGATTCTTTCTTTACCATGATATGCATAGGGACCTGAGTATGAGCTTCATGTCATCTGTGGCTTGAACTCGAACGTAGGCAAAGCTTTTGTTTTCGGCCTCCATTATGGCCCCTTGCTTTCTTGGCGTCCAAAGAAAACCCAGCGCTCTCACATCAACTTCCTGGCAAGGCCGAAGGATTCGCATTCTTCTGACGCGATTCCTATATTGTTCTTTGCTGAGTGCTCCAACGATGAAGATGCCGTCGATGAACTGTCTTGTTGGCCAGTCATGGGTCATCCTGGTATGCTTTCTCTTCATGTTCGCGATTTGCTTTGTAGAATGTAGAATCTGAGTTTGCTTTGTCTGCAATTTTGCTATATGGTGTTGTTATGTAAGGGATTCATACCTTTTAATTTCTTTCTTATCTTAGAGTATATGTAGGCTATGTAAGTGATGATAATCTTTTCTTCACACAGATATTTTCTTGTTGATTGAACTGATGATTGTTTTCCTTCTTTCTGTGGAAAAAAAAGGCCGCTGTTATTATTGTGAGAAAGAAGGTGCAGAGATTGTACATCCAGATCTAGAGAAGTATGTTGGGCGTGACACCGACTTTGAGTTTATGGCTGGCGTTGACGGCAGTGACACGACGACTGAAGATGGCGAGTTTGTAATTGATGATTCCCTAGACGTATGTGAGGAGGATTGCATCTATTTCGATGCCGGTAGGGACTCCAAGTGTGTAGAGTTTTTGAATTCCCGTGGTAGGACTATGCAGGGTCCCAGACTCGTTTAGTATAACTTTCAGATTCAATCCTACTTTACTACCTTCGCCTGAACTCTGCCCGTGAATGTTGCACAGATTTTTTTTGTTCATCAAGCATGCTCACATTTTCTATACACTAATGTTAAAAAAAATGTCTTATATTATGAGACGGAGGAAGAGAATGACGTTTTGGCTATATCGGTCTTCATGGAGGCTGATTTTTTTGAAAAGTTCAAAATTTGAAAATTTCTGTGTCAAAAAATCTAAAAGAAATACAACTAAACAAGGATGTGAGGCATACGTGTGTAAAATTTTAGAATGAAATAGCAACCTGTACAAAAAAGATAAAATCATGGTCTGAAAAGATGAATAGTATCATGTGTTAAATAGACTTAAATTTGTCTATTTTATACAACCTTTATTTCAACGTATTTCATCCTAAAAATTTACTCACTCAGGCCCATGCATTATGCCTTCATCTATCTCTGTATTTTTTCAGATTTTTTTTAAATATAAAAAAATGAATTTTCATGAATTTTGAAAATTGCATTTGAATGCCTTTATGAAGCTCGGCCTCCAAAAGCAATATCCGACAGATGAAATAGTATATATATCGATGTTCACATCGATCATCAGTTCAGCATTGTTGGCGATGACGCTGACAACAGTGATCACGGCAAGGTTGATGTTTTCTTGTGTCCATAGTCATACACATTTTTATTTCTTCGGTGTTATACATTGCTAACACCGTAATACGGAGCGCGAGGCGTTTTCATATATTGTCAGTTTGATAACAATAACGTGTTATTGCACAAAACCATCACATTGGGGGCTCGGTTTGCAGGTAATCTCGTTGCATAAAACATTGATCAGCGACTTAGGACGTTTTATTGAAGTTATGACAAGTGGATCCAGCTTTTGCTGACGTGGCATAACACTTCGCTCAAGACGGCGTTAGATGGGGTACGGTCTAAATATTTACAAATAGTCCCTCAAGTTTTATATAGACAGCCTACGAAATCAACTCCTCACTTTCTACTAAATGAACTAAATCGAATCCCAGCTTTGAAAGAAAGACCAGAGCCTTCTCTTTATTTAGATGTGATTCATAAAGACAAATTAGCATCAGTGGACTGATCATTCGACACTCCTAAAGTAATTCTCCTGCAAAAATTAGGCGCTCCCTAATTAATCAATGTGCTAGCGAGCATTACCAAGCTATACTATCAAAGCATGAAGTCAGCCTGTTGTCGTGGGCGCCTTGGCGGGTGCCCCGTCCTCACGCCGGCATCCGCCGCCGGGAAGGCGGCCTCTGGCGCCGGCAAGACGGCCTCGCCAACAGCAAATTCGGAAGATGTCGTCGCCGCCGCCGCCGCCGATGCCGATGCCCTCCCGTAGGACTGCACCACCAGCACGGACGCCTTCGTCTGGAAGTCCTTGGACACAAGCAGGTCCCCGATCGGCCCCAGCTCCGGGCACTCGCTCCAGTCCGACATCCCCGCCGTCAGCGCCGACGCCCCCGGCGTCTTGCTCACCAGGAAAAGGTCCTTCCCTGCCGCCTCCACGTTCCGTACCTCCGCCACCATCTCGCTCGCGTTGAACACCCCCCTCTCGCAGTACTCCACGCCCGCGCCGCCGCCGTTAGCTTGGTCCAGGAACTCGCGCACGCACCCGTCGTCGGCCTTGCGCTCTTTGAGAGCGTCGAACTCGCTCGACGTCATGCTGCCGGCCCTGCCCTTCTGGACGAAGCGGATCACGGTGAGCTCGACGGCCGGGTTGCGCGCCATGCGGGTGGCCAGGGCCACCACCTCGCGGTCGTCGCGCCCGCCGAAGAATAGCGCCGCCACGCGGTACCCACCGGCTCCTCCCGGCACGTTGCCGCCGCTGCCGAGGCCTCGGTCGACGAGAATGGACACCGTGCATGGCGAGCAGGACTGCACGGTGGCGTTCAGCGACTGGATCGCCGGGTGGGACACCTCCATGCCCCCGTCCACCGACCGGTGCTTGTGGAACGGGAGCACGATGAGCGCCGAGTGCTGGTCCTCGGCGGCGGCGGTGATATCCTCGTGCATGGACGCGTACGGCGAGACGGCGGCCATGGTGCGCGCCAAGACGCCGCCTGCCGCGTGGTTCTCCACGTAAGCCATGAAGGCGTGGGCGATGTGCTTGAACTGCATCTCCACGTGGCTCCGGCCCTGGTCGGAAGGCTCGGAGGAAGAGGAGGCCGGGGCAGAGGCGTTGATCAAGAGGAGAGCGGAGGCGCGGCCGGCAAACTCGATGAGGTGAAGGGCGTTCACGGCGACGGGTGAGCGCCGCGAGGGCGACAGGACGTCGACAAGCGTGATGACCGCGGGGGCGTCGCGGGGCACGTGCACGCAAGCGAGCACGCGGAGCTCGGCGTCCGGCTGCGGCCATGCCACGGTGCGCCGCTTGTAGAAGACAAGGCGGCGCGCCGGCTTGACAACCATGGTCAGCAACGGGCTCACCAGCGCCGTGATCAGCGCCGACATGAACACCAGCACCGTGAACGACTGGTCGCTCATGATCTGCAGGCAGGAGAAATACACGCACGCGCGAATTAGCAACAAATATAATTGTCCAACAAATACGATTAATACCTTATCCTAGCTAGGATCGACTTAGTAACAAATTGGAACCTTTTTGTTTCTTGCAATGTTGAGGATGACGAGCTCAATCACCCCCTTGGTGTTGAGCAGGAGCCCAATGGACGTGCCGTCGTGCAGCGGCATGCCGAACCCCGCGGCCACGCCGATGCAAGCCACGACCTTCAACACCGACGCGCCAATGGTAGCAACCATCAGCAGCACGGCGGCCTCCATGCTAGTAACTTTGGAGGTGTCCGTGCGGAGTCCGGACATGGCGAAGAAGAGCGGCAGTAGCGTCCCCATCACGTAGTCCTCCACCTTCTCCACCAGCTCCACGCCGACGGTCCCGTTGGGCACGGCGAGCCCAAATACGAAGGCCCCAAAGATGACGTGCGTGCCCCCGGCGTCCGCCATGAGAGCTGCCACCATGACGCCGACAAGCACGGCGCACTCGCGCTCCTCGCCGACTACCTCCCCCTCGGTGGTTGCGCGTTGCGCCAGACGCAGCAGCGCGGGCCGGACCAGGAGGACACTCACGCCGAAGATGACAATCCCCGACAGGAGCGTCCACACGGACGGGAGCAGCCCACTGTCCTCCGCGTACAGGAGCGCCGTGGCGACGGTGAGCCCGGTCCACGCGAGAGTGTCGTTGATGAGGGCGGTGGAGAGCGTGATCTGGCCGACGTCGGTACCGGCGAGCTTGAGCTCGGCGATGTTGCGGGCGAGCACGGAGAAGGCGGTGGAGGCGAAGGTGGAGCCGAGGAAGATGGGAAAGGAGAGTCTGTTGAGGAAGTCACTGTTCTGACGGGCATCGTCAGTGCTGAGGGCGACGTAGCCGGTGGCGGCGCCGATAAGGAACGGCAGGATCGCTGACGCACCGGCGAACCAGAAGCTCCGGAAGCCGGCACGGGTGATGGTGGGGACCTCGATCTCGACGCCGATGGTGAAGGTGTAGTAGACGAGGCCGAGGAGGGCCATGGAGTCGAGGATGAAGATGCTGCGCGGCGGGAAAACGATGTCGCTGAAGTGCGGGAGCCGGCCCAGCACGGAGGGCCCGAGAACGAAGCCGCCCTGCACTCATTGGCGCATGACAAACAGTCAGCCGTCGATCGTTGCCGCCATGGACGATGGGCGCATGCATGCGGTGACCATGGAGACGTACGTACGAATATCTCGGAAATGTAGCGGGGGAGGCCGAGCGGGGCGAGGAGGAGGGTGGCGGCGCGGGTGGTGGAGGTGATGAGGAGCATTTGGAAGAGGATGAGCGGGAGGGAGAAGTCGAGAGGGTTGTCGCCGGTCCAGATGCCGCTCATGGTGATCTTGCTCGGGTAGAAGCAGGAGAGGTGCGTCCTGTTCGGCGCCATCAGGTGCCCCCATAGGTCCAACAGAGGGTCGTTCACCGCCGGCTGCGTCGTCATCGATCGTTTTCCGTCCTCGGCCGCTCTACCAGCTCCAACCCCCCGGCCGTCCTTGACCGTGGCGGCTTCACGGTCGACGGTGACGTAGAGACCGTTGGATGCTCTGCATGCCGGGGACGGAGAAGCTACGGTGAGGAGTGATTGTTGGGCCGTAGTTTTGATAGAGCTAGCTCGTCGTTCGAGCCGGATGCATGCATCGGCATGATGTGCATAAACGACATGCCGTTGCCATCGGAAGCGGGCCGTGAATGGTTTCCCACACCACATGCATACATGCAGCTGCAGCGTGAATCAATTTTTTATCCAATCTACAGTTCTCCACCGTTATCTTTCCTTTTGAACTGTGATGATACAACTTCTTGATTCACGGGGGGCGGGGGAGGGGGGTAAAAGAGTTTTATTTCATATACAGAGGGTTAGTTACAATCGAGAGGTACCAATTTTTTAATATACGACGATACACTCATAAGCCATACATCAGTAATGTTTTCGATACGATTATACAATGTCAGTTGATCTGCAATTCTATTCTGCTCATGCCTAACTTTCTGCGAAATAAACTCATGCTCTATCATAAGATGCTTAATTTTCGATACCAAATGTCCATATGTCAACCGACATAAATTATCACTGGTTAATGCTGTCAAAGCATCCGAGGAGTCCGATTGAACTATAATATGATCATTAGTATGTTGCATCGTTAGTGTCATGCCTTGCATTAGAACATCTTCAACAGGTGCACAAAAATTACGCGCTTTAAGATGGTTTTAACGCGTCACTATAGCAACTTTATTGCGTCGGAACAAACATTGTTTTAGCATATGTCAAAAAATGCGCGCCTAAAAAAATGCGTAGTGTAAATTGTGAAGCACGCACAATTCAATACCCCAAATATGCTATGCGCGATAGCTTTTTCCAGCGCGTGCCCAAATTCTTTTTAACGCGCGTACTGTTTTGCAACGTCTGTTGGATCTGTCCGACGCTCAAAAAACAAATCTTTTAACACGCATAACAGTTTTTAGGCGCTTATTGAAGATGCTCTTATAGCGTGTAACTCTGCCTCCAAAGCCTCATTGCAATTAAATAAACACCGATACGCTGCAAAAATAATACTTCCATCGAACCTCCTCAAGATCATCCTTGCCGCAGCCGAGCCATCAGCCGAAGAGAAGGCTCCATCCACGGATAGAGCCACCCGGTCCGCCGGCGGTGGAGGCCAAGGTAGTGCCTGAGAGGACTCCCTGCCATGAGTGCTCAAAACGACCTCCTTCACAGGCATTTTTTTTTAATAATATCCTCCGTGCTAAATCTGGTAGATAGATCCAAGGAACTCATATAACTTTGGAGGTACTCAACAGAAACACCAGTTGACGGTATATCCTTGCCATGCGACGACATATCTGACCGTAGAGACCAAATCCTCCAAATAAGCATTATTACATTATCCCGCTCATTATCACGGCAGTTAACAAGAACATTCAGCAACCACTCTTTCCCTGTATCAACAAGACATTTTTGATCGGGGAGATTCCATGCCCTCCGCATAGAGTCCCATAATATACGTGCATGCTCACACGTCATCAATCGATGGAAAGAACTCTCTGCATCTTTACCACAAATGGGGTATGCATCACGCTTTGACAAGTGCTTGTACTTTTTGCAAACATTTGTAGCTCGTGCACTGGTTGCTACTTTCCACACCATAATTCGCATTTTCAATGGAACTTTGGAGCTCCAAATGCATTGCCAAATAGGACGCATTCCAGTTGGACTGCTACTTGAAGTTCCGCCCTCAATCAAATTGTTATGAACACGAGATGCAAGCATGTAGGTGCTCCTCATCGAAAAACACCCGCTCTTCTCTGAAAACCAAGCAATTAAATCTTGTCTATTCTTTGGAGACGTACAAGTTTCACAATTTCGCGAAAATCCATATCCCAGAAGTGCTCGTGGTCTCTGTACATTCCATGCTCCATGTTCATCCAGAAAATTTGTGATCCAATTATACCTACAATTCCTTTTTGACTTAATTGGCCTGAAATCATGACCGCATGGAATCCATGGGTCACGCCAGGTTTTAATTAAAGTACCATCTCCCACTCTCCAGATAATCCCCTTCTTAAGCAACTCCAGACCATGAATAATACCCTTCCATACTGCCGATAAGCTGCTAGGGAAGACAGTATCTAGCAAATTCCCATTAGGGTAATATATCACCCGCAATAAACGAGCATATAAACTAACAGGGTTATCCAACAACCACCAGGCTTGTTTTGCTAACAAAGTCTGGTTAAAACATCTCATATCTCTGAAACCCATACCTCCCATGGCCTTGGGTAATTTCATTTTCTCCCAACTAAGCCATTCTTTCCATTCTCAACGCCCCATCAATACTGTCGCATCAACCATGTTAAGTCGTCACACAGGGAAACTAGGAGCGTGAACACACTCATAACATAAGTGGGTATTGCTTGGGCAACTGACTTGATCACTATTTCTTTATTACCTCACGACAAATATTGCTCAGTCCAATCTATTAGTCTTTTGCTCAATCCTGCCTGAAGTGTTTCGAATTGACCTTTGTGCATTCTTCCTTCACACACCGGAAGGCCCAAATACTTTGGTTCGCGCACCTGCTGGGTAATCTCCAATGTGGTTTTGACTTCATCAACCACTACAGCAGGACAGTTGTCAAGGAAAAGGATGGAACACTTCCTTGGGTTAATAAGTTGTCCCGTCGCCGAAGTATAAGTGTTCAACACAAGCCTTTTACAATATTAGCCTACTAGCCACATGCATGAAACATCTGTTGGAAATATGCCCTAGAGGCAATAATAAAGTGGTTATTATTATATTTCCTTGTTCATGATAATTGTCTATTGTTCATGCTATAATTGTATTACCCGGAAACCGTAATACATGTGTGAATACATAGACCACAACATGTCCCTAGTGAGCCTCTAGTTGACTAGCTCGTTGATCAATAGATGGTCACGGTTTCATGGCCATGGACATTGGATGTCATTGATAACGGGATCACATCATTAGGAGAATGATGTGATGGACAAGACACAATCCTAAGCATAGCACAAGATCGTGTAGTTCGTTTGCTAAAGTTTTTCTAATGTCAAGTATCATTTCCTTAGACCATGAGATTGTGCAACTCCGGGATACCGTAGGAACACTTTGGGTGTGCCAAATGTCACAAGTAACTGGGTGGCTATAAAGGTATACTACGGGTATCCCCGAAAGTATCTGTTGGGTTGGCACGAATCGAGACTGGGATTTGTCGCTCCGTGTGACGGAGAGGTATCTCTGGGCCCACTCGGTAAGACATCATCATAATGAGCTCAATGTGACTAAGGAGTTAGCCACGGTATGATGTGTTGCGGAACGAGTAAAGAGACTTGCCGGTAACGAGATTGAACAAGGTATAGGAATACCGATGATCGAATCTCGGGCAAGTAACATACAATGGACAAAAGGAATTGTATACAGGATTGATTGAATCCCCGACATCGTGGTTCATCCGATGAGATCATCGTGGAGCATGTGGGAGCCAACATGGGTATCCAGATCCTGCTGTTGGTTATTGACCGGAGAGGTGTCTCGGTCATGTCTACATGCCTCCCGAACCCGTAGGGTCTACACACTTAAGGTTAGATGACGCTAGGGTTATATGGGAATAGTGTACGTGGTTACCAAAGGTTGTCCGGAGTCCCGGATGAGATCCCGGACGTCACGAGGAGTTTCGGAATGGTCCGGAGATAAAGATTCATATATAGGAAGTGAGGTTTTGGTCACCGGAAGTGTTTCGGGCATCACCGGTAACGTACCGGGACCACCGGAAGGGTTCCGGGGGTCCACCGTGTGGGGCCACCGGCACGAGAGGGCTGCGTGGGCCGAAGGTGGGAGGGAACTATCCCCTAGGTGGGCTGGTGCGCCTCCCACGAGGGCCCAAGGCAGAGCTAAGGTGGGAGGAGGGCAAACCCTAGGCATAGATGGGCCCTAGGCCCACCTAGGGCGCCGCCCCTCCTCTCCCCTCTCTTGGCCGCCGCCCCAAGGGCCATCTAGGGCCGGCCGCCGCCCTAGGGTGGGAACCCTAGGGGATGCGCCATCCCTCCTCCTCCTCCTATATATTGTGGAGGGTTCGGGGCTACCAAGCACACAAATCTCTCTCTCTCTCTCTCTCGGCGCAGCCCTACCCCTCCTCCTCCTCATCCTCCATAGCGCTTGGCGAAGCCCTGCTGGAGTACCATGCAGCTCCACCGTCACCATGCCGTCGTGTTTCCGGAGCTCTTCCTCAACCTCTCCTTCCTCCTTGCTGGATCAAGGCGTAGGAGACGTCATCGGGCTGCACGTGTGTTGAACGCGGAGGCGCCGTTGTTCGGCGCTTAGATCGGAATCCACCGCGATCTGAATCGCTGTGAGTACGACTCCACCAACCGCGTTCTTGTAACGCTTTCGCTTTGCGATCTTCAAAGGTATGAAGATGCACTCCCCCCACTCGTTGTTGCTTTCTCCATAGATTGATCTTGGTGACACGTAGGAATTTTTTTGATTTACTACTACGTTCCCCAATAGTGGTATCAGAGCTAGGTCTATGCGTATATTCTATGCATGAGTAGAACACAAGTAGTTGTGGGCGATGATTTGGTCAATTTGCTTGCCGTTACTAGTATTATATTGATTCGGCGGCATTGTGGGATGAAGCGGCCCGGACCGACTTTACACGTACGCTTACGTGAGATTGGTTCCATCACCTGACATGCACTTGTTGCATAAGGTGGCTAGCGGGTGTCTGTCTCTCCCACTCTAGTCGGATCAGATTCAATGAAGAGGGTCCTTATGAAGGGTAAATAACAATTGGCATATCACGTTGTGGTTTTTGCGTAGGTAAGAAATGTTCTTGCTAGAAACCTATAGCAGCCACGTAAAAACTTACAACAACAATTAGAGGACGTCTAACTTGTTCTTGCAGCATATGCCGTGTGATGTGATATGGCCAAAGGATGTGATGTGATATATGTGATGTATGAGATTGATCATGTTCTTGTAATAGGATTCACGACTTGCATGTCGATGAGTATGACAACCGACAGGAGCCGTAGGAGTTGTCTTAATTTATTGTATGACCTGCGTGTCAATCAAAAACGCCATGTAATTACTTTACTTTATTGCTAACCATTAGCCATAGTAGTAGAAGTAGTAGTTGGCGAGACAACTTCATGAAGATGCGATGATGGAGATCATGGTGTTGTGCCGCTGACAATGATGATCATGGTGCCCCAAAGATGGAGATCAAAGGAGCAAGATGATATTGGCCATATCATGTCACTATATGATTGCATGTGATGTTTATCATGTTTTACATCTTATTTGATTAGAGCGACGGTAGCTTAAATAAGATGATCTCTCACTAAAATTTCAAGAAATGTGTCCCCCCTAACTGTGCACCGTTGCTAAGGTTCGTTGTTCCGAAGCACCACATGATGATCGGGTGTGATAGGTTCTAACATTCGCATACAATCGGTGTAAGCCAGATTTACACACCCAATACACTTAGGTTGACTTGACGAGCCTAGCATGTACAGACATGGCCTCGGAACACAGGAGACCGAAAGGTCGAACATGAGTCGTATAGAAGATACGATCAACATGGAGATGTTCACCATTGATGACTAGTCCGTCTCACGTGATGACCGGACACGGGCTAGTTGACGTGGATCATGTGTCACTTGGATGACTAAAGAGATGTCTATCTAAGTGGGAGTTCATTAATAATTTGATTAGATGAACTTAATTATCATGAACTTAGTCTAAAAGTGTCTTTGCAAATTATGTTGTAGATAGCTCGTGCTGTAGCTCCCCTGTTTTATTGATACGGTCCTAGAGAAAAGTAAGTTGAAAGTTGATGGTAGCAATAATGCGGAATGGGTCCGTGATCTGAGGATTGTCCTCATTGCTGCACAGAAGGCTTATGTCCTTGATGCACCGCTAAGTGCACCACTCCCTCAAGCGTTGTCTGTAGATGTTGTGAACATATGCGAGTCACTTTCTGATGACTACTTGATAGTTCAGTGCGTCATGCATTACGTCTTAGAATTGAGGCTCCAAAACGTTTTGAACGTCACGGAACATATGAGATGTTCTAAGAGCTGAAATTGGATTTCAGGCTCGTGCCTATGTTGAGAGGTATGAGTCCTCCAACAAGATTCTTTGCCTGCAAGATAAAGGAGAATAGCTCAATCGGTGAGCATGTGCTTAGATTGTCTAGGTGCTACAATCACTTGAATTGAGTGGGAGTTAATCTTCCAGATAAGATAGTGATTAATGCAGTTCTCCAAGTCACTGCCACCAAGCTACTAGAGCTTCGTGATGAACTATAACATGCCAGGGATGGATAAGATGATCCCTGAGTTGTTCGTGATGTTTGACACCACGAAGGTAGAAATCAAGAAGGAGCATCAAGTGTTGATGTTTAAGTGAAAACCACTAGTTTCAAGAAGGGCAAGGGCAAGAAGGGAAAAACTTCAGGAATGGCAAGCCAGTTGCCGCTCTATTGAAGAAACCCAAGGTTGGGCCCAAACCCGAGACTAAGTGCTTCTGTTATGAGGTGAATGTTTGCTGAAGCGGAACAACCCTAGATACTTGGTAGATAAGAAGGCTGGCAATGTCGACAGTAGTATATTTGATATACGTGTTATTGATGTGTATCTTGCTGGTACTCCTAGTAGCACCCGGGTATTGGATACCAGTTCGGTTGCAAGTGTTAGCAACTCAAAATAAAAGCTACGGAATAAACGGAGGCTAGCTAAGTGAAAGGTGACGATGTGTGTTGGAAGTGTTTCCAAGGTTGATATGATCACCATCGCACGCTCTCTCTACCTTCGAGATTTGTGATAAACCTAAATAAATGTTATTTGGTGTTTGCGTTGAGCATGAATGTGATTAGATCATGTTTAGTGCAATACGGTTATTCATATAAGTTAGAGAATAATGGTTATTCTGTTTACATGAATAATGCCTTCAATGGTCATGCACCCACTGGGAATGGTTTATTGAATCTTGATCGTAGTAGTACACATGTTCATAACATTGGTACCAAAAGATACAAAGTTAATAATGATAGTACCACATACTTGTGGCATTGCCGCTAAATGTCATATTGGTATAAATCGCATGAAGAAACTCCATGCTGATGGATCTTTTGACTCACTCGATTTGGAATCGGTTGAGACATGAGAGCCATGCCTCTTGGGCAAGATGACTAAGACCCCGTCTTCCGGTATGATGGAGCGGGATAGTGCCTTATTGGAATTAATACATGTTGATGTATGAGGTCCAATGAGTGTTGAAACACAATGTGGATATCATTATTTTCTTTAACTTCACTGATGATTTGAGTAAATATGGGGATATTTGCTTAATGAAACACAAGTCTGAAACGTTTGAAAGGTTCAAGGAGTTTCAAAGCAAAGTTAAAGATCATCGTGACAAGAAGATAAAATGTCTACGATGTGATCGTGGACATGAATATCTAGGTTACGATTTTGGTATGCAATTTAAGACAATGTGGAAATTGTTTCACAACTCACGCCTCCTGGAACACCATAGTGTGATGGTGTGTACGAACGTCGTAGTCGTGCTCTATTGGATATAGTGCGTACTATAATGTCTCTTATCGTTTTGCCACTATCGTTATGGGGTTATGCATTAAAGACAAATCCATTCACTTTAATAGGGCACCATCTAAGTCTGTTGAGATGACACCGCGAGAATTATGGTTTGACAAAAGCCTAAGCTGTCATTTCTTAATGTTTGGGGCTGCGACGCTTATGTGAAAACGGGTTTTCACCTAATGAGCTCGAACCCAAAGCAGGAAAATGCATCTTCATAGAATACCCTAAGGAAACATTGGGTATACCTTCTATCTCATATCCAAGCGCAAAAGGTGTTTGTTGCTAAGAACGGGTCCTTTCTCGAGAAAGTGTTTCTCTCGAAAGAATTGAGTGGGAGGAAGATAGAACTTGATGAGGTGGTTGAACCTTTGTTTCAACCAGAGAGTAGCGCAACACAGAAAGATGTTTCTGTGGAGCCTACGTCAGTTGAAAAGGAAGTTAATGATGATGATCATGAAGGTTCGAATCAAGTCACTATCAAACCTCGTAGGTCGACAAGGACGCGTACTACTCCTGAGTAGTACGACAACCCTGTCTTGGAAGTCATGTTGTTGGACAACGATGAACCTACGAACTATGGAGAAGCAATGGTGGGCCCGGATTCCAAAAAATGGCTAGGAGCCATGAAATCCGAGAAAGGATCCATGTATGAAAACCAAGTATGGACTTTGGTAGACTTGCCCGTTGAACGACAGGTGGTTGAGTACAAATGGACCTTTGAGATGAACACACACGCTAATGGTGAAATGTCACCATTTATAAAGCTCGAGTAGTCACAAACAAGTTTCCGCCAAGTTCAAGGAGTTGACTGCGATGAGATCTTCTCATTCGTAGTGATGCTAAAAGTCTGTTTAAAATTATGTTAGCAGTTGCTGCATTTTTCGATTATGAAATCTGGCAGATGGATGCCAAAACAAGGCTTCCTTAATGGTTTCCATGAGGAAGAGTTGTAGGTGAGACAACCAGAAGGTTTTGTCAATCCTAAGGATGCTAAAAGGTATGCAAACTCCAGCGATCCTTCTATGGACTGGAGCAAGCATCTCGGAGTTGGAATATGATCTTTGATGAAGTGATCAAAGTTTTTGAGTTTATACAAAGTTTACAAGAAACTTGTATTTACAAGAAAGTGAGTGGGAGCACTATAGAATTTCTGATATGTATATGTGGTTGACATATGGTTGATCGGAAATGATGTAGAATTTCTGGAAAGCATAAAGGGTTGTTTGAAAAGGAGTTTTTCAAAGGAATACCTGGATAAAGCTATCTAATTGTTTGGCATCAAGATCTGTAGAGATAGATTAAGATGCTTGATGAGACTTTCAATGAGTACATACCTAGACAAGATTTTGAAAGTGTTCAAAATGGATCAGTCAAAGAAGGTGTTCCTGTGTGATTTGTAAGGTGTGGAGTTGAGTAAGATTCAAAGCTCGACCACGACAGAAGAAAGAGAAAGGACGAAGGTCGTCCCCTATGCCTTAGCCATAGGCTCTATATAGTATGACATGCTGTGTACCGCACCTGCGTGTGCCTTGCCATGAGTCTGTCAAGGGGTACAAGAGAGATCCATGAGTGGATCATTGGACAACGGTCGAAATTATCCTTAGAAACTGGAGGATTCAGGAAAAATTTCTCGATTATGGAGGTGATAAAGAGTTCGTCGTAAAGGGTTACGTTGATGCAAGCTTTAACACCAATCCAGATGACTCTTAGTAGAAATCCAGATACGTATAGTGGAGTAGCCATTTGGAATAGCTCCAAGTGGAGCGTGGGAGCAGTATCCACAGTATGACAAAGAAGTTTGCAAGGTACACACGGATCTGAATGTCGTAGACCCATTGACTAAAACCTCTTTCACGAGCAAAACATGATCAAACCCCAGAACTAATTGGGTGTTAATCACATGATGATATGATCACATGGTGATGTAAGTGTTAATCACATGGCGATGTGAACTAGATTATTGACTCTAGTGCAAGTGGGAGACTGTTGGAAATATGCCCTAGAGGCAATAATAAAGTGGTTATTATTATATTTCCTTGTTCATGATAATTGTCTATTGTTCATGCTATATTTGTATTAACCGGAAACCGTAATACATGTGTGAATACATAGACCGCAACACGTCCCTAGTGAGCCTCTAGTTGACTAGCTCGTTGATCAATAGATGGTCACGGTTTCATGGCCATGGACATTGGATGTCATTGATAACGGGATCACATCATTAGGAGAATGATGTGATGGACAAGACCCAATCCTAAGCATAGCACAAGATCGTGTAGTTCGTCTGCTAAAGCTTTTCTAATGTTAAGTATCATTTCCTTAGACCATGAGATTGTGCAACTCCCGGATACCATAGGAATACTTTGGGTGTGCCAACCTTCACAACGTAACTGGGTGGCTATAGAGGTATACTACGGGTATCCCCGAAAGTATCTGTTGGGTTGGCACGAATCGAGACTGGGATTTGTCGCTTCGTGTGACGGAGAGGTATCTCTGGGCCCACTTGGTAAGACATCATCATAATGAGCTCAATGTGACTAAGGAGTTAGCCACGAGATGATGTGTTACGGAACGAGTAAATAGACTTGTCGGTAACAAGATTGAACAAGGTATAGGAATACCGACGATCGAATCTCGGGCAAGTAACATACCGATGGACAAAGGGAATTGTATACGAGATTGATTGAATCCTCGACATCGTGGTTCATCTGATGAGATCATCATGGAGCATGTGGGAGCCAACATGGGTATCCAGATCCCGCTGTTGGTTATTGACCGGAGTGGTGTCTCGGTCATGTCTACATGCCTCCCAAACTCGTAGGGTCTACACACTTAAGGTTAGATGACGCTAGGGTTATATGGGAATAGTGTATGTGGTTACCAAAGGTTGTTCGGAGTCCCGGATGAGATCCTGGACGTCACGAGGAGTTTCAGAATGGTCCGGAGGTAAAGATTCATATATAGGAAGTGAGGTTTTGGTCACCGGAAGTGTTTCGGGCATCACCGGTAACGTACCGGGACCACCGGAAGGGTTCCGAGGGTCCACCGTGTGGGGCTACCGGCACCAGAGGGCTGCATGGGCCGAAGGTGGGAGGGAACCAGCCCCTAGGTGGGCTGGTGCGCCTCCCACAAGGGCCCAAGGCACAACTAAGGTGGGAGGAGGGCAAACCCTAGGTGCAGATGGGCCCTAGGCCCACCTTGGGCATCGCCCCTCCTCTCCCCTCTATTGGCCACCGCCCTAGGGTGGGAAACCTAGAGGCTACGCCCTCCCTCCCTCCTACTCCTATATATAGTGGAGGGTTTGGGGCTGCCAAGCACACAGATCTCTCTCTCTCTCTCTCTCTCTCTCTCTCTCTCTCTCTCTCTCTCGGCGCAGCCCTATCCCTCCTCCTCCTCGTCCTTCGTAGCGCTTGGCGAAGCCCTGCCGGAGTACCATGCAGCTCTACCGTCACCATGCCGTCGTGCTGTCGGAGCTCTCCCTCAACTTCTCATTCCTCCTTGCTGGATCAAGGCATAGGAGACGTCACCGGGCTGCACGTGTATTGAATGCGGTCGCGCCGTTGTTCGGCGCTTAGATTGGAATCCACCGCGATCTGAATCGCTGCGAGTACGACTCCACCAACCGCGTTCTTGTAATGCTTCCGCTTTGAGATCTTCAATGGTATGAAGATGCACTCCCCCACTCATTGCTGGTTTCTCCATAGATTGATCTTGGTGACACGTAGGAATTTTTTTGATTTACTACTACGTTCCCCAAAAACATCAACATAGTATCATCCGCAAACAAGAGATGAGAGATCATCGGGGCCTCCACGGCAAATAGTTACACCTTTTAGTTCCTCATTCATTACTGATTTGGAAATTAGGGCAGAGAGAGCATCAGCCACAAAGAGGAATAAAAAAGGAGACAAGCGGTCACTGATGAGGTCATCTATCATGGGTAGGGTCACAAAAATGACATCAAGGGCCCACATGTGGTCATTTATTATCATAAAAAAACTGAGGTAAAAATGCATTCCAGTGCATGTGAAGATTCACTCGGGCAATTCAAGTCACTTGGACCATTCAAGTCACTCGGGCGACAGAAGTTCAACGGTCCAGGAGATGTAGCGTCCGAGGGATTTGAAGCGACACTCTTGGCGCTATTAATTATGCGTTACTAGTAACACCCTACTTAATAGGCAGTTCTTGTAAGTTTCATTGATTAGCATTAATAGTCTAGTGATGGCACTCCGGTGGTGGTGGCACACTCTATATAAGACACCCTGGGTGCCAGAGTAGGGGTTCCGACCTCTTGTAATCCTTTACTCCCATAAGAAAACACCAAAGCCTCCGGGCTCGAGACATAGGGCTGTTACCACCTCCGAGTGGGGCCTGAACTCATACACATTCGAGTGAACGCCAGTGCCATAGCTAGACTTCGCCCCTCCGTTCGTACCCCTGGTATTATTGTTAGGCTAGTTCCCTTGACAGTTGACGCCCACCATGGGGCTGCGTGTCTAGCGAATTCTAGCGTAGGTGGAAGTTTCATTTTCCCGATCATTATGATGATACTCAGCGGCGAGATCCTTTTCGAGTCCCTCAGCTTCATCGCCGACGATTCGGCATGGCTGCAGGAAACACCGCTGGACACCGATGCATTGCCCGCCCGAGGGGCGGCGTATTTCAGTACGACGACGTTTGTGTTGGGGAACGTAGTAGTAATTAAAAAAATTCCTACGTATCACCAAGATCAATCTATGTGAAGCCAACAACGAGTAAGGGGTTTGAGCATCTTCATACCTTTGAAGATCGCTAAGCGGAAGCGTTACTATGAACGTGGTTGGTGGAGTCGTACTCGCAGCGATGCAGATCGCGGTGGATTCCGATCTAAGCACCGAACAACGACGCCTCCGCGTTCAACACATGTGCAGCCCGGTGATGTCTCCTACGCCTTGATCGAACAAGGAGGAAGGGGAGGTTGAGGGAGAGCTCCGGCAGCACCATGACGTGGTGATGGTGGAGCTGCGTGCTACTCCGGCACGGCTTCGCCAAGCGCTACGGAGGACGAGGAGGAGGAGGGGTAGGGCTGCGTCGAGGGAGATTGGTGTGCCCCAACACCCCCAAAGGCTCCACTATTTATAGGAGGAGGAGGAGGGGGCGCACCCCCTAGGGTTCCCACCCTAGGGCGGCCGCCAGCCCTAGATGGGCCCTGCGGCCGGCGGCCAAGAGAGGCGAGAGGGGGAGGCGCCCTAGGGTGGGCCTAGGGCCCATCTGCGCTAGGGTTTGCCCCCCTTGCTCCTTTGTTGTGCCTTAGGCATGGTGGGAGGCACACCAGCCCACCCAGGGGCTGGTTCCCTCCCACTTTTGGCCCATGCAGGCCTCTGGTGCCGGTGGCCCCTCACGGTGGACCCCTGGAACCCTTCCGGTGGTCCGAGTACATTACCGGTGACGCCCGAAACACTTTCGGCGACCAAATCCTCACTTCCTATATATGAATCTTTACCTCCAGAGCTCCTCATGATGTTCGGGATATCATCCGGGACTCCAAACAATCTTCAGTAACCACGTACACTATTCCCATATAACCCTAGCATCATCGAACCTTAAGTGTGTAGACCCTACAAGTTCGGGAAGCATGCAGACATGACCGAGACACCTCTCCGGCCAAAAACCAATAGCGGGATCTGGATACCCGTATTGGCTCCCACATGTTCCACGATGATCTCATCGGATGAACCACCATGTCAGGGATTCAATTAATCCCGAATACAATTCCCTTTGTCCATCGGTATGTTACTTGCCCGAGATTCGATCGTCGATACCCCTATACCTTGTTCAATCTCGTTACCGGCAAGTCTCTTTACTCGTTCCGTAACACATGATCCCGTGACTAACTCCTTAGTCACATTGAGCTCATTATGATGATGTATTACCGAGTGGGCCCAGAGATACCTCTTTGTAACACGGAGTGACAAATCCCAGTCTCGATTCGTGACAACCCAACAGACACTTTCGGAGACACCTGTAGTGCACCTTTTTAGTCACCCAGTTACGTTGTGACATTTGATACACCCAAAGCATTCCTACGGTATCCGGGAGTTGCACAATCTCATGGTCTAAAGAAATGATACTTGACATTAGAAAAGCTCTAGCAGACGAACTACACGATCTTGTGCTATGCTTAGGATTGGTTCTTGTCCATCACATCATTCTCCTAATTATGTGATCCCGTTATCAATGACATCCAATGTCCATGGCCATGAAACCGTGACCATCTATTGATCAACGAGCTAGTCAACTAGAGGCTCACTAGGGACATGGTATGGTCTAATGTATTAACACATGTATTACGGTTTCCGGTTAATACAATTATAGCATGAACAATAGACAACTATCATGAACAAGGAAATATAATAATAACCATTTTATTATTGCCTCTAGGGCATATTTCCAACAGTCTCCCACTTGCACTAGAGTCAATAATCTAGTTCACATCACCATGTGATTTACATTGTTATGAATCTAACACCCAATGAGTTCTGGGGTTCGATCATGCTTTGCATGTGAAAGAGGTTTTAGTCAACGGGTCTGTGACATTCAGATTTGTGTGTACTTTGCAAATCTCTACTATAGACACTGCTACCACGCTTCACTTGGAGCTATTCCAGATGGCTACTCCACTATACATATCTGAATTGCTACTAAGAGTCATCCGGATTGGTGTTAAAGCTTGCATCGACGTTACCCTTTACGACGAACTCTTTATCACCTCTATAATCGAGAAATATTTCCTGATTCCTCTAGTTACTAAGGATAATTTTGACCGCTGTCCAGTGATCCACTCCTGGATCACTCTTGTACCCCTTGAAAGACTCATGGCAAGGGACACACAGGTGCGGTACACAACATGGCATACTATATAGAGCCTATGGCTGAGGCATAGGGGACGACCTTCGTCCTTTCTCTTTCTTCTGCCGTGGTCGAGCTTTGAGTCTTACTCAACTCCACACCTTACAAATCAGGTAAGAACTCCTTCTTTGACTGATCCATTTTGAACTCTTTCAAAATCTTGTCCAGGTATGTACTCATTGAAAGTCTCATCAAGCATCTCAATATATCTCTATATATCTTGATGCCCAACAATTAGATAGTTTTATCCAGGTCTTCCTTTGAAAAACTCCTTTTCAAACAACCCTTTATGCTTTCTAGAAATTCTACATCATTTCCGTTCAACAATATGTCAACCACATATACATATCAAAAATTATATAGTGCTCCCACTCACTTTCTTGTAAATACAAGTTTCTCGTAAACTTTGTATAAACTCAAAAACTTTGATCACCTCATCAAAGCATATATTCCAACTCCGAGATGCTTGCTCTAGTCCATAGAAAGATTGCCGGAGCTTGCATACCTTTTAGCATCCTTAGGATCGACAAAACTTTCCGGTTGTATCATATACAACCTTTCCTTACGAAAACCGTTAAGGAAAGTATGTTTTGACATCCATCTGCCAAATCTCATAACCGAAAAATGTAGTAACTTCTAACATAATTTCAACAGCTTTTAGCATCGCTATGGGTGAGAAAATCTCATCGTAGTCAACTCCTTGAACTTGGCAGAAACTTCCTTGCGACAAGTCGAGCTTTATAAATGGTGACATTCACCATCAGCGTTCATCTTCATCTTAAAGGTCCATTTGTACTTAACGACATGCCGTTCAACGGGCAAGTCTAACAAAGTTGTAACAGCCCGGGACCAACACTCCAGAAGATTCTAGAAGATTCCCCTTTCTTTCCATTCTCATCTGTGTTTCGTTTGGTTGTTGCATTCATCATCACATCATTCGCATCATCTGCATAGCATCGTCACCCGTTTTCAAAAACTTGCATCCGTTCGTAGTTGCCGGTTCTCTCCGTTTTGTCGTTGACCGTTTCGACACCAACCACACATGCACGCGCCCGCGACATCATAAAAAAACCCTTTTAAGGCACGCATAAAACTTTCTCGGGTTGGGTCGAAACATGTCATGCGGTCTTATTATAGTGTAGGTAGACCGCCGGCCAAATTTTGTCGCATTTCGAGGTCGTTTGATATCCTATCGGTCAGACATAGCAGTGCGGTCATCGGTTATTCGTCGGACGTTTGTCGGTGTTTTAAAACCCTCGTGTCACAGGCCACTATTCTCTCTCTCTCTTCTTAGCCTTAGCCCACTCCACACACAGCCACCACTCTTGCCCTGATCCGGCCACCCGTTTACCATCGCACGGCCGAAATTGGCTCCGAAAACCATCTTCCCTAGCCCCTAAAACTATAAATAGATCCCCTTCCCTACCTAATTTGGTAGCTAACCCTAATTCCCCTCGAAACCCGTGCCAAACCTCCCCCAGCCGCGCCAGCCTCCTCCCTTCAGCCGCCGGGCCTGCCCAGGCCCATCTGACGCCACCCGGGCCTGATCTGGGCCGAGCGCCGCCGGCGTCGCTCCCTGCGAGCGCCCGCTCCTCCCGCAGCCTCCCCGAGCTCCCGCAGCTCCCTGTGCAGCCCCGCACCCGGCCTCGCCGTCGCCGGTCGCCGGAGCCCCGAGGGCGCCGCCTCGCCAAAAACCTCGTCGCCGCTTCCTCCCTTCCTCTCTTCTTCCTTCCCTGCCCCTCTCTCTCACGTCACCCTCTCTCTCTCTCTCGCAGGAGCTTGCCGTCATCCCGTTGCGCGCCGCCGGCCGCCTCCAGTCGCCGGATCCGGTGGCCCTCGGCCGGATCTATCGATCCCCGGGGTCGCCGCCCTGCCTCCCCTCGCCGGACGTGGCCAGCCGCCGGCATCGCCCCGGCCTCCCCTCGATCCAGGCGGGATCGGGAGAGGAGGACGACGACCTCGCTCCGCTCGCCTGTTGCCGCCAGTGCCCGCGTGGGCCGGCCCCTCGTTTGCGCGGCCCAGCCGCTTCCTACCGAATGGGCCAAGGCCCACGAGGTGAGCAGCCCCCCTACGCCGTTTTCTTTTTTTCCTATAGGCCCGTTGCATTTTTCTTTAGTTCAGTAAATTGCATATTTTAAAACGTTAATAGATAAAAAACCGTACATCGGAATAAAATGTTTTATATATGTAAAGTGCTTAGAAAAGTGTGTAGATTAATTATATTCCATTTTCATCCATGTCCAAAATACTTAAACTTGTTGTTTGCATCATTCGCATAAATGCCATATTTTGCATTGCACATATATATATAACCATGCCTCGAATTAATCAAACCCGATATGAAATAAATGTGCGGATTATTTATATATCGCATTTTTAGGCATGATAAAATATTGGGGTGATTGTCGCATTTAATTTCTTGAATTACTCGTTAAACGGTTTATGTCATAACTTGCATAATTAAATATGACATATTTTCCTACTTGAACCTATGCATATTATATATGTTATCGGGGTAGAAAAATTTATATATTTTATCTGTGCATTTAGTTTTTTAATTTTATCATTTTTGTGTGCATGTCATTTTTTTTGTGATGCCGTTTTGTCTTTTTCGTGTGCTTTAATAGATGCATCATAGCAAATAATTTAGTACATGAGATATGCCCTTTGATATGTGTCCTAGCCCCTGGACATTTTGTTTGCCATGATAATGCATGTTTAGGTGTTATTTTCTTGTTGACAACTTGCTATCAAAATACTGTTGTTTTGAGGGTCCAAAATATTCCAAGTCTGGAATCTGTAATATTTTGTTGCTGCCTTGCCATGTGTTTTGCTAGTGATCTAGAACCCTTTTGTGATAGGTGTAATGGAGTTATTTCTAATAGATAATGTCCTCTAGCATGCTGTTAAGTTTCATGCCATAATATGACCTCTAGCATATAGTTTTACTGCTGTCAATTTTCCTTCATGATAAAAACTGCACTGTCAAAAAACTGCTATTTTCACCAAGTCTGAAACTGTTTTCAAGTAGCCTTATTGTGAGCTTCCTACCATGTGATCCATGCATGTTTTGAAAATGATATGTGGAGATGAAATGAAGTGTGTGTTATATGCTACTGACCCATGTTTAGTTTGTGCATTTTAGAATCTTATAGCTTGTTGTTTTCATGCGTGCAAAATGCTAAGTTGTTGTTTTGGGCAGATTTCAACTAAAACTTGTGTTGATTGTATTTGGTGAACCGTAGCTCCGTTTTGAACATGTTGCATATGAGACTTGCTTAGAATCTCATGTAGTTTTATAATAACTTGTTGCATTCATGATTTGAAATGTTTGAGATTGCACTTTTCCATGCATTTGCATTCGTGACATGTGCATCTTGTGTTGCTCATATCTTTTAGGTCGTAGCTCCGTTTGAGATGTTCCATATATGTAAATAGACTAGAATGACGTGTAGAATTGCATGGTATACTTTATTCTGTTGTTTAAAAAATATAAAATATGATTAGTTCAGATCTGGACCAATTTCAAAATTAACATATGAGGTCGTTTCGGAAATACTATAAGTTGTTTTCGACCTCATTTAAGATGCCTAGATAGTGTAGTTTACTTATGCTTCACCTCTTGCCATGCCTAACAACATTTAACATTGATGAGTACCTAACGAGAGTGAACTAAATAATTCGAACGTGGAGTTTTGTCAATAGGCAACTCATTGCTTATTGAACTTCACTTAATATGTAGTAGTTGTTTGTTGTACTTGCCATGCCATGCCATGCGTTGCATATTAAACCGGACATGCATCATATTTGTTTGCGCATCATGTCATGCATATGTTGTGATGTATTTTATTTTGATTGTTTGTTTCGGATTTCTTCTTCTAGATAGAGTTCCGAAAGCATTCGGAGTGTGAGGATTCGTTCGACTACGTTGGCCCGTCTTCTTCATGGACTCGTTCTTCTTCCATGCGGGATATCAGGCAAGATGACACATTTCCCTGGATACCACTACTATCATTGCCATGCTAGTTGTCTCGTTTTTATCGTTATGTCTCGCTACCTACCACTTGTTTGTCAAGCCTCCCAACATTGCCATGAAAAGCCTCTAACCCTCCACCTTCCCAGCAAACCTTTGTTTGGCTATGTTACCGCTTGCTCAACCCTTCTTATAGCGTTTCTAGCTGCAGGTGGAATTTGCTTCCATGTGACAACATGGACATTCTTTTGTTATCACAATATTATTGCTATTTAATTTAATGCACTTATACATTTGGTAAAGGGTGGAAGGCTTGGCCTTTTGCTCGGTGTTTTGTTCCACTCTTGCCACCCTAGTTACTTGTGAACCGATGTTATGTTCCATAATTGAGCGCTTCTAACATGCTTGGGGTTGTTATGAGGACCCCCTTGATTTTAGTTTTAGGATAAAGCTTGTCTGGCAAGGCCCAACATTGGTACTACATTTGCCTAATAACTAATAAAATTGCATAGGGACCCGACGGCACCCGCGGATATTTAATCAACCCCCGGGCCAGTGCTCCTCATCAGTGTTGGTGCAAAACTAGAGCACTGTGCGGGGCCAACCCGAGGCAACTCAGGAGATTTCTATTAGGCCACCGTACACTAGCTTATCTGCCGTGTCCTAAGAACGAGATACGTGGCTCCTATCGGGATTGTCGACACGTCAAGAGGCCTTGCTGGATTTGTTTTACCTTTCTCGAATGTCTTGAGTGAGGAACTCTGATCTTCTTCGGGCTATCTCGAGGTGTCGGATTTCCTTTGGAATTGCCTAGGATGATCACGAGATCCGTGGTCGAGGTTATTCCCGCTGCGTGTGGTTAATTTTTGATGAACGAGTTGGAGCACCCCTGTAGGGTTAAATCTTTTCGAGAAGTCATGCCCGCGGTTATGTGGCAAACTTGGATATTTTGTTTAACACCCGGTCATAGCAAACTTGAAGTAAACTCAAATAAAATACACCAACTGTGTGCGTAACCGTGACTGTCTCTTTTTGTGAGTTCTTATCCGAAAGAGAACACGGTGGGGTTATGTTTGACGTAAGTAGGTGTTCAGGATCAGTTAGTAATCATTGCTAGTTCTCGTCCGTTATGCGTAGACCACCATACTTTATTTTCTGTATTCGTAAGTTAGCCACTCAAATAAATGCTTAGTCGCTTGATGTAGCCTCACCACTTAACCATACCTCACCTATTAAGCTTTAATAGTCTTGATACCCTTGGAAATGAGATTGCTGAGTCCCCGTGGCTCATAGATTACTACAACAATAGTTGCAGGTACAGGTAATGCGATGATTTGACATGAGAGCGTTGCTTGTTTGATTTGGAGTTCTTCTTCTTCATCAATCTAGGATGGGTTCCAGGTGGCAGCCTGGGATAGCAAGGATGGATGTCATTTTATCGTTTTATTTCGTCCGTAGTCAGACCCTGCTCTTCTGTATGATGTTTGAGTATGTTTTTGTATTGATGTGACTCTGATGTAGCTTGTGGCGAGTGTAAGCCAATTCTATATACTCTTCTCTTCTATACATGTACTTGCAATGATATCCATTCTTGCAACACGACGAGATGCGCTTCTATCCCTGTCGAGGCCCTCGTGCCAAAATAAGGATAGGACCCCATCTTGGGCGTGAAAAAAGTCCATACTTGGTTTTCATACATGGATCCTTTCTCGGACTTCATGGCTCGTAGCCATTTGTTGGAATCCGGGCCCACCATCGCTACTCCATAGTCGTAGGTTCATCGTTGTCCAACAACATGACCTCCAAGACAGGGTTGTCGTACCACTTAGGAGCAGTATGCGTCCTTGTCGACCTATGAGGTTCGATAGTAACTTGATCTGAAGCTTCATGATCATCATCATTAACTTCCTCTTCAACTGACGTAGGCTCCACAGAAACATCTTTATGTGATGCACTACTCTCTGGTTGAAACAAAGGTTCAGCAACCTCATCAAGTTCTATCTTCCTTCCTCTCAATTCTGTCGAGAGCAACTCTTTCTCGAGAAAGGTCCCTGTTTTAGCAACGAACTCTTTGCACTCGATCTGAGATAGAAGGTATACCCAACTGTTCTTAGGGTATCCTATGAAGTTGCACCTTTCCGCTTTGGGTTCGAACTTATCAGACATAAGTGTCGCATTCCCAAACTCTGAGAAATGACCGCTTAGGTTTCTATCAAACTATTATTCATTCGGTGTCATCTCAATGGATTTAGATGGTTCCCTATTTAAAGTGAATGTAGTTGTCTCTAATTCATAACCCCCAAAACGATAGTGGCAAAACGATAAGAGACATCATAGTACGCACCATATCCAATAGAGCACGACTACGACGTTCGGACACACCATCACACTATGGTGTTCCAGGTGGCGTGAGTTTTGAAACAACTTCCACATTGTCTTAAGTTTTATACCAAACTCGTAACTCAGATCTTCACCTCCACGATCATATCGTAGACATTTTTATCTTCTTGGCACGATGATCTCAAACTTCACTCTGAATTTTCTTGAACTCTTCAAACCTTTCAGACTTGTGTTTCATTAAGTAAATATGCTCATATCTACTCAAATCATCAGTGAAGGTAAGAAAATAATGATATCCACTGCACGCTACAACACTCATTGGACCGCATACATCAACATGTATTGTTTTCAATAAGTTACTAGCCCGCTCCATCATACCGAAAACGGGGTCTTTAGTCATCTTGCCCAGGAGGCATGGTCCGCATGTCTCAACCGATTCGAAATCGAATGAGTCCAAAGATCCATCAGCATGGAGTTTCTTCATGCGATTTATACCAATATGACATTTAGCGGCAGTGCCACAAGTATGTGATACTATCATTATTAACTTTGTATCTTTTGGTACCAATGTTATGAACATGTGTATTACTACGATCAAGATTCAATAAACCATTATTCATAGGGTGCATGACCGTTGAAGGCATTACTCATGTAAACAAAATAACCATTATTCTCTAACTTAAATGAATAACCATATTGCACTAAACACGATCTAATCACATTCATGCTCAACGCAAACACCAAATAACATTTATTTAGGTTTATCAGTAACCCCGAAGGTAGAGAGAGCGTGAGATGGTGATTACATCAACCTTGGAAACACTTCCAACACATCGTCACCTTACACTTAGCTAGCCTCCGTTTATTTCGTAGCTTTTATTTTGAGTTGCTAACATTTAGCAACCGAACCGGTATCCAATACCCAGGTGCTACTAGGAGTACTCGCAAGGTACACATCATTAGCACGTATATCAAATATACTTCTATCGACGTTGCCAGCCTTCTTATGTACCAAGTATCTAGGGTTGTTCCGCTTCAGCGACCGCTCTCCTCATAATCGAAGCACTTAGTCTCGGGTTTGGGTTCAACTTTTGGTTGCTTCGCTAGAGCAACAACTGACTTTCTATCCATGAAGTTTCCCTCCTTGCTCTTGCCCTTCTCAAAACTAGTGGTTTGACTAACCATCAACACTTGACGCTCCTTCTTGATTTCTACCTTCGCGGTGTCAAACATGGTGAACAGCTCAGGGATCATTATTTCTATCCCTGTAATTTTATAGTTCATCACCAAGTTCTAGTAGCTTAGTGACAATGAGTTGGAGAACTATATCAATCGTTATCTTATCTGGAAGATCAACTCCCACTCGATTCAAGCGATTGTAGTACCCAGACATTTTGAGCACATGCTCACCGATTGAGCTATTCTCCTTCATCATGCAGGCAAAGAATCTTGTTGGAGGTCTCATACCTCTCAACTTGGGCACGAGCCTAAGATCCCAATTTCAGCTCTTAGAACATCTCATATGTTCTGTGACGTTCAAAACGTTTTGGAGCCTCAATTCTAAGCCGTAATGCATGACGCACTGAACTATCAAGTAGTCATCATAATGTGCCTGTCAAATGTTCACAACATCTACAGACGACGCTTGAGGGGGTGGCGCACCGAGCGGTGCAGCAATGAGGACAATCCCAGAGCACGGGCCCATTTCGCATTATTGCTGCCATCATATTTCAACTTACTTTTCTCTAGGAACGTATCAATAAAACAGGGGAGCTACAACGCGAGCTATCTACAACATAATTTGCAAAGAAACTTTAGACTATGTTCATGACAATTAAGTTCATCTAATCAAATTATTTAATGAACTCCCACTCAGATAGACATCCCTCTAGTCATCTAAGTGATACATGATCCATATCGACTAGGCCATGTCCGATCATCACGTGAGACGGACTAGTCATCAATGGTGAACCTCTCCATGTTGATCGCATCTACTATATGACTCATGTTCGACCTTTCGGTCTCTCGTGTTCCGAGGCCATGTCTATACATGCTAGGCTCGTCAAGTCAACCTAAGTGTTTCGTGTGTGTAAATCTGGCTTACACCCATTGTATGCGAACATTAAAATCTATCACACCCAATCACGTGGTGCTTCGAAACAACGATCTTTCGCAATGGTGCACACTTGGGGGGAACACATTTCTTGAAATTTTAGTGAGGGATCATCTTATTTATGCTACCGTCGTTCTAAGAAAATAAGATGTAAGAACATGATAAACATCACATGCAAATCATAAAGTGACATGATATGGACAATATCATCTTGCGCCTTTGATCTCCATCTTTGGGGTGCGGTATGATCACCATCGTCACCGGCACGACACCATGATCTCTATCATCATGATCTCCATCATCGTGTCTTCATGAAGTTGTCTCACAAACTATTACTTCTACCACTATGGCGAACGCTTAGCAATAAAGTGAATTAATTACATGGCGTTTTTGATCGACTCGCAGGTCATACAGTAAATTAAGACAACTCGTATGGCTCCTACCTGTTGTCATACTCATCGACATGCAAGTCATGATTCCTATTACAAGAACATGATCAATCTCATACATCACATATATTTCATCACATTCCTTTTGGCCATATCACATCACATAGCATACCCTACAAAAACAAGTTAGACGTCCTCTAATTGTTGTTGCAAGTTTTACATGGCTGCTATAGGTTTCTAGCAAGAACGTTTCTTACCTGCATAAAAGCCACAACGGTGATATGCCAATTGCTATTTACCCTTCATAAGGACCCTCTTCATCAAATCCGATCTGACTAAAGTGGGAGAGACAGACAGCCGCTAGCCACCTTATGCAACAAGTGCATGTCAGGCGGTGGAACCTGTCTCACGTAAGAGTACGTGTAAAGTTGGACCGGGCCGCTTCATCCCACAATGCCGTTGAATCAAGATAAGACTAGTAATGACAAGCAAATTGAACAAATCATCGCCCACAACTACTTGTGTTCTACTCGTGCATAGAATCTACGCATATACCTAGCTCTGATACCACTGTTGGGGAACGTAGTAGTAATTCAAAAATTTCCTACGTCTCACCAAGATCAATCTATGTGAAGCCAGCAACGAGTAAGGGGTTTGAGAATCTTCATACCTTTGAAGATCGCTAAGCGGAAGCGTTACTATGAACGCGGTTGGTGGAGTCGTAGTCGAAACGATTCAGATCGCGGTGGATTCCGATCTAAGCACCGAACAACGACGCCTCCACATTCAACACATGTGCAGCCCGGTGACGTCTCCTATGCCTTGATCCAACAAGGAGGAAGGAGAGGTTGAGGGAGAGCTCCGGCAGCACGACGGTGTGGTGACGGTAGAGCTGCGTGGTACTCCGGCAAGGCTTCGCCAAGCGCTACAGAGGACGAGGAGGAGGAGGGGTAGGGCTGCGTCGAGGGAGATTGGTGTGCCCCAACAGCCCCAAAGGCTCCACAATTTATAGGAGGAGGAGGAGGGGGGAGCATCCCCTAGGGTTCCCACCCTAGGGCGGAGGCCAGCCCTAGATGGCCCTTGGGGCCGGCAGCCAAGAGAGGGGAGAGGGGGAGGCGCCTTAGGGTGGGCCTAGGGGCCATCTACGCTAGGGTGTGGCCCCCTTGCTCCTTTGTTGTGCCTTGGGCCTGTGGGAGGTGCACCAGCCCACCCAGGGGCTGGTTCCCTCCCACTTTCGGCCCATGCAGGCCTCTGGTGCCAGTGGCCCCTCACGGTGGACCCCCGGAACCCTTCCGGTGGTCCCGGTACGTTACCGGTGACGCCCGAAACACTTTCGGCGACCAAATCCTCACTTCCTATATATGAATCTTTACCTCCGGACAATTCCGGAGCTCTTCATGATGTCCGGGATCTCATCCGGGACTCTGAACAACCTTGGGTAACCACGTACACTATTCCCATATAATCCTAGCGTCATCGAACCTTAAGTGTGTAGACCCTACGGGTTCGGGAAGCATGCAGACATGACCGAGACAACTCTCCGGCCAATAACCAATAGAGGGATCTTGATACCCATATTGGCTCCCACATGTTCCACAATGATCTCATCGGATGAACCACAATATCGGGGATTCAATTAATCCTGTATACAATTCCCTTTGACCATCAGTATGTTA
This sequence comes from Hordeum marinum, assembly GCA_022496015.1. NCBI lineage: Eukaryota > Viridiplantae > Streptophyta > Magnoliopsida > Poales > Poaceae > Hordeum > Hordeum marinum. Next base: position 384,580,384 of record CM039677.1, on the reverse strand, counting down.
CTTGCCCGAGATTCGACCATCGGTATCCCTATACCTTGTTCAATCTCGTTATCGGCAAGTCTCTTTACTCGTTATGCAACACATGATCTCGTGACTAACTCCTTAGTTACATTGAGCTCATTATGATGATGTATTACCGAGTGGGCCCAGAGATACCTCTCCGTCACACGGAGTGACAAATCCTAGTCTCGATTCGTGCCAACCCAACAGACACTTTCGGAGACACCTGTAGTGCACCTTTATAGTCACTCAGTTACGTTGTGACGTTTGATACACCCAAAGCATTCTTACGGTATCCGGGAGTTGCACAATCTCATGGTCTAAGGAAATGATACTTGACATTAGAAAAGCTCTAGCAGACGAACTACACGATCTTGTGCTATGCTTAGGATTGGGTCTTGTCCATCACATCATTCTCCTAATGATGTGATCCCGTTATCAACGACATCCAATGTCCATGGTCAAGAAACCATGACCCTCTATTGATCAACGAGCTAGTCAACTAGAGGCTCACTAGGGACATGGTGTGGTCTATGTATTCACACATGTATTACGGTTTCCGGTTAATACAATTATAGCATGAACAATAGACAACTATCATGAACAAAGAAATATAATAATAACCATTTTATTAATTCCTCTAGGGCATATTTCCAACAGTTTGGAGTTCTTCTCCGACAACCGTCCACGCCATATCAATCGACATCCCCTTCTCCCGCTGTGGCGCATCGCAAACGCTCTTGGCGTTCGCGTCTGTAGTGTTGGATCAAGCATGTCGTAGCGTTCCAGGCTGCAGTGGGGCAAGTGGCCATTCTCGACGCCGACGAGTCCGTCCATAGCCTCTTCCCTTCCTCAGGTGACGAATCCTTTGAACCATCCGGGTGCGAGAGCAGCGGGGATGCAGTGAAGGTTATGATGGCCGGCTCGGCCCGAGATGCTCCTCCTCCCGGATATTCCACGGAGGCGCACACAAACGAGAAGATGACCGCACCGATGCCTACGTTCCCCGACCCCTCAGTTGAGAGAAGCGGGAGGAGATCAAGCATAGGAACGATGAAGTTCTTCTCACTCCTATCATGGGGAATACCCCTAACGAGTTGGCTCTGGAGGCCGCGTGCCAGGCCACCCTGGCTGAACGCGAATGTCTCGAGCGACTTCAACAGGCACTCGATGAACGGGAGGCAAGGGAACGCCCCAGTTCCAACCACAGCCATCGTCAAATTTTCCCGAAAACCGGTCATACACCATCCCGGTTATGCACACGCTATTGTTGAACCTAGCCGCGGCCACTCGGATCGCCGATTCAATTCAGCCGTTTGATTTAATCACTGGTGAAGGTATTCGGCAGATCGAGGCTTTGCTGAAGACTGCAATGCAGCAAAACTCCGAGGTATCGCAATCTCATCAATGTATTCACATCAAATCTGTTCGGGCAGAGACAGACCAATCAACTCATAGTCCTCTCGCGCCAAGGAAAGACCGGCAAACTCCTCCTCATCTGAGAGGCCCGTACAGAGGGCGCTGACGCGACAACCCCAACGTTGGTCGGACGCCCCCTCCAACGGGCGGCTCGTATGACCAAAGTCCCTATGATGGCGGTCGGCCTAACACAAGAGATCGTGAGCAAAGCCCTATCGGACATAGGGGCTATGGAGGTAATGGCCAGAGACCCCCGCAGTTCAACTCCAGGTCCGTCATCACTCGGCAAGTGGTTGATCGAAACAGAGACAACAGAGACCGAGTGAGCGGCTGGGGTGCTTCTGGCCTCATATGCTTTAGCACATACATCCAGGAGGCTAAGATACCTCCCAATTATTGGTTAGCAACGGGAATTGGAAAATTTAACGGCGAAACAAAGACGGAAACCTGGCTAGAAGACTACCGAGTCGCAGTTCAGATTGGCGGTGGCAACAATTTCGTTGTAGTGAAGCACTTTCCACTCATATTGGAAGGGTCCGCGCGATCATGTATGAACCAATTACCCGCTAGCTGCATCTACTGCTGGGAAGATCTAGCCCGAGTGTTCTTCAAGAACTTCAAGGGCACATACAAGCGCCCGGGAGGTTTGACAGAACTAGAGCACTGCTTCTAGAAGAGCAATGAGACTCTCCGTGAGTACAGCCGGCGGTGGACGATGCTGCATAACACCGTGGAAAACATGACTGATCATCAGGCCGTGTGCGCCTTCAAGGTAGGCACTCAGTATCGAGAGTCAATCCTGAAGTTTGGTCGAATTGGGGATCTGTCCCTCAGTCGGTCCATGGAAATCGTGAACAAGTATGCCAACGGCGAGGAAGAAGACCGTCTCCGTAGCGGCAAAGGATGAACTGGCAACACCCCTCAATCGGGGGCAACACTGGGAAGAAGCAGCAAAAGCGCAAGGCCGATGCCTTAGGTAAGGCAGAGGTTGCGGCCGTCTCAGGACAGGGCTAAGGCAATACCAAGACAAAGAAAAAGAAGAAAGAGTGGACTCCCAAGAAGAGTTCCGACTCTAAATCCGACATTCTTCATCATCCTTGCCAGGTTCATACCAAGACGGGTGAAGAAGGCAACGTTGTGCTCCCAAGCACACCGGTCGGGAATGACGCCTGCTCAAGCAAGCAATGGGTAAGGATCCTTTGGCTGAGATAGATGATGCCGAGGAAGACGATGTTTCTCCCGAGTACCCACAAGTTGAGAAAGTCCTTATGATCTTCGCTGATGTCGAAAGCAAGAGATAGTTGAAAGTTGTCAATCGGGAAGTCAACATGGCGGTTCCGACTGCCACTAAATTCCTTGATTGGACAAAAACTCTAGTTACTTTTGATCAATCCGATCATCCGCCTCACATAGCTACCCTCGGGAGGCAGGCACTGGTCATTGACCCCGCTGTGAACGGCGTCCGACTGCGTAAAGTCTTGATGGACGGTGGCAACAGACTTAACATAATCTACGCCGACACGCTCAAGGTGATGGGCATCCCGATGTCCCTATTAAGCAAGAGCAACATGCATTTTCATGGGATTGTTACTGGGAAGAAGGTAGAGTCACTCGGTCGGATTTGTCTGGACGTTGTATTTGAGAGCGAGAAGAACTTCCGGAAGGAACGGTTAACTTTTGAGGTGGTGGATTTTTGCAGCGCATATCATTCCATCCTGGGTAGACCCGCTTACGCGTGTTTCATGGCCAGACCATGCTACGTATATCTCAAGTTAAAGATGCCAGGGAAGAATGGGGTGATCATTGTGACCGGTGACCGAAAGGTAGCCGAGGAGTGCCTCCAGCAGGGCTCCAAAATTGCCAACGAGCAGGTGCTCGCAGTAGAGCTCGAAGGATACAAGAAAGAGGTGGACGCCGCCGACCTACTGATATGTCTCCAACGTATCTATAATTGTTGATTGTTCCATGCTATTATATTATCTATTTTGGATGTTTTATATGCATTAATATGCTATTTTATATTATTTTGGGACTAACCTATTAATCTAGAGTCTAGTGCCAATTTCTGTTTTTTCCTTGTTTTTGAGTTTTGCAGATACGGAATATTAAACGGAGTCCAAAAGGAATAAAACCTCTGGCATGATTTTTTCTGGAAAATATGGAAGCCACAAGACTTGAGAACCAAGGTAGAGGAGCTTCCACGGGGCCACAAGCCCGCTTGCCGCGACCAGGGGCACCCGCGCCGGGCAGGCTTGTGGGCCCCTGGCAACTCCCCTAACCCTAATATTCAGCCTATAAATACCCAAATATTCCATCATTATCAAAACGAGCCATGAAAACACTTCTCCGCCGCCAGAAGCCTCTGTTCCCGAGAGATCCAATCTTGGAGCCTTTTCCGGTAATCTGTTGGAGGGGGATTCGATCACGGAGGGCATCTACATCAACTCCATTGCGCCTCCGATGATGGGTGAGTAGTTCACCATAGACCTATGATTCCATACCTAGTAGCTAGATGTCTTCTTCTCTCTCTTTGCTTCTCAATACCATGGTCTTCATGATCTTCATGGAGATCTATCCGATGTAATACTCTTTTGCGGTGTGTTTGTCGAGATCCGATGAATTATGGGTTTATGTTCAGATTATCCATGAATATTATTTGATTCTTTCCTGAATTCTTATATGCATGATTTCATATCTTTGCAAGTCTCTTCGAATTATTGGTTTGGTTTGGCCAACTAGATTGGTAATTCTTGCAATACGAGAAGTGCTTAGTTTTGGGTTCAATCTTGCGGTGTCCTCACCTAGTGACATAGTAGGGGTAGCGAGGCACGTATTGTATTGTTGCCATCAAGGGTAAGAAGATGGGGTTTTCATCATATTGCTTGATTTTATCCCTCTACATCATGTCATCTTGCTTAATCCATTACTCTGTTCTTCATGAACTTAATACTCTAGATGCAGGCAGGAGTCGGTCGATGTGTGGAGTAATAGTAGTAGATGCAGAACCGTTTCGGTCTACTTGTCACGGACGTGATGCCTATATGCATAATCATTGCCTTGGATATCTTCATAATTATTCGCATTTATATCAATTGCTCGACAGTAATTTGTTCACCCACCGTAATACTTGCCATCATGAGAGAAGCCATCTAGTGAAACCTATGTCCCCCAGGTCTATTTTCCATATTATATTTTCAGATCTAAAACCAAAAACACAAAAAATACTTGTTGCATTGTTTTTACTTTTAGTTTTACTTCACGTTCAAGCATCTTATTATATCTATGTCTACTAGATCTCATCCTTGCAAGTAACCATGAAGGGATTGACAACCCCTTTATAGCGTTGGGTGCAAGAGTTTGAGTCCTTTTGAAGGTATGTATATTGGTGGCTCGCTTGTATCTCCTACTGGATTGATACCTTGGTTCTCAAAAACTGAGGGAAATACTTATCTACTTTGCTACATCAAACCGTTCCTCTTCACGAGAAACCAATGCATGCTCGAAAACTAGCAAGAAGGATTTCTGGCACCGTTACTGGGGAGATACATAGCAAGTCAAGAATACCAAGTACCCATCACAAACTCATCTCTTGTATTTACATTATTTGCCATTTTCCTCTCGTTTTCCTCTCCCCCACTTCTAAAATGATTTCCAGAAAATACCAAAAAGATTTGCCTTCTTATTTGCCGTTCTTCCGTTCGCCTTTTCGTTGCTATGTTTGCTTGTGTTGCCATGTGACTTCTATTTGCTTGCATCTTTGCTTGCTAAAAATCTATTGATATGGATCCTCATCCACTTGCTAATCTTTTCAAAAGACCGAATTGTGATGAACCAATTGCTAGTGAGTTGAGCGTACTTGATTATCTCTATGAAGTTTTGCTTGATATTCGTGAATCTAAAAATTGTGATGAAGTTATTCACGATGTTTCCTTTAATGAAAAGCATGATTGCAATGATATTTTTATAAATTTTATTAATGTCAATTATGTTAATGATATGCAAAACTACAAACTTGGGGATGCTATATTTGATGAGTTTGCCATGACCACTACTTATTGCAATGATCATGATTGGGGTGATAATGCTTCTTATGATCTTGATAATTTATTTAATACTCATGATGAATATGATATTGAAAGTGGGTTTGGAAGAACGTCAACTATAGGCATTATTGATCCCACTATTTTGGAGAGTGTTCAATCTTATGATTTTTTTGATAAAAGTGGGTTTGGAGAGGTCATGACTTTAGTTCATGATAATCCCACTATTTTGGAAGAGTATCAACTTTGCATGCATGTGGATCATGAAGAGAAAATTTTATATGATAGTTAAATTGTTGAATTCCTTCATGATTCTACTGAAATTTATTACGAGGGAGGAACATATGCTTATAGGAATTGCAATAATATCAAGTTCCCTCTTTATGTGTTCAAAGTTTTGAAGTTATGCTTGTTTTGCCTTCCTATGCTAGTTAATTCTTGTTCCCATAAATTGTTTGCTCACAAAATGCCAATTCAAAGGAAGTGAGTTAGACTTAAACGTGTTTTTAATGCTATTCATGATGCTCTTTTGCATGTCTCAACTACTACTTTTTATGTGAGCATCATTGAAATCGTTATGACTAGCTAGGGGCGTTAAACAATAGTGCTTGTTGGGAGGCAACCCAATTTAATTTTGCTTTCAGATGTTTGCTTCTGTTTTGGTGTGTTTGGCACATTATTACTTATGTATTAATTGTGTTTTTGTGTTTAAGTTAGTGTTTGAGCCAAGTAAAACCTTTGGGGTGATCTATGGTAGTTGTTGATTCGATCTTGCTGGAAAATAGAAACTTTTGCGCTCAGTCCAGGAAATTTATGATTTTTTCAGAGCATGAAATTGATATGAAATTGTTAAAAAGGATTTATATACAAATTTACCTGGATTTTCTTATTTTTCAGAATTTTTACTGTTCCAGAAGTATTCGAAGTTTATAGATTGCTACAGATTGTTCTGTTTTTGACAGATTCTGTTTTCTTTGTGTTGTTTGCTTATTTGATGTATCTATGGGTCGTATCAGGGGGTATGAGTCATGGAGAAGTTATAATACAGTAGGTATTACAAAAATATAAATAAATAATGAGTTCACAACAGTACCTAAAGTGGTGATTTATTTTTCTTATACTAACGGATCTCATGAGTTTTCTGTTGAGTTTTGTGTTGTGAAGTTTTCAAGTTTTGGGTGAACATTTGATGGACTATGGAATAAAGAGTGGCAAGACTCTAAGCTTGGGGATGCCCATGGAACCCCAAGTCATATTCAAGGATACCAAAGAGCCTAAGCTTGGGGATGCCCCAGAAGGCATCCCCTCTTTCGTCTTAAGTCCATCGGTAAATTTACTTGAGGCTATATTTTTATTCACCACATGATATGTGTTTTGCTTGGAGCGTCTTGTATGATATGAGTCTTTGCTTGTTAGTTTGCCACAATCATCCTTGCTTCACACATCTTTAGAGAGAGACACGCTGAATCGTGAATTTGTTAGAATACTCTATATGCTTCACTTATATCTTTTGAGCTAGGCAATGTTGCTCTAGTACTTCACTGATATCTTTTTAGAGCATGGTGGCGTTATATTTTATAAAAATTATTGACCTCTCGTTCCTCACTTATATTATTTTTAGAGTTTCTTAAAACAGTATGGTAATTTTTCTATGTTATGAATTTAGTCCTAATATAACGGCATCCAAGAGGGATATAATAAAAACTTTCATATTAAGTGCATTAACAACTATGAGAAGTTGGATTCCTTGCATATAGTTTTGAGATAATAGGGATGGTAATATGAGAGTCATGCTAGTGATTAGTTGTGAAATTAAGAGATACGTGTGTGAAAGCTTGTGATTCCCGTAGCATGCACGTATGGTGAACCGCTATGTAACAAAGTCGGAGTATGACTTGTCTAATGATTGTCGACCATCGTGTGAGGGTCAGGAGCGCGCGATGGTTAAATCCAACCAACCCGTCCCCTAGGAGCATGCACCTTATGCTTTGTTTGATGACTAATAGACTTTTGTGATAAGTATATGAGTTCTTTATGACTAATGTGAGTCCATTGATTATACGCACTCTCACCCTTCCATCTTTGCTAGCCTCTCTAGTACCGCGCAACTTTCGCCGGTACATCAAACCCTCCTTCCTCAAAACAGCCACCATATATTCCTCAAAACAGACACCATACCTACCTATTACGGCATTTCCATAGCCATTCTGAGATATATTGCCATGCAACTTCCACCATATAGTTTTTCTATGACTTGCATCATCACTTCATATTGCATATAGAGTTTTATCTTGTCATTGGAATCGAGTTGTAATTTCTTTTTCTTTGAGTTATAAGTAAAAAAATTGTGTTGATTTTTCATTAATAGAGAATTGTCCCATGATAGAAAAGGATGATGGAGGCTATGACTCCCTCACAAGTTGGGACGAGTATCCAGACTTTACAAAAAATAAAACAGGCCAGCGAAGCCCAAACAAAATAAAATAATATAAAAGAGGCCAAAGAAGCCCACCAAAAAAATGAGAGAGAAAGAAAGAAGGGACAATCGCTACTATCTTTTTCCACACTTGTGCTTCAAAGTAGCACCATGATCTTCATGATATAGAGTCTCCTATTCTGTCACTTTCATATAACTGGTGGATATTCATTATGCACGACCACTTAGTTTTCTTTTTGAGCTTTCATACACTTATAGCTCTAAGTGCATTTGTTGCATGGCAATCCCTACTCACTCACATTGATATCTATTGATGGGCATCGCCGGTTGATACGCCTAGTTGATGTGAGATTATCTTCTCCTTTTCCCTTGCACCCCCACCATATTCTATTCCACTTATAAGGCTATATCCATGGCTCACGCTCATGTATTGCGTAAGAGTTGAAAAGGTTTGAGAACACCAAAAGTGTGAAACAATTGCTTGACTTGTTCATCGGGGTTGTGCATGATTTAGATACTTTGTGTGGGGAAGATGGAGCATAGCCAGACCATATGATTTTGTAGGGATAACTTTCTAAGGCTATGTTATTTCGAAAGGACACGACTACCTTGTTGGTGTCCTCGAAGTATTACCTTTTTATGTCAATATTAGACTATTGTTTTGAATCTAACGGATCTGAATATTCATGCCACAATAAAGAATATTACATGGATAAATATGTTGGGTAGCATTCCACATCAAAAATTCTGTTTTTATCATTTACCTACTCGAGGACGAGCAGAAATTAAGCTTGGGGATACTGATACGTCTCCAACGTATCTATAATTTTTGATTGTTCCATGCTATTATATTATCTGTTTTGGATGTTTTATATGCATTAATATGCTATTTTATATTATTTTTGGGACTAACCTATTAATGTAGAGCCAAGTGCCAGTTTCTGTTTTTTCCTTGTTTTTGAGTTTCGTAGGTAAGGAATATTAAATGGAGTCATGGCCAAGGCAGAGGAGCTGCCATGGGGCCACAAGCCTGCTTGCCGCAGCCAGGGGGCACCCGCGCCGGACTGGCTTGTGGGCCCCTGGCAACTCCCCTAACCCTAATCTTCGGCCTATAAATACCCAAATATTCCATCATTATCAAAACGAGCCACGAAAACACTTTTCCGCCGCCAGAAGCCTCCGTTCCCGGGAGATCCAATCTTGGAGCCTTTTCCGGTAATCTGTCGGAGGGGGATTGGATCACGGAGGGAATCTACATCAACTCCATTGCCCCTCCGATGATGCATGAGTAGTTCACCATAGACCTACGGGTCCATAGCTAGTAGCTAGATGGCTTCTTCTCTCTCATTGCTTCTCAATACCATGTTCTTCATGATCTTCATGGAGATCTATCTGATGTAATACTCTTTGTGGTGTGTTTGTCGAGATCCGAGAATTGCGGGTTTATGTTCAGATTATCCAGGAATATTATTTGAGTCTTTCCTGAATTCTTATATGCATGATTTCATATGTTTGCAAGTCTCTTCGAATTATTGGTTTGGTTTGGCCAACTAGATTGGTAATTCTTGCAATAGGAGAAGTGCTTAGTTTTGGGTTCAATCTTGCGGTGTCCTCACCCAGTGACATAGTAGGGGTAGCGAGGCACGTATAGCATTGTTGCCATCAAGGGTAAAAATATCGGGTTTTCATCATATTGCTTGAGTTTATTCCTCTACATCTTGTCATCTTGCTTAATGCGTTACTCTGTTCTTCATGAACTTAATACTCTAGATGCAGGGAGGAGTCGGTCGATGTGTGGAGTAATAGTAGTAGATGCAGAATCTTTTCGGTCTACTTGTCACGGACGTGATGCCTATATGCATAATCATTGCCTTGGATATCTTCGTAATTATTCGCTTTTCTATCAATTGCTCAACAGTAATTTGTTCACCCACCGTAATACTTGCCATCATGAGAGAAGCCATCTAGTGAAACCTATGGCCCCCGGGTCTATTTTCAATCTTATTTTTTCAGATCTAAAACCAAAAACACCAAAAATACTTGATGCATTGTTTTTACTTTTAGTTTTACTTCCCTTTCAAGCATCCTATTATATCTATATTTACTAGATCTCATCCTTGCAAATAACCGTGAAGGGACTGACAACCCCTTTATGGTGTTGGGTGCAACAGTTATATTCCTTGTGTAGGTATATCTATTGGTGGCTCGCTTGTATCTCCTAATGGATTGATACCTTGGTTATCAAAATCTGTGGGAAATACTTATCTACTTTGCTGCATCAACCCGTTCCTCTTCATAGGAAACCAACGCATGCTCGAGAAGTAGCACCTACTTAGGTCAAAACGGCCAGCTTCCAAATCAGCTTTTCAGTCAGCCGACGAGACCAAGCACGTCTGATACATCTCCAAAATATCTATAATTTTTGATTGTTCCATGCTATTATATTATCAATATTGGATGTTTTACAATCATTTTATAGTCATTTTATATCATTTTTTGGTACTAACCTATTCGACATAGTGCCAAGTGCCAGTTGTTGTTTTTTCCATGTTTTTTACATCACAGAAAATCAATACTAGACGAAGTCCAAATGCCATGAAACTTCACGATGATTTTTTATGGGCCAGAAGGAACACAACAGGCCCTGGCTACGCCTGGGGGGGTGCCCGAGGGAGGCACAACCCACCAGGGCACGCAAGGAGGCCCAAGCACGCCCTGGTGGGTTGTGCCCACCTCGAGTGCCCCCCAGACCGCCTCTCCGCTCTATAAATACCCCAATATTCCAGAAACCCTAGGGGAAGCGAAGAAATATTCATCTAGCCGCCGCAGCCAGAATCACCACATCCAATCTAGACACCATCTCGGATGGGGTTCACCACCTCCATTGGTGGCTCTCCGATGATGCGTGAGTAGTTCTTTGTAGACCTTCGGGTCCGTAGTTAGTAGCTAGATGGCTTTATCTCTCTCTCACCGAATTCTCAATACAATGGTCTCTTGGAGATCCATATGATGTAACTCTTTTGCGGTGTGTTTGTTGGGATCGATGAACTTTGAGTTTATGATCAGATCTGTCTTTTTATATCCATGAAAGTTATTTGAGTTTCTTTGATCTCTTATATGCATGATTGCTTATAGCCTCGTATTTCTTATCCGATATTTGGGTTTTGTTTGGCCAACTTGATCTATTTATCTTGCAATGGGAAGAGGTGCTTTGTGGTGGGTTCGATCTTACGGTCCTTGATCCCAATGCTAGAAAGGGAAATGACATGTATGTATCGTTGCTACTAAGGATAAAACGATGGGGTCTATTGTTGGAAATATGCCCTAGAGGCAATAATAAATTAGTTATTATCATATTTCCTTGTTCATGATAATCGTTTATTATCCATGCTATAACTGTATTGATCGGAGACTTAAATGCATGTGTGGATACATAGACAAAACCATGTCCCTAGTATGCCTCTAATGGACTAGCTCGTTGATCAAAGGATGGTTAAGGTTTCCTAGCCATGGACATGAGATGTCATTTGATAACGGGATCACATCATTAGGAGAATGATGTGATGGATAAGACCCAAACTACAAACATAGCATATGATCGTGTCAGTTTATTGCTACTGTTTTCTGCATGTCAAGTATATGTTCCTATGACCATGAGATCATGCAACTCACGGATATCGGAGGAGTGCCTTGTGTGTATCAAACGTCGCAACGTAACTGGGTGACTATAAAGGTGCTCTACAGGTATCTCCGATGGTGTTTGTTGAGTTGGCATGGATCGAGACTGGGATTTGTTACTCCGTGTGACGGAGAGGTATCTCAGGGCCCACTCGGTAATACAACATCACAACAAGCCTTGCAAGCAATATGGCTAAGTGTTAGTCACGGGATCTTGTATTACGGAACGAGTAAAGAGACTTGCCAGTAACGAGGTTGAACTAGGTATGGAGATACCGACGATCGAATCTCGGGCAAGTGACATACCGAAGAACAAAGGGGACGTTATACGGGATTAACTGAATCCTTGACATAGAGGTTCGACCGATAAAGATCTTCGTAGAATATGTAGGAACCAATGTGGACGTCCAGGTCCCGCCATTGGTTATTGACCGTAGAGGTGTCTCGGTCATGTCTACATAGTTCTCGAACCCGCAGGGTCTGCACACTTAAGGTTCGGTGACGTTTCGGTAGTGTAGAGTTATGTATGGTGGTGACCGAAGGTTGTTCGGAGTCCCGGATGAGATCCCGGACGTCACGAGGAGCTCCGGAATGGTCCGGAGGTAAAGATTCATATATAGGAAGTCCCAGTTTGGTTTCCGGAAAAGTTTCGGGCTCATTGGTAGTGTACCGGGAGTATCGGTATTGTACCGGGAGTGCCGGTAGTGTACCGGAGGACCTCCGGGAGGGGTATTTCGACCCCAAGAGGTCCATGGGCTGTGGGAGAATAATAACCAGCCCTTAGTGGGCTGGGAAAACAGCCACAAAGGCCCATGGCGCAGGAGAGAAAGTCCTAAAGCAAAAAGTGGAAAATCAGCCAATAGGAGGCAATCCTACTCCAACTAGGATTGGAGGTGAAGTAGGATTGCTCCCACCTCCTATTTCGGCCGACCCAAAGGCCTTGGCTGCCTCTCCTCTCCTCTCCTCCTATATATACTAGTGGATTGGGTGGTTTTTGGACAGAATTTCCGGCCACGTGCTACCCGTTCCACCGGTGCATAGTTTCACCTCTAGATCGTAGTTCCGCAGTGCTTAGGCGAAGCCCTGCCGGAATTGCTCCACCACCATCACCGGAGCGCCGTCACGCTGCCGGTGAACTCTCTCTCCTCTCCACCCCTCTTGCTGGATCAAGACGGTGGAGATCGTCATCAAGCTGCACGTGTGCTGAACGCGGAGGTGCCGTCCGTTCGGTACTAGATCGGAAGGATCGTGATCAAGGCCACGAGACGTTCGTGATTGGATCGTGGGACGGATCGTGACGAGATCGTGGGACGGTTCGTGATTGGTTCGCGGGACGGTTCGTGATTGGATCGCGGGACGCTCGGCGATTTGGATCGCGAAGAAGTTCGACTACACCAACCGCGTTTCTTAACGCTTCCCGCTTAGCGATCTACAAGGGTACGTAGATCCACTCTCCCTCTCGTAGATGCTCATCACCATGGATAGGTTTGCGTGTGCGTAGGAAAATTTTTGTTTCCCATGCGACGTTCCCCAACAGTGGCATCATGAGCTAGGTTGATGGTTCGATGAGATCTCGAGTAGAACACAAAAGGTTTGTGGGCGTTGATGCTTAGATTGCTTCCTCCCTTGGTTGGATTTTGGTTCAGCGGGATTGTGAGATGAAGCGGCCCGGACCAACATTACTCGTACGCTTACGAGAGACCGGTTCCCTCGACGCAACTTGTTGCTTAGATGGCTTGCGGGTGACAGTTTCTCTCACTTTAGTTGGATCGGATCCGACAAAGGCGGTCCTTGAGAAGGTTGAAAAGCAATCTATGTATCACCGTTGTGGTTTATACGTAGGTGAGAATCGTTCTTGCTAGATACCCGTAGCAGCCACGTAAAACATGCAACAACAATTAGAGGACGTCTAACTTGTTTTTGCAGGGTATGTTGTGATATGATATGGCCAATTACATGATGAGATATATGTGATGTATGAGATGATCATGTGATGTATAGATTATCACGACTTGCATGTCGGTGATTACGGCAACCGGCAGGAGCCATAGGGTTGTCTTTAATTATTGTATGACCTGCGTGTCAATCATTAAGCGCTATGTAATGCTTTACTTTATCGCTACGGTAGCAATAGTAGTAGAAGAATGCAGGGCGTGACAACCCCGATGGCGACACGTTGATGGAGATCAAGATGATGGAGATCATGGTGTCATGCCGGTGACGATGGAGATCATCCCGGTGTTTCGAAGATGGAGATCTTAAACACAAGTTGATAGCCATATCATGTCACTTATGAATTGCATGAGATGTTAATCCTTTTATGCACCTTGTTTTGCTTAGTACGACGGTAGCATTATAAGGTGATCCCTCACTTAAATTTCAAGATGAACTGTGTTCTCCCCGAGTGTGCACCGTTGCGAAAGTTCGTCGTGTCGAGACACCACGTGATGATCGGGTGTGATAGACTCTACGTTCACATACAACGGGTGCAAGCCAGATTTGCACGTGCAGAACACTCGGGTTAAACTTGACGAGCCTAGCATGTACAGACATGGCCTCGGAACACAAGAGACCGAAAGGTCGAACATGAGTCATATAGTAGATATGATCAACATAATGATGTTCACCATTGAAGCCACCTTAACTCACGTGATGATCGGACTTGAGTTGGTGAATTTGGATCATGTGACACTCAGATGACCCGAGGGATGTCAATTTGAGTGGGAGCTTTAGTAATTTGATTAACTAAACTCATTATCTTGAACAATAGTCTAAGTAACCTTTGCATATTTATGTTGTAGATCAATGGCTCGCGCAGTAGCACCCCTGAATTTTAATGCGTTCCTAGAGAAAGCTAAATTGAAAGATGATGGAAGTAACTTTGTTGACTGGGCCCGTAATCTGAGGATTATCCTCACGGCTTCCCAGAAGTCATATGTCCTTGATGCACCGCTTGGTGACCAGCCAGAAGACATGACCTCCGAAGACGTTAAGAACGCTTGGGAGGCTCGTGCTGGAGACTACTCAATAGTTCAGTGTGCAATATTGTATGGCTTAGAACCGGGACTTCAAAGACGTTTTGAACGTCATGGGGCATATGAGATGTTCCAGGAGTTGAAGTTTATCTTTCAAAAGAATGCCCGGATCGAGAGGTATGAGACCTCCGATAAATTCTATGCTTGCAAGATGGAGGAGAATGGGTCTATTAGTGAGCACATACTCAGAATGTCTGGGTACTCAAACCGTCTAGCGGAGTTGGGAATTACCCTTCCGCCGGAGGCGATCACTGATAGAGTTCTTCAATCGCTGCCACCTAGTTACAAGAGCTTTGTGATGAACTATAACATGCACGGGATGAACAAGTCAGTCGCCGAGCTGTTTGCGATGTTGAAAGTCGCTGAGTCTGAAATCCAGAAAGAACATCAAGTGTTGATGGTCAATAAAACCACTAGTTTCAAGAAAAACGGCAAAGGCAAAGGCAAGAAGGGTAAAACCAAGAAGGATGGCAAAGCAGTTGCTACTCCTACAAAGAAGCCTAAGCATGGACCTAAGCCAGAAACTGAGTGCTTTCATTGCAAAGGAACTGGTCATTGGAAGCGGAACTGCCCCAAGTACCTGGCTGGCAAGAAGGCGGCCAACGACAAACAAGGTATATATGATATACATGTTATTGATGTGTACCTTACTAGTTCTCGTAGTAGTGCCTGGGTATTTGATACCGGTTCGGTTGCTCACATTTGCAACTCAAAACAGGAACTACGGAATAAACGAAGACTGGCAAAGGACGAAGTGACGATGCGCGTGGGAAATGGTTCCAAGGTTGATGTGATCGCCGTCGGCACGCTCTCTCTTCGATTACCATCAGGATTAGTGATGAACCTAAATAATTGTTATTTAGTGCCTGCGTTAAGCATGAACATTATATCTGGATCTTGTTTATTGCGAGACGGTTACTCATTTAAATCAGAGAATAAAGGTTGTTCTATTTATATGAGTAATATCTTTTATGGTCATGCACCCAATGTTAGGGGTTTATTCATATTGAATCTTGATAGTGATGACACACATGTTCATAACATTGATGCCAAAAGATGTAGAGTAGTTAATGATAGTACCACTTTCTTGTGGCACTGCCGTTTAGGTCATATTGGTGTAAAACGCATGAGGAAGCTCCATGCTGATGGACTTTTGGAGTCACTTGATTTTGAATCACTTGACACATGTGAACCATGCCTTATGGGCAAGATGACCAAAACGCCGTTCTCTGGAACAATGGAACGGGCGAGTGACTTATTGGAAATCATACATACTGATGTGTGCGGTCCAATGAATGTCGAAGCGCGCGGTGGTTATCGTTATTTTCTCACCTTCACTGATGACTTGAGTAGATATGGGTATATTTACTTGATGAAGCACAAGTCTGAAACATTTGAAAAGTTCAAGCAATTTCAGAGTGAAGTTGAGAATCATCGTAACAAGAAGATTAAATTTCTTCGATCTGATCGAGGAGGTGAATATCTGAGTTATGAGTTTGGCAATCACTTAAGACAGTGTGGAATTGTTTCACAGTTGACACCGCCCGGGACACCACAGCGTAATGGTGTGTCTGAACGTCGTAATCGGACCTTATTGGATATGGTGCGTTCTATGATGTCTCTTGCCGATTTGCCACTATCGTTTTGGGGTTATGCATTAGAGACAGCTGCATTCACTTTAAATAGGGCACCATCAAAATCCGTTGAGACGACGCCATATGAACTGTGGTTTGGCAAAAAGCCGAAGTTGTCGTTTCTTAAAGTTTGGGGATGTGATGCTTATGTCAAAAAGCTTCAGCCTGAAAAGCTGGAACCCAAAGCGGAAAAGTGCGTCTTCATAGGATACCCGAAAGAGACAGTCGGGTATACCTTCTATCTCAGATCCGAGGGCAAAGTGTTTGTCGCTAAGAACGGAACATTTCTTGAGAAAGAGTTTCTCTCGAAAGAATTGAGTGGGAGGAAAATAGAGCTTGATGAGGTTATTGAACCTTTACTTCAACCAGAGAGTAGCGCAGCACAGAAAGATGTTTCTGTGGAACCTACAACGGTAGAAGAGGAAGTTAATGATGATGATCATGAAGCTCCGGATCAAGCTGCTATTGAACCTCGTAGGTCGACAAGGACGCGTACTACTCCCGAGTGGTACGGCAACCCTGTCTTAGAGGTCATGTTGTTGGACAACAATGAACCTACGAGCTATGGAGGAGCAGTGATGGGCCCGGATTCCGAGAAATGGTTAGAGGCCATGCAATCTGAGATGGGATCCATGTATGAAAACAAAGTATGGACTTTGGAAGTACTACCTGAAGGGCGAAAGGCCATTCAGAACAAATGGATCTATAAGAAGAAGACGGACGCGGATGGTAATGTCACCGTCCATAAAGCTCGACTTGTGGCAAAGGGTTTTTCACAAGTTCAAGGAGTTGACTACGATGAGACTTTCTCACCCGTAGCGATGCTTAAGTCTGTCAGAATCATGTTGGCAATAGCTGCTTATTTCGACTATGAAATTTGGCAGATGGACGTCAAAACGGCGTTCCTCAACGGTTTCCTTGAGGAAGAGTTGTATATGATGCAACCCGAAGGTTTTGTCGATCCAAAGAATGCTGACAAAGTTTGCAAACTCCAGCGATCCATTTATGGACTGGTGCAAGCATCTCGGAGTTGGAATAAACGCTTTGATGAGGTGATCAAAGCGTTTGGGTTTATACAAGTTTATGGAGAAGCTTGTATTTACAAGAAAGTGAGTGGGAGCTCTATAGCGTTTCTAGTGTTATATGTGGATGACATATTGCTGATCGGAAACGATATAGAAATGCTGGAAAGCGTGAAGGAATATTTGAATAAGAGTTTTTCAATGAAGGACCTAGGAGAAGCTGCTTTCATATTAGGCATTAAGATCTATAGAGATAGGTCGAGACGCTTAATAGCACTTTCACAGAGCACATACCTTGATAAAGTTTTGAAGAAGTTCAAAATGGAACAGGCCAAGAAGGGGTTCTTGCCTGTGTTGCAAGGTGTGAAGTTGAGTAAGACTCAATGCCCAGTGACTGCAGAAGATAAAGAAAAGATGAGCGTCATCCCCTATGCTTCAGCCATAGGCTCTATCATGTATGCAATGCTGTGCACAAGACCTGATGTCAGCCTTGCCATAAGTATGGCTGGAAGGTTTCAAAGTGATCCTGGAATGGAGCACTGGCAAGCGGTCAAGAATATCCTTAAGTACCTTAACAGGACTAAGGACATGTTTCTCATTTATGGAGGTGATGAAGAGCTCGTCGTAAAGGGTTACGTCGATGCAAGCTTTGACACTGATCCGGACGATTCTAAATCGCAAACCGGATACGTATTTATTCTTAACGGGGGAGCGGTAAGCTGGTGCAGTTCCAAGCAAAGCGTGGTAGCTGATTCTACGTGCGAAGCGGAGTACATCGCAGCCTCGGAGGCAGCGAAGGAAGGTGTCTGGATGAAGCAGTTCATGACAGATCTTGGAGTAGTGCCTAGTGCACTGAATCCAATAAATCTGTTCTGTGACAACACTGGTGCCATTGCTCTAGCCAAGGAACCAAGGTTTCACAAGAGGACCAGACACATAAAGCGACGCTTCAACTCCATCCGGTTCTACATCGAGGAGAAGGACATAAATATTTGCAAAGTGCACACAGATCTGAATGTTGCAGACCCGTTGACTAAACCTCTTCCAAGGGCTAAACATGATCAACACCAGAACTGTATGGGTGTTCGATTCATTACCATGTAAATCACATAGTGATGTGAACTAGATTATTGACTCTAGTGCAAGTGGGAGACTGTTGGAAATATGCCCTAGAGGCAATAATAAATTAGTTATTATCATATTTCCTTGTTCATGATAATCGTTTATTATCCATGCTATAACTGTATTGATCGGAGACTTAAATGCATGTGTGGATACATAGACAAAACCATGTCCCTAGTATGCCTCTAATGGACTAGCTCGTTGATCAAAGGATGGTTAAGGTTTCCTAGCCATGGACATGAGATGTCATTTGATAACGGGATCACATCATTAGGAGAATGATGTGATGGATAAGACCCAAACTACAAACATAGCATATGATCGTGTCAGTTTATTGCTACTGTTTTCTGCATGTCAAGTATATGTTCCTATGACCATGAGATCATGCAACTCACGGATATCGGAGGAGTGCCTTGTGTGTATCAAACGTCGCAACGTAACTGGGTGACTATAAAGGTGCTCTACAGGTATCTCCGATGGTGTTTGTTGAGTTGGCATGGATCGAGACTGGGATTTGTTACTCCGTGTGACGGAGAGGTATCTCAGGGCCCACTCGGTAATACAACATCACAACAAGCCTTGCAAGCAATATGGCTAAGTGTTAGTCACGGGATCTTGTATTACGGAACGAGTAAAGAGACTTGCCAGTAACGAGGTTGAACTAGGTATGGAGATACCGACGATCGAATCTCGGGCAAGTGACATACCGAAGAACAAAGGGGACGTTATACGGGATTAACTGAATCCTTGACATAGAGGTTCGACCGATAAAGATCTTCGTAGAATATGTAGGAACCAATGTGGACGTCCAGGTCCCGCCATTGGTTATTGACCGTAGAGGTGTCTCGGTCATGTCTACATAGTTCTCGAACCCGCAGGGTCTGCACACTTAAGGTTCGGTGACGTTTCGGTAGTGTAGAGTTATGTATGGTGGTGACCGAAGGTTGTTCGGAGTCCCGGATGAGATCCCGGACGTCACGAGGAGCTCCGGAATGGTCCGGAGGTAAAGATTCATATATAGGAAGTCCCAGTTTGGTTTCCGGAAAAGTTTCGGGCTCATTGGTAGTGTACCGGGAGTATCGGTATTGTACCGGGAGTGCCGGTAGTGTACCGGAGGACCTCCGGGAGGGGTATTTCGACCCCAAGAGGTCCATGGGCTGTGGGAGAATAATAACCAGCCCTTAGTGGGCTGGGAAAACAGCCACAAAGGCCCATGGCGCAGGAGAGAAAGTCCTAAAGCAAAAAGTGGAAAATCAGCCAATAGGAGGCAATCCTACTCCAACTAGGATTGGAGGTGAAGTAGGATTGCTCCCACCTCCTATTTCGGCCGACCCAAAGGCCTTGGCTGCCTCTCCTCTCCTCTCCTCCTATATATACTAGTGGATTGGGTGGTTTTTGGACAGAATTTCCGGCCACGTGCTACCCGTTCCACCGGTGCATAGTTTCACCTCTAGATCGTAGTTCCGCAGTGCTTAGGCGAAGCCCTGCCGGAATTGCTCCACCACCATCACCGGAGCGCCGTCACGCTGCCGGTGAACTCTCTCTCCTCTCCACCCCTCTTGCTGGATCAAGACGGTGGAGATCGTCATCAAGCTGCACGTGTGCTGAACGCGGAGGTGCCGTCCGTTCGGTACTAGATCGGAAGGATCGTGATCAAGGCCACGAGACGTTCGTGATTGGATCGTGGGACGGATCGTGACGAGATCGTGGGACGGTTCGTGATTGGTTCGCGGGACGGTTCGTGATTGGATCGCGGGACGCTCGGCGATTTGGATCGCGAAGAAGTTCGACTACACCAACCGCGTTTCTTAACGCTTCCCGCTTAGCGATCTACAAGGGTACGTAGATCCACTCTCCCTCTCGTAGATGCTCATCACCATGGATAGGTTTGCGTGTGCGTAGGAAAATTTTTGTTTCCCATGCGACGTTCCCCAACATCTATATCTACATAGATAGATCTTGTCTACATCATGTCATCGTTCTTATTGCATTACTCCGTTTCTCCATGAACTTAATACACTAGATGCATGCTGGATAGTGGTCGATGTGTGGAGTAATAGTAGTAGATGCAGGCAGGAGTCGGTCTACTAATCTTGGACGTGATGCCTATGTAATGATCATTTCCTGGAGCTCATCATGATTATTTGAAGTTCTATCAATTCCCAATAGTAATTTGTTCACCCATCATTTGCTATTTTTCTCGAGAGAAGCCACTAGTGAAACCTACGCCCCCCGGGTCTCTTTCTCATATATTTGCCTTTACGATCTACTTTTCCTTTGCTTTTATTTTTAGATCTATATTTCCAAAAAACCCAAAAATATCTTGCTTCACTTTATTTTATTTGGCGTTTGATCTATCAATATTTACAACTTTCTCCCGTCCACGTGCCTTTCTGGCGCCGTTACCCGAAAGGGATTGACATCCCCTTTAACACGTCGGGTTGCGAGTATTTGTTATTTGTGTGCAAGGGCTGTTTACGTTGTGTTGCTTGGTTCCCCTATTGGTTCGATAACCTTGGTTTCCTATCTGAGGGAAATACCTACCACTGTTGTGCTGCATCAGCCCTTCCTCTTTGGGGAAATACCGACGTAGCTTCAAGCGACATCAAAAGGAATTTCTGGCGCCATTGCCGGGGAGGATCTTCAACATATACCAGGTTCCTAATCAAAAATCTCATCTCCTTGCAATTTACATTATTTGCTATTTGCCTCTCATTTTCCTCACCCCCACTTCACAAAAATTTGTCGTTTTATTTGCCTCTCTTTTTTCATTCACCGTTCTCTTGCTTTCTAGTCTCGATGGCTAGCGTCCCTACTCCTCCTTTATCGCGAGATTTTGAAGTTATTTACTTCAAGCAAAGACAAGGAGAAAATTTGAAAGATGTATGGTATAGGCTTATGGAATCATATCGTATTTCCAACTTAAAGGGGGACGCTAAAGTTTTGCTTCGTAATTTTTACATAGGATTGGCTTTGCATCATAGACAACTTCTCAATTTTGCCGCTAAACGAAATTTCATTGAACTTGATGTCAATGCTGCCTAAGAAAGTTTAGAGGGAATTTTGGGAATTCCACCACAAAAGAAGGGGTTTACTTTTTCCCTCAAGGGAGCTCAAATGTTGAACAAACTTGGTGATTTGCATAAACATATGGTTGAAATATAGAAATATAATGAACCCCTCAAACACCTCAATGGTAGTATCAATCGCATGAATACTCTGATTACTCTTTGCAATAAGCGATTGGATATTTTGGATCTTAAGATGGTTTCTTTACCAAAGAGTTTAGGGAAGCATAAAGAGCCTCCCGGGTTTGAGAAAACCCTTACAAAAGTTGCCAAAACTTCGGAATACAAAACTTAGATCCTTGTCTTATGCCTAGCTAAGGGCGTAAAACAATAGCGCTTGTTGGGAGGCAACCCAATGAATAAAATTTATTTTTGATTTTTATTTCTGGTCTTGAGTGTTTTCACAATTATGATACTGTTATGATTGTGTTTTAATTAGTGTTTGTGCCAAGACAAGCCTTTGGGATCATGTTGGGTGATAGTTGCTTTGATCTTGTTGAAAAACAGAAACTTTGTGCGCCAGTCACAAAATTATTAAAAATTCTGAATTGTTTACACAAGATTTATATACAAATTTCTCACATTGTCCTAATTTTTCAGAATTGTTTGAGTTACATAAGTATTCGAACAAATCATATTACTACAGGCTATTCTGTTTTGACAGATTCTGTTTTCTTTGTGTTGTGTGCTTATTTTGATGGCTCTATGGTTTTCTTTGATGAGTTTTTGCCATAGAAAAGTTGGACTACGGTAGGTATAATATAAGAAAAAAATATTAATTGGTTTAATACAGTACTTATAGTAGTG
Organism: Hordeum marinum; assembly: GCA_022496015.1. Taxonomy (NCBI): domain Eukaryota; kingdom Viridiplantae; phylum Streptophyta; class Magnoliopsida; order Poales; family Poaceae; genus Hordeum; species Hordeum marinum. The sequence continues at coordinate 384,558,122 of CM039677.1, read as the reverse complement.
ATTTTTTTTCTTATACTAACGGATCTCATGAAGATTTTGTTGAGTTTTGTGTGATTGAAGTTTTCAAGTTTTGGGTTATCTTACAATGGATGTAGGAAGGATGGAATAGCCTAAACTTGTCGATGCCCCAGAATCCCAAGCTATTATCCAAAAATGAGAAACCAACTAAGCTTGGCGATGCCCCCGAGTGGCATCCACGCTTTATTCCAACGATCATCGATATTTTACTCGAAACTATATTTTTATTCGTCACGTGATATGTGTTTTTCTTGGAGCGTCTTGTATGATATGGTCTTTTTTTGTTTTATTTTGTGTTTTAAGTTTTGATCCCTTGCCGGACACACCTATTTGAGAGAGCCAAAATTATATCATGACTTGTTAGAATTGCTCTCTATGCTACACTTCAATTTTTTATGAGCAATGGACTTGCTCTAGTGCTTCACTTATATCTTTTTGAGAATGGTGTGCTTAGTATTTTTGAAGAAATTCTCTCTTACTTCACTTCGATTTATTTGAGAGTTAGTAAAATTTTCAAGAAATTCTCTCTTTCTTCACTTAAATTATTTTGAGAGAAAGAAGAAAAATTATGCTCTTGATCTTCACTTATATTTGTTTGAGCTTATGAAAATCAATACATGAAAATTAGTCCCAAAGTTATAGATATCCAAGAAGGATATAATAAAAACTTTCACGAAGATCATTAGACAAAATAAACTTGATTCTTAGTAATAGTTTTGAGATATGATGATGTGATATGTGAGTTATGTTGATGAGTAATTATGCTTTAGTAAGAATATTGGTGTTAAGGTTTGTGATTCCCTATGCAAGTACGAAAGTCAATAGTCATGCAATGAAATTATATCCTACTTGTGGGGCATTATTCGGTATTATTTATGCTTAATGATTGCTTATGAGATTATCCATTTCTTGGTTGGTCGCTTCTCAATATTTTGCTAGCCTTCATTTTGCACCAAGTATGAGCTCTACTTGTGCATCCAAATCCGTAAACCCAGTTTTTGCCACATGAGTCCACTGTACCTACCTATATGCGGTATTTTCGTGCCGTTCTAAGCAAATTTGTATGTGTCATCTCTAATTTTCAAAATAAACTTCCCTTCTGTGTGTTTATTTCGCTCACGGAGCAGTGAGGGGTGGCTAATATTTTCCATGCTAGATGTGTTATTCTCACGATGAGTGTTTATTCACTTGTCATTGCAAGAGAGTAAGGCAAAGGTATTAGGGATGCCCAATCCCGAAATGCAAAAATGAATTTACTTTATGTTGTCAAATAATAAATTCCTTGGAAAGTATTGGTATGGAGGGCATCCGTGATACGGTTAGCCATAGAAAGTGAAAGTGTGGTGGAAAAAGGAATAAACTTTATTTTCTGTTTGGGAATCGCCTATGATATATCTAGCATGGAAAGTGTTGGGAACTCTAAGTCGTTTTCGTTGGTGGGATGGATACACCTCCCAAAATGTTTTTATCTCTAAGTTTTTCGATTTGAGCTCTGGCACCTCTACAAATCCCTACTTCCCTCTGCGAAGGGCCTTTCTTTTACTTTATGCAATTTTTATTTTTGAACCACCAGATCCAATCTAGACACCATCTCGGATGGGGTTCACCACCTCCATTGGTACCTCTCCGATGATGCGTGAGTAGTTCTTTGTAGACCTTTGGGTCCGTAGTTAGTAGCTAGATGGCTTCCTCTCTCTCGCTGAATTCTCAACACAATGGTCTCTTGGATATCCATATGATGTAACTCTTTTGCGGTGTGTTTGTTGGGATCGATGAACTTTGAGTTTATGATCAGATCTATCTTTTTATATCCATGAAAGTTATTTGAGTTTCTTTGATCTCTTATATGCATGATTTCTTATAGCCTCGTATTTCTTATCCGATATTTGGGTTTTGTTTGGCCAACTTGATCTATTTATCTTGCAATGGGAAGAGGTGCTTTGTGGTGGGTTCGATCTTACGGTCCTTGATCCCAATGCTAGAAAGGGAAATGACATGTATGTATCATTGCTACTAAGGATAAAACGATGGGGTCTATCTCTACATAGATAGATCTTGTCTACATCATGTCATCTTTCTTATTGCATTACTCCGTTTCTCCATGAACGTAATACACTAGATGCATGCCGGATAGCGGTCGATGTGTGGAGTAATAGTAGTAGATGCAGGAAGGAGTCAGTCTAGTAATCTTGGATGTGATGCCTATGTAATGATCATTGCCTGGATATCGTCATGAGTATTTGAAGTTCTATCAATTGCCCAATATTAATTTGTTCACAAACCATTTGCTATTTTTCTCGAGAGAAGCCACTAGTGAAACCTACGGACTTGAGGTCTCTTTCTCATATATTTGCCTTTGCGATCTACTTTTCCTTTGCTTTTATTTTCAAATCTATATTTCCAAAAAAACCAAAAATATCTTGTTGCACATTATTTTATTTGGCGTTCGATCTATCAATATTTACAACTTTCTCCCATCCTCGTGCCTTTCTGGCGCCGTTACCCGAAAGGGATTGATAGCCCCTTTAACACGTCGGGTTGCGAGTATTTATTATTTGTGTGCAGGGGATGTTTATGTTGTGTTGCTTGGTTATCCTACTGGTTTGATAACCTTGGTTTCATATTTGAGGGAAATACCTACCGCCATTGTGCTGCATCATCCCTTCATCTTTGGGGTAATACCGACGTAGCTTCAAGCGACATCAACGTCCACGTTAACCCAAATGATCCATGCGCCGCATCGACGAACATCTCCACATCACTTGAAGAAAAATAGGAAGTCGAGCTCATTCAGTTCCTCTGTGAGAACTGGGACATCTTCGCCTGGAAGCCATCTGACATGCCAAGTGTTCCCAGGGAACTGGCTGAGCACCGACTCCGAACCGATACCAAAGTCAAGCCAGTCAAAGAGTATTTGCATCAATCCTCCTTCGAGAAGCGCAAGGCCATTGCTAAAGAAATAGCTCAACTCTTATCTGTCGAGTTCATGCGCGAGGTATACCACTCCGAGTGGCTCGCGAATGTTTTTCTGGTGCCTAATAAGGACAAGTCACTCCGTATGTGTATTGACTTCAAACACCTCAATCGGGCTTGCCCGAAAGATCATTTTCCTTTGCCACGCATAGATCAAATAGTGGACTCTACTGTCGGATGCGAACGCTTGTCGTTCCTGGATACGTACTCCGGGTACCAACAGATCCGGTATGGGCCTGATGAAATAAAAACGGCCTTCATCACCGTGTTCAGGTGTTTCTGGTACGTCACAATGCTATTCGGCCTGAAAAATGTTGGTGCTACTTTCCAGCGCGTGATCCGGAAATGCTTGCAAAAGCAGATCAGTCGGAACGTAGAAGCTTATATGAATGATATCATGGTCAAGTCTCGGAAAGGTTCCAACCTCCTGATTGACCTCGCTGAAACCTTCGCAAACCTACAGGAAACCTGCACTAAAACCTTCAGAATAAAGTTGAATCCCACCAAGTGCACATTTGGAGTGCCTACATGAAAGTTGCTCGGGTTTCTCGTTTCCGAATGTGGGATCGATGCCAATCCGGATAAAATCGGCGCCACAGTCGAAATGAAGCAACCGGAATGCCTGCATGACGTGCAAAGGTTGACGGCTGCCTTGCGGCCCTAAGTCAGTTCATCTCAAGACTCGGTGATTATGCTCTGCCTCTTTACCGACTGATGAAAAAATCTGACAAGTATGAGTGGACTAGTGAAGCACAAGCTGCATTTGAAGAACTCAAGGCATTGCTTTCCACCTAGCTGGTGTTAGCTGCTCCGGGCAGCCTGGAGCCTTTGCTCCTGTACATTGCTGCTACTAACCAAGTGGTGAGCACCGTCCTTGCAGTAGAGTGCGAAGATCCAGGAAAAACATTCAAAGTTCAAAGACCCGTTTATTATATCTCAGAAGTATTGACCCCCTCCAAGCAATGGTACCCGCATTATGAAAAACTAGTCTACGGTATTTGCCTGACCGTAAAAAAGGTGGTTCGGTACTTCCAAGATCACCCGGTCACGATCGTCAACACCGCTCCCTTGTCTGAGATCTTGCATAATCGAGACGCTGCGGGCTGAGTGGCAAAATGGGCAATTGAGCTCCTTCCATTGGAGACTAAAGTTGAAGCCAAGAAAGCAATCAAATTCCACCCATTGGTTGATTGTATGGACAAGTGGATCGAGCAAGAGTAGCCAACCCCAAGTGTTCTCGAGCATTGGACTATGTTCTTTGACGGATCCAAAATGCTAAAATGGCTCGGGGGTTGGCATTGTTCTCATTTCTCCCAAAGGAGACTGGTTGAATTATGTCCTCCAAATCCACTTTGATTCATCAAACAAGGAGGCCGAGTACGAAGCCCTCCTGTATGGGCTCCGAATGGCTATATCACTCGGCATCCGTCGTTTGATGCTCTATGGTGATTCAGACCTTGTTATCAACCAAGTGATGAGGGAGCGGGACATTTGGAGTCCATCTATGACCGATTACTGCAATGGAGTGAGAAAGCTAGAGAAGAACTTTGAAGGTTTGGAGATGCATCACATTCCTTGTGCAAAGAATCAGGCAGCTGATGACCTCACAAAAATTGGATCCACTCGGTTAAGGACATATTCCTCGAACATCTACGCTCCCCTACAATTGCAGAAGACCCTTCCACAGAGGAGCCCCCACAAGCAGTAAGTCCATCAAATCCGACTGAGGTTGACATCCCAGCTATGGCTGATCTAGTCCACGAAATGTTGGTAAGCACTCCCGAGTGGACTCAACCTTATTTGGCATACTTGCTCCGGCAAGAACTCCCTGAAGATGAAGAAGAGGCTCACTGAATCTTCTGGCGATGCAAGTCATTTGAAGTTTTGGGACATCAATTGTGCAAGAAAAGCACCACGGGAGTCACTCAGAAAAGCATCTCCCCGGAGGAAGGGCTGCAGATCTTACACCAAATACACTTGGGAACTTGTGGTCATCATGTGTCCTCTCGGACATTGGTCGCCAAGGCTTTCTAAGCTGGTTTTTATTGGCCTCGAGCCAATGAAGCTGCTAGAGATCTGGTCGACATGTGCGTCGGGTGTCAATTCTACAAGAACAAATCCCACAAGCCTATGTCCACGTTAAAGACAATCCCGCTTACTTGGCCATTTGCCGTATGGGACTCTACATGGTCGGACCTCTGCGAACAGGAACGAGTGGTTTCACCCACCTACTCGTAGCAGTTGACAAGTTCATTAAGTGGGTTGAGGCAAAGCCCATCAAAAGCTTGGACACGGGCACTGCCATCAGTTTCATTCGGCAGATCATCTTCGGTTCGGAGTGCCGCATGACATCATCACAGATAACGGGAAGAACTTTGATTCAGACGAGTTTCATGAGTTCTGCTATTCCCAAGGCACTCCGGTTAACTATGCCTCCATGGCTCACCCGTAGCAGAATGGACAGGTAGAACGCACAAATGGGATGATCCTCCACGGGTTGAAACCTCGATTGATGAGGGACTTGATGTATGATGTGCGAGCTTGGGTCGAAGAGCTGGCATCCGTCCTATGGGGCATATGAACAACTCTGAACCTCTCTACACAGCGCACTCCCTTCTTCATGGTGTACGCATCAGAAGTCTTGCTACCGTGTGATCTTCAGCACAATTCCCCCTGAGTGGAACAATATGATGAAGCTAAAGATGAATCAGCACGCCAAGATAGTCTGGACCTCTTGGAGGAGGAGAGAGAGCTAGCCTTCATCAGATCTATGCTCTATCAGCAAGATTTTAGACGTTACCATGACAGACAGGTCAAGGGCCGAGCTTTTCAGGAGGGAGATCTTGTTCTTTGACTGGACTAGCAGAAACCCCATAAGTTGGCGCCTCCGTGGCAAGGGTTGTACGCGATATCCAAAGTCCTGCACAATGGATCTTATCGATTGTACAATATCGAAGACAACGTAGAAGAGCCTCAAACTTGGAACGCGGACATGCTTCACAAGTTCTATACATAGGACACTACGAGTTTAGTTTGTCATTCTTGTAATAAATCTGAGTGACCTCGATGAATAAACTTTTGTTTCTTTATTTTTTTATCAAAATTTAACATTTTCCCGCTCTGGTGAATTAATTGCCCCTATCTCCTCCAGTGGGTGCAAAATACTTAGCTGCAAACCTGATTTTGCCTAAGTACAAACTAATCCGAGTGCGGGTCTGACCCACATTCGGGGGCTTAGTCGCAACCACGTGTCACCTAAGTTTAAAAATGCTTCGAGTGGGACATTTTCCTCACTCGGACAACAAGATGAATAGGACCATCATTGTTTGTCTAAGTATAAATTAATCCGAGTGCGGGTCTCTCCCACACTCGGGGGCTTAGTCACGACCCCGTGTCGGCTAAGTTTAAAAATGCTTCGAGTGGGACATTCTCCTCACTCGGACGACAAGATGAACATGACCATCATTGTTTGTCTTAGTATACCTAAGTTTAAAGACGCTTCAAGTGGGACATTCTCCTCACTCGGACGACAAGATGAACATGATCATCATTGTTCGTCTAAGTGTAAACTAATCCGAGTGCGGGTCTTCCCCACACTCGGGGGCTTAGCCGCAACCCCGTGTCGCCTAAGTTTAAAAACGCTTCGAGTGGGACATTCTCCTCACTCGGATGACAAAATGAACAGAACCATCATTGTTCGTCTAAGTTTAAACTAATCCGAGTGCGGGTCTCGCCCACACTCAAGGGCTTAGTCGCGACCCCGTGCCGCCTAAGTTTAAAACCATTCCGAGTGTGAGTGTCTTTCACACTCAGACGACCATGCACGATCCTGCAATCGCCTAAATGTAAACAATCAGAGATCAAGGATCAAAGGAAGGTAAGGCAAATAAAAAAATGCACTGCTCAAAGCGAAAAATACGAACACAATTACGGGCAACGAGAGCCTCAGGCTCGTTCAAAGTCTTACGGTTACAACTGCCACTCGGCATTCCGAGGCCAAATCTTAAAGAGTTTTTTAACCCGACATTGACTCGAGGCGAGGCGAGACCACCGCTTCAACGAAGGTGTCCAGATCGATGATGTCTGCGATCCGAGTGGTAGCTTCCATGAACATCTCTATGAAGTCTTCAAGTTTGGTGTGCTTCCGATTGGCGATCTCCAGGGATTTTAGCTTCTTCTCGTCCACCCCGTTGCAGTGGACATGGACGAGAGATAGAGAGAGAGCGATATCAGCTCCAGCTTGGGCTACTGACTTCTTCAAGGCTTTCAATTGACTTGGAACATCTGTCACTCGGGTGAGAATAGTATCCAGATCCCTGGAAGGCTCCTCGTGAGGAAAGAAATCCTTATCAACATCCTAAATGGCGATGCTGAGTCTCTTAATATATGAAGAAACTGCTTTGACACGTTCATCCAAATGAAGAACGACCGTAGTAGCGTTGTCCTTGAGCAGCTCTCGGGACGGGTCCAGTTCTTTCTCGATCTTGTTGGTCTCCTCAGCAACATCGTCGCGGAATTCTGAGTTCAGTCGAATAAGGAAAATAATTAGAGGGAAACAAATTTCACTCGGCTAAACAATGCTACTCGAAATCACTCGAGAAGGTTTACCTTTGAGATTTTCACTCGCGGTGTCGCCGAATTCTTCGATGAACTGCTCCAGTTCAGCTTTCTTAGCAGTGATGTGTTTAAGTTTGGCATCCCACCCGGCATGCCTTTTCTTCAACTCAGCAAGCTCCTCTCTGGATTTCTTTGCAGTAGCTTCCAGAGCTTTCTTCTCCTCCTCCAGCTTCTCAACTGTCTTTAGCTTCTCCTCGGCCACCTTGGCCTTCTGACTGGCTTCCTTCTGGGCAGCTGCCAGATCTGTGTCTTTCTTGTCAAGGGTCGTCTTCACAGTTTCTAAAGAAATATATTTCTTCAGCCTCTCGACAAGTTTACGATTTTTCCCACAAAGATTTGGTGAAGTATACTCAGTCGGCCAGGAAGGAAAACCAGTTATGAAGGCACTCGGACAGGATAAACATACCTTCAATTGCCTTTTTCTCCTGCTCCAATCGGGAGTTCTTGGATTTTTCGGCCTCAAGGTCGAGGCGCAGGGCCATCAACTCCTTCTGTAGAGCGCTGTAATGGCTTCCGAGCTCACAAACGGCCTGCAAACAGGAAACAAAATAAAAATATTAGTCAAATTTTGTCTCGGACTTTAAGACTCCCGCTGACTACTTCAGTCGATGACAGTCTCGGGGACTACACCCAGTGGGTGTGCTTAGCATGGCCCCACTAGAAGATCAAATTCAAGATTTTCTTCAAGATCGATGACGAATCAAACACCAAATTAAGCTACACTCTCAGACTCCCGCTGACTGCTTCAATCGACGACAGTCTCGGGGACTACACCCAGTGGGTGCGCTCAGCACGCCCCCATTGGAACCCCGAAACACCCAATGGGTGTGACTGGATGCAAACCCACTCGGGACAGAAAGCAAAAAGAAAAGTCACTCGAACCAGAATTCTGATTTAGTAAGGTACTTACGAGAGTACTTACTCGGACATTCTTCTGTAACGCCGCACTCGCATCGTAGGCCGTCTTCAGCTCCTTGCTCATCAGCTCCAGCTGGATCAACGCCTCTTTATTCGCTCCAACCTGATCCTCCGGGATGCGGTGTAGCACGAAGATGTTGCCCACGGGAGTAGTCGGCAAAGAGGATGATACACCAGCTTCGAGTGCGACTCCAGCACCCGAGCTGGTTCCCCGCGCCAACACCATGGCATCGGCAGGCGGTGGCTCCTACATCACACCATCCTTATTGACTGAAGGATTCGGCGAGTCAACCTTGTCATCTACATCAATGTCGGTCACCTCGCGCGGGGCTGCAAGTGTTCAAGAAACACTCGGGAATAAGCGGAAAGGAAACCATGGCATACACTAGAAGGAATTCATAGTTTACCTTTCGAAGACGCAACGTCGACGTAGGCCCACTCCTTGTCCAGAGTTTGGGGGTCAGGCAAAGTAGTCGAAGTGTCAGCTCTACAAAGGAAACACTCGGGATGTCACATCATTCGGATAAATTTGAACAACAACTGACGAAGTAGAAATACTTACGCTGAGGCCACGGGGATAGTCATCTTGATCTTCGGGATGGGGACGGCTTTTCAAGGTTTGGCCGCAGTAACTTTGGCTTGTTTGGCCGCCTTTTCGGGTGGTGAAGCGAGCTCTCCACGACCATGCTTCGAGTTGCGAGTCAGGGGAACGGTCGCAGTCGGCTTGATGACGTTTGACCCCTTGGGGCCACCGCCATGGACTCCCGGGTCCTGGTGCACTTTTGAATGAGCTTTGGGTACACGATCGTCAGAGCGCGAAGATTCTACCTCGTAGCTGGGGTCCAAGTCATATTCTTCACTATCACTCTCGCCGTCTTCTGCTGTTTCTTTGACTTTGGCCGAGTCCTCCGGGCGATCAGTGTCACTGGCCACATCAACTGGGCCTTGACTATCCATTTCCTTGAAAGCATGTCGAATGAAGAGAATATCAATTAAGTCAAATGCAATAAGTGCACAAATATCATTCGGTTAGTAGATCTTCGATGATTACCTCATTCGGTGGATTTTTTGATGAAAGCAGGGCCACTAGTTTGCTCCCCCTGCGGTTGTCACATGCCGGGTGATTGCTTTGATCTTCTTTTCCACCATTTCTATTGTGAGCTCTTCCAGGTGCGTTCGAGTGGCATCACTCGGTCTGGTGTATTTCCATGTGGGATGAGCCCTAGCTTGTAGAGGTTGAATCCTTCTCTGAAAGCAAACCTTGTTGGAAATATTCCCTAGAGGCAATAATAAATTAGTTATTATCATATTTCCTTATTCATGATAATCGTTTATAATCCTTGCTAGAATTGTATTGATCGAAAACTTAGATACATGTGTGGATAAATAGACAACACCATGTCCCTAGTATGCCTCTAATAGACTAGCTCGTTGATCAAAGATGATTAAGGCTTCCTAGCCATGGACATGAGATGTCATTTGATAACAGGATCAAATCATTAGGAGAATGATGTGATGGACAAGACCCAAATTATAAACGTAGCATATGATCGTGTCAGTTTATTGCTACAGTTTTCTGCATGTCAAGTATCTATTCCTATGACCATGAGATCATGCAACTCACTGACACCGAAGGAGTACCTTGTGTCTATCAAACGTTGCAACGTAATTGGGTGACTATAAAGGTGCTCTATAGGTATCTCCAAGGGTGTCTGTTGGGTTGGCATGGATCAAGACTGGGATTTGTTACTCCGTGTGACGGAGAGGTATCTCAGGGCCCACTCGGTAATACAACGTCACAACAAGCCTTGCAAGCAATGTGACTAAAGTGTTAGCCACAGGATCTAGTATTACGGAACGAGTAAAGAGACTTGCTGGCAACGAGATTGAACTAGGCATAGAGATACCGACGATCGAATCTTGGGCAAGTAACATACCGAAGAACAAAGGGAACATCATACGGGATTATCTGAATCCTTGATATAGAGGTTCAACCGATAAAGATCTTCGTATAATATGTAGGAGCCAATATGGGCCTCCAGGTCCCTCTATTGGTTATTGACCGTAGAGGTGTCTCGGTCATGTCTACATAGTTCTCGAACCCACAGGGTCTGCACACTTAAGGTTCGGTGATGTTTCGGTATAGTTGAGTTATATGTGTTGGTGACCGAATGTTGTTCGGAGTCCCGGATGAGATCCCGGACATGACGAGGAACTCCAGAATGGTCCGGAGGTGAAGATCAATATATATGACGAATGGAATCGGAGTCCGGAAGCGTTCCAAGAGTACAAGTTTGTGATCAGGAGTACCGAAAGGGGTTTTGGGGGGGCCCGACAAGTGTTGGGGGCTCATGGGCCAAGGGGAAGGGGCAAACCAGCCCACTAAGGGGATGTGCGCCCCCCACCCTCACCCTTTCCCATGTGACCAAGAGAGGTGGGGCACCCCATCTAGGGTTCCCTCCACCTAGCTTCGGGGCCAAGTCATCCTAGGGTTTCCCTAGGGGGCGCCCCCATCTGCCCTAGCCGCCACCCTCTAGATTAGATCTAGGGGGCGCCACCCCTCCTCCCTTCCCCTTATATATAGATGAGGATAGGGAGGGCAGCCGCACCTAAGAATTGCCACGTGCTGCCCTCTCTCTTCCTCTAGATCTGTTCTCCACTAGATTGTCTCGATTGTGCTTGGCGAAGCCCTACCGGGACAGCTCCACCACCACCGCCACCATGCCATTGTGCTTGCAGAGAAATCATCTACCTCTCCACCCTCGCTTTCTGGATGAAGGAGGTGGAGATCGTCATTGAGCTGTACATGTGCTAATCACGGAGGTGCCGTCTGTTCGGCACTAGATTGGAAGGACCACGATGGGATCACGGGACGGCTCGTGATGAGATCGCGGGATGGATCGTGATTGGATCGTGAAGACGTTCGACTACATCAATCGTGTTTCTTAATGCTTCAGATTAGCGATCAACAAGGGTATGTAGATCCACTCTCCCCATCGTAGATTCTCACCATGGATAGATCTTGCGTGTGCGTAGGAAATTTTTTGCTTCCCATGCAACATTCCCCAACAGTGATATCAGAGCTAGGTCTATGCGTAGATGAGATCATGAGTAGAACACAAAGGAGTTTGTGGGCATTGATGCTTAGATTGCTTCCTCCCTTGGTCGTGTTTTGGTTTAGCGGTATTGTGGGATGAAGCGGCCGGAACCAACCTTACTCGTATGCTTACGAGAGACTGTTTCCATGGACTGACGTGTAACTTTGTTGCACAAAGATGGCTGGCGGGTGTCTGTCTCTCCTACTTTAGTTGGATCGGATTCTACAAAGGCGGTCCTTGAGAAGGTTGAAAAGCAATTTATGTATCATTGTTCTAGTTTTTGCGTAGGTGAGAATTGTTCTTACTAGATATCTGTAGCAGCCACGTAAAACTTGCAACAACAATTAGAGGACGTCTAACTTGTTTTTGCGGGGTATGTTGTGATGTGATATGCCCAATTACATGATGAGATATATGTGATGTCTGAGATGATCATGTATTGTATAGAATATCACGACTTGAATGCCGATGAGTACGGCAACCAGCAGGAGCCATAGGGTTGTCTTTAATTATTGTATAACCTGTGTGTCAATCATTAAGCGATGTGTAATGCTTTACTTTATCGCTAAGCGGTAGCAATAGTAGTAGAAGCATTTTGGGCGCGACAACCCCGATGGTGACACGTTGATGGAGATCAAGATGATGGAGATCATGGTATCATGCCGGTGATGATGGAGATCATGTCGGTGCTTTATAGATGGAGATCAAAAGAACAAGTTCATGGCCATATCATGTCACTTATGATTTGCATGTGATGTTAATCCTTTTATGCACCTTGTTTTGCTTAGGACGGCGGTAGCATTATAAGGTGATCCCTCACTAAAATTTCAAGATCAATTTTGTTCTCCTCTAGTGTGCACCATTGCGAAAGTTCGTCGTGTCGAGACACCACGTGATGATCGGTGTGATAGAATCTAAGTTCACATACAATGGGTGCAAGTCACTATTGCACGTGCAGAACACTCGGGTTAAACTTGACAAGCCTATCATGTACAGACATGGCCTCGGAACACAAGAGACCGAAAGGTCGAACATGAGTCATATAGTAGATATGATCAACATGATGATGTTCACCATTGAATCCACCTCAACTCACGTGATGATCGTACTTGAGTTGGTGAATTTGGATCATTTATCACTCGAATGACCGGAGGGATGTCAATTTGAGTTGGAGTTCTTAGGTAATATGATTAATTGAACTCATTATCATGAACATAGTCAAAGTGTCTTTGCAAATTATGATGTAAATAGCTCGCGTTGTAGCTCCCCTGTTTTATTGAAACGTTCATAGAGAAATAGAGTTGAAAGATGATGGTAGCAATATTGCGGATTGGGTCCGTGATCCGAGGATTGTCCTCATTGCTGCACAGAAGGCTTATGTCCTTAATGCATTGCTTGGTGCGCCACCCCCTCTAGCGTTGTCTATAGATGTTGTGAACATCTGACAGGCACGTTCCGATAACTACTTGATAGTTTAGTGTGTCATGCATTACGGCTTAGAATTGAGGCTCCAAAATGTTTTGAACGTGACGGAACATATGAGATGTTCTAAGAGCTGAAATTGCGATCTCGGGCTCATGCCCGTGTTGTGAGATATGAGATCTCCAACAAGATTATTTGCTTGTAAGGAGAATAGCTCAATCATTGAGCATTTGCTCAGACTGTCTCGGTGCTACAATCGCTTGAATCAAGTGGGAGTTGATCTTCCAGATAAGATAGTGGTTGATATAGTTCTCTGAGTCACTATCACTAAGCTACTAGAACTTCGTGATGAACTATAATTATACCAGGGATGGAAATGATGATCCCTGAGCTATTCACGATATTTGAGACCGCGAAGGTACATATCAAGAAGGAGCATCAAGTGTTGATGGTAAGTAAAACCACTAGTTTCGAAAAGGGAAAGGGTAAGGAGGGAAACTTCATGGATGGCAAGTCAGTTGCTGCTCTAGTGAAGCAACCCAAAGTCGAACCCAAACCCGAGACTAAGTGCTTCTATTATGAGGAGAGCGATCGCTGAAGCGGAACAACCCTAGATACTTGGTAGATAAGAAGGCTGGCAACGTTGACAGAAGTATATTTGATATACGTGTTATTGATGTGTACCTTGCTAGTACTCCTAGTAGCACCTGGGTATTGGATACTGGTTCGGTTGCTAAATGTTAGTAACTCGAAATAAAAGCTACGGAATAAACGAAGACTAGCTAAGGGTGAGGTGACGATGTGTGTTGGAAATGTTTCCAAGGTTGATGTGATCAACATCGCACACTCTCCCTACCATCGGGATTAGTGGTGAACCTAAATAAAATGTTATTTGGTGTTTGCGTTAAGCATGAACATGATTAGATCGTGTTTATTGCAGTACGGTTATTCATTTAAGTTAGAGAATAATGGTTATTCCGTTTACATGAATAATACCTTCAATAGCCATGCACCCAATGAGAATGGTTTGTTAAATCTTGATCGTAGTAATACACATGTTCATAACATAGATGCCAAAGGATACAAAGTTAATAATGATAATACCACATACTTGTGGCACTACCGCTAAATGTCATATTGGTGTAAAGTGCATGAAGAAACTCCATGCTAATGGATCTTTGGACTCATTCGATTTTGAATCGGTTGAGACGTGCGGACCATGCCTCCTGGGTAAGATGACTAAAGACCCATTTCTCGGTATGATGGAGCGGGCTAGTAACTTATTGGAAAATAATACATGTTTATGTGTGCGGTCCAATGAGTGTTGTAGCGCGCAGTGGATATCGTTATTTTCTTACCTTCACTGATGATTTGAGTATATATGAGTATATTTACTTAATGAAACACAAGTCTGAAACGTTTAAAAAGTTCAAACAAATTTAGAGTAAGTTTAAGATCATTATGACAAGAAGATAAAAATGTCTATGATATGATCATGGAGGTGAATATCTGAGTTACGAGTTTGGCATACAACTTTAGACAATGTGAAAGTTGTTTCACAACTCACGCCACCTAGAACACCATAGTGTGATGGTGTGTTCGAATGTCATAGTTGTGCTCTATTGGATATGGTGCGTACTATGATGTCTCTTATCATTTTGCCAATATTGTTTTGGGGTTATGCATTAGAGACAACTACATTCACTTTAAATAGGGCACCATCTAAATCCATTGAGATGACACCATATGGTTTGGCAGAAACCTAAGATGTCATTTCTTAGAGTTTGGGAATGTGACACTTATGTCTGATAAGCTCAAACCCAAAGAGGAAAAATGCATCTTCATAGAATACCCTAGGAATAGTTAGGTATTCCTTCTACCTCAGATCCGAGCACAAAGTGTTTGTTGCTAAAACGGGTCCTTTCTCGAGAAGAGTTTCTCTCGAAAGAATTGTGTGGGTGGAAGATAGAACTTGATGAGGTTGTTGAACCTTTGTTTCAACCAGAGAGTAGCGCAACATAGAAAGATGTTTCTGTGGAGCCTACGTTAGTTGAAGAGGAAGTTAATGATGATGATCATGAAGCTTCGGATCAATTTACTATCGAACTTCATAGGTTGACAAGGACGCTTATTGCTCCTGAGTGGTACGACAACCCTATCTTAGAGGTCATGTTGTTAGACAACGATGAACCTACGAGCTATGGAGAAGCGATGATGGGCCTGGATTCCGACAAATGGTTAGAGGCCATGAAATCTGAGAAAGGATCCATGTATGAAAACCAAGTGTAGACTTTGGTGGACTTGCTCATTGGATGGCAGGTCATTGAGTACAAATGGACCTTTAAGATGAAGACAGTCGCTGATGGTGAATGTCACCATTGATAAAGCTCGACTTGTCACAAAGAAGTTTTAGACAAGTTCAAGGAGTTGACTGCAATGATACTTTCTCACTCATAGCGAATCTAAAGTCTGTTGGAATTATGTTAGTAGTTGCTGCATTTTTCAATTATGAAATCTCGCAGATGGATGTCAAAACATCGTTTCCTTAATGGTTTACTTGAGGAAAGGTTGTATGTGATACAACCAGAAGGTTTTGTCAGCCCTAAGGATGCTAAAAGGTGTGCAAGCTTCAGTGATCCTTCTATGGACTGAAGCAAGCATCTCGGAGTTGGAATATACGCTTTGATGAGGTGATCAAATTTTTTGAGTCTATACAATGTTTACGAGAAACTTGTATTTACAATAAAGTGAGTGGGAGCACTATAGAATTTCTGATAAGCATATGTGGATGACATATTGTTGATCAGAAATGATGTAGAATTTCTGGAAAGCATAAAGGGTTGCTTGAAAAGATTGTTTCAAAGGAAGACCTGGATAAAGCTACTTAATTGTTGGGCATCGAGATCTATATAGATAGATCAAGACGTCTGATAAGACTTTCAATGAGTAGATACCTTGACAAGATTTTGAAAGAGTTCAAAATGGATCAGTCAAAGAAAGAGTTCTTGCCTAATTTGTAAGGTGTGAAGTTGAGTGAGACTCAAAGCTCGACCAGGGCAGAAGAAAGAGAAAGGACAAACGTTGTCCCCTATGCCTTAGCCATAGGCTCTATATAGTATGTCATGTTGTGTACCGCACTTGTGTGTGCCTTAAGTCTGTCAAGGGGTACAGAAGTAATCCAATAGTGAATTACTGGACAGCGGTCAAAATTATCCTTAGTAACCAAAGGACTAAGGAGATATTTCTCGATTATGGAGGTGATAAAGTGTTCGTCGTAAAGAGTTACGCCGATGCAAGCCTTAACGCCAATCCAGATGACTCTTAGTAGCAATCCGGATACGTATAGTGGAGTAACCATTTGGAATTGCTCCAAGTGGAGCGTGGTAGCAGTGTTTACAGTATAACATAGAGATTTGCAAAGTACACATGGATCTAAATGTCGCAGATCCGTTGACTAAAAGACCTCTCTCACATGCAAAGCATGATCGAGCCCCAGAACTCATTGGGTGTTAGATTCATAACAATGTGAATCACATGGTGATGTGAACTAGATTATTGACTCTAGTGCAAGTGGGAGACTGTTGCAAATATGCCCTAGAGGCAATAATAAATTAGTTATTATCATATTTCCTTGTTCATGATAATCGTTTATTATCCATGCTAGAATTGTATTGATCGGAAACTCAGATACATGTGTGGATACATAGACAACACCATGTCCCTAACATGCCTCTAATAGACTAGCTCGTTGATCAAAGATGGTTAAGATTTCCTAGCCATGGACATGAGATGTCATTTGATAACGGGATTGTTGGGGAACGTTGCATGGGAAGCAAAAAGTTTTCTATGCTTCACCAAGATCAATCTAGGAGATGAGCATCTACGAGAGGGGAGAGTGGATCTACATACCCTTGTAGATCACTAAGCGGGAAGCGTTAAGAAATCGTTGAGCGTCCCGCGATCCAATCACGATTCGTCCTGATCTAGCGCCAAACGGACGGCACCTCCGCGTTCAGCACACGTACGGCTTGATGAAGATCTCTGCCTTCTTGATCCATCAAGAGGGAGCGGAGAGGTAGACGAGTTCTCTGGCAGCGCGACGGCATTACAGCGATGGTGGTGGAGTAATTCCAGCAGGGCTTCGCCTAAGCACTGCTGAAACCGATCTAGAGGAGAAACTACGAACTAGAGGAGAGGGCAACACATGGCTAAAATTCTGTCGCAAAAAACCCTCAAAACCTCTAGTACATATAGGAGGAGGGGAGGGAGGAGACTTGGCTCCCAAGGGAGCCAAATCTCTTCGGCCAAAGTGGAGGGAGGAGTCCTCCTCCTCCACTCCTAGTAGGATTAGGACTCCTTCCTTTTTATACTTTTTCCTTTCTTTCCACCTTGGGTTTCTTCCCTAGCCGCATGGGCTGCCTGTTGGCCATCGGCCAGCCCACTAAGGGCTGGTATTCCTTCTCCCACAGCCCATGTAGCCTCTTGGGTCGAAATACCCCTCCCGATGGTCCCTCGGTACCCTCCCGCCACTCTCGGTACACTACCGATGAGCCCAGAACTTTTCCGGTGACCAAAACGGGACTTCCTATATATCAATCTTTACCTCCAGACCATTTCGGAGCTCTACGTGATGTCCAGGATCTCATACGGGACTCCGAACAACCTTCGGTCACCACCATGCATAACTCTATACTACCGAAACGTCACCAAACCGTAAGTGTGCACACCCTGCGGGTTCGAGAACAATTTAGACATGACCGAGACACCTCTACGATAAACAACCAATAGTGGGACTTGGATGCCCATATTGATTCCTACATATTCTACGAACATATTTATCGGTCGAACCTCTATGTCAAGGATTCAGTTAATCCTGTATGATGTTCCCTTTGTTCTTCGGTATGTTACTTGCCCGAGATTCGATCGCAGGTATCTCCATACCTAGTTCAACCTCATTACCGGAAAGTCTCTTTACTTGTTCCCGTAATACAAGATCCCGTGACTAACACTTAGTCACATTCCTTGCAAGGCTTGTTGTGATATTGTATTACCAAGTGGGCCCTGAGATACCTCTCTGTCACACGGAGTAACAAATCCCAGTGTTGATCCATGCCAACCCAACAGACACCCTCAGAGATACCTGTAGAGCACCTTTATAGTCACCCAGTAACGTTGTGACATTTGATACACACAAGGCACTCCTCTAGCGTCCGTGAGTTGCATGATCTCATGGTCATAGGAACATATACTTGACATGCAGAAAAACTGTAGCAATAAACTGACACAATCATATGCTATGTTTATAGTTTTGGTCTTGTCCATCCCATCATTCTCCTAATGATGTGATCCCATTATCAAATGACATCTCAGTCAATGGCTAGGAAACCTTGACCATCTTTGATCAACGAGCTAGTCTACTAGAGGCACAGTAGGGACAAAGTGTTGTCTATATATCCACACATGCAATGTGTTTCCAATCAATACAATTATAGCATGGATAATAAACAATTATCATGAAAAAGGAAATATAATAATAAACACTTTATTTATTGCCTCTAGGGCATATTTCCAACAGTCTCCCACTTGCACTAGAGTCAATAATCTAGTTCACATCACTATGTGATTTACATTGTAATGAATCGAACACCCATGCAGTACTGGTGTTGATCATGTTTAGCCCTTGGAAGAGGTTTAGTCAACGGGTCTGCAACATTCAGATCCGTGTGCACTTTGCAAATATTTATGTCCTTCTCCTTGATGTAATCGCGGATGGAATTGAAGCATCGCTTTATGTATCTGGTCAGCTTGTGAAACCTTGGTTCCTTGGCGAGAGCAATGGCACCAGTGTTGTCACAGAATAGAGTCATTGGATTCAGTTCACTGGGCACTACTCCAAGATCTGTCATGAACTGCTTCATCAAGACACCTTCCTTTGATGCCTACGAGGCTGCGATGTACTACGCTTCACATGTAGAATCGGCTACCACGCTTTGCTTGGAACTACACCAGCTTATCGCTCCCCCGTTGAGAATAAATACATATCCGGTTTGCGACTTAGAGTCATCTAGATCAGTGTCAAAGCTTACATCAACATAACCCTTTACAACGAGCTCTTGATCACCTCCATAAACGTGAAACATTTCCTTAGTCCTTTTCAAGTACTTAAGGATATTCTTGACCGCCGTCCAGCGCTCCAATCCAGGATCACTTTGAAACCTTCTAGCCATACTTATGGCAAGGCTGACATCGGGTCTTGTGCACAGCACTGCATACATGATAGAGCCTATGGCTGAAGCATAGGGGATGACTCATCTTCTCTCTATCTTCTGCAATCACTGGGCATTGAGTCTTACTCAACTTCTCACCTTGTAACACAGGCAAGAACCCCTTCTTGGACTGATCCATTTTGAACTTCAAAATTTTATCAAGGTATGTGCTTTGTGAAAGTGCTATCAAGCGTCTCGATCTATCTCTGTAGATCTTAATGCCTAATATGAAAGCAACTTCTCCTAGGTCCTTCATTGAAAAACTCTTGTTCAAATATTCCTTCACGCTTTCCAGCATTTCTATATTGTTTCCAATCAGCAATATGTCATCCAAATATAATATTAGAAATGCTATAGAGCTCCCACTCACATTCTTGTAAATACAAGCTTCTCCATAAACTTGTATAAACCCAAAAACTTTGATAACCTCATCAAAGCGCTTATTCCAACTCTGAGATGCTTGCACCAATCCATAAATGGATAGCTGGAGTTTGCAAACTTTGTCAGCATTCTCTGGATCGACAAAACCTTCTGGTTGCATCATATACAACTCTTCCTCAAGGAAATCGTTGAGGAACGCTGTTTTGACATCCATCTACCAAATTTCATAGTTGAAATATGCAGCTATTGCTAACATGATTCTGACGGACTTAAGCATCGCTACGGGTGAGAAGGTCTCATCGTAGTCA
Source organism: Hordeum marinum (assembly GCA_022496015.1). NCBI lineage: Eukaryota > Viridiplantae > Streptophyta > Magnoliopsida > Poales > Poaceae > Hordeum > Hordeum marinum. The sequence continues at coordinate 384,538,121 of CM039677.1, read as the reverse complement.
ACTCCTTGAACTTGTGAAAAAAACCTTTGCCACAAGTCGAGCTTTATAGACGGTGATATTACCATCTACGTCCATCTTCTTCTTAAAGATCCATTTGTTCTGAATGGCCTTTCGCCCTTCAGGTAATACTTCCAAAGTCCATACTTTGCTTTCATACATAGATCCCATCTCGGATTTCATGGCCTCTAACCATTTCTCAGAATCCGGGCCCATCGTCGCTTCTCCATAGCTCGTAGGTTCATTGTTGTCCAACAACATGACCTCCAAGACATGGTTGTTGTACCACTCAGGAGCAGTACGCGCCCTTGTCGACCTACGAGGTTCAATAGTAACTTGATCCAAAGCTTCATGATCATCATCATTAACTTCCTCTTCAACTGTCGTAGGCTCCATAGAAACATCTTTCTGCGTTGCGCTACTCTCTAGTTGAAGTAAAGGTTCAATAACCTCATCAAGCTCTATTTTCCTCCCACTCAATTCTTTCGAGAGAAACTATTTCTCAAGAAATGTTCCATTCTTAGCAACAAACACTTTGCCTTCGGATCTGAGATAGAAGTTATACCCAACCGTCTCTTTTGGGTATCCTATGAAGACGCATTTCTCTGCTTTGGGTTCCATCTTTTCAGGCTGAAGCTTTTTGACATAAGCATCACATCCCCAAATATTAAGAAATGACAACTTTGGCTTCTTGCCAAACCACAGTTCATATGGCGTCGTCTAAACGGATTTCGATGGTGCCCTATTTAAAGTGAATGCAGTTGTCTCTAATGCATAACCCCAAAACGATAATGCCAAATCGACAAGAGACATCATAGAATGCACCATATCTAATAAGGTTCGATTACGACATTCGAACACACCACTCAAATTGACATCCCTCCGGTCATTCGAGTGTCACATGATCCAAATCCACCAACTCAAGTACAATCATCATGTGAGTTGAGGTGGTTTCAATGGTGGACATCATCATGTTGATCATATCTACTATATGACTCATGTTCGACCTTTCGGTCTCTTGTGTTCCGAGGCCATGTCTATACATGCTAGGCTTGTCAAGTTTAACCCGAGTGTTCTGCACGTGCAACACTGGCTTGCACCCGTTGTATGTGAACGTAGAGTCTATCACACCCGATCATCACGTGGTGTCTTGACACGACGAACTTTCGCAACGGTGCACACTCGGGGAGAACACAATTTTATCTTGAAATTTAAGTGAGGGATCACCTTATAATGCTACCGTCTTCCTAAGCAAAACAAGGTGCATAAAAGGATTAACATCACATGCAAATCATAAGTGACATGATATGGCCATGAACTTGTGCTTTTGATCTCCATCATGAAAGCACCGACATGATCTCCATCGTCACCGGCATGACACCATTATCTCCATCATCTTGATCTCCATCAACGTGTCACCATCGGGGTTGTCGCTCCCATCATGCTTCTACTACTATTGCTATCATTTAGCGATAAAGTAAAGCATTACATAGCGCTTAATGATTGACACGCAGGTCATACAATAATTAAAGACAACCCTATGGCTCCCGCCGGTTGCCGTACTCATCGACATGCAAGTCGTGATATTCTATACAACACATGATCATCTCATACATCACATATATCTCATCATGTAATTGGCCATATCACATCACAACATACCCTGCAAAAACAAGTTAGACGTCCTCTAATTGTTGTTGCAAGTTTTACGGGGCTGCTACGGGTATCTAGCAAGAAAAATTCTCACCTATGCAAAACCACAACGGTGATACATAAGTTGCTTTTCAACCTTGTCAAGGACCGCCTTTGTCGAATCCTATCCAACTACAGTAGGAGAAACAAACACCCGCAGCCATCTTTGTGCAACGAAGTTACACGTCATTCGATGGAACCGGTCTCTCGTAAGCGTACGGGTAAGGTTGGTCCGGTCCGCCTCATCCCACAATACCGCTGAACCAAAACACGACCAAGGGAGGAAGCAATCTAAGAATCAATGCCCACAAACTCTTTGTGTTCTACTCGAGATCTCATATACACATAGACCTAGCTCATGATGCCACCGCTAGGGAACGTTGCATGGGAAACAAAAAAATTCCTACGCTTCACCAACATCAATCTAGGAGATGAGCATCTACGAGAGGGGAGAGTGGATCTACATACCCTTGTAGATCACTAAGCGGCAAGCATTAAGAAACGCAGTTGATGTTGTCGAACGTCTTCGCGATCCAAATCTCCAAGCGTCCCGCGATCCAATTACGATCTGTCCCGATCTAGCGCCGAACGGACGGCACCTCCGTGTTCAGCACACATACGGCTTGATGACGATCTCCGCCTTCTTGATCCAGCAAGAGGGAGCGGAGAGGTAGACGAGTTCTCCGGCAGCACGATGGCGTTGCGGTGATGGTGGTGGAGTAATTCCAGCAGGGCTTTGCCTAAGCACTACTAAAATTGATCTAGAGGAGAAACTACAGACTAGAGGAGAGGGCAGTACATGGCTAAAATTCTGTCGCAAAAACGCTCAAAACCTCTAGTATATATAAGAGGAGCGGAGGTGATATGTCTCCAACGTATCTATAATTTATGAAGTATGCATGCTGTTATTTTATCATTCTTGGATGTTTTACAATCATTTTATAGCAACTTTATATCATTTTTTGGGACTAACCTATTGACCCAGTGCCTAGTGCTAGTTGCTGTTTTTTGCTTGTTTTTTACATCGAGCAAATCAATATCAAACGGGGTCCAAACACAACGAAACTTTTTGGAGATTTTTTTGGACCAGAAGGAACCCAATGGGCCAGAGCTGCACCTAGGGGTGCCTCGAGGGGGGCACAACCCACCAGGGCGCGCCAGGGCCCCCTAGCGCGCCCAGGTGGGTTGTGCCCACCTCGGTGGCCTCCCGCACCCCCTCTTTGCACTATAAATTCCCAAATATTCCGAAACCCTTCAGGGTAGCCCTAGATCGAAAGTTCCACCGCCACAAGCCTCTATAGCCATCAAAAACCAATTGGGAGCCCGTTCCGGCACCCTGTCAGAGGGGGAGATCATCACTGGTGGCCACCACGATGAGGAGGGAGTAGTCCACCCTCGGGGATGAGGGTTTGTACCAGTAGTATGTGTTTAATCTCTCTTTCTCGTGATCTTGAGATGTCACGATCTTGATATATCATGGGCTTTGTTAACATAGATGGATCATATGATGTTTCTCCCCTCTATACTCTTCTTGTGATGAATTGAGTTTTCCCTTTGAGATTTTGTTGTTATCGGGTTGAATACTTTAATGGATTTGAGAACACTTGGTATATGTCTTGCAGTTCAATACTCGTGATGACAATGGGGTATCGTATTGATTCACTTGATATGTATTTTGGCATTCAACTTGCGGATTCCCGCGGTGACATTGGGGTAATCTATGAATAGGGGTTGATGCACGTTCTTGTCTTTGTTTCTCTGATAGAAATCTTGGGGCACTCCTTTAAGTTCTTTGTGTTGGATTGAGTATTATGAATCTGAAATTAGTTGGTGTTGTTCTAGTACGAACTCTTGATTAGATCGATCGGAAAGAATAGCTTATGTTATTTTAGTATGAACTCTAGGATAGATCGAACGGAAAGAATAGCTTTGAGGTGGTTTCGTACCCTACAAACAACAATTTCTTCTTATGTTCTCTGCTAGATAGGAACTTTGGAGTGATTCTTCGTTGCACGTTGAGGGATGGTTATATGATCCAACTATGTGAGCATTGTTGAGAGATTGCACTTGCGAAAGCACGGACCCTAGGCCTCATTTTCAATCATTGCAATATCGTTTGTGCTCACTTTTGTTATTTGCTACCTTGCTGTTTTTATTTATTCAGATTATAAAAATATATTTTTACCATCCATATTACACTTTGCCGAACTAGTGCACCTATACAATTTGCCATTGTTTTGTGTGTGTTGGGGACACAAGAGATTTCTTGTATTTGGTTGCAGGGTCGTTTGAGAGAGACCATCTTCATCCTACACCTCTCACGGATTGATAAACCTTAGGTCATCCACTTGAGGGAAAATTGCTACTGTCATACAAAACTCTGCGCTTGGAGGCCCAACACGTGTTTACAAGAATAAAGTTGCCTAGTAGACATCAAGCTCTTTTCTGGCACTGTTGCCAGGGAGGTGAGTGCATAAAGGTATATCTTTAGATCTTGCAATCGAATCTTTTATTTTCTTGTTTTATCACTAGTTTGGTTTATTAAAGAAAACTACAAAAAATGGAATTGAGGTTGCATCACATTATTGATCATCTTTATAATATATTTCTTGAAATGATGGATCGGAAAATTGTGCTCAATTGTTAGAATAAGAAGTCAATAAAATGTTTGGCACAAAATATTTGAACGTTGAGCATGATTGCAATGTTGTTAGTATGAATTCTCTGATTATCCAAAATGTTAATGATGATTGCAAAAGTCATGACAAAAATGTTTCTTATAAGCATGTCAATTTTTGAAGAGTGAATTGGGAGTGCAAATGCACACCCAAAAGGGAAGATAGATTTTGTAAGAAGCATAAATAATTAGAAATGAAAAAGTTGCAGGAGTGGCTAGATGATTGTGATGAAAGATGTAATTTCTTTCGCCATCCTTGTGAACTTTGCAATGAACGTGGTCATTTAAATCTCCAATGCAAATTATTTCATGATCAAATCATGTCCAAAAATTGTGACAACTTGATTACCCTTGAGCATCATAAAGAGCTTAGTCTTCTTTTGGGGTATGAAGAAATGAAACGTATAACTAAGGGTTTTTCAAATCCCGAGAGGTTTCTTAATTTTGATCTAGAGGAAATTTATATGTTTTGTGCGGTAAATTGCATTGAGAATCCTTATATTCCAACTATCTAAAGATAAGAAAACAAATAGAATATGAAGAGAGTACTAATGAAAGGGAAAATATTTCCCAATACCCTCCTAGTGTTTATTATGATGAATCAGGTAACGAGGAGGAGCTTCCTATCCAATCAATCTCTTCAACAAGAAGCTTGAAAAAATTAATTAAACCCACACATGATGTGGTGAAGAAGAAAAGAAGAAAGAATAGAGGTAAAAGGTATCTCTCCCAAATAATGTTGCTCCTATCACCATTGTGCCTCATGAAAGTGAATCAAATATATTGATGGAGGATGATGATATGGAGTATGATTTTGTGATACCTACTACTTGTTGTAATGATTATGATTGGGAAAGAAATGATGTCCTTATGATCTTGAGAATATTTTTAGCAATTGCTTGGAATAATATGATAATAATGTTTGCTATACTATTGGTGCCATTCGTGCTATTGATAAGAATGATTGTGATGATATGCAAAACCACAAGCTTGGGGATTCTATGTTTAATGAGTATGATATGTTTGAAGATTTATTTGCTGGAAATAATGCTTTTCCTAAGCTTGTGGATGATTTGCTTAATGAATATGATCCTTTGATTCCTTCTACTTTCGATAAGAAAATTTATTATGATGATAGCATGCCTCCTATTTATGATGATTACACTGATGAAAGTGGGTTTGGAAGAGTGTCAACTCTAGGTAGTAGTGATCCAACTATTTTGGAGGATATTGAATCTTATTAAAATATTGAATAAAGTGTATTTGGAGAGGTCATGACTTTATTTAGTGATACATCCACTATTTTGGAAGAGGTTTCAATTGACTATGACAATAAAGTTGCTATGTATGAAGATTATTATGATGACATGTATGCCATAAAGAGTAATAAATTTTATATGCTTGTGCATCATGAAAAGAGTGTTGTATGTGATAGTTATATTGTTGAATCCATTCATGATGCCTGTGAAAATTATTATGAGAGAGGAACTTATGCTCTTACATATCTCAATAATATCAAGTTTCTTCTCTATGTGTTGATTGTTTTGAAGTTGTACTTGTTTTGCCTTCCTATGCTAGTTGGTTCTTGTTTTCATGGGTTTCTTGCTCACAAAATCCCTATGCATAGGAAGTGGGTTAAACTTAAATGTGCTTGACATGTGTTTCATGATGCTCTCTTCATGTTCCAATTCTTTTCTTTTATGCGAGCATCATTGAAATCATCATGCCTAGCTAAAAGGCATTAAAGAAAAGCGCTTGTTGGGAGACAACCCAACACTTTTACCTGCTGTTTTTGTGTGTTCACATGATTAGGCTACTGTGGTAATCATGTTTTACAGTTTTTGTTTCAATAAAGTGCCAAGTAAAGCCTTTGGGATAGTGTGGATGATAGTTGACTTGATTCTGTCCAAAAACAGAAACTTTTGCACCTAGTCCAGGAATTTCTATAATTCACTGGAAAGTGATTTTGACTTGAGATTTTTATAGATGATTGATACACAAATTACCTACGCTTTCCTAATTTGTAAGAATTTTTAGAGTTGCATAAGTATGAGAACAATTCAGATCTTTACATATTGTTCTGTTTTTGATAGATTCTGTTTTCAATGCATAGTTTGCTTGTTATCTAGTTTCTATGGCTTATATTACTCAATATAAATTGTGGAAATGATATGCTACAGCAGTCATTGTGTGAGAACAATTATGGATCTTGTCTTGACAGTACCAAAGTGAATGGTTTGCTCTTTATCATACTAACTCATCTCACGAAGTTCCGTTAAGTTTGGTGTGATTGAAGTTTTCAAGTTTTGGGTGAGATACCGATATGAGTAGAATAAGGAGGGACAAGTACCTAAGCTTGAGGATTCCCAAGTCACCCCCAAGGTAACATTCAAGTAATATCCAAGCAACTAAGATTGGAGATGCCCCGGAAGGCACCCCCTCTTTCGTCTCCAACATTATCGGTAACCTCACTTGGAGCTATATTTTCATTCGTCACATGATATGTGTTTTGCTTGGAGCGTCATTTTACTTTACTATTATTTGATTTATGTTATTTAGAATAATGTTTTGCATCTTTATTTTCAATAAAAAATGTCAAGGATAGCCTTTACCATACTTATTTTGCAAGTCTACATGTTGCTGTTTGAAAACTGAAAGTTTATCGATATTGCAAAAATTCCCTAGAAAATTGAGAATGTGATAAATTGTTGGAAATTTTTTCAAAATAATCTATGATAAATTTTCTACAGTGTGTTAAATTTTCAGAAGTTTTAAAGTTGAATAAGTATGGATACTCTTGCATTCTTTACAGACTGTACTGTTTTAGCAGATTGCTGTTATGTTTGCATTGTTTGCATATGTTTGCTTGTTTAATGATTCTATTTGAGGATAGGAGTATTAAATATGCATAGGAATTTAGTATTCAATGTTTAATAATAATTTTAGTGATTTTCTACAGTAGAGAATGATAAGGTTTTTGCATTAGTTTATACTAACTTATCTCACGAGTTCTTGTTGAGTTTTGTGTGGATGAAGTTTTCAGTATTAGGTAAACCGTGATATGAAAGGAATTAAGGAGACACAAAATCTCAAGCTTGGGGATGACCAAGGAATCCCAAGATAATATTTCAAGAAGTATCAAGCATCTAAGCTTGGGGATCCCCCAGTAGGTATCCCACCTTTCTTCATCAACAATTATCGGTTAGTATCGGTTGATCCTAAGTTTTTGCTTCTTCACATGATGTGCGCTATTCTTGAAATGTTATTTTATTTTGTTTTGCTTGCTGTTTTAATACAATAATTAGATCTTAAATTTTTTTTAAATAAAATGGCGTCCTCAAGTAATTGCCAGGGAGGCTAAGTAAGCGGCATTCACATCCCGTCAATGAAGCTCTTTTTTACTCCCTCCGTCACATAATGTAAGACGTTTTTTAACACTAGTGTAGTGTTAAAAAACGGGGCGGAGGGAGTATGTCATTTACTCTTGTGCTTCACTTATAAATTGTTGAATAAATTGAATGACATAAAGTTGAAACCATATCATGCCTAGTGGTAGCTTCACATTGGGTTTAGAAAGTGAAATCTATTGAGGCTTGACAATCACAATATTGGTCATACAAGCAATTCACGAATAATTAGTATAAGGAAGAGAACTTTCACATGTGGATACACTATACTGGAAATCTTTTGTGATTGTGAGCCCCCATCAAAATATTATATGCCAAAATTGTTGACGTTGGACAAGGAAGACAATGTAATGATTTATGTTTGTTCATATTCACATAGAAATTATATTGTCATAGATCCTTCAACATGTGGTGCTTGCCCCTGATCTTTGCTAGCCAAAAATTCCGCACCAAGTAGAGATACTACTTGTGCATCCAAAAACCCTTAAACCCAAATATTATTTTCAAGACTCCACCATACCTACCTAAGGATTGAGCAAGATCCTGCAAGTGAGTTGTCATCGGTGCAATAAGACAATAAAAACTGCTTCTAAAAGTGTTAGATCATTTAGTGTAAGAGAAAATTGAGCATTGTACAAACTTGTGATGGAAAAGTAATAAAAGCGACAAACTGCATAATAAAGGTTGCTATCATAAGAGGCAATATAACATGATGTTCTTTTGCACTAAGGGGTTGGGCATACAAACAAATAAGCGCATGGCAACCTCTGCTTCCCTCTGTGAAGGGCCTATCTTTTACTTTTCAGTATTTACTTTTATGCAAGGAGTCAAAGTTGTCTCTCTATTCCTTTTTATTTTTCTCCTTTGGCAAGCATCATCTGGTGAGGAAAGATCTAGGCACATATGTCCAGTCGAATATGGGTAGCATGAGTTATTATTGTTGACATCACCCTTGAGGTGAATACGTTGGGAGGCAAAACAATAAGCCTCTATCTTTCTATGTGTCGGTTGAAACATTTTGCTCATGTGTACGCGGTGAGTGTTAGCAATCATAAAATACTATATGATGGTTGAGTGTGTGGAGCTCTTACTTGAACTCTGTTGAATAACTTGAATTGCAATTGCTTGGTGACTGAGAACATAGGTTGTTGAGTTTCAAGAGAATTCATGGTTTGAACCTTAACATGTGAATTGGTTGCTACTTTAACATGAGAAGTTTTATAAGAAAGAATTGCTATTATGATGCTAGGAATAGTGATTGAAATTATCATTGATCAAACTTATGCACTTTGCTAGCATTCACACTTCATAAATTATTTCTTTTATCATTTACCTACTCGAGGACGAGTAGAAATTAAGCTTGGGGATGTTCATACGTCTCCAACGTATCTATAATTTATGAAGTATTCATGATGTTATTTTATCATTATTGGATGTTTTACAATCATTTTATAGCAACTTTATATCATTTTTTGGGACTAACCTATTGACCCAGTGCCCAGTGCTAGTTGCTATTTTTTGCTTGTTTTTTACATCGCAGGAAATAAATATCAAACGGAGTCCAAACACCATGAAACTTTTTGGAGATTTTTTTGGACCAGAAGGAGCCCAATGGCTCAGAGATGCACCTGGGGGTGCCTCGAGGGGGCACAACCCACCAGGGCGCGCCACGGCCCCCTGGCGCGCCTAGGTGGGTTGTGCCCACCTCGGTGGCCTCCCGCACCCCCTATTTGCACTATAAATTCCCAAATATTCTGAAACCCTTCAGGGTATCCCTAGATCGGAAGTTCTGCCACCGCAAGCCTCTGTAGCCACCGAAAACCAATCGGGAGCCCGTTTCGGCACCCTGCCGGAGGGGGAGAGCATCACTCGTGGCCATCTTCATCATCCCGGCGGCCACCACGATGAGGAGGGAGTAGTCCACCCTCGGGGCTGAGGGTTTGTACCAGTAGCTATGTGCTTAATCTGTCTCTCTCTCTCTCTCTCGTGATCTTGAGATGTCACGATCTTGATATATCATGGGCTTCGTTAACATAGATGGATCATATGATGTTTCTCCCCTCTATACTCTTCTTGTGATGAATTGAGTTTTCCCTTTGTGATTTTGTTGTTATCGGATTGAATATTGTAATGGATTTGAGAACACTTGATATATGTCTTGCAGTTCAATACTCGTGGTGACAATGGGGTATCGTATTTATTCACTTGATATGTATTTTGGCATTCAACTTGCGGATTCCCGCGGTGACATTGGCGTAATCTATGCATAGGGGTTGATGCACGTTCTTGTCTTTGTTTCTCCAATAGAAATCTTGGGGAACTCCTTGAAGTTCTTTGTGTTGGATTGAGTATTATGAATCTCAAATTAGTTGGTGTTGTTTTAGTACGAACTCTTGATTAGATCGATCGGAAAGAATAGCTTATGTTATTTTAGTCCGAACTCTAGGATAGATCGAACGGAAAGAATAGCTTTGAGGTGGTTTCGTACCCTACAAACAATTTATTCTTATGTTCTCCGCTAGATAGGAACTTTGGAGTGATTCTTCGTTGCACGTTGAGGGATGGTTATATGATCCAACTATGTTAGCATTGTTGAGAGATTGCACTAGCGAAAGTACGGACCCTAGGCTTCATTTTCAATAATTGCAATATCGTTTGTGCTCACTTTTGTTATTTTCTACCTTGCTGTTTTTATTTATTCAGATTATAAAAATATATTTTTACCATCCATATTACACTTTGCCGAACTAGTGCACCTATACAATTTGCCATTGTGTTGGGTGTGTTGGGGACATAAGAGATTTCTTGTATTTGGTTGCAGGGTCGTTTGAGAGAGACCATCTTCATCCTACACCTCTCACGGATTGATAAACCTTATGTCATCCACTTGAGGGAAAATTCCTACTATCCTACAAAACTCTACGCTTGGAGGCCCAACACGTGTTTACAAGAATAAAGTTGCTTAGTAGACATCAAGCTCTTTTCTAGCACCGTTGCCAGGGAAGTGAGTGCATGAAGGTATATCTTTAGATCTTGCAATCGAATCTTTTAGTTTCTTGTTTTATCACTAGTTTGGTTTATTAAAGAAAACTACAAAAAATGGAATTGAGGTTGCATCATATTATTGATCATCTTTATAATATCTTTCTTGAAATGATGGATCGGAAATTGTTCTCAATTGTTAGAAGAAGAAGTCAATAAAATGTTTGGCACAAAATATTTGAATGTTGAGCATGATTGCAATGTTGTTAGTATGAATGCTTTGATTATCCAAAATGTTAATGATGATTGCACAAGTCATGACAAAAATGTTTCTTATAAGCATGTCAATTTTTGAGAGTGAATTGGGAGTGCAAATGCACACCCAAAAGGGAAGATAGATTTTGTAAGAAGCATAAATATTTAGAAACGAAAAAGTTGCAGGAGAGGCTAGATAAATATTTAGAGACCATATTCATCCTACACCTCTCACGGAATTATAAACCTTAGGTCATCCACTTGAGGGAAAATTGCTACTGTCCTACAAAACTCTGCGCTTGGAGGCCCAACACATGTCTACAAGAGTAAAGTTGCCTGGTAGACATCGGGATGGAGGAGACTTGGCTCCCAAGGGAGCCAAATCCACTTCGGCAGAAGTGGAGGGAGGAGTCCTCCTCCTCCACTCCTAGTAGGATTAGGACTCCTTCCATTTTCCACTTTTGCCTTTCTTTCCACCTTGGGTTTCTTCCCTAGCCGCATGGGCTTCCTGCGGGCCTTCGGACAGCCCACTAAGGGCCGGTATTCCTTCTCCCACAGCCCATGTAGCCTCTTGGGTCGAAATACCCCTCCAGATGGTCCCCCGGTACCCTCCCGGCATCCCGGTACACTACCGATGAGCCCGAAACTTTTCGGTGACCAAAATAGGACTTCCTATATATCAATTTTTACCTCCGGAGCTCCTCGTGATGTCCGGGATCTCATCCGAGACTCCGAACAACCTTCCGTCACCACCATGCATAACTCTATACTACCAAAACGTCACCAAACCTTAAGTGTGCAGACCCTGCGAGTTCGAGAACTATGTAGACATGACCGAGACACCTCTACGGCAATAACCAATAGTGGGGTCTGGATGCCCATATTGATTCCTACATATTCTACGAAGATCTTTATCGGTCGAACCTCTATGTCAAGGATTCAGTTAATCACATATGATGTTCCCTTTGTTCTTCGGTATGTTACTTGCCCGAGAATCGATCGTCGGTATCTCCATACCTAGTTCAACCTCGTTACCAGAAAGTCTCTTTACTCATTTCCGTAATACAAGATCTCGTGACTAACACTTAGTCACATTACTTGCAAGGCTTGTTGTGATGTTGTATTACCGAGTGGGCCCTGAGATACCTCTCCATCACACGGAGTAACAAATCCCAGTGTTGATCCATGCCAAGCCAACAGACACCGTCAGAGATACCTGTAGAGCACCTTTATAGTCACCCAGTTATGTTGTGACGTTTGATACACACAAGGTATTCCTCCGGTGTCAGTGAGTTGCATGATCTCATGGTCATAGGAACAGATACTTGACATGCAATAAACTAACATGATCATATGCTATGTTTATAGTTTGGGTCTTGTCCATCCCATCATTCTCCTAATGATGTGATCCCAAAATCAAATGACATCTCATGTCAATGGCTAGGAAACCTTGACAATCTTTGATCACCGAGCTAGTCTACTAGAGGCACACTAGGGATAAAGTGTTGTCTATATATCCACACATGCAATGTGTTTCCAATCAATACAATTATAGCATGGATAATAAACAATTATCATGAACAAGGAAATATAATAATAAGCACTTTATTTATTGCCTCTAGGGCATATTTCCAACAGGGATCACATCACTAGGAGAATGATGTGATGGACAAGACCCAAATTATAAATGTAGCATATGATCGTGTGAGTTTATTGCTACAGTTTTCTGCATGTCAAGTATTTGTTCCTATGACCATGAGATCTTGCAACTCACTGACACCGGAGGAGTACCTTGTGTCTATCAAACGTCGCAACGTAACTGGTTGACTATAAAGGTCTCTAGAGGTATCTCCGAGGGTGTCTGTTTGGTTGGCATGGATCAAGACTGGGATTTGTTACTCCGTGTGACGGAGAGGTATCTCAGGGCCCACTCTGTAATACAATGTCACAACATGCCTTGCAAGCAATGTGACTAAATTGTTAGCCACGGGATCTTGTATTACGGAACGAGTAAAGAGACTTGCCGGTAACGAGATTGAACTAGGTATAAAGATACCGACGATCGAATCTTGGGCAAGTAACATACTGAAGAACAAAGGGAACATCATACGGGATTATCTGAATCTTTGACATAGAGGTTCAACCGATAAAGATCTTCGTAGAATATATAGGAGCCAATATGGGCATCCAGGTCTCGCTATTGGTTATTGACCGTAGAGGTGTCTCGGTCATGTCTACATAGTTCTTGAACCCGCAGGGTCTGCACACTTAAGGTTCGGTGACGTTTTGGTATAGTTAAGTTATATGTGTTGGTGACCAAAGGTTGCTCGGAGTCCCGGATGATATCCCGTACATGATGAGGAACTCCGAAATTGTCCGGAGGTGAATATCGATATATAGGACGAATGGAATCGGAGTCTGGAAGCGTTTCGGGAGTACAGGGTTGTGACCAGGAGTACCAAAAAGGGTTTCGGGGGGCCCCGGCAAGTGTTGGGGGGCCTCATGGGCCAAGGGGAAGGGGCAAACCAGCCCACTAAAGGGCTGTGCGCCCCCCTCAACCTTTCCCACGTGACCAGGAGAGGTGGGGCGCCCCCATCTAGGGTTCCCTCTACTTGTCTTGGGGGCCAAGTCACCCTAGGGTTTCCCTAGGGGCACCCCCATCTGCCCTAGCCGCCGCCCCCTAGATTGGATCTAGGGGGCGCCACCCCTCCTCCCTTCCCCCTATATATAGATTAGGAGAGGGAGGGCAGCCGCACCTAAGAATTGCCACGTGCTGCCCTCTCTCTTCCTCTAGATCTGTTCTCCACTAGATTGTCTCGGTTGTGCTTGGCGAAGCCCTGCCGGGACAGCTCCACCACCACCGCCACCACGCCTTTGTGATCACGGAGAACTCATCTACCTATCCACCCTTTCTTTATGGATCAAGGAGGTGGATATTGTCATCGAGATGTACGTGTGCTGAACGCGGAGGTGCCATCTGTTCGGTGCTAGATCGGAAGGGCCACGATGGGATCACGGGACGGCTCTGTTGGGGAATGTTGCATGGAAACAAAAAATTTCCTATGCACACGCAAGATCTATCCATGGTGATTAGAATCTATGAGAGGGAGAGTGGATCTACATACCCTTGTAGATCGCTAAGCGGGAAGCGTTAAGAAACGCGGTTGGTGTAGTTGAACGTCTTCGCGATCCAAATCGCCGAGCGTCCCGCGATCTCATCACGATCCGTCTCGCGATCCAATCACGATCCGTCCCACGAACTCATCATGATCCGTCCCATGATCTCATCATGATCCATCTCGCGAACTCATCAAGATCCGTCCCGTGGTCTCGTCACGATCCGTCTCGCAATCTTGATCACGGTCCTTCCTATCTAGCGCCGAACGGACGGCACCTCCGCGTTCAGCACACGTACAGCTTGATGACGATCTCCGCCTTCTTGATCCAGCAATAGGGAGCGGATAGGTTGAAGAGTTCTCTAGCACGTGACGGCGCTGCAGCGATGGTGGTGGAGCTATTCCGGCAGGGCTTCGCCTAAGCACTGCAGAAAATCGATCTAGAGGAGAAACTATGCACTAGAGGAACGGGTAGCACATGGCTGAAAATTCTGTGCCAAAACCCTAAAATCCTCTATATATAGGAGGAGAGGAGGAGGAGGCTTGGCTGCCAAAAATCCAGCCCTTGGGTCGGCCAAAGTGGGGAGGAGAGGAGGACTCCTCCTCCAATCCTAGTAGGACTAGGATTCCTCCTTTTTTTGGCCTTTTTCCACCTTTTTCCCTTTGGGCTTTTTCTCCCAGACGCATGGGCCTTGTGTGGGACTTCCACCAGCCCACAAAAGGCTGGTATTTACTCCCCCACAGCCCATGAAGCCTCTTGGGTCGAAATACCCCTCCCGGTGGTCTCCTGGTACACTACCGGCACTCCCGGTACATTACCGATTAGCCCGAAACTTTTCCGGCGACCAAAATGGGACTTCCTATATATCAATCATTACCTACGGACCATTCCGGAGCTCCTCGTGCCGTCCGGGATCTCATCCGGGACTCCGAACAACCTTCGGTCACCACCATACATTACTTTATACTACCGAAACGTCACCGAACCTTAAGTCTGCAGACCCTACGGGTTCGAGAGCTATGTAGACATGACCGAGACACCTCTATGGTCAATAACCAATAGAGGGACCTGGATGCCCATATTGGTTCCTACATATTCTATGAAGATCTTTATCGGTCGAACCTCTATGTCAAGGATTCAGTTAATCCCGTATGATGTTCCCTTTGTTCTTCGGTATGTTTACTTGCCCGAGATTCGATCGTCGGTATCTCCATACCTAGTTCAACCTCGTTACCAGCAAGTCTCTTTACTCGTTCCGTAATACAAGATCCCATGACTAACACTTAGTCACATTGCCTGCAAGGCTTGTTGTGATGTTGTATTACCGAGTGGGCCCTGAGATACCTCTCCATCACACGGAGTAACAAATCCCAGTCTTGATCCATGCCAACCCAACAGACACCCTCGGAGATACCTGAAGAGTACCTTTATAGTCACCCAGTTACGTTGCGATGTTTGATACACGCAAGGCACTCCTCCGGTGTCAGTGAGTTGCATGATCTCATGGTCATAGGAACAGATACTTGACATGCAGAAAACAGTAGCATTAAACTGACACGATCATATGCTATGTTTGTAGTTTGGGTCTTGTCCATCCCATCATTCTCCTAATGATGTGATCCCGTTATCAAATGACATCTCATGTCAATGGCTAGGAAACCTTAACCATCTTTGATCAACGAGCTAGTCTATTAGAGGCATACTAGGGACATGGTTTTGTCTATGTATCCACACATGCATCTAAGTCTCCGATCAATACAATTATAGCATGGATAATAAAGGATTATCATGAACAAGGAAATATGATAATAACTAATTTATTATTGCCTCTAGGGCATATTTCCAACAGGCTCGTGATGAGATCACGGCACAGATCATGATTGGATCGTGAAGACGTTCGAATACATCAACCGCGTTCCTAAACGTTTCCGCTTAGCGATCTACATGGGTATGTAGATCCACCCTCCTCCTCGTAGATGCTCATCACCATGGATAGATCTTGCGTGTGCGTAGGAAAATTTTAGTTTCCCATGCAATGTTCCCCAAAAAACCTCCAACAAGTCTAGGCTGTTGATACCTTTCTACACCAAGGCCACCAGAGCTATCACCAAGATGTCTACCTCTATCTTCTCGTTCTTGGTCACAGTCAGCCTAGGGACTGTCCGAATGTGTTTGAATGTGTACGGTGGAAGTCCGGACTGACCTTCTCCGACTGGAACACCCTGGCAGTAAAACCAGTTTTCCTGCCAGCCCTTTGCTGAATCTGGAAATGTCATCGTTGGGAAGCAAACCTTTCCCCTCAACTAGATCCCTAAACCTCCACAGAGCTGAGCAACATTTGTCATGTCCTCTAATCCAGTGGACTTCTTCATAGTCATCACTCGACATGTGAAAAGATGTTTGAATAAATCCCAGTGGGGATGACAACCCAAGAAAATTTTGCAGAGGGAAATGAATGTATTAAGTATGTGATGGCATTGGGAGGAATGTGATGGAGTTGAGCGCCAAAGAAATCTAGGAATCTTTGGAAGAACGGATGAGGCAGAAGAGAGAAACCTCGCTCAAGGTGGGTTGCCAGGAGGAAGCGCTTGTTCCCCCGTGGCGACTGCTCGTCCTTGCCTGCCTCCGGCAACCGCCAGCTCCCCTTAGACAGGAGTCCTTCGCCCTCCAGCTCAAGCATCCGAGCCTTGGTGACCCGCGAGGGCGTCCAATCACCTTGGGTCCATCCCACCGGCACACCGACGCTAGAGGAGGAGTGATACGTCTCCAACGTATCTATAATTTTTGCTTGTTTCATGCTGTTATATTATCATTCTTGGATGTTTTACAATCATTTTACCACAACTTTATATTATTTTTGGGACTAACCTATTAACCCAGAGCGCAGTGCCAGTTTCTGTTTTTTCCTTGTTTTTGAGTTTTACAGAAAAGGAATATCAAAAGAGTCCAAACGGAATAAAACTTTACGGTGATTTTTTATGGACTAGAAGACACCCACGAAGCTTGGAGATGAAGCTAGAAGTTTCCTGAGGAGGCCACAAGCCTCGGGGACGCGGTCACCCCCCTGGGCGCGCCCCATAGGCTTGTGGGCCCCTCGGGAGTCCACCGACCTCCCTCTTAGCTCTATAAATCCTCAAATATTCCAAAAAAACAACGCAGAACCAAGATGGGGAGTTCCGCCGCCACAAGCCTCCAGAGCCACGAAAAACCAATCGGGAGCCCGTTCTGGCACCCTGCCGGAGGGGGAAACCATCACTGGAGGCCATCTTCATCATCCCGGCGGTCTCCATGATGAGGAGGGAGTAGTTCTTCCTCGGGGCTGAGGGTATGTACCAGTAGCTATGTGTTTGATCTCTCTCTCTCTCGTGTTCTTGAGATGGCACGATCTTGATGTACCGCGAACTTTGTTGATATGGATTGAATCATATGGAGTTTTCCCCCTTTCTATCTTGTTGTGATGAATTGAGTTTTCCCTTTGAAGTTTTCTTATCGGATTGAGTCTTTAAGGATTTGAGAACACTTGATGTATGTCTTGCGATGGGATATCTATGGTGACAATGGGATGTTCTATTGATACACTTGATGTATGTTTTGGTGATCAACTTGCGGGTTCCGTGACCTTGGGAATCTATGCATAGGGGTTGGCACATGTTTTCGTCTTGACTTTCCGGTAGAAACTTTGGGGCACTCTCTGAAGTTCTTTGTATTGGATTGAACATGATGAATCTGAAATTATGTGATGCATATCGTATAATCAAGCCCATGGGTACTTGTGGTGATATTGGAGTATCTAGGTGACATTAGGGTTTTGGTTGATGTGTCTCCTAAGCTGTTATTTTAGAATGAACTCTAGCGCTGTTCGTGACACTTATAGGGATAGCTCATAAGATTGATCGGAAAACATAACTTTGAGGTGGTTTCGTACCCTACAATAATTTCTTCGTTAGTTCTCCACTATTTGTGATTTTGGAGTGAACTCTTTGTCACATGAGAGGTATTTACATATGATTCAACTATGTTAGTATTGTTGAGAGAACTTGCACTAGTGAAAGTATGGACCCTAGGCCTTGTTTCCAAGCATTTATACAACGTTTTGCTCGCTGTTTACTATTTGTTACCTTGCTGTTTTTATATTTTGAGATTACAAAAAACTATATCTACCATCCATATTGCACTTGTATCACCATCTCTTCACCGAACTAGTGCACATATACAATTTACCATTGTATTGGGTGTGTTGGGGACACAAGAGACTCTTTGCTATTTGATTGCAGGGTTGTTTGAGAGAGGCCATCTTTATCCTACACCTCCCACGGATTGATAAACCTTAGGTCATCCACTTGAGGGAAAATTGTCGCTGACCTATAAAACTCTGCGCTTGGAGGCCCAACACTAGTCTACAAGAAGAAGGTTGTGTAGTAGACAGCAAGGAGCCGCGCGAGCTCTTCTTCGCCCGCTCGGCCTTCGCGGTCGCCCCTTTCATTATCTCCAGAGAACTTGAGTCTGGACTGCAGCGAGAGCTCGGTGGATGATTTGCGTGTAGGCTTCATAACCCCAGGTAAATCCACTTCATGTTATCTTGTTCCTCGTCAAGATCCCGTACCCGCTCCTTAGTCCCATCCTCCTCATCGAATTAAGGTAACATAAGGTTTCATAAGAAACAATTGAATAAGCGTATCAAAGAGAATGAGGTCTAGCACTCCAAAATACCATCGAGAAAGATCAATAGAACAAGGTTAGAATAAGATCTCCAAAATGGGTGGGACAACCAAAGGCAATTCAATGTATAATCGGTATACTTAGTGCGTAGGCAGGCCCAACGGTATCCAATCAATGTAGTCGGCAGAACAAAGGAAACAGGAATGAGTTGGAGAAGACGAAGGAAGGGGCAGAAAAGTGAGATCTATTTCATCCTCAACAGTACCCTCGCCTTTTATACCAAAAATCAGGCGAAATCTCCGGCCGTCAATTAGCAAATGGAGCGAGATCTACGGATCCACTATTCAGAGCCTCGGGGACACTTGGCAAAAATCTCAGCGTAGAAATCGAGGCTTCATGCCCACTACCCCCAATTCACGTGACCTGGTCGTTCTATCACACGTTTGTGCATGACCTTCACGGTTTCGAACGCACGGGAACCTTTTCGTGCCTTATAATGGAACGAGATCCGCGCTCTGAAGCGTCCAACGGTTCATTTTCTCAAATAGAATGAATGACTTGCTTCAGGCTGAGTACTCAGATGGAATAATTGAGCATCCGAATGGTTTCTTCTGGGAAACGTTTCAATTTCACACAACAGTATCACATATTCAAGCTAAGTCATTGGGTCAGAAGATGTTAATCCTAAACCCGGCATGGTTTGAAGGCGAGTGAGAAATGACACAAGTTATTTCTTGGACACCTCTGAGTGGCCATTGATGCTTCCGAGTGTCGATCACTTGACCTTTAAAAACCTCATGGATTCGGGGGCTACTGATGAGGTCATCTATCATGGGTAGGGTCACAAGACTGACATCCAGGGCGCACATGTATTCCCTTATTATCATTATAACCCATGAGGTAAAAATGCATTCGAATGCATGTGAAGATTCACTCGGGCCATTCAAGTCACTCAGACCATTCAAGTCACTCGGGCTTCACTCGGGCGACAGAAGTTCATAAACGGTTTACCAAGCACTTGAAAACAATCTTGTAAATAACATTGCACAAACTTAGAGGTCTCAAATCCTTCAGTTCCTTAGGATGCAGAATCTTTGAAATTAGGACAATGGTCGTATCGTTAACTCCTTCCGGCATAGTACCAAAATTAAAGAATTCCAGAACAGCTGCAGAAATTTCACATTTGAGAACCGCCGAATTACGTTGATAAAACCTAGCGGGGAAGCCATCTGAGCCAGGTGCCTTTAAGGGGCCAATTTGAAATAACGCATGAGACACTTCCCTTTCAGAAAACGGAGCACATAAAGTATCATTGATATTACTTGTAACCTTAGGAGTGATGCATTGTAGGACAACCTCCGGGGATAAAGTTGGGTCCTTAGTGTACACCTCCTTGAAATAAGATGTGACCATCCGTTTCATGTCTGACGGAACATTGCACCACGTACCATCCATACGCATAAGCCGCTGAATATGATTCCTTCTTGCCCGCCAAACAGCTCGACGGTGAAGATAAAAAGTATTACGCTCTCCCTCCTTAAGCCACAAAATCTGAGATTGTTGTAACCATAACATCTCCTCACAGTAAAGGAGTTCATCAAGCTGGAACATTTTCTGTTTTTATACTAACTCTATCAACGTCCGTCAATAGCAAATCGGGTAGTTCAGTCCCCAAATTTTCTATTTCACGTGTAACATGGCCAAAAAAATTCTTGCTCTTGTTTGCGGATGATCCAGTTTTCATAAGGCTACCAAAATCAACATGAACGTCCTTGTAGAATTTCCTAAATGATAACTAACACACATGTAGCATTTATGCCCAAATGCAGTTGATGTCGTTCTATTTATTTGCTTGAATATTGCAACAGTTGTTATCTGGGTCAAGAGCCACGTAAGCATGCAATGTCGTGTGGGTGAATCTCTCCTCGCCCACACGTCCATCCAATCTATTAGCGCACGACTGCTCGCGTCGTCGTGGGGACGAACCGCTTATCACCCACACAGACACCATGCAATCCATTAGCGCACGACTGCTCACGTCGCTGTGTGGGTGAACTACTCTTCGCCTAGACGATGCTTGTGCGATGATAGATGGCAATTATAATTGTGCATATGTGGCAACTAGTTAATCACTAAGGATAACTATGATAGACCATACATGACAACTATAGTTTGACCACACGTGGAAACTAGTTAACCACACATGACAACTTTGGTTGACCATACATGACAAGTATATTTTGATCACACGTGGAAACTAATTAAATACAGAGGACAACTATGGTTGACCATACATGGCAACTATGATTTGACCATATGTGGCAACTAGTTAACCACATATGACAACTATGGTTGATCATACATGGCAATTATGGTTTGACCACATGTGACATCTAGAGTTAATTAGACATGGCAAATGTAGTTAACCCAAATGATAAGCGCCACACGTGTGGCATGAAGTAACATTGTCCTGACGTTTTTACAACTAAAATTGCCACCCTGAAGAAAAAAACGAAACACAAAAAAAGGAAACTTCTCATCCAAACGGACAGTTGACATGCTTTACAACTAAAGTTGCCATCCCCGGCTAACTAAAGTTGCCATAAAAAACGTCATAACGGAATTGCTTCGTGCCATGCGTGCGAGATGGTGATGAATAATTGTTGTTGGTTCGGCGTGTGACACGAAGTAGCTGCGCCCGGACGTATGGGCAGTTTTAATATTCACACACACACAGAGTTGTGTGGGCTGACTCCTAAATATGACCGGACGAGTCGTATGGTCGGGTGTCCGTTATAGTACGTGTGATAAATATCGAGGTCCTAGAATTTTTGTTTCACCATACGTTGCCGTACTAGCTACTTTGTGTATAAAAACCATGGACGTTCATAAGAAAAGGTAAGCAACTAGAAAGTACCCTTTTGAACTCCAGCTCAAATGCACCTGCATAAACAGTAAAATCGGAAAAAATCCAAAACATTTCAGAAAAAGTCCGAACAAAAAATTAAGACAAATTTTCTAAGTGCTTGCAAATTTTCACCATGAGATCACATTCGAGGAAGGCGTGGCAAAAAAACAAAATCAATGTTTCAAAATGCTTTCAAAAGTAGCATTTTCATAGCATCGGGTTTTTTTTCACGCCTTCCTCCAATGTGATCTAATGATGAAAATTTGCAAGCACTTAAAACATGTGTCAAAGTTCATCACAAAACAAAAATCAGAAGTTTTAGAAAAATTTTATTTATTTTTTTACTGTTCACGCGGGTGACAATTTTAATTGTTAACACATGGCAACTTTCTCTTAATTCATTTTTTGTCAAAAACTTGACATGTTTGGCAACCTCACGTAAACTAAAAGTTGTCATGAAAAACATACGGGTTGCCATGCTTAACATTCGAGCATTCGGGATTTAGCGTTTCCGAATATCTTTCTACCGAAAATAATAGACAGTGAAAGGTGCTATACGGAAGATGGTTTCTAAGTTCTAAGGGCATTTTATCTGATTTTATATCCAATGTTAGAGGAGTAAAAAATCGGTTTTACTCCTCTAACGCGCACGTAAAAAAATATGCTCTAACGCCCATCCTTTTCCTAAATATACTCGGCCACTGTGGCTCGAAGTAAAATCTGCTCATCTCCGTCGCATCGCCCCCCACCACTTCATCTGCGCCGGCGTGCCTCGCGGCCACCGCCCGCTGGCCTCACCACTATCTCGTTGCCTTCCTTGACCACCGTCGCCCTTCTGCCGGACATCGAGCCCGTTCAGCCCCCGTCATCGTCGTCGGAATCAAGTGAAACGCTGTCGATAGTCGATTCGTCGAATTGCTTAGAAGCTTCTTCATATTTTGTCGGTTGTCGCAGCTCACCTTATTTGCACAACACTGCAGTTTATTTGACGCTCGTCGCCCGCCGTTTTGTTCTAAACAACAATGTGTGTGCCGGTGCACCACCAACGCACCACAAGTGTTCGACAAATTGCCTAGATGAGTTTTTTGTTAGTTTCTTTTGTATTTGAGCCGTTTGAATTGCGGGTAGCCGTTTGAATTGTAGATGAAGAGATTGAGGGATATGGCCTTCGAGGACTCATTGTTATCCGAAAAGGAAGAAGAGGAGATGACTTTGACACCATTTTAGGCATGAATTTCAATGATGGTGTTCTGTGACCTAGGAGAGAACCACAGTTTGGCTGCATACACATCAATCATGATAGAGTGGAGGGCCATGCCAAGATCATGCGAGACTAGTTTGATCCAAAGCCGACCTATCTAGAGAAGTATTTTCGATAGCGTTTTCGGATGCACACAAGTCTTTTTCTGACCATAGCCAAAGCCATTGAGAGGTATGATGCTTGGTTCAAACTCTGAAGAAATTTCAAGTGGAGAGATAAGTGCAAGCCCACTGATGAAGTACATTGAGGCTATTCGAGTTGGCACATGTGTATTCGACCGATGCAGTTGAGGACTATGTTCGTATTGGTGAAGACACAATCATGGAGACCGTTCGAAGGTTCACTAAAGGAGTGATTGTTGTCTTTGGCCCAGAGTACTTGAGGGCACCCACAGAGGAAGATGCACAGATGCTAATGACAAAGAGTGAAGCAAGAGGATAACCATGGATGCTTGGATCGCTTGACTGTATGCACACATGGAAGAATTGTCTTGCAAGGTGCAAGGGTCGGTATAAAGGCCACTACAACGATCTAACAACCATTCTTGAGGTTAGAAATATACTCCACTAAGATTCTACTCAATGGAATCCTCCTCTATTTATTGGGAATCAGTTAGAAATGCCCTAACACGGATATGTCTAGAGCACATCTAGATGAGCTCTAAGTATTGCACATCTAAATGACTAAAATAAATATAAAAAGGAAAAAAGATACTCACACGAATATACATGTAAAATTAATGACATGGAACTTAGATGTGCAATAATTAAAGCACATCTAAATATGCTTTACCAAAAATGTATTCTCGATAAAGGCAGTCGTCAAGTGCATCATTTGGATACCAAACGGAGCTATATGGAAGAAATTTTACCCTTTTTCATGAAAAGCGAAGATGTTTTGGTGTCACCTGAGAGCATCTACAACCGGGTTGTTCAAACCCTTTCTAAACATTTGGGCGGACAAACCGGTCAGAAAAACGACACCTAACCGGTCGCCTTATACCCAGCCCAACTGTCTGGGCTGACCGACATTCCCTAAAAGTCCATATGCGGGGCGGATATGGGATTGTTCGCAGGCTCCTAGACATGGACGTCATGTCGGGCTGGCCCACCCGACCGCACACATACACATCACAGATCAAACAATAGTCACCATCCACACTCTTGACCGTTATGCTCCCGTCCACTGCCCATCTCCTCCCTTCCCCTCTTCTTCCCGTCCCCTCCCATCATCACCATTGCAAACTCTGGCAATGGATCCCGTAATGAGTCATACCCCCATCGACTAGGAGGCACTCCTCAAGGAGGAATCCAACTCCGATGAGGAAGACGAGGAGCTATCCCTTCACCGATCACGGATGGACAATGGCAGGATCTCAAGCTCTTTGGTATCCTTGATGGGCGGGAGGGGCAGATGTAGCTCCGCACCCTGCCCCGTGGCCGCCTGCTACGGTACGCATCTCCACTGTCAGGCAGCGCTCAACACCTCAAACCCTTGCTCCTCTCGGGCGGAGTTGGTGCTTGTGCCCGCACCGCCGAGCGCATTCATGACTATCGGAGTCAAAGGCGCAGGCCTCTCGGCATGCAACATGGAGGGCAGTGCAGGCCGGCTCCAACTAGTCCGGGTCGGAGTCACTTCCGTCTGCTGACTTCGACGATGACATCCTCTGTGACGTCAACCACCGCTCCTTCACCTCGGCGAAGGCGGACGCCCACCGCACTGCTGTAAAATGTGATGAAGCTCCCAATCGACATCGAGGAGTCGGAGTGCCTCGTCAAGGAAAAGGTGAACGCCTCGGCGAAAGCCGCCTACCTCACGAAGGAACAGGCCCACGTCACCCGACGTCTGGCTGGAATCCGCTCACCCTCTCCTCGACCGACAACGGCACAACAATCGATGACGACGGCGACGACCATCTAACTGCCGATCCCTATAACGAAGATACAACTACCGCATCGAAAAAACCCTAAGGAAAGCAGCCAATGAGGAAGCGATGAAGCCCGACACCCCGTCCTCTACCTTAATCTATCGTAGAATGGACGTTTGTTAAAAGGGATAATTGTATTTGAGTCCTTAGTTGTGCCACCATCGACAGGAATACCCCTAATTTTGGAAAACACGCGTTCATGCCCACATCACTTTGCTCATCTTGTGCTTTTGCCCTTTGACCGTTTGACTGCCATTTTGAAAACTTCATAACTATTTCATACTAACTCGGAAAAATGCAAATAAGATATCAAAATTTTCGGAAACACATCACCTATATGTGTATGACATTTGCATTCATGAGAAAATTGTTGGGAAGTCTCCATATCAGTTTTAGCTCATATAGGTGATGGGGGACTTTCCAACACTTTTGTCATGACTGCAAATGACATGCATGTATAGGTGATGTGTTTCCGAACATTTTGATATCTTATTTGCGTTTTTCCGAGTTAGTATGAAATAGTTATGAAGTTTTCAAAATGGCAGTCAAACGGTCAAAGGGCAAAAGCATAAGACGAGCAAAGTGATGTGAGCATGACCGCGTATTTTCGGAAACTAGGAGTATTCCTGTCGACGGTGACACAACTAAGGGCACAAATACAATTATTCCTTGTTAAAATGCTATGTTATGTCCTATGAAACTTGCCATGTTTGATCATTGAGAACATCTTATGCTTGCTATATTCTATCTATGATTTATGTTATGTTTAATTTACCTTCTTCTTTTTGATGAAAAAACTTTCAATCTATTCATCAAACATCATGCCAATAAAAATACATAAAAATAATAAAAATTACATATATGTTCGTAGACCGCCTACCGACGATTGCAAGCATCGGAGCTGTTCTCATCACATCTTCCTCATCAAAGCCGAGCCAATCTATTACCAAATGACCAATACACTTGAACAACGACCCTCGCCGATGAAAAGAAGTAGATAAAAAAAAACTTACGGACACACAAACTCGAATGAAAAAACTGAATCCAAACAGGTACCACACCGACCAACAGGTCATTGGATTCCTGCTTGTCCACAGCCCCAGTAGGCAGTAGCAGTAGTAGTAAATTTAAACCGGCCACGCACTCCAACAAGTTGGCAAAGCCAAAGGCCACAGCACCACAAAAGCTGCACAGCTCCGCATGCCAACTCGCTACGTGCCGAGGCGCTCCCCCTCCACGTGCCAACGCCCGTGTCCCTTCTCCACTCTTCCCAACTTCTTATAGCGCAAATGGCGGCTCCTGAATCCTGATCACATACATCGTCACATCCCCATCCCTATCGCCTTGCTGCTACTACTTCGGGTCCGAGATCCGAGCACGAAACCATTTTTGCATCTCCGCGAGCGGCCTGAGAGGCTGAGGTCGACTTTGCAGCGTAGGGGATGAAGAGGCTGCTCGTTCATGGCGGGAGGGGGGTCGTCTGCCCCTCCAGGAGCGCGGTGGCAGATCCCTCTGCCCTCACCGCACTCGGCAATGCCGTTCTACTGCCCAGGGTGAGCTCACACAAACATCACTACTGCCCTTGAGTTTCTGAATTTCATAGCTTCTTCAGGGTTTCATTTCTCTGGTAGCGCCACGATCTGTTATTCTAGGAGTCTTTAGAAGCAGCAGTACCACTAACATTTTTCGCGAATAGGCAAAGCTCGCATATCATTACATTGATAGAAGAAGTAGCAGAGCAGAGCAATCTAGTTTTGTGAATTTGTCAAGTGGCGGTGTCTTCTTGCATAGTGAATCACAGAGATAATATGGGAGAGATGTGATGTAAGGACTGCTAAAATTTTAGGAAAACAGATTGTGTTTAAGAAGGCAGAACAATCGGCAGGTCAGTCGATATGAATGGTGTAGTAAGTCGGTTTCGTAATCTTTCGATTTCCATGTGATCTTGCCAGTACCACTCAACGGAGAAACACGACGACAGTGACGCGCTGGGCGAAATCGGAGAGAAGGCAAGGACGACGGCGGAGGAGTTCCTGAAGATGGCCAAGGAGAAGACCGACGACGTCGCCGAGGGCGCAAAGGAGACGGCGCAGGAGACGAAGGAGGCGGTGATCGGGGAGTCGGACGACGAGAAGGAGAAGTTCAAGCAGAGGGTCGAGCAGGGGAGGTACCATCAGAAATGAGTGGCATCTGCTCCGTCCAAGTCGTTAGCTCTGCAGTTTGTATGTCAACCACTAGGCTTGGTATCTTGCTAACTGCTATGTGTAATGTTCCTTCCTTCAGTTCAGTGGCCTTCAGTACGAACTGCAATGTGATCTTGTGCTATACAGCTTGCTACTTCTGCAGAATAAATAATATTATTGAGCTTCTGAATGTTTTTTCTTCTCCACTGAACTGGGATGCACTGTGCAAGAATGTCACTGGATGTGTAAAAGCTCTGGCGTGGAGGGTAACTGAAAAGATACATGCAGCGAGGGATAATGCCCTGTTACTGGATTGAGATCCAGTGACTTAGCTAATCACCAGTAAACAGTACGGTGATTTGCCCCTCACTTCACACCGTCCCATCAAGAATATGTGAACAGACCCGCGTGAACAGCGCTCACGCTACAGTACTCGGTCTATATTATTTTCGCTGCAGGGTCCATGTACAGTGTTGTCTACGGTACTTCCTCTTTTTCTTGTCTACAGTATTTCCTCGCTACAGGATCCTCCTCATTGACGAGGATTTTTATCTCTTTTCTTAGAGCCGGCCTTTCTGGCTTCGAGCTTAGCTTTTTGTCCGTGGTCTTCATCAACAATTTAAACATATTTATCTTGTTTTTCTTCTTGAAGTCTGAACGCTTTACGCATGTCTTCAACCTTGTCGTTAGCTTGACCGCCGCACCTTGTTGCTTCGTCCTCTCCTTCTTTCACTTCTTCCTTCATAAATTTTTTCTAACCTTTTTCGACGGTTCTTGGGTTGGGTACCTTCTTGCTTCGTCCTCTCCTTCTTTTACTTCTTCCTTCATAAACTTCTTCTAACCTTTTTCGGCGGTTCTTGGGTTGGGTCGGTAGGATCATCGGTTTCTTTAATGTTAGCTTGGGCGGTGATCTTGGCTATGAAAAGATTTCACTTTGGTTGTCCATTCAACTTCAACCAATAATGTATGACGATGAAGTTTTTTCTTCTCCCATTTTTTATACACCAAACAAGCATGAGAAGACTACAAAACAATGCATTTACAGTTGTGAGCAGCAAAACAAATGCATGTCTTGGCAAGTGAGCAACAAAACTAAGCATATCCCGCTAATGATCAAGAAGACAAATGCATATCCTGCTAGTTATCAACAAAACTAAAGCATATTCGACTAGTGAGCAGCAAAACAAATGCATGTCCAGCAAGTGAGCAACAAAACTAAGCATATCCGGGTAGTGATCAAGCAAACAAATGCATGTCCTGCTAGTTATCAACAAAACTAAAGCATGTACGACTAGTGAGCAGCAAAACAAATGCATGTCCGGCAAGTGAGCAACAAAACTAAGCATATCTGGCTAGTGATCAAGAAAACAAATGCATATCCGGCTAGTTATCAACAAAACTAAAGCATATTCGGCTAGTGAGCAAAACAACAAATGCATGTACGGCTAGTGAGCAACAAAAGAATGCATGTCCACTAGTGATCAACTTACTTGCTCGGTGATTTATGCACCTAAAGGCCACCATGCGATGAGATGCTTCAACTGCCCGTAATACTTGGACACAACCTCTTGGATTGTGCATCATCGATGGTTGACGGACTTTATTCACGGTTGTGGATGACCGCGTCGCAGTACGACGCGAAATGCTTGTGTTCATGAAACCATATGTGAATGTTGTTCCAAAAGGTTGTGTCATTTTGCTCCATGCCATGGAGAAGGTCTAGGTGTAGGAGATATGCCCTAGAAGCAATAATAAATGTTATTGATTATCTCCCTGTTCATAATTAGGTTTATGCTCCATGCTATAACTGCTATGGTTATCGAGTCTACAATAACCACGAGGCTTGAAGGAAGACTCATATGCACGTGTGGAATAATAAACGGTAAATTATATTCCTAGTCTGGCCTCTAAGACTGGCTCAAGTATTGTATGATGATCATGTTTTCCTGATCATGGGCATGGCTATGCCGGCAATTTTGAGGGCACAATGTTAGAAGAACATTTGTGTTGAATCGACCCGAATTGATGTTATGCTATGAGATACATTCGTCATAAGTTAATGGTTAATAACATAGAGAAGTTAATGTTTGCATAATTCCTTAGACCATGAGAGTATCGAGTTTCTTCATGCTTGCTTCATGAACTTTCGGGTTTGTTAAACGTCATCCGTAAATGGGTGGCTATTACGGCGGCTTACAGGTTCATGGAAAAGTATGTCAAGTAACTTGATAGCTCAAGATTGGGATTTGCTCCTCCGACGATGGAGAGATATCTCTGGGCCCTCTCGGTGTTACGGTATCCATCATCGTCTGGCCAGACACTTTGCGATTTGATCACGGGGATGCTGGAACATGGGAACGAGAAAAGAGAACAACACCGGTAACGAGGTAACCGGCATAGTGGACAAGTTGTTGATCCACGGGGATGCCAACATGTCTCACCTCGGGTATTTGTAACATATCGCGAAGCAACACGAATAGCACACGGCAACTGGAGGTTCACTCGAATATTCATTCGTGTGGGTATAGGGGTCAATATGGGTGTCCACGGCTCTGATGTTGATCATTGATCGGAAGGGGTTTCGGGTCATGTCTATGCTTCACCGAACCTATAGGGTCACACGCTTAAGGATCATCTATCTGCTGAATACTAGACAAGAAGTCCGAGAGAAAGTCACTGAAATAGTTTCGGAGATAGCGGAAAAGTTCCCGAGAGAACACCGAAAAAGTTTCGGTAAAACCGAAAAGTTGTTTCAGATAAAACCATTGATCCAAAACGGTTTCGGCAAGCACCGGGAATGTTTTGGAGGTTGTCAGATCGGTCTGGTAATTTCTGGAATTTTTCGGAGAAAAAAACAGAAAAGGTTTTCGGAGCTGCCGGAATTGTTTACCAGGTAAACGAAGATGGTTTTAAATTAAACCACCATACCGGAAATGTTCCGGAGCGTGTCCAGATAATTTTAGAGGGTGCCGGAAATGTTTTGGAACCTTCCAGAATTTTTCAGAAGTAATAGTCACGGAAAACATCTTGTCCCAGCGTGAGGGGACAAGATCCCACGTTTCGTGGGGCTGTTTTGGGGTGCCTCCCTTTTGGGGGGCAGCCCCTTGTGGCTGGACAAAAGGTGTTGGGGGCCCCCCATGGTGGGGGCAGCCTCCACAAATGGTGGAGAGTGTTGGGAGGAAGGTGGGGCCCCATGGGGGAACACCATGGACAAGGGAACATGTTTTCTCCATGTTTGGTGGGAACATGCTTCCTTGTTTTGTGGGTGCTTGTCATGTGGCTGAAATTTCAGCCACCCCCACCCCCTCCTTCCCCTATAAAAGGAGGTGGAGAGGAGCTCTCCATGACCACTCCAACTCTCATACACATGCCATGCATTATCTAGCTTCTTCTCTCCCTCCCACGAAAAGAGTTTCGTAGAGCCAAAAGGCTGTTTGGGTTCCGGTGAGAACTAGTTCTGGACGGCGAAGCCCTGCCGGATAGATGACACCGTATGTGTGCAACTCTGTAGAGAGATCGTAGTTTCGGTCTTAGTTCGAGAGTGCCTCCCGAAGGGCTGTCCGTGTGACCGTCCGAGTTTTGGAGGTCCTCCCGAAGGGTTGTCCGAGTGATAGTCCAAGTTTCGGAGGTCCTCCCGAAGAGCTGTTCGCGACACCATCCGGGGGACTGTCCGACCGCCTCCCAGAGGGCTGTCCGCAGAGCAGATGAGGGTATACATCCTCACGGTTTGGAGGTTGTAAAATCCTAGTTGCGGGGATCTGCACCGTCGTTCGTCATCGACTCTACTTCCGCTGCGCTATGAGTCGGTAACGAAAATGATCAAACCTTGTATGCAGTCTCCATAGTGGTCCTGGGCTGGTGCGTAGGTCGAATTTTTTTTGTTTTGTGTTTCGTTACCCTACAGTGGCATCAAGAGCCGTGTTATGCGTATATGCAGGTTGCGATCTAGAATACATAGAGATGTATGGGTATTGCACAATATAATTAGGTAGTAGATGAGATCTATTGCTGAAAATTATTTGTGCGGGTAGCATATGAAATCTGTTACCCGATGTTCCTTTTGCTTCCCCTGAATTTGCATAGTCTTGATCTTGACGGAATGGTCGAATCTCACAAAGTTCTAGCAATCTGCGATCCTTTCATGCTGCTCCTGAGTATGCTGATTGACAGATCAACGAAGTGCTAACAGTTCTTTGGGTTCCACCATAGTTGAGAAAGATGGATGTTTCGCAGACGAAAGGGCAATGCAGATGTGATCTGCACTGGGGTCACGCGTATGACAAAGTTTAGTATGGGGCTCGAGATTTTATTATCTCGTGTTTTATACACCCTGGAAAGTTAATCTAGCAACTTGAATTATCATACTTGATGATGGACGTTGGTAGATTCGGTTTGTTTCAAAACTTTAGAAGCCACGTAAAACAAGTTTTTGCATGAACCGATTAGAGGTGTCTAACTTGGTTTTGCAGGATGGTTTGCATGTGCATATGATGTGGTATAGCAATGCTCATATTAATTTGATTATGTATGAGATGACTATATGATGTAATATTAACATGACCTGTGTGTCATGATTCGGCATGATGGCTGGAGCCATATGATTGTCACTTTAATGACCTGTGTGTCAACCTTAAGTAATTCACTTATTTTATTCGCTATAGAGATAGCAATATTATCTGGTGCATCGACAAGGTGGTGGCAATCTTCGCGAAGGTGAACACCGACGCGAATGTCGAAGACGAAGGAATGAAAGACTTCTCCGTCAGAAAGGGCTATACCATATCATGCTATTATGAATTGCCTGAGATGTTTATCCCTCTTGATGCACCCTTCTTGATTGCGCGGTAGTCGCTTTTTATTAGGGTGATCTCTCACAAAATATCAAGTAGTTAGTGTTCTCCCAAGTGTAGCACCGTCACGACACCTATCTCTTCGGGGTATCACATGGTTACATGGGTACGAACGATTAGAGAAGTGTGAGGCGGGTGAGTTGAGACCTCGCAGCGAGATCACTTGGTTGTCTTGACGTTCAGGCATGAAAGTCATGAGCTCGGAACACACACATCGAAAGATGAACAAGAGTCACATAGAGATGTGATTGGCAAGTTGGCCTACCAATTGAAATTCTTGTCACTTGAGATGGTTACATCCTTGACGTTGAATTGAAAGTTGGGTCTTGTATCACTCAAAATCAATTATGAGAGATATTGATTTGAGTGGGAGCGCACTGTAGAATTAACTTTTTTAATTCTCAGTGCAATTAATTTTGAACAATGTCTAAGTGTGATTTGCATAATAGTTGTAGAATAATGGCTCGCGTTTCCACCTTCCCTATTAAAATTGAATAGCTGTTAAATATCTGGTTAAAACTTTACGGTTGGTAACGTAATGTGAGGATTGTCCTCAAGAGTGCCGAGAAGGACTTTGTCCTATCGCATGCTTTTGGTATTCTCCCGCTAATGCTATGGATCATGTGACTCTCGTCCTTCGATCCAAAAGCTAGAAATCCTTTTCAGTCAAAGTGCAATATGTTTGCTTCCATGAGACCTGAACTTCGAAAGTTTGGATAGTTATGTGATATTCATGGAATCTGAAAATCATTTTTAGAGACACACAAAGGCTAAAAGATATGAGATATCCAAAGCAATGTTTGTTTGCAAACTACTAGTAAAGAAGTTTACTATGCATTAGACTGATAAGAGAGGGTCCAGGAGAACGCCTGTCATATGATGAAAGGTGAATAAAACAACAACCTAAAGAGAAAGGAAGTGTCCGAAGGGTGTTAGTGAGACTTTCACGCCTAGGAAGTCCAGGGCTAACGCCACTCTTAAGTTGGATGCTTCTTTTGAGAGTAGGAGAAACACTGAAAAGTTAAACTGTTAGAAGTATAATGGCAAAAGGAAAGAAGACTGGAATATCCAGCTCATGTATGAATGTCATACAAAGTTTTTGATGTATAGAAGGCTGGTCAAAGATATAGTTCTTGGGAATTATGGTTAAACATGTTAATCACTAATTCTTGGGTATTGTGAGTTAATCACAAAGATACCTGCTCGATTGCATTTTGTTACAACTCGATGTAAGAACTACTATGGCCTGAAAGACTAGCCAGGAATGAGGTTTAGATACACGCAGGGAACATAGTAAATGTTACTATGCCTTCCATCGGTGTATTCCCTATGTATTAAGTTTCATAATTCATTTTAGAGTTTCACACTCTAGCCCTTTGCATAAGGTATCTTGCAAGAAGGTTGTTCATAAGAGAACTTTTCATGTTCGGTGTTATGAATAACATAAGAGCCATACTTTCATTATGAATGAGACGTATGTTATGAATATTGATAATATTACATTACCTCTGGGTTTACTTTTAATTCATTTTAGAGTTTCATACACTCTAGCCCATTGCACAATGTTTATTGCAAAAGATTTGTTCATAAAAACAACAATTGTTATTCAGTATTATGAATAACATGAAGGGCCATGCTTCCATCCTAGATGGGATGTATGTTATGAATATTGATGGAAATATGATACATCCATAACACTGACGCTAAATGTCGCATGACTAAAAGAAGACCACATATGTGTGGCACTGCATTTGGTCACATTGGAGAAACCCGCATGGAAAATTCCATTATGATGGATTTTGAAGTCGTTTGATTTTGAATCATCTGACACTTGCAACTTTCCTCCAAAACAGGTGAACTAACTAAAATACCGTTCACAGGCCATAAGGAACGATCAAAGAACTTATTGATGATCATACATTTGATGTATGTAGTCCAATAAATGTTGTTGCAAACAGTGGATTTGTCTACCTTAAAAATTGACTCAAGTAGATATATGGATATTTACTTGATGAGACGTAAGTCTGGATCTTTTGAAATCATTCGAAAGGTTTTCAAAAATAAAGTAGAAGTTATTGTACCAAGAAAATTATGTTTCTGCAATTTGATTGCGGAAAGGAATATTTGAGTTATAAGTTTAGCGAATGTCTGATGAGTTGTGAAAAAGGTTTCATAACTTGCACCTCCCGGAACACCACAGCAAGTGGAAAGTCCGTGAAGATGTAATCGAACCATTTATGACATGGTAATATCAAAGATGACATAAATAGATTTGCCATTATCCCTTTTATAGTGTGATGCTTTAGAGACCGCGGCTTTTACACTGAAAAGAGATCCA
Organism: Hordeum marinum; assembly: GCA_022496015.1. Classification (NCBI taxonomy): domain Eukaryota; kingdom Viridiplantae; phylum Streptophyta; class Magnoliopsida; order Poales; family Poaceae; genus Hordeum; species Hordeum marinum. Next base: position 384,503,868 of record CM039677.1, on the reverse strand, counting down.
TCAGGTATGTTGAAATGACGCCATGGTATGGTACGCCCAACGATGTTATATCTTTTCTTAACATTTGGAATATGGGGCTTGTGTAAAAGGTTACAAACCTATTCCAAATCACACAAGTGCTACTTTGTATGGTTATCCCAAGTCATTGGGTATTCCTCCACCACTATACCGAGGCAAAGGGTTTTGCCACAAAACGGTATGCTTTTAAAGAGAATAGTTCTTACAAAAGGTGAGTGGGAGAACAGTGCAACTCGACGAGATAACCAGTATCTTCGTCATCAGTTCAAGGAAAAGAAACCCTGGAAATGATTCTATTGTTTCCTACTACGACTGATACGGAAGTCTCTACAATAAAATGTATGGACTTCGGTCGAATGTGCAGCTGAAACACCTAGGCAAAGCTCGTGCAAACCTATCAGGTGCGCAAACGAGATATTGTTGTTAGACAACAGTATACCTACAATACACAAGGAAGCGTTGATGGGCCCTGACTCCGGGATTGGCTAAATGCCAATACAATCCGAGATAGTTTCCATATAAGTGATTCAAGATTAAAACCTTGATACACCTTTTAGAGGACTTAGAGTCTAACGAATATTTATGGAACTAAAAACTGATATGGATAAAAATGTTTTATCCATAAAGATCGACTTGTTGAAATAACAAGTTCAAGGAGTTGACTACGATGAGGTTGTTTCACCGTAGCGATGCTTAAGGTCGGTTCGGGTTGAACTAGCAATTAATACATATATCAATCATGAGATATGAAACCTGGATGACAAAAGGATTTCTATCTAATGGAAATGAAACCTAGGACTTGTATGTGATACAGTCCAAAGTAATTTGTCGATCCAGAGGATGCTAGTAAGTATGAAAACTTCAGAGTTCCAACAATGGACAGAAGAGAGCAAAATGGAGTTGGAATCTTCATGGTTTGATGAAATGGTCAAAAGGGTTTTTGACTTCATCAATGGTAACAAAGATGCTTGTGATTCAAGAAAGTAAGTGGGAGCATAATAATATTCTAAAAACATTGTGTGCTTGACACATTGTTAATTGGAAATAAATTTCTTGACACGAATTAGGACTTCATTTGAAAATAGTTTTTCGATGAAGTGCTTTGGCTAAATAGCCTCCATATTAGGCATGATGATCTATGGAGATAGATTTACCTAATGGGGCTAAGCAATGAATACATATTGACAAGGTGCTAAAACCTTTTAGCATTTAAAAACGCCAAGGAGTGATTCTTGCCAAAGTCACATGGAAAGAGTTTTTGCAAGACTCAGTGTCCCAAAACACTAACGAGTAAAATACATGATGGAGATTCCACACACTCTAGTGTTTGGATTAATCATGTATTCCATGGTATGTAAAAACAACCAGATATGTCCGATACTCCCAAGTTGTTGCGAGTATAGATACCAAAGTGATCAAAGCACTGATCATGGGACAACAGTGAAAGATGTCATTAAGTACTAGAGTAGTGCTGATGACATGTTTTCTCGCAAGCAGAGATTATGAAGTGCTTGTTGTAAGTAATTACATCGATACAGTCTCAATCAATGCTCCATGCGATTTTTGATTTAAGTTAAGGGTTTTGTGTAATACACAATATGGTGGCACGGTAGTTGGAAATTGTTCCAAACAAGATACTGTGGCGAATTCTATAACAAAGGCTAAGTATGTTGATGCTTTGGAAGCGACAAAGAAGTTGTTGAATCATATAGTTCATTCATGAACTTAGTATGGTTCCAAGATGGCTTTAGTCTATGAGACACTATTGCAGATAGTTGCTCCATAGCTCAGTCTGAGGAATCAGGTTTCGACCAATGATTCACACATATGCAAAGCCAAGTTCACACAAAATACGAATTTTGTGATAGCGTGAAAACGCGAGGATATGCAAAGTTACACACGGAGCTGAAGTTATCAGATCCGTTGGACATCAGGCTATACCACAAGCGAAGCATATTTTACACCAGTATGCCATAGGTGTAAAGTGCATTAGCATTGACTAGATTATTGACTCTAGTGCAAGTGGGAGTCTGTTGGAGATATGCCCTAGAGGAAATAATAAATGTTATTGATTATCTCCCTGTTCATAATTAGGTTTATGTTCCATGCTATAACTGCTATGGTTCTCGAGTCTACAATAACCACGAGGCTTGAAGGAAGGCTCATATGCACATGTGAAATAATAAACGGTAAATTGTATTCCTAGTCTGGCCTCTAAGACTGGCTCAAGTATTGTATGATGATCCTATTTTCCTGATCATGGGCATGGCTATGCCGGCAATTTTGAGGGCACAATGTTAGAAGAACATTTGTGTTGAATCGACCCGAATTAATGTTATGCTATGAGATACATTCATCATAAGTTAATGGTTAATAACACAGAGAAGTTAATGTTTGCATAATTCCTTAGACCATGAGAGTATCGAGTTTCTTCATGCTTGCTTCATGAACTTTGGGGTTTGTTAAACGTCATCCGTAAATGGGTGGCTATTACGGCGGCTTACGGGTTCATGGAAAAGTATGTCAAGTAACTTGATAGCTCAAGATTGGGATTTGCTCCTCCGACGATGGAGAGATATCTCTGGGCCCTCTCGGTGTTACGGTATCCATCATCGTCTGGCCAGACACTTTGTGATTTCATCACGGGGATGTCGGAACATGGGAACGAGAAAAGAGAACAACACCGGTAACGAGGTAACTGGCATAGTGGACAAGTTTTTGATCCACGGGGATGCCAACATGTCTCACCTCGGGTATTTGTAACATATCACGAAGCAACAGGAATAGCACACGGCAACTGGAGGTTCACTCGAATATTCATTCGTGTGGGTATAGGGGTCAATATGGGTGTCCACGGCTCCGATGTTGATCATTGATCGGAAAGGGTTCCGGGTCATGTCTATGCTTCACCGAACCTATAGGGTCACACGCTTAAGGGTCATCTATCTACTGAATACTAGACAAGGAGTCCGAGAGAAAGTCACTGAAATAGTTTCGGAGACAGCGGAAAAGTTCCGAAAAGAACACCGAAAGAGTTTCGGTAAAACCGAAAAGTTGTTTCGGATAAAATCATTGATCCAAAAAGGTTTCATCAAGCACCGGGAATGTTTTGGAGGTTGCCAGATCGGTCTGGTAATTTCTGAAATTTTTCGAAGAAAAAACCGGAAAAGGTTTTCGGAGCTGCCGGAATTGTTTACCAGGTAAACGAAGATGGTTTTAAATTAAACCACCATACCGGAAATGTTCCGGAGTGTGTCCAGATAATTTTAGAGGGTGCCGAAAATGTTCTGGAACCTTTCAGAATTTTTCAGAAGTAATAGTCACGGCAAACATCTTATCCTAGTGTGAGGGGACAAGATCCCACGTTTCGTGGGGCTGTTTTGGGGCGCCTCCCTTTTGGGGGACAACCCCTTGTGGCTGGACAAAAGGTGTTGGGGGCCCCCATGGTGGGGGCAGCCTCCACAAATAGTGGAGAGTGTTGGGAGGAAGGTGGGGCCCCATGGGGGAACACCATGGACAAGGGAACATGTTTTCTCCATGTTTGGTGGGAACATGCTTCCTTGTTTTGTGGGTGCTTGTCATGTGGCTGAAATTTCAGCCACCCCCACCCCCTCCTTCCCCTATAAAAGGAGGTGGAGAGGAGCTCTCCATGACCACTCCAACTCTCATACACATGCCATGCATTATCTGGCTTCTTCTCTCCCTCCCATGAAAAGAGTTTCGTAGAGCCAAAAGGCTGTTTGGGTTCCGGTGAGAACTAGTTCTGGACGGCGAAGCCCTGCCGGATAGATGACACCGTATGTGTGCAACTCTGTAGAAAGATCGTAGTTTCGGTCTTAGTTCGAGAGTGCCTCCCGAAGGGCTGTCCGTGTGACCGTCCGAGTTTTGGAGGTCCTCCCGAAGGGCTGTCCGAGTGACAGTCCAAGTTTCGGAGGTCCTCCCGAAGAGCTGTTCGCGACACCATCCGGTGGACTGTCCGACCGCCTCCCAGAGGGTTGTCCGCAGAGCAGATGAGGGTATACATCCTCACGGTTTGGAGGTTGTAAAATCCTAGTTGCGGGGATCTGCACCGTCGTTCGTCATCGACTCTACTTCCGCTGCGCTATGAGTCGGTAACGAAAATGATAAAACCTTGTATGCAGTCTCCATAGTGATCCTGGGCTGGTGCGTAGGTCGATTTCTTTTTGTTTTCTGCTGCGTTACCAAACACTAGGATAGTGGCCAACCATGCATCGCGCACCAACTCATCCTCCTGCGCATGTTAAAGCTTTCTCATCCGCCCTTCTTCTTCGGACCGCCGACGTTATCAGTCGGATCATCGTCCTCGCCGTCCTCCTCCCTCTCCCCCAGACTGCTATTGTTCGGCGGCCAATGCTATTGTTGTTGTGTGTCCATGCCGGTCTGGGTGTAGGACTGTTGCGTGGTTGTCTGGGTGTACGACTACTGCTGGTAGTTGTAGGCAGTGGCGGATGTAGAGGGTGGACAGGGTGGGCCACGGTCCACCCTGGGATTTTTTAATAGCTTTATACCATAGGAAAAAAAAGTAAAAAAATATGAAAAAAATATTTTTACGAACAGTTTTACTATTGGCCCACCCTGGCCCATTGAGCTAGATTCGCTACTGGTTGTAGGGTTGGGTGGGATCAGAGTCTTCCACCTACCTTTCCTCACAGACTCCTCCGTCGTGAATGATGTCGAGCATCTCCCTGCCCGGGTCGTAGTACGTCGGCTCCCCTGCTCTAGGCATTTTAGCGAACAGGGTGTGGGCACCCATCTGCTCCCTGGCCGTTGATCGCGCCCGGACGAACTACGACGAAAAATACTTGGAGAGGAGCGGCGCCGCATTTACATCGACGATATAAGGCACCTTACCGGCGGGGGTTCCGAGCCGATTGGCGACATAGTAGTCTGGAAGTTCGTAATGCTCCTACCATTGTGCCGTCTGTATTGTGGGCGCGCCCGTTCGGCGACTTCCGCCACGACCATCGCGACCGCCACCACCAGGCCCACCAACGGCCAACCTCTTCTTGATCTTCCCCTTCTTTGCGGCCTTCGCTTTGACACGACGATCTTGGCGCGTAGCCGAGTTGATCTTTCGGGCTAGCGTGGTTCTCAGATCCTCTGACACCTACATCTCCGTCCGGTTCTTTGACGGTTCCATGCGTCGGCGATGGAAGGAAGAAGAGAAGGTAGGAGAAAAGAGCAGGAATTGGACTGAGAGCGGCGAGGGATGGAAGAGGAGAGTAGGGGATTTTGGCATGGAAACAGTGCAGGGTTCTACAAAAGCACGGGTCCGCCTTCCCTTTGGATTGGTCGGGGCAGGGGTTGGTCGGGGCAGAAAGCGATTTTTTGATTGTTCAGGCTCCCGTAAACCCTCACGTTCGGTTTCGATTTGAAAGGGGAGGAGGACATGTCAACCGTCAAGCAGACCTATACAGGACCGCGTTGGATGCCTTTCGCGGTCCAGACAACACGATCCGGACGAATGTTGATGGTCCGCAGGTCATCGTTGAAGATGCCTTTAGAACGAGTACGTTCGTGTAAGCTGAAACAATGCTACTATGCTGTCGTTGTACCGTTTTATTTGCCTCCGGCATTTCCACTTCATTTTGTCACTATTGATGATCTTTGCGTCGAAACAGAAGTAGATGTAAAATGAGAGGCCTAGTTCATCTGTAAAGGACGACATGGAACAGTCCCCCATATACTCACCATTCCACGGTCACGGGACTCTGTACTCAGACTTGAGAAGAAAAAAAGCTGGACTGAAATTGCCGGAGGCGACGGTCGGCAAACCTGAAGATCACGCACCGGGTTCCAAAACAAACACATGCATCTAGATCTAGTGGTGAGCGTCAGTGCACGAGCTAAACAGCAGCAAATTCCATGGGATCAGTCGGAGCAGGACACAAGAAGATAGAAAGAAGAAAGAACCAATCAATAAGCAGAGATCTAAAACCATAGACGATCTACATGGCGGAGCCAACCCTGAGACCAACGGCAAAACTATATGTACACAACCCAATTAAACGACGCAAGAAACCAACAGATCGGCTGATCCATGGATCCCATCCGCCGGGGATCAACCGAGCCTGCCTGCCTGGCGGGCTAATCAATACCCGGCAGCCCCGTCGTCGCCAGCGGCGGCGGCCTGCCTCTTCTTCTGGACCTTGCCCTTGATCCACTGGAAGCCGTGCGCGGTGCCCTCCTTCACCTTCCTCAGCCCCGTGGCCGCGGCCGCCTTGGTCCTCTCCACGCCGCCGCCCCCCTGCTTCTTGCCGCCGCCGGCGCCGGCCCGCGGGGCTGGGTCGCTGCCGTAGTCCCACTGGTCCGCCCACGACGCGCCGAGCGAGTTCTTGCGCTCCATCGTCGAGAACCAGACGATTTCACGAGACGAACGGAAGCCTCTCTCCTGCGGTCAGCCGGGGCGAGCATGGCGGGCTTTATAGGCGGGCAACCAATCGACGGGACGAGATCTTCCTTCCAGAAGACACGAACGTACGACCGGCGTGGGAGGAAACGTACGTACGCGTGGTCAGGGCGAGAATGGTTAGGGTCGTTGGCTGGCTCGTTGCTTCTCCTTCCCGCGGCGCTGCATGCCAGTTTTGACCGGCGTCCTGCTACGACCGGCGGGCCTCAAAGCTTCCAGCCGCGACCGCTGGCCCGCGTGTCGGTCTAGCATCGCGCGGCGACAGGTGATTTCCGTTGGTTCCGCCGAAATGTTAGCTATTTCTTGAAATTTTATTTTCGGGGATATATGTTACTTTCTCCGTTTCTAAATAAATATCGATGATTTACTATAAAATTTGTATTATTAATTTTGTATAAAATTTATGACATTTATTTTGGGACGAAAGGAGAAATTATTACTCTAGTACTGCCGGACGAAATTACAGCCTGAGACTAGTGGTCGCGTGCGTGCAAGACCGATGTCGTGAGAGTGACCTGCCTTTTGTTTCGGCGGACGGGCCGGGGAACCGGTCGCCTGATTTGATCTGTTCAAGAGAGGCCTGCTTGCTTGGCTTGTCTCGGAGCAAAACCGCGGCAAGTGCCTGGCGTTTATAATTAATTAAGCGTCGAATTAGCCCATTTGGAGCCGTGGGATTAGTTTTTTGGGAGGAGATCAGCTTGACCAAGTTATCGAGCGAACGCGTTTAAGGTTCATCAGCCAGTGAGCATCTTTGCCTCAAAAAAAAAAAACAGTGAGCATCTAGGAGTGCTGGTCGTCTTCTAGACAGGATCTCCTTTCTTGCTTTTTTTTTATTATTCGTAAACCAAGAGCTTTATTTATTTATTTATTTTTGAAAATTTATTTATCTATTTTTTAGTTGGCCTAAGAACTTCATTGATATGAACCATTGAGGATTACTCCCTCCATTTCAAAATAATTATAGACTTGTAGTTCCAGTATTGTCCTAAGTCAAACTTTTTTTTAAAGAAAGGCCTTTATGGCTAGCTTTATTAATTTAAACAACGCTTACATCATTCGCTAAAAGTCTAGAAATAAAATCGGGAGGTGCGTCCAACCACAAGTTTGGTGGATCAACACGTCCATTACGAGCTAGCGCATGAGCTACCATATTAGATTCACGGTTACAATGCTCTAATAAGACCTTTCCAAAGTCGTGAAGAAATGTTCGGCAGACGTCAAGAATAGGAGCAGCGATCATTGAATGGCCAGTATTCTGTTGAATTGCTTCCACAATGACTACATTGTCCATCTGTACCAACAAAGAGTTGGCACCAATAGAACTGGCTAACTTGAGTCCCTTCACAAGTGCGGCTGCTTCCGCTGACACTACGTCTTGCCACGTGTTCGAGTTTAGCCGTTGCCATATGCCCTAGAGGTAATAATAAAATGGTTATTATTGTATTTCCTTGTTCATGATAATTGTCTATTGTTCATGCTATAATTGTGCTAACCGAAAACCGTAATACATGTGTGAATACATAGACCACAACATGTCCCTAGTGAGCCTCTAGTTGACTAGCTCGTTGATCAATAGATGGTCATGGTTTCATGACCATGGACATTGGATGTCGTTGATAACGGGATCACATCATTAGGAGAATGATGTGATGGACAAGACCCAATCCTAAGCATAGCACTAGATCGTGTAGTTCGTTTGCTAAAGCTTTTCAATGTTAAGTATCGTTTTCTTAGACCATGAGATTGTGCAACTCCCGGATACCATAGGAATGCTTTGGGTGTGCCAAACGTCACAACGTAACTGGGTGGCTATAAAGGTGCACTACGGGTATCTCCGAAAGTGTCTGTTGGGTTGGCACGAATCGAGACTGGGATTTGTCACTCCGTGTGACGGAGAGGTATCTCTAGGCCCACTTGGTAAGACATCATCATAATGAGCTCAATGTGACTAAGGAGTTAGCCACGGGATGATGTATTACGGAACGAGTAAAGAGACTTGCCAGTAACGAGATTGAATAAGGTATAGAGATACCGATGATCGAATCTCGAGCAAGTATCATACTGATAGACAAAGGGAATTGTATACGGGATTGATTGAATCCCCGACATCGTGGTTCATCCGATGAGATCATCGTGGAGCATGTGGGAGCCAACATGGGTATCCAGATCCCGCTGTTGGTTATTGGCCGGAGAAGTGTATCGGTCATGTCCATGTGTCTCCCGAACCCGTAGGGTCTACACACTTAAGGTTCGATGACGCTAGGGTTATAGGGAAATGGTATATGTGATTACCGAAAGTTGTTCGGAGTCTCGGATGAGACCCCGGACGTCACGAGGAGCTCCGGAATGGTTCGGAGGTAAAGGTTGATATATAGGAAGTCCAGTTTTGGTCACTGGAAAGTTTTCGGGCTCATCGGTATTGTACCGGGAGTGCTGGGAGGGTGCCGGAGGACCCCCGGGAGGGGTGTGACGACCATAGGACTTTGTGGGCCCTTAGAGGAGGTGTGCCAGCCCTTATTGGGCTGGCCAAGACCTTCTAGAAAGGCCCATGCGGCTGGAGGAGTAGAGATAAGGGCAAAGGAGTTTGAAAAGGAGGAGATCCACCTCCCTTGTGGGAGGTGGACTCTCCCTTTGATTCGGCCGAAGCTCTCCTCCTTGGAGGAGAGTCCAAGCCAGCCCTCCCTCTCCCTCCTCCTATATATACTTGAGGTTTTTGGCCTTTTGAGAACAGATCTGAACTCTCTCTCTCACGGCAAAGCCCTACCTCTCTTCTTCCTCCTCCGCAGCGCTTAGGCGAAGCCCTGCCGGAATACCTTGCTACTCCACCACCACCACGCCGTCGTGCTGCTGTTGGAGCCCTTCCCTAACCTCTCCTTCCTCCTTGCTGGATCAAGGTGTAGGAGACGTCACCGGGCTGCACGTGTGTTGAACGCAGAGGCGCCATTGTTCGGTGCTTAGATCGGAATCCACCGCGATCTGAATCGCTGTGAGTACGACTCCATCAACCGCGTTCTTGTAACGCTTCCGCTTAGCGATCTTCAAAGGTATGAAGATGCAATCTCTCCCCACTCATTGCTGGTTTCTCCATAGATAGATCTTGGTGACACGTAGGAAAATTTTGATTTACTACTACGTCTCCCAACAGTTTTCTCCATAGGTTCTGACGAGGGGTTGCTGCAGGTTTGCTCGCTGCTCTTACAAAATTCAGACAAAGTACACGGATAGACTGGCTTGATCGAACAGGAGTCTGAACCTCTTCCTGTCGCACAATTTGCCTTCTTCGCCACCATATATACCAGCTCGCCACAGTGATCAACTCAGTTAGATCAACTGAGTCCATATATTGTGTTTGATGCGCTGGGTCGTAGAGAAATGTCTCCAGTATCTCCGCCCCCGATCTGCCAGGTGTAGCCTACTTGTTTTATTATTTCATGTACGCCTAGGCTCCTCCAAATCTCTTGAGCCTGGGTACACTTGAACGCCATCTGTGCAACATCTTCCGCTTCTTTCAAGCAGAGGGGACATTGTCCTGATTAAGCTATATGCATGTTCGCTAACACGCAGCAGCAAGGAATTGCATCATGTAAACATCTCCACAAGAATATTTTAATCTTACTTGGTACCTTTAAGCTCCAAAGTTTCTTCCACGCTGGGTGAGCCAAAGAGCCACTTATTCGAGAGGGATTTGAGTTACTTGATACGTAGGTTTCCTCCCATTGCCTATAGTAGACAGACCGGACAGCAAAAATGCCCGACTTTGTAAGGTGCCAAGAAACAAAATCTTCCGTATCATGATGAAAGATCGGAATTTGCAAAATCCTCTCCGCATCAATATGCCAAAAGTTGTCCCGTATTAGTGTTTCATCCCATTCTCCAGTGACAGGGTTTATAAGTTCATTCACCGTCGTCAGAACACAGTTGCCCCGGACTGTTACAATCTTTTTGGATATACTATTTGGTATCCAGCAATCTTCCCAGATGTTTATCTTCATCCCATTGCCTACCCTCCATATACAGCCTTTCTTGAAAGTTTGTATCCCTGCCCAAATACTTTTTCAGTTCACAATTTAACAAATCACCGGAGGGGTAGTATTTGGCTCTTAGAACTTTTGCACACAAAGAATCATAGTTATCAATGAGCCTCCAACATTGCTTAGCGAGCATAGCCAAATTAAAGCTATGGATGTCACGAAAACCCATGCCTCCCCAGAGTTTAGGGATGCACATCTTCCACCAAGCAAACCAATGTAATTTGCGTTGATCCTCACCATCACCCCACCAAAAATGCGACATAGCATCAGTGATTCCCTTACAAATTTTCTTCGGAAATTTGAATACACCCATCGCATAGGTTGGGATAGCTTGAGCCACCGCTTTAATTAAAGCCTCCTTGCCACCACAAGACAAGGTTCTTTCTTTCCATCCATTAACCAACTTCTGAATTCTTTCAATAAGATGTTTAAAACAGTCAACCCCATCAACACCAATCATTGAGGGAAGGCCCAAGTATTTGTCAGACAAAGATTCTGTCATAATATCAAGGATTTGACAAACTTCCACCTTGTCATCGACACTTGCGTTGGGGCTGAAATATATTGAAGATTCTGCAACACTCACCATTTGCCCTGAGGCCTCACAGTAATCATCAAGAATACTCTTGAGTGCAATAGCATTAGAAGCATCTGCCTTCATAAGAATTAAAGAGTCATCTGCAAAGAGTAGGTGAGAGATGAAAGTGGAGTCTCGGCAAACCTGCACCCCTTTTAGATGCCCAAGCTCTTCCTCATGGGCAATCAAAGCAGATAGTCCTTCAGCACATAGCAAGAAAAGATATGGGGATAATGGATCCCCCTGCCTCAGGCCCCTAGTTGGGGAGAAGACATCTGTTTCATTCGAGTTGAACCTCACCTTATATTGTCCAGATGTGATACACTTCATAATGAGATTAACCCATTGAGAATCAAAGCCGAGTTTCAGGAGAATAGCTTCCAAAAAGACCCACTCGACCCTGTCATAAGCTTTGTGCATATCCAGTTTGACTGCACAAGAGCCAACTTTACCTTTTTTTTCTTCTTCATTGAATGTAGGCATTCATAAGCAACAATCACGTTACTGTGATAATCCTCCCGGGTACGAAGGCACTTTGTGTTTCACTAACAATTTCTGGGAGGAAAACCTTGAGCCTTGCTACCAACATCTTTGCAATTACTTTGTAAACCACGTAACATAAACTAATAGGTCTGAATTGTGTTACCTTCTCTGGTGTTTCCACTTTTGGGATTAGCACAATTATTGTTGTATTCCAACCGGGTGGGATCACCCCACTGTTGACAGCCTCAAGTACCTCTTTGACCAGATCATCGCCTAGGAGATGCCAAACTTTCTTATAAAAGATCGCATGGAGACCGTCCGGCCCGGGGCCTTGAGGTCTCCTATACTGAATACCGCCCTCTTTACTTCTTCTTCTGTGTAGGGTGCAAGCAAACTTAAGTGAATATAAAAAATATACCAGCATCTATAACACCTGATTTGCTTCTTATATTCAGGGTGACATATATTTTAATATTATATTCATTGTGCATTCCTTGCTCACCTACCCAACCGAACCACACGTGAGCGTTCGATACATAAGACTAGGAAGCAACCACTCGGGGCGTAGACTTTTTGTGCCCTTTTTCTTATCCATGTTTGTCTGGTTTGGGTAGGTAGTCTGATGGACGTCAACTGTACTTTTGAATTGCCAATGGAAGTCATGAGGCTATGTTAATGTGTGCATGGACCAAGTGGACGGGCGACCAAACAAACTATTAACAAAGCATAGAATTTTCCCGGTTATATACCTCAGAATTCTGTTTCCCGGATAGACAAACACCTGCCGGGATCGTGAGTTGTTGATAGCCTGATACGGCACCCAAAGTCCAGCCCTGACCAACAGCAACAACTACCATTTGGCCGGACAGAGGTTACAAAAATGGGAAAGTCTATATTACAATGTGCGCACAGGATCCCTTCCGTGCGCACCGTTTCGATCGCATGCCGCAGGTGCACAACATCCGTTTTAGTGGTTGATTCCTTTTAACACTTAGAAAAATAATTCAGACTACTACAGCAAGGAGCACCCGCAGTGCAAGGTAGTGGGGCTAGGAACACGGTTGCAGTGAGGTAGTGGGGCCAACTTTTGCCGTGCTTCTCCATTAGTAGTTGTAGTGTTGTACGAGTACTACTCATTTGTCCGCAACACTGTATAATCATATTTTTCTACAATGCGTAGACATGCTTTAAGAAATAATTAGCCACTAGATAGAATTTAAATGGCAAGTGTTGTTAATGTGACAACTCATTTTTTACAACAACTGACAAGTTATATGAGACAACTGAGTATAACTAAACTGATAATCACAACAAAAAACTGTTGCAGCTAGGTTTTAGGACAACCGAACAATCGATAAATTTTTTATGAGAAAACACGACAACTAGTTCGAATTAAACTGATAAGTACAATAAAGCACCATGACAACTAGTTTTTACAATAACTGACAAGCTTTATGAGGAAAGATGGCAACTAGGTAAAATAAAAATGGCAAGCGCGGCAAAATATTTGTGGCAACTGGATTTTATAAGCACCAACAAGCTTTATGAGAAAGCATGACAACTTGGTAGAATTTTAAATGAGAAGCACATCTAAATATTTGTGGCAACTTGAATTATAAGCACATCAAGCTATTACAGAACAACATGAAAAAATGGCAATGAAGTTATTTTTATAAGGCAAGCAAGTGGTTAATATTATGGCAAGTCGGTGGAACAATGTGGCAAGTATGGAGGAAAAAAAAGTTATCGAAACATGTCAATATGGAATCTAGTTTTGATGATCTTGTCGTGAGAAAGTCAATGATGAAAACACATCATCGATCGAATTAACGGTTTTGAAGATAAAACTTTTTAAATTTCAAACATTAGAGGAAATCTTCAAGGCGCCATTGCATGCATGCATGAAGGAGAGAGAAAGAGTTGGTCACCCCAGGGGAGAACCGGGATGCGGCGTCGCTGCCTAGTCGGGTCCTACAAAAATAGTGTATATGTTGTTCACGTGTTCGTGACAAACATAGTTACCGTGATGATGACAAATTTGATTTATAAGCACATCAATTTTCAGGCAAAAAATTGAACTCGGACGGATTTGCCATACTTGCCATCCTCTGCAAAGACAAATTGTCATAAATAAAAAACGTTTGATTTTGCCATGATAAAAGAAAATTCTAAGATCAGATTTGTAGTGGAGTCCAAAAATAAACTATGTGGTCCGTGTAATGTATTATTTCTGTATATACTAAAAATCAATGGCGGTAGTATGTACAGAAGAATCTACCCAAAAATATCTATGACCAGTCCAACTAGTAGCAATCGTAGCAGATAGCCTGCAGCGATGAACGCGACGTGGTCGTCACGGCGGCAGGCAAACAAGGACCGGCCATTTCTACTTTCTACAGTGGCAGGAGCAGCAGGCCAACCGCCACAACTACCGCAACGAACCCGCCGCCTCCCGGCCGGGAGCCGGCTCCGGCGCTGCTGTCCATCTCCCGGCTACTCGTCGACGGCGACGTCGGCGCGACGCCCTTGAAGTTGGGGTTGGTCCCGTAGAGGCTCTGTATCCCCTGCACGTCGTCCGACTCCAGGTCCACCTTCCTCGTCCCTGTCCTGATGGTCGGGTACATGATGGCGCCCTGCACCGACGAGTGGCCGAGCCCCAGCAGGTGCCCGATCTCGTGCACCGCCACCGACTCCAGGTCCACCGCGCCCGGCCGGGACGACGCGTCGCCGCCCTGCCCGTCCGCCACCCACGCCTCCGCGGCGTCCAGGTGGAACCGCCCGTCCGTCGGCGAGAAGGCGTGCGCCAGCGTGCCCAGCGGCCCGTCGAACGCCTCGCCGTCGCCGTGCGACCCCGCGTAGAACCCGATGGTGATGTCGGCGTCCGACTCCGACGCCGTCTCCGTGAACCGCAGCGTGGTGGCGTCGGACCACCGCGCGAAGGCGCGCGCGAAGACCGCGCTCAGCGTCGCCCGGTCGATGGACGTCGCCGCGGTCGCGGTGATCGCGTACGTGAGCTCGCGGCGGAACGGCGGCCACATGGGCCCGCCGGGGAAGTACGTGTAGAGGTGCCGGCCGTGCCCCGCCGCCGACGCGTTCCGGTCCATGGTGGACGTGCCGTTGATGACGTCCGCCACGCCGCAGCGCGGGGCGACCATCTGCGACACGGTGGACGGGTCCAGGGCCCCCGTCGCGTTGAGGCCGAAGTTGCGCTGGTACGTGGCGATGGCCGCCTCCAGGTCGGCGTCGAACGCGTCGCTGAAGGGCGACGAGGTCGGCGCCTCCGGGAGGTACCCGAAGTGGCTCAGGTAGTCTTTCAGCCTCGCGAGCCCGTCCCGCTCGTCGCCCATGTGGCAGCCGGAGAGGTTCTGGAACGCCGACCACGGGTTCGGGAACGGGGCCTCCGCCTCCGGCAAACCGACCACCGGGAAGGCCGCCACCGGCGACGCGACGAACACCATCGCCGCCGCCATGGCAGCAGCCAACAAGACGAGGAGAGAAGAACCGGTCCTGCCCATTGCTGATGGAGGTCTTGAGATGAGATGAGCAGGCGATGGAAGCAAGAGAACCAGGCCGCTGTCACGCAAGCTTTAAGGCTCGCTGGCTACGTACCGAGTCCTCCCGACACGAGCAGCTGGGTCAGCCCGGCGCGGCGGCACGCGGAGACGGCCAAGAGGCGGGAAACACCCACCCCGCTTGGGTTCCAACGATCGAAATGTCTGAGTTGGTGTGTGCCTTTCCCAAAGTTTCCTTCGGTCAAGTATGGATATGTGGCCGTGTGTCTGGCGCAGGTTGCTGTCAACCTGTGGAGTGTCGACATGACTTATGACGGCCTCGGGGCTGGAAGCAACCGCCTTTTGTTCTCGATCGACCGGTGACTAGCTATCCGGGAATTGAAGGAGCCTCCATCGGATTGATCCACACGCAAGATATCGGGGAGGATCGGAGGCTGAGGTCATGCTGGCTTTGGATATCATTTCGTGTGGAGATTATCGGACGGGAAAAAACGTCATTGCTTCCCTACTTGCACCGGCCGAAACAGGCGTCTTTGAATCGGCAACTCGTCGATCAGAAACCGTTCTAGTGCTGGGTGTGTGCAGGTGACCAACCCTTCCTGCTCGAGACCACAAAGCGGACGACGGGTGAAAGAGAGAGAGAGACGGGTCAGTGGGAACGCAGGCGGATCAGGCCGTTCCGTAGCCAGATGCTCTGCTGATTAGTGCTTTAGCATGACATGAGCAACTACTCTTGAGGCACTTTCAAAAGACTGAATTATTGCAACTTTCTAGTAACAGACTGATTAAGATAAGGCATGCTGTTATTAAATGGGAAAAGAATAATTCTGACATTCTAGTATATGAGAAGGTCGCCGTGGATTTTTCTTCGGGAACCGCCGGTCCGTTCTTGGCTTTGAAATGAGACCCTTGGGAGGTCCGTGAAGTCGAACACCTTGATTCGACCGAAAGTGCCACGACGGTGACGGATTTAGAGATGGTCGCTTAGGCGGTGGGCGACACACAAATATCCAAAAAAGCATAAACGGAAATGGAGTCAAGATACAAGCAGAATTCCGTTACTGGTAATTTTCAGTCCCTTCTCCTCTCGTCCATGTCTTGAAATTCATTCGCTCCGGTTCTCCGTTACTGGTAAATGTTCGAACTGCTTGTACGAAGGAGAAGCCTTACTCGTATTCAAACAAAGCAATTGTAATAATCAGTGTAAAGGCAAAGCTTTTGCCCTTATTAAGAAAATCAATTGAATTAGCCTCTCCCGGTAGAGCGTGGCAGGCGAATGTTTTAAAAAGAATCGTCGCCTCCTGATGAGGATACGTGCCTAGGATGGGGTGCTATGTCTGACCTACGTACCCTACCTAAAAACACTATATTGGGGGACTTGAAGATCACAAGTAAGATTCGGACTGGATTCTCAATGACGCTTAGGACACTCGACATGCAATCCATTCGGAGACTTCTTCCTCCACTCGACAGTCGACCGTCACTCGGAAGACCTTATTTCCACTCGACGCCAGAAGACCAGAAGCCACCCCCAGCAGGCCAATGGGCAGACGTTAGACCTTTCGTCATTAGTAGCTTTTATTATATACGTTATCAGTAACGGTAGACTTTAAACCCATGATCGGACCCTTGGATGCCAGGTAATTATGAGGGACAACGAACTCTATATAAGCCACCCCTCCCCTCGCGCACAAGGGTTCACAACCACTGTAATCTCACATTCTACACGACAAAGCTTCCGAGCACTGAGACGTAGGTCTGTTACCTCCACGAGAGGGGCGTGAACTCATACATTCGTGTATACATCCTCGCCGTAGCTAGGACTCTGCCATCTCCTTTCGTACCCTTACCTTCTACTATCAGGCTCGTTCCCACGACAGTTGGCGTCCACCGTGGGGTAGGCGTCTAAGCGACTTCCGACGAGGTTGCGTTTTTTCTCCTTCGACATGTCTTTCGGCGGTGTTTTCGCTCTAGGCCACGATGTTGGAAATATGCCCTAGAGGCAATAACAAAATGGCTATTATTGTATTTCCTTGTTCATGATAATTGTCTATTGTTCATGCTATAATTGTGTTAACCCGAAACCGTAATACATGTGTGAATACATAGACTACAACATGTCCCTAGTGAGCCTCTAGTTGGCTAGCTCGTTATATCAATAGACGGTCACGGTTTCATGACCATGAACATTGGATGTCGTTGATAATGGAATCACATCATTAGGAGAATGATGTGATGGACAAGACCCAATCCTAAGCATAGCACAAGATCGTGTAGTTCGTCTGCTAAAGCTTTTCAATGTCAAGTATCGTTTCCTTAGACCATGAGATTGTGCAACTCCCGGATACCGTAGGAATGCTTTGGGTGTGCCAAACGTCACAACGTAACTGGATGGCTATAAAGGTGCACTATGGGTATATCCGAAAGTGTCTGTTGGGTTGGCACGAATCGAGACTGGGATTTGTCACTCCATGTGACGGAGAGGTATCTCTGGGCCCACTCGGTAAGACATCATTATAATGAGCTCAATGTGACTAAGGAGTTAGCCACGGGATGATGTATTACGGAACGAGTAAAGAGACTTGTCGGTAACGAGATTGAACAAGGTATAGAGATACGGACGATCGGATCTCAAGCAAGTATCATATCGATAGACAAAGGAAATTGAATACGGGATTGATTGAATCCCCGACATCGTGGTTCATCCGATGATATCATCGTGGAGCATGTGGGAGCCAACATGGGTATCCAGATCCCGCTGTTGGTTATTGACCAGAGAGGTGTCTCGATCATGTCTACGTGTCTCCCGAACCCGTAGGGTCTACACACTTAAGGTTCGATGACGCTAGGGTTATAGGGAAATAGTGTACGTGGTTACCGAAGGTTGTTCGGAGTCCCGGATGAGATCCTGGATGTCACGAGGATCTCCGGAATGCTCCGGAGGTAAAGATTCATATATAGGAAGTGAGGTTTCGATCACCGGAAATGTTTCGGGCGTCACTGGTATTGTACCGGGACCACCGGAAGGGTTCCGGGGGTCCACCGGGAGGGGCCACCGGCACCAGAGGGATGCTTGGGCCACAAGTGGGAGGGAACGAGCCCCTAGGTGGGCTGCTGCGCCCCCCACAAGGGGCCCATGGTGCAGCAAGAGGTGGAGGGGGAAAAACCCTAGGGCAGATGGGCCCTAGGCCCATCTAGGGCGCCGCCCCTCCCCTCTCCCACTCTGACCGCCGGCCAGATTGCCATCTGGTGGTTGCCGCACCACCCTAGGGTGGAAACCCTAGGGCGCAGCCCTCCCTCCCCTCCTCCTATATATAGTGGGGGTTTTGGGGCTGCCATACACACGGTTTTCTTCCTCTCTCGGCGCAGCCCTACTCCTCCCTCTCCTCGTTCTCCGTAGCTCCACCGTCACCACGCCGTTGTGCTGCCGGAGCTCTTCCCCAACCTCTCCTTCCTCCTTGCTGGATCAAGGCGTAGGAGACGTCACGGGGCTACACGTGTGTTGAACGCGGAGGCGCCGTTGTTCGACGCTGAGATCGGTGTCCACCGCGATCTGAATCGCTACGAGTACGACTCCACCAATTGCGTTCTTGTAACGCTTCCGCTTAGCGATCTTCAAAGGTATGAAGATCTAATCTCTCCCCTCTCGTTGCTGGTTTCTCCATAGATAGATCTTGGTGATACGTAGGAAATTTTTTGATTGACTACTACGTCTCCCAACAGTGGCATCATGAGCTAGGTCTATGCGTAGAATCTATGCATCAGTAGAACACAAACTTGTTGTGGGCGTCGATCTTGTTAATTTGCTTACCACTACTAGTCTTATCTTGATTCGGTGGTATTGTGGAATGAAGCACCCCGGACCAAATTTACACGTACGCTTACGTGAGACGGGTTCCACCGCCTGACATGCACTAGTTGCATAAGGTGGCTAGCGGGTGTCTGTCTCTCCCACCTTAGTCGGATTGGATTCGATGAAAAGGGTCCTTATGAAGGGTAAATAGCAATTGGCATATCACGTTGTGGTTTTAGCGTAGGTAAGAAACATTCTTGCTAGAAACCTATAGCAGCCACATAAAAACTTGCAACTACAAATTAGAGGACGTCTAACTTGTTTTTGCAGCATATACCTTGTGATGTGATATGGCCAAAGGATGTGATGTGATGCATTGTGATGTATGAGATTGATCATGTTCTTGTAATAGGATTCACGACTTGCATGTGATGAGTATGACAACCGGCAGGAGCCATAGGAGTTGTCTTAATTTTTATTGTATGACCTGCGTGTCAATCATAAACGCCATGTAATTACTTTACTTTATTGCTAAACTTTAGCCATAGTAGTAGAAGTAATAGTTGGCGAGACAACTTCATGAAGACACAATGATGGAGATCAAGGTGTCGTGCCGGTGACAGTGATGATCATGGTGCCCCGAAGATGGAGATCAAAGGAGCAAGATGATATTGGCCATATCATGTCACTATATTGATTGCATGTGATGTTTATCATGTTTACATCTTATTTGCTTAGAACGATGGTAGTAAATAAGATGATCTCTCAATAAAATTTCAAGAGAAGTGTTCACCCTAACTGTGCACCGTTGCTAAGGATAGTTGTTCCGAAGCACCACGTGATGATCGGGTGTGATAGGTTCTAACGTTCGCATACAACGGGTGTAAGCCAGATTTACACACGCAAAACACTTAGGTCGACTTGACGAGCCTAGCATGTACAAACATGGCCTCGAAACACGAAAGACCGAAAGGTCGAACATGAATCGTATAGAAGATACGATCAACATGGAGATGTTCACAATGGATGACTAGTCCGTCTCACGTGATGATCGGACACGGGCTAGTTGACATGGATCATGTGTCACTTAGATGACTAGAGAGATGTCTATCTAAGTGGGAGTTCATTAAATAATTTGATTATGTGAACTTAATTATCATGAACTTAGTCTAAAATTGTCTTTACAATCTATATTGTAGATCCAATGGCCAACGCTAATGCCAACCTCAACTTCAACGCGTTCCTAGAGAAAACCAAGCTGAAAGATGATGGAAGCAACTGTGTGGACTGGGTCCGTAGCTTGAGGATCATCCTCATAGCTTCCAAGAGATTGTATATCCTTGATGCACCGCTAGGTGACCCACCCATTCTCCCAGCAGAGCAAGACGTTGCGAACGCTTGGCATTCTCGCTACGATGATTACTCCCTTGTTCAGTGCGTCATGCTTTACAGTTTAGAAACGGGGCTCCAAAAGCGTTTTGAGCAGCACGGAGCATATGAGATGTTCCAAGAGCTGAAACTGGTTTTCCAAGCTCATGCCCGGGTCGAGAGATATGACATCTCCGACAAGTTCTTCAGCTGTAAGATGGAGGAAAATAGTTATGTCAGTGAGCACATACTCAAGATGTCTGGGTTGCACAACCGCCTGACTCAGTTGGGAGTTAATCTCCCGGATGACTTGGTCATTGATAGAATCCTCCAGTCGCTCCCACCTAGCTACAAGAGCTTTGTGATGAACTACAACATGCAGGGTATGGAGAAGTCCATTCCTGAGTTGTACTCGATGCTGAAATCAGCAGAGGTCGAGATCAAAAAGGAGCATCAAGTGTTGATGGTGAATAAGACCACTAGTTTCAAGAAAGGCAAGGGTAAGAAGAACTTCAAGAAGGACGACAAAGTTGTTGCCGTGCCCGGTAAGCAAGTTGCTGGGAAGAAGAAGAACAAGAATGGACCCAAGCCTGAGACTGAGTGTTTTTATTGCAAGGGTACTGGTCACTGGAAGTGGAACTGCCCTAAGTACTTAGCGGATAAGAAGGACGACAACGTTAAAGGTATATGTGATATACTTGTTATTGATGTGTACCTAACCAGCGCTCGTAGTAGCTCCTAGGTATTTGATACCGGTGCAGTTGCTCACATTTGTAACTCCAAGCAGGAGCTGGGGAATAAGCGGAGGCTAGCAAAGGACGAGGTGACGATGCGCGTCGCGAATGGTTCCAAGGTCGATGTGATCGCCGTCGGCACGCTACCTCTACATCTACCTTCGGGATTAGTGTTAAACCTTAATAATTGTTATTTAGTACCAGCTTTGAGCATGAACATTGTATCTGGATGTCGCTTGATGCGAGATGGCTACTCATTTAAATCTGAGAATAATGGTTGTTCTATTTATATGAGAGAAATGTTTTATGGCCATGCGCCGCTAGTCAATGGTTTATTTTTGATGAATCTCGAACGTGATGTTACACATGTCCATAGTGCGAGTACCAAAAAGTGTAAGGTTGATAACGATAGTCCCACTTACATGTGGCACTGCCGCCTTGGTCATATTGGTGTCAAACGCATGAAGAAGCTCCATACTGATGGACTTTTGGAGTCTCTTGATTTCGAATCATTTGACACGTGCGAACCATGCCTCAAGGGCAAGATGACCAAGACTCCGTTCTCTGGAACAATGGAGCGAGCAACTGACTTGTTGGAAATAATACATAACGATGTATGCGGTCCAATGAGTGTCGAGGCTTGTGGTGGCTACCGTTATGTTCTCACCCTCACTGATGACTTGAGTAGATATGGGTATGCCTACTTAATGAAACATAAGTCTAAAACTTTTGAAAGGTTCAAGGAATTTCAGAGTGAGGTAGAGAATCAATGTGACAGGAAAATAAAGTGCCTACGATCTGATCGTGGCGGAGAATATTTAAGTCACGAGTTTGGCACGCAACTAAGGAAACGTGGAATTGTTTCACAACCCACGCCGCCTGGCACACCTCAGCGAAATGGTGTGTCTGAACATCGTAATCGCACTTTATTAGATATGGTGCGATCTATGATGTCTCTTACCGACTTACCGCTATCATTTTGGGGATATGCATTAGAGACTGCCGCATTCACTTTAAATAGGGCACTGTCAAAATCCGTTGAGATGACACCGTATGAATTATGGTTTGGAAAGAAACCTAAGCTGTCGTTTCTAAAAGTTTGGGGATGCGATGCTTATGTGAAGAAACTTCAACCTGAGAAGCTCGAACCCAAAGCGGAAAAGTGTATCTTCATAGGATATCCCAAAGAGACTATTGGGTATACCTTCTACCTCAGATCCGAAGGCAAAGTCATTGTTGTCAATAATGGATCCTTTCTCGAGAAAGAGTTTCTCTCGAAAGAAGTAAGTGGGAGGAAAATAGAACTTGATGAGGTAATTGTACCTCCACTCGAACCGGAGAGTAGCGCAGCACAGGAAGTTGTTTCTGTGGAGCTTACACCGGCTGGAGAGGAAGTTAATGATGATGATCATGTAACTTCAGATCAAGTTACTGTTGAATGTCGAAGGTCCACTAGGACACATTCCGCACCAGAGTGGTACGACAACCCTGTCCTGGAGATCATGTTGTTGGACAACGGTGAACCTTCGAACTATGAAGAAGCGATGGCGGGCCCGGATTCGAACAAATGTCTTGAGGCCATGAAATCCGAGATAGGATCCATGTATGAGAACAAAGTATGGACTTTGGTGGACTTGCCTGATGATAAGCGAGCCATTGAAAATAAATGGATCTTTAAGAAGAAGACAGACGCGGATGGTAATGTGACCGTCTATAAGGCTCGGCTTGTCGCTAAGGGTTATCGACAAGTTCAAGGAGTTGACTACGATGAGACTTTCTCACGCGTAGCGATGCTGAAGTCTGTCCAAATCATGTTAGCAATTTCCGCATTTTATGATTATGAGATCTGGCAAATGGACGTCAAAACGGCATTCCTTAATGGCTTCCTCAAGGAAGAACTGTATATGATGCAGCCGGAAGGTTTTGTCGATCCTAAAGATGCTAACAAAGTACGCAAGCTCCAGTGCTCCATCTGTGGGCTGGTGCAATCATCTCGGAGTTGGAACATTCACTTTAATGAGGTGATTAAAGCGTTTGGGTTTATACAGGTTTATGGTGAACCCTGTATTTACAAGAAAGTGAGTGGGAGCTCTGTAGCATTTCTCGTATTATATGTGGATGACATACTGATAATGGGAAATGATATAGAACTCTTGGAAAGTGTAAAGGCCTACTTGAATAAGTGTTTTTCAATGAAGGACCTTGGAGAAGCTGCTTACATATTATGTATTAAGATCTATAGAGATAGATCGAGACGCCTCATAGGTCTTTCACAAAGCACATACCTTGAAAAGATATTGAAGAAGTTCAATATGGATCAGTCCAAGAAGGGGTTCTTGCCTGTGCTACAGGGTGTGAGATTGAGTACGACTCAATGCCCGACCACGGAAAAAGATAGAGAAGAGATGAGTGTCATCCCCTATGCTTCAGCCATAGGCTCTATTATGTATGCCATGCTGTGTACCAGACCTGATGTGAACCTTGCCATAAGTTTGGTAGGGAGGTACCAAAGTGATCCCGGAGCGGAACATTGGGCAGCGGTCAAGAATATCCTAAAGTACCTGAAAAGGACACAGGACATGTTTCTCATATATGGAGGTGCCGAAGAGCTCGTCGTAAAGGGTTACATCGATGCTAGCTTCGACACAGATCCGGACGACTCCAAGTCGCAAACCGGATACGTGTATATTGAACGGAGGGGTAGTCAGCTGGTGCAGCGGCAAGCAAAGCGTCGTGGCAGCATCTACATGTGAAGCGGAGTACATAGCTGCTTCGGAAGCAGCAAAGGAAGGAGTCTGGATGAAGGAGTTCATCACCGACCTAAGAGTAATTCCAAGTGCGTCGGGCCCGATGACACTATTCTGTGACAACACTGGAGCTATTGCCCTTGTGAAGGAGCCCAGGTTTCACAAGAAGACAAGACACATCAAGCACCGCTTCAACTCCCTCTGGTGCCGGTGGCCCCTCCCGGCGGTCCTCCGGCACCCTCTCGGCACTCCCGGTACGCCACCGATGAGCCCGAAAACTTTCTGGTGACCAAAACTGGACTTCCTATGTATCAATCTTTACCCCCGGACCATTCCGGAGCTCATCATGACGTCCGGGATCTCATCCGGGACTCCGAACAACTTTCGGTAATCACGTATACCATTTCCCTATGACCCTAGCGTCATCGAACCTTAAGTGTGTAGACCCTACGGGTTCGGGAGACACGTAGACATGACCGAGACACCTCTCCGATCAATAACCAACAGCGGGATCTGGATACCCATGTTGTCTCCCACATGCTCCACAATGATCTCATCGGATGAACCACGATGTCGGGGATTCAATCAATCCCGTATACAATTCCCTTTGTCTATCGATATGATACTTGCCCGAGATTCGATCGTCGATATCTCTATGCCTTGTTCAATCTCGTTACCGGCAAGTCTCTTTACTCGTTCCGTAATACATCATCCCGTGGCTAACTCCTTAGTCACAGTGAGCTCATTATGATGATGTCTTACCGAGTGGGCCCAGAGATACCTCTCCGTCACACGGAGTGACAAATCCCGTCTCGATTCGTGCCAACCCAACAGACACTTTCGGAGATACCCGTAGTGCACCTTTATAGCCACCCAGTTATGTTGTGATGTTTGGCACACCCAAAGAATTCCTACGGTATCCGGGAGTTGCACAATCTCATGGTCTAAGGAAACGATACTTGACATTGAAAAGCTTTAGCAAACGAACTACACGATCTTGTGCTATGCTTAGGATTGGGTCTTGTCCATCACATCATTCTCCTAATGATGTGATCTCGTTATCAATGACATCCAATGTCCATGGTCATGAAACCGTGACCATCTATTGATCAACGAGCTAGTCAACTAGAGGCTCACTAAGGACATGTTGTGGTCTATGTATTCACACATGTATTACGGTTTCCGGTTAACACAATTATAGCATGAACAATAGACAATTATCATGAACTAGGAAATACAATAATAACCATTTTATTATTGCTTCTAGGGCATCTTTCCAACATTTTCTTCCTCTCTCGGCGCAGCCCTACTCCTCCCTCTCCTTGTTCTCCGTAGCGCTTGGCGAGGCCCTGCCGGAGTCCACGCAGCTCCACCGTCACCATGCCGTCGTGCTGCCGGAGCTCTTCCCCAACCTCTCCTTCCTCCTTGCTGGATCAAGGCGTAGGAGACGTCACCGGGTTGCACGTGTGTTGAACGGGGAGGCGCCATTGTTCGGCGCTGAGATCGGAGTCCACCGCGATCTGCATCGCTACGAGTACGACTCCATCAACCGTGTTCTTGTAATGCTTCCGCTTAGCGATCTTCAAAGGTATGAAGATCTAATCTCTCCCCGCTCATTGCTGGTTTCTCCATAGATAGATCTTGGTGATACGTAGGAATTTTTTTAATTGACTACTACATGTCCCAACACATGAGATCCGTTTTGGAGCGCTCACCTTCATCGCTGATGATTCGGCATGGCTTCAGGAAGCACCTCTCGATGTCGAGGCGCTCCCAGTCCACAGGGCCGCGCACTTTTGCGCGAGTTCCTGTGGCGTGCTGCTGCATCAGCCGTCGACTCCCTATGCGTCGGCGCCCCTTGTTGTCCGTTGTCGCAAGCAGTCCAGCCGCTTGCGACTCCAGCGTTGGGTCAAGCATGAAGTGGCGTGCCAAATTGCTTCTCCGCAGATCGCAACACTCGAGCCCACCGAGTCCCTTCACGGCGTGTTCGAGTCAGATTTCGATCCGTTCGATGTCCCTTCCGAGTGCGAGAGCTGCGATCCAGCAGCAGAGGTCCTTATGGCGGGCTCTCATCAAAGCCCGCCGCCGGGCTTTGGCCCTGGCAAGCGCGATGCTGGCGGCGTGTCGAGTGGACACCCCCGTTGCGATGGGGAAGTTCTTCATACTCCCATCGTTGGTACGACCGCCGAGGCTCAGGCCTTGGAGGCCACGCGTATTCAGCTAGAAGAGCTCCAGAGGGAACTCGACGAGCGTGCTCGCTAGCGCCCACCAGTTTCCGGTCGACGTCAGCGACAGCTGTTTCCGACTGGATCTCACAACGACGTTGAGGTATATCGTACCCTTGTATTAAATGTTGCAGCTGCTGCTAGGATAGCAGATTCCATTCAGCCATCATAGTCAGAGGCTGGAAGAGGGTTGATGCAAATCAGAGCTTTGCTAGATGCAGCGCAGCGTCAGAATTTTGTCGTTTCGCAGTGTCGTAACAGAATACACATCAACTCACCCAGGGTGGAAACCGTTCAGTCGGCACACAGCCCTGGATCGCCCTTGGACCGTAGGGGTGGAGGTTTTCGTGAAGAACAGGTTAGAGATCAGTTTCACCATGAAGACCACCGTCGAGTGCCCATTCCTCCGCAGGGTGGTCCGCACGTGCCCCGGCACCAGGACGAAAGGCGCTCGTTCGGTGACGAGCGGAATGCAGGTTTTGATGCTCGTGATATCCTCACCCAAAAGCGGATCGACAGGGGCAGAGTTCACAGAGAAGGACAAGATAGAGATTTTCCGAGTGGCAGCTCAGCTGTGATTTCTGGTCCTGAGTGTTTTAGCAGAGCCATCCGTTCTGCAGAGATTCCCCCTAACTTTGGGTTGGCGGCTGGGATCGGGAAGTTTTCTGGCGAGTCAAAGCCAGAGACTTGGTTGGATGATTACCGAGTGGCTGTACAGATTGGTGGTGGCAATGATAACATCGCGATGAAACACCTGTCCTTGATGTTGGATGGTTCAGCTCATGCTTGGTTGAATCACTTGGCACCATCTAGTATATATTGCTGGGAAGATCATGCCCGAGTGTTTGTCCATACCTTCGAGGGCACTTGCAAGCGTCCTGTCAGGCTGGTTGACCTACAACACTGTGTCCAGAAGCTAAATGAGACCTTGAGGGATTACATTCAGCGTTGGTCCACTCTGCATCATATAGTGGAGAATGTTTCCGAACACCAAGCTGTGTGTGCCTTCAAGGCGGGTGTGAAATACAAAGAGCTTTATTTGAAGTTCGGTCGAATGGGTGACATATCACTCAACAAGATGATGGAAATCGCCACTGGATATGCCAATGGCGAAGAAGAAGACTGCCTCCATAGCGGCAAAGGAAAAGCAGTCATCAGTGATGCTGGTAGTAACTCCAATCGGAAACAGAAGTGGAAAGTTGATGGTCCGGTCCAAGCAGAAGCAGCGGCACTGGCGACCCAAGAGAAGAATAAGGGGAAAGCTAAAGGACAGTTTGCCCCTAAGAAAGGAAAGAATCAGGCAGGGATTGATATTATGGATCAGCCGTGTGTAATTCACATGAGGAAAGATGACGAGGGCAATGTTATTTTGCCCAAGCATACCTCTCGGCAGTGTCGGACGCTTATTCAGCAGTTCAAAGAGACTCCGCCGAGTGACAAGACTCCTGAGAAGGATGAAGATGAAGATAAAGAAATGTTCCTAGATGTCACTGCTACGCTTGTGATTTTCGCTGATGTAGAGAGCAAGAGTCAACTTAAAGGTCATCAACACGGAAGTCAACATGGCCGTACCTGTTACCCCCACCTACCTCAAGTGGTCCTAGTATGCCATCACATTCGACCAAACAGACCATCCTGCTCATGTGGCCACTCCTGGCCGATAGGCTCTGGTAGTTGATCTGGTGGTGAGGGGCACTCGACTCCGAAAGGTCCTCATGGATGGTGACAGTGGTCTGAACATCCTCTATGCGGATACCCTAAAAGGGATGGGCATTCCGATGTCCCGACTGAGTGAAAGCAACATGCAATTTCACGGAGTCATCCCAGGGAAGAAGGCCAAGTCACTCAGCTAGATTGCATTAGACGTGACATTCGAGAACGATAGAAATTTTTGAAAGGAAAAGTTGACGTTTGAAGTCGTGGATTTCCAGAGCGCCTATCATGCCATTTTAGGTCGACCCGCGTATGCTCGTTTCATGGCCCGTCCATGTTACGTGTATCTCAAGTTGAAGATGCCGGGCCCTAAGGGTGTGATCACAGTCACCAACAATCGACAGCGGGCCAAAGAGTGCCTCCAGCAAGGCTCCAAGACCGCCGACCATCAGATGGCTATGGTAGAGCTGGAAGAGTACAAGAAGAGCGCTGACCCTGCTGATTTTCTCCTCGTAAAGAAGCCTGCTTCCGAGTCAGCATTTCAGTCGGCAGGGAAAGTGAAGAAAGTGCACATCCACCCGACGGATCCAACCGCTGCCCCAACCAATATATCATCAACACTCGACAGCAAATAGGAAGTCAAACTAATCCAGTTCCTTCGTGAGAACTGGGATATCTTTGCATGGAAGCCTGCTGACATGCCGGGGGTTCCCAGGGGACTGGTTGAGCACCGTATGAGAGTTGACCCGAAAGCTAAACCTATCAGGGAGCATTTGCGTCGATCAGCGGCGGAGAAGCGCAAAGCAATCGGTGAAGAAGTGGCCCATCTCTTGCAAGCCAAGTTCATTCGAGATATTTACCACTCCGAGTGGCTCTCGAATGTTGTGATGGTGCCCAAGAACGATAAGTCGTTGCGTATGTGCATTGACTTCAAACATATCAATCGGGTCTTCCCGAAGGATCATTTTACGCTCCCCTGCATAGATCAGATTGTTGACTCGACCACGAGATGTGAGAGTTTATCGTTTCTAGATGCTTACTCTGGGTACCATCAGATCCGTCTGTATGGCCCAGATGAAATAAAGACATCCTTCATCACCCCTTTCGGGTGTTTTTGCTACATCACTATGCCATTCGGTCTGAAAAATGCTGACGCTACTTTCATGCGCATGATTCAGAAGTGTTTACTCGACCAGATCCCTCGGAATGTCGAGGCGTACATGGATGATATAGTTGTCAAGTTCCGCAAAGGTTCCGACCTGCTGGCTGACTTGGCCAAGACATTCTCCAATCTGAGGAGATACGAGATAAAGCTGAATCTGGCCAAGTGTACTTTCGGCGTCCCTGGCGGCAAGTTACTCGGTTTTCTCATTTCCAAGCGAGGAATCGACGTCAACCCTGAGAAAATCAGCGCCATTACCCGAATGAAGACTCCTGTGCGACTGCACGATGTTTAGAAATTGACTGGTTGCTTGGCAACATTGAGTCGATTCATTTCTCGTCTCGGTGAGAAGGCATTGCCTTTGTACCGATTGATGAAGAAGTCCGACACGTTCGAGTGGACTGCTAAAACCGAGGCAGCGTTTGTTGAACTCGAAGCCCTGCTCTCCACCTAGGCGGTGCTTGCCACTCCTTGCAGCAAAGAGCCATTGCTCCTGTACATCACGGCTACTAATTAGGTGATCAGTACGGTATTAACTGTCGAGCAGGAAGAAGAGGGTAAAGCTTATAAAGTCCAACGACCAGTTTATTATGTTCTGAAGTTCTGTCCCCCTCGAAGCAAAGGTATCCACACTATTAGAAGCTGGTTTATGGCATTTATCTATCAGCAAAGAAGGTAGCACATTATTTCAAGACCACTCGATTTCAGTCGTTAGTGATGTTCCATTATCTGAGATTCTCAACAATTGAGACGCATCTGGTCGAGTGGCTAAGTGGGAAATTGAACTCTTATACTTTGACATTAAGTTTGAAGCCAAGAAAGCAATCAAATCTCAGGCACTTGCATATTTTATTGCCGAGTGGATTGAACAACAACAGCCAACCCAGATTCACTCGGCACATTGGTCCGATGCTGGTGTTGTCCTGATATCTCCCAAAGGTGACAAGCTCAGTTATGTCTTGCAAATTCACTTCGATTCCTCCAACAATGCGGCGGAATATGAAGCACTTTTGTATGGGTTGCACATGGCTATATCACTCAGCGTCAAGCGCCTGATGGTTTATGGCGACTCAGATTTGGTGGTGAATCAAGTGATGAAAGAGTGGGATGTTCGAAACCCCGCTATGACTAGGTACTGCAGTGCTGTTAGAAAGTTGGAAAAGAAATTTGAAGGCATGTAACTTCATCATGTTCCCTGACTGAAGAATCAAGCGGCCGACGAACTAGCAAATATTAGGACCACTCGACGGCCCGTTCCTAGTAATGTGTTTTTAGAGCACCTGCATACTCCTTCGGTGCAAGAGGATCCTTTCACTGAAGAGCCCCCACAAGCTATGAGCTCCACTGATCTGACCGAAGTTGATTTCCCAGCAGTAATTGATTTGGTCATGGAGATTCTGGTTGTCATTCCCGATTGGACGGTGCCCTACATTGCCTATATCCTCAGACAAGAGCTCCCCAAAGAGGAAACAAAAGCTCGACATATTGTGCGTAGGTCAAAGGCCTTTAATGTGATTGGGGATAAATTGTTCAGAGAAAGCACAACTGGCGTGGTGCAGCGTTGCATTTCCCCCGAAGAAGGACGAGTGATTCTGGATGAAATTCACTCGGGAACTTGCGGCCATCATGCTTCCTCACGGACAATTGTCGCTAAAGCATACCGAGCTAGTTTCTTCTGGCCATAGGCTAATGAGATGTCCAAAGACATTGTGGATCATTGTGATGGATGCCAGTTCTATCCAAACTTGTCACATAAGCCGGCCTCTGCTCCGAAGACGATTCCCCTCGCCTGGCCGTTTGCTATTTGGGGACTCGACATGGTTGGTCCCTTTCATACCAGAAAAGACGGATTCACACATTTGCTGGTTGCAGTCGACAAGTTTACAAAATGGATAGAAGCCAAGCCCATCAAGAAGTTGAACTCTTGCACGACAATCACATTCATGAGGGAAATAATTTTTTGATATGGCATTCCTCACAGTATTATCACGGATAACAGCACCAACTTTGACTCGGAAGAATTAAGAAACTTCTGCACCTCCCAAGGCACTCGGGTAGATTATGCATCCGTGTCACATCCTCAAACCAATGGACAAGTAGAACGAGCTAATGGCCTCATCCTGCAAGGTCTGAAGCCTTGTCTCATGCACGATCTGGATCATGCTGCCAGTGCCTGGGTAACTTAGCTGCCGTCTATTTTATGGGGCCTGAGAATGAAGCTCAATCGGTCGACTGGACGGACTCCTTTTTTCCTGGTCTATGGACCTGAGGCTATCATGCCGAGTGACTTGTTTCACAATTCTCCTCGAGTGGAACTTTATTCTGAAGCTGAAGCTGAACAAGCCAGGCAGGATGGTGTTGATCTCTTGGAGGAAGAGCGAGAAATGGCTCTGATCCGGACTACAGCATATCAGCAAGATCTGCGACGTTTCCATGCGAAGAATGTCAAGACTCGATCGTTTCATGAGGGAGACTTGGTGCTCCGAGTGGATCAACAACAACCCCATAAGCTTGCTCCAGCGTGGGAAGGTCCCTTCGTCGTCACCAAAGTGTTGAACAACAGATCTTATCGCTTGTACAACCTCAAGAAACATATGGACGAGCCACGGGACTGGAATGCAGATCTGTTCCGACGCTTTTATACTTAGAGACAGAAGAGTTTTTGATGTAATAAAAATAGTTCATCTATGCAAATCATACTTCCACAATATATTGTCGATTCCGATCGTACAGTTTCACACTTGGGAATTTTCCGGGTGTTGAGCAATCCTCACACTCGGGGGCTTAGCTACGAACATGCTTTCGCCTAAGTTAAAAATCCTGTCGGGTGGATAGCAGTCCATTCACTCGACGACCTACTTGCGAATCAGTCTTCGCTTAGGTTCAAAGGTACTCCGAGTGTTGAGCAATCCTCACACTCGGGGGCTTAGCTGCGAACATGCTTTTGCCTAAGTTAAAACCCTGTCAGGTGGATAGCAATCCATTCACTCGACAACTTAGCTATGAACCAGCCTTCGTCTAAGTTCAAAATTCTTCTCCGAGTGTCGAGCAATCCTCACACCCGAGGGATTATCTGCGAACATGCTTTCGCCTAACTTAAAAACCCTATCCGGTGGATAGCAGTCTATTCACTCGACGACTTAGCTATGAACTAGCCTTCATCTAAGTTCAAAATAATATTCCGAGTGTCGAGCAATCCTCACACTCGGAGGCTTAGCTACGAACATGTTTTTTCCTAAGTTAAAATCCCCGCCGAGTGGATAGTAACCCATCCGCTCGACATCCTAGCCACGAATAAGTCTTCGCCTAGGTTCAATAATACTCCGAGTGTTGAGCAATCCTCACTCTCGGGGGCTTAGCTGCGAACATGTTTCCTCCTAAGTTAGAATTCTTGCCGAATGGATAGTAATCCATCCACTCGATGTCCTAGCTGCGAATAAATCTTCGCCTAGGTTGAAAAATATTCCGAGTGTTGAGCTATCCTCACACTCGGGAGGCTTAGCTGCGAACATGCTTTCGCCTAAGAAAACAAGGTCATTCAAACAAGCGATTGAAAGCCAAATGCGGATAAATCCAAAGGTTTAATTGCGGATAAGTGTTTTGCGAGAAAGCAAATGTGCTCAGGCTTAAGGCCTGAATGAAGTTTTAAAGCTGATACAATTCCACTCGACATACCGAGGCAAATAAAGTTTTTCTCTCAAAGATCAAGTTTTCAAGCACCCGACGGGCTGACTGGCTTGACGAACGTATCCAAGTTGATGCCATCCGCGATCCTGGTGGCTGCGTCGATAAAGGTCTCCATGAAATCTTCAAACTGAAGTTTCTTTGTGTTAACCACTCGAAGCTCCTTCAACTTGTCTTCCCTCGCCTCCTTGCAATGGACCCTAACAAGGGAGAGTGCCACGTCAACGCCGCATCGAGCAGCAGATTTCTTCCAGGCTTGCACTCGATTGGGGAGGTCGTTCAGGTGTGCCATAACAGATGTGAGGTCGAGTTGAAGAGTGTCTTCAGGCCACAACTCCTTGTTGATCCTCTCCATCATAGTTTTCAATCGGAGGACATATGCTTGAACACCCTGGAGCCTGAAGTTGAGTCTGAGCATGTTCATGGCCACCGCATCTCCAACAGGTGACTTGGTGGGATCCAAATTGGGTTCTATATCCTCAGTCTCTTTTTCAAAGTCTTGACAAAATTCTATTGGGAATAAAGAATGGGAGGAGGTTGGATGAGATCCAGTCGTCAAAGATTTTATAAAGTTCAGTCGACAGAGATACTCACCGTCGAGCATGATATACATATTCCTCGAGAACTCTCCCAAGTGCTTCTCTAGGCCGTTGCTCCTCTTGGTCAGCTGCTCAGTCTTCTTGATAAGGTCCACACGCTCTTGCTTCAACTTAGAGTTCTCTTCCTCCATCCTCTTTGCAGCAGTCAACTTCTGGTCAGCAGCTTCAGTTTTCTCCTTCGCCACCTGTTGGGGATATAACCCCGCAATATGACCCGCCATTAAGGTTCCGGGTCACATTGATGGCTCGTGAGCCGGCCCAAGGGTGAGCCGTAAAGTCTACGACCCAGGAAGATGAGCGGCTCAAGGTGTGGGCCGCAAGGTGGCTCGGACGGAGAAGACCCGGGCGTGTAAGCCACTCGGCGACAGCTTGGACAAGAAGATAGAGGAAGACTCGGATAAACAATGAGACTCGATTAGACAATTGTAAAGACCCGTGGTCCTGACCTCCTATATAAAGGCAGACCCGGGGCGACTTAGAGATCAGGTTATCGAGAACTAGGTCAAGCTTTAGCTCCTTTGTAATCGATACAACAAGCAATACAAGAACAAACAGGACGTAGGCTATTACCTCGACTTGAGGGGCCGAACCTGGGTAAACTCGTGTCCTTTGTCCCAATCAACCCCTTTGAGTCCATCACATTAGCGATGGCCTCGAATCCAAGTCCGTTCACCCGGACATCTGCCGTGATAAATCCACGACAGTTGGCGCCCACCGTGGGGCTCGCGCTTGGTGGTGTTGAGTTCTCAAAGGGCTCTCTCCCAGGGCTCGAGGGATACGTGGTCAGAAGGATGAGCAAGAGTCGCCACGGCCGGTTCTACATTGACGATGCCGGCTGGGGGCTTGACGCCGAGTCCGTGGAGTATGGATTCCGGGTTCCGTTCGGCAGGATCCACGTTTTCATCGGAAAAGCTGATGGATCTACACCCGAGCCGGACGTCTGCACCAACATCGTCAAGTCGGCTCGACGTCTCCAATCTGCAAGTAACATGCGGCCTGCCCGCGCCAATCCGGGTCAAAGGCATGTCTTTGTAGGCTTCACTCAAGGTACGGATCTGGAAGCATCTGGGTCACAGGAACCCCTTGTTTATTCAGAAGATGAATCTTCAAGTGGAGAAACAGAATCAGTGTACCATCTCCACAACGGTGGCCTTGGGGGCTACGACAATGCATACTCTGAGTCGGATGGCTTTGAGTCAGATGTCATGAAACCTCCGGTTCATGCGGCGGTGTTCATGGCGGGATCAGCCCCAGCCGCAAGTAACGCAGCCGCGGGAGCCACCACTTCGGGTGATAACCCGCTGCCGCCGGCTCAAGTCCTTATGGAGCTGATGGATGAACTCGCGACTCTCATGGCCACTAAAGTCACACCAGATAATCAAGCGGCTCGGAATCTAGAGATTGCAAGGATCAAGGGCCGGATGGCAGAGGAACGACAAAGGATGTCTGAGCTGAAGGACCATATGGAAGAAGAGGCAGAACGTATCAAGATAGATGCTTTCCATCTAGGGATGGAGCAAATGTCAGCAGCGGCGGTACACCGGAGGAGGCATCAGTCCCGTCTACCAGAACTTTATGAAGCGAGGAACCTCTTCAATACCCCGGGCGCGGGGCGAGCCGCGGGCGGGCCCGAGAGCCGCCCAACGGAACGGCCAGCGACTCATCCGGCCCAACGTAACCAAGCTTCACCTGGGGGATTTCCAATGCCGGCGGGTCATTATTCTAACCCGGCCGAGAATATGGTAGCAGCTGCCACCCGGCTTGAGACGATTCCTATCCCGGATGAAGCACCCTTTGCAGAGGATGTGCGGAACGCCATCGGGTACTTGCAAACGGCCATGGCCCAGCAGGAGAGAGACACTCATAGCCGGAGCCGCGTTTATTCAACCCCTCTTCCTAGCCGTAGTTTTAGCCGGCGCTACGAGTCACCAGCAGTTTCCAGCAGCAACCATCACAGAGAGATTCCGATGGGTCACCGACCGCGAAGAGATACAAAGGCATGTGTAAACCATGTGGGAAGCCCGCAAGAGGCGCCGGCTAGGCTGGCTTACCAAGAGCCCGGGCCTTCCGTTTCCATAGGGGCAAGAGTAACCCCTTGGATGGGAGGGCTGCCATGTCTATCACCGGCTCTTCGGAGCGAGCGGTTGCCGAAAGACTTCAAAGGTCCCCACAAGGTCCCAAATTACACCGCTGATTTACCCCTAGAGGCCTGGGTGGAAAGCTATGAACTGGCCATGGAGATGCTGGATGTTAGTGAAGCGGTTTGTGCCAAGTATTTCGTCATGATGCTTGAAGGCCCGACTCGTACATGGCTAAAGGGGTTACCACCTAATACCATCAATTCATGGGCAGAGCTCAGGGCTTGATTCATTAAAAACTTTCAAGGGATGTGCAAGCATCCTATGACTATTGTGGATCTTGATCACTGTGTCCAACAGGAGAGCGAGTCGGCTCACATTGGGTACGGCAGGTCTCGACAATTATTCACTCATCAGAGCAGATCAAGGCGGCTCAAGCGGTGTTGATCTTAGAGAAGAACTGCCACTTTATTCCTCTAAAGCAGAAGCTTGTCTGGCTCAAGCATACGTGTCAGGACATGGGAGAGCTCATGACGGCTCTCGCGAAGTATGCCGATTCAGACAGCACGAAGGATCCGGGTTTTGATGAGGAAAAGGCCAGTCAAGGCAAGAAGGGCAACCAAGGCAAGGGTATGGTAAACAATGGTAGCCAGAGTAAGCGCAAGAATCCAGAAGCAGGATCAGAGCTGGTGGCCAACACAAATGCCCAGCAGAATCATCCCAAGGGCAACAGGAGGTTTGGACCGCCCTCGGGTAGGGATAATTTTTCCTCGAACATGGAAGAATTGCTTAAGCGACCTTGTCCGACTCACAGTTTGCCTGATAGGCTGGCAAATCATACATGGGAGAGTTGTTCTTTTATGCAGAAGTTCAAGCGGTATGTCCCACAACCTAACCATCGCAGTGGTGGCCCACCAGGCGGCCCAGGACATGGCGGGTCAGGAGCCGGATTTGGTTCTGGCGGTTCAGTATCCAGTCATCCGGGTCAGGATACTCACGGGGGATAGCAGCCGCACTCTGGTAGTAATAATCAACAACAACAGCAACAGCGGAATCAGTCCGGTTTTCAGAGTAACCCGAAGCAGCTCAGTTCCAAGCAGTACCACATCTTCACGACTAGTCTCAATAGACGGGACCAGAAGTTGCGAAAACGGGCGGTCAATGCGGTTACGCCGGCTCTTCCACATTATCTAAAGTGGTCTGAATTTGACATAACATGGAGCCGTGAAGATCACCCGCCACGCGTTGATGACCCGGGGTGGCTGACTTTGGTTGTAGGCCCCCAAGTGGGTGGATATATGTTGAACAAGGTGCTCATGGATGGCGGCAGCAGCATAAACATCCTTTATTATGACACCTTCCGGCGGATGAAGTTGCTCGACAAGGACTTAAAACCTTCGTCCACTGTTTTTCTTGGTGTGGTGCCGGGTAAGTCAGCGCATCCGGTGGGCAGGATCTCTTTGGAAGTGGCTTTTGGCAATGAATACAACTACAGAGTGGAGTCCTTATGGATTGAGGTGGTTAAGATCAAGAGCCCTTATCATGCCTTGTTTGGACGGCCGACTTATGCTAAGTTCATGGCTCGGCCCTGCTATGTTTACTTACAACTCAAGATGCCCGGCTTAAATTGTACCATCACCGTTCACGGTAACCGAAACACGGCTATTGAGTGTGAAGAAGGAGATGCGGCTTACGTAGAGTCCAGTTGCACCCAGGAGGAGTTTAAGTTTTATAAGGAGAATGTTGATCCGGAGGATATGACCCCCCTGAAAAAGCCAACCACGGAGGTTGAGCCGCCCCTCAAGTTTTCAGCAGATGATACCAAGGCAGTAGATTTCAATCTGGGTGACTCATCTAAGAAGTTCATCATTGGAGCTCATATGGATCCCAAATAGGAAAGCGCGCTCATCGAATTCATCCGTGAGAATCGGGACATCTTTGCATGGAAGCCCTTTGACATGCCAGGTGTACCGAGAGAATTCGCTGAGCACAACCTTAATGTGGATCCAAAGTTTAAACTGATCAAACAGTTTCTGCGGCGGTTCAATGAGGAGAGACGCAAGGCTATTGGGGAAGAAGTTGCCCAGCTCTTGGCTGCAGGTTTTATTGTTGAAGTTTTTCACCCGGAATGGTTGGCTAACCCAGTGCTGGTGCTTAAAAAGAACGGCACATGGCGTATGTGTTTGGATTACACGGACCTTAACAAGGCTTGTCCGGCTGATCCCTTTGCCCTCCCACGTATTGATCAGATCATTGATGCTACAACAGGTTGTGAAAGCTTATGCTTCCTGGATGCTTATTCCGGTTATCATCAGATCAAGATGGCAGTGAAAGACCAGGAGAAGACGATGTTCATTACACCCTTTGGGGCGTTCTGTTATGTCTCTATGCCTTTCGGGCTCAAGAGTGCCCAGGCGACTTATCAACGGTGCGTACAGAACTACCTTCACAGTCAAATTGGCCATAATGTTCATGCTTATGTGGACGACATCGTAGTCAAATCTAGAAAGAAGGAGACTCTTTTGGAGGACCTAAAGGAAACCTTTGATAATCTCCAGGTCTACAAGATGATGCTTAACCCGACCAAGTGTGTCTTTGGGGTTCCAGTAGGAAAGCTTTTGGGTTTCTTGGTCTCTGAGCGTGGCATCGAGGCTAACCCGGATAAAATCAAGGCTATTACTTCTCTAGGAGAGCCGGCGTGCATTAATGACGTTCAGCGCCTGGCAGGGCGGATTGCCACGTTGAGCCGGTTCATAAGCCGCCTTGGAGAGAAGGATATTCCTTTATATCAGATGATGAAGAAGACAGACAAGTTTGTCTGGAGCAAAGTGGCGGGTGAAGCACTTGAGGCGCTTAAGAAACAACTGACTGAGCCGCCAGTGTTAGCCGCTCCGGCTGAGAAAGAATCGTTGCTCCTTTATATGGCGGCTAACAACAGGACAGTCAGCGTTGCAATTGTGCTCGAACGAAGGAGGCTGGGAAGGAGTATCCCGTGCAAAGGCCGGTTTATTATATCAGTGAGGTCCTAGAAGAATCTAAGCAAAGATATCCGCATTGGCAGAAGCTGGTATACGGAGTTTTCATGGCCAACCGCAAGTTAAAACACTACTTTCTAGGGCATCAAATAAGTATTTCAGTTCTGCTCCGTTGGGGGATATTATCCAGAACAGAGAAGCCACAGGGAGGATTGCTAAGTGGGCCTTAGAGCTGGGACCTCTTAATTTAAAGCATGTTCCTCGCATGGCGATCAAATCCCAAGCTTTGGTGGATTTCATAAATGATTGGACAGAGTGTCAAGCTCCCAAAGAAAAGCCGGATAACACATACTGGACTATACACTTTGATGGATCCAAGCAGTTGGAGGGGTCCGGAGCGGGGGTTGTTCTGACATCCCCCAAGGGTGATAAGTTTTGTTATGTGCTCCAGCTGATGTTCCCCTGCACTAACAATGCGGCTGAGTACGAGGCTTTGCTTCATGGTCTTAGATTAGCCAAGGAGATGAATTTGAGTCGGGTCAAGTGTTTGGGCGACTCAGATCTAGTGGCTCAGCAAGTTTCTGGCACTTGGCACTCCAAAGACCCGTGGATGGCGGCTTATAGGCAGGTGTTGATATTATTGCGGGTCACTTCAAAGGGTATCAGGTAGATCACATTGATCATCGCAAGAACGAGGCGACTGATGCTTTATCACGGCTAGGTTCCCAACGTAAGCCGGTGCCGCCTAATGTCTTTCTGGACGTCTTACATCATCTGATTGTCACGATACCTTTAGAGGAAGATTTGGCTATTCCTGACCTGGAGGCAGAATTGGTGGTGGCTCTGCATGCTATCCCCGATTGGAAGATTCCTTATTTGGCCTATTTGACCCGGGGCGAGTTACCTGAGGATGAAGACCTGGCCAGAGAGA
Source organism: Hordeum marinum (assembly GCA_022496015.1). Taxonomy (NCBI): domain Eukaryota; kingdom Viridiplantae; phylum Streptophyta; class Magnoliopsida; order Poales; family Poaceae; genus Hordeum; species Hordeum marinum. Next base: position 384,464,868 of record CM039677.1, on the reverse strand, counting down.
TCACCCGGCGCTCTAAGTCCATGACGATAGTTAATGGTGAGTTGCATAAATGCAGTGTAACAGGGTTTTTTCAACGTTGTGTTTCACCGGAGGAGGGCTGGCAGATATTGAATGAAATTCATGCTGGTGATTGTGGACACCATGCCGGCTCGAAATCTTTGGTGGCCAAGGCTTTCCGGCACGGGTTCTTCTGGTTAACGACACACAAGGATGCAGAGGATTTAGTCCGCAAGTGTGACGGCTATCAGAAATTTGGCCGGCGTGCTCATGTTTAGGCTCAAGAACTGAGGATGATACCAATCACTTGGCCGTTTGCGGTCTGGGGGCTGGACATGGTCGGGCCCTTCAAGAGATCCAAGGACAAGAAAACGCACCTCCTGGTGGCGGTTGTCAAATTTACCAAGTTGGCTCATGGCCTCCTGGATCATGGCCTCCTTTGCAGCTCCGGTCTGATCTTACGGAACGCGATGCAGAGGGAAACCCGTCACCGGCAGGATCGGCATAATGGTTGGCGCAATCAAGGTGGTGCGAGCAGGTTCGGTTGGAGTTGATGTCACGATAATTGAAGAAGCTAAAGGGGCACTCGACAGAGGCACTGCGGGTTCAGCTATGACCCGTGTCGAGTCGCTTATCCCATGGGAAGATCCGATGGTCGGCCACTGAGGCGTGTGCGCAGATGAAGTTCTTCGAGTGCGTATGCGCAGGATGCCTAGGGTCTCCCCTCCGCCTCCCGTGCCCCTAAGGTGTTCTTCATCATCTTCCAGCTGGTTGATTTCTGCAATTATCAATCGACAGTATTAACTTTGGCAATCAACAAACTGTATTCAAGAAGCAGAACTGAAGAGTTGATTACCTTTGTGAGAAGTGGCTGCATCGGTAGTGTCTACGTCCATTGCATCCCCTCCATCAGGTTGAGGCGACGTCACTGAAGTAGTAGCTCCGATGGATCGAATAACATTCAGTCAACAAGGATTCAAAGTCACAATCGATAGTGAGAATTCAAAAGTAAACAGTCACATGGAGACGACAGGCACAACCATCCTCATGCGAGGCACGACTTTGCGAGGTTTGGTCACATTCAGTTTGGATTGCTTCGTTGATCGTTCACTCAACTCAACAGTCGAGGGTCGGCTCCGCTTTGGGTTCTTCTCGCTTGGGCCCGGGGCCCTATCCTCAGTAGTCGCAGGGTCTTGGTGAGACTTGGAGCGGTGTTCGGAGCGAGGAGGGGACTCGACTTCTTCCTCATTCTCACCCGAGTTTTCATATTCTTCTTCCAAGTCATAAGAGCCCTCGTCGTCCATGCTGCCGCCCTCGCTCACCCTACCGTCTTCAGGCCGGTTCCCATTTGGTACAGGCGAGTACATATGTGTCCATTCTTGCGTGATTCAAACAAGGAAGTCAGTCAATAAATCAATCGATCACTTGACGGTACAAGTACTCTAGTCGACAAAATTCAGCTTACCAGATTCTTCGGCGGGTTTTCGGCCGAGTAAGGTCGAATCCTCTTGGCTCCTAAGGGATTGTCACAAGCCCCGGTGATGCTGCGAAGCCATTGCTCGACAGATTTTTTGCGAAACCTCTTCTAGATGCGTCTTGTTCGAATCCTCAGGGCCTGCATAGTGCCACATGGTGTGATCCCTGCCCTGGAGCGGCTGGATCCGCTGACTGAGGAATGTTTCCAAGAGATCCATGCTAGTCACTCCTCCCCAGATAAGTTTCACCACGGCGTCCACCAAGATTCCCACTTGGACTTGTTCCTCTTCAGACACCTTTAGAGATTTTGGGACAGCTGGGCGATCGGATGTGAAAGGGGAAAGACTAGTCGACATGTTGGGACAAGCTACATCTTTGTAGTACAACCAATTTGACTGCCAACCTCTAACAGATTTAGGAAAGGTCATAGAGGGGAAAGAACTACGAGCTCTCTTTTGAAGTCCTAAACCCCCACATAGCTGTAGTACATGAGTTTTCCCATCCTCTGGGAGGGCTTTCTTCACAGTCTGAGATCTAACCGTAAAAATGTGTTTGAACAGTCCCCAGTGAGGAGGACATCCCAGGAAGCACTCGCACAAATAATGAAAGCAGACAGGTAGGAAATTGCATTCGACAGGAAGTGGTGGAGCTAAGCACCAAAGAAGTTCAGAAATCCTCTAAAGAACGGGTGGGGAGGCATGGAAAAAACTCTTTCGACATGAGAGAGGAGGAGAACCCTCTCTCCCTAGCGCGGCTCCGGCTCCCGCTCTCCCTCCGACAACCTCCAGGCGCCATCCGTCATGAGCCCATCGGCAACCAGGTCGTCGATGTCCGCTCGAGAGACCATCGAAGGGAGGAAGTCTCCCTGCATCCATCCCACCGGCACGGTGAACCGAGCGGTCGAGGGCTTCTTGCCCTTTCCCTTCACCATCCCCTTCTTGGCACGCTCTAACTTCTCCGTCGTGCCCTTCGTCATCGTGGTTGGAGATGGGCGGAGTGTTGCGCTGAGGACAGAGGAGGCGGAGGAAGATTGGGTAAGAATACTATGCAAACCGTGTCACTTCGGGATTTATACCCCGCCGAGTGCCTCACTGACGGGTGGGTCCGTGAGATCACCGCGCACGCTAACCGCTGACGGCGTCCTGTACGTGGCAAAGTGACCGACGCGAGAATCGAGGCATCATGCCCCCACTTGCCCCGATCGTGGCATCATCGCCGCAGGCGTGCGCTTCCCAAATTTTCATATCCCGCAAAATCCGGGTCTAACAGACCGACCCGTTGCCTCAAAAGGTTCCTTCAGATCACTCGGAACAAAATCGACATTGAACATTCACTCGGGTACTTTCAAGGCTGAATTGATCCGGGCGAATGATGAAGATGTTGGAAATATGCCCTAGAGGCAATAAATAAAGTGTTTATTATTATATTTCCTTGTTCATGATAATCGTTTATTATCCATGCTATAATTGTATTAATTGGAAACACATTACATGTGTGGGTAAATAGACAACACTTTGTCCCTAGTATGCCTCTAGTGAACTAGCTCGTTGATCAAAGATGGTCAAGGTTTCTTAGCCATTGACATGAGATGTCATTTGATAACGGGATCACATCATTAGCAGAATGATGTGATGGACAAGACCAAAACTACAAACGTAGCATATGATCGTGTCAGTTTATTGCTACTGTTTTCTGCATGTCAAGTATATGTTCCTATGACCATGAGATCTTGCAACTCAGGGATACCGAAGGAGTGCCTTGTGTGTATCAAACGTCGCAACGTAACTGGGTGACTATAAAGGTGCTCTACAGGTATCTCCGAGGGTGTCTATTGAGTTGGCATGGATCAAGACTGGAATTTGTAACTCTGTGTGACGGAGAGGTATCTCAGGGCCCACTCGGTAATACAACATCACAATAAGCCTAGCAAGCAATGTGACTAAGTGTTAGTTGCGGGATCTTGTATTACGGAATGAGTAAAGAGACTTTCCGATAACGAGGTTGAACTAGGTATGGAGATACCGACGATCGAATCTCGGGCAAGTAACATACCGAAGAACAAAGGGAACATCATACGGGATTAACTGAATCCTTGACATAGAGGTTCGACCGATAAAGATCTTCGTAGAATATGTAGGAACCAATATGGGCATCCAGGTCCCGCTATTGGTTATTGACCGTAGAGGTGTCTCGGTCATGTCTACATAGTTCTCAAACCCGTAGGGTCTGCACACTTAAGGTTTGGTGACGTTTCGGTAGTATAGAGTTATGTATGGTGGTGACCGAATGTTTTTAGGAGTCTCGGATGAGATCCCGGACGTCATGAGGAGCTCCAGAATGGTCCGGAGGTAAAGATTCATATATAGGAAGTCCTGTTTTGGTCGCCGGAAAAGTTTCGGGCTCATCGGTAGTGTACCGGGAGTGCCGATAGTGTACCGGGAGACCATCGGGAGGGGTATTTCGACCCAAGAGGCTCCATGGGCTGTGGGAGAGTGTTTACCAGCCCTTATTGGGCTGGTGGAAGTCCCACACAAGGCCCATGCGGTTTGGGGAAAAAAGGCCTAAAGAGAAAAAGTGGAAAAAGGCAAAAATAGGGTGAATCCTAGTCCTACTAGGATTGGAGGTGGAGTCCACCTCCTCCACATGGTTTGGACGACTCCATGGAGGATTGGCCCTTGTGACAAGCCTCCTCCTCTCTTCCTATTATATATACTGGAGGTTTTAGGGGTTTTGCACAGAATTTTCAGCCACGTGTTGCCCGTTCCTCCAGTGCATAGTTTCTCCTCTAGATCGGTTTTCTGCAGTGCTTAGGCGAAGCCCTGCTGGAATAGCTCCAACACCATCGTCGGAGCGCCGTCATGCTGCCGGAGAACTCTTCTACCTCTCCGCTCCTTCTTGCTGGATCAAGACGGCAGAGATCGTCATCAAGTTGTACGTGTGCTGAACGCGGAGGCGCCGTCCATTCGGCGCTAGATCGGAAGGATCGTGATCAAGTTCGTGGGACGGATCATGATTGGATCGCGGGACGGATCGTGATTGGATCGCGGGACGCATGACGATTTGGATCGCGAAGACGTTCGACTACACCAACCACGTTTCTTAACGCTTCCCGCTTAGCGATCTACAAGGGTACGTAGATCCACTCTCCCTCTCGTAGATGCTCATCACCATGGATAGATCTGCGTGTGCGTAGGATTTTTTAATTTCCCATGCAACGTTGCCCCAAAGTGGCATCATGAGCTAGGTCTATGTGTAGATGAGATCTCGAGTAGAACACAAAAGGTTTGTGGGCGTTGATGCTTAGATTGCTTCCTCCCTTGGTAGGATTTTGGTTCAGCGGTATTGTGAGATGAAGCGGCCCGGACCAACATTACTTGTACGCTTACAAGAGACCGGTTCCCTCGACCACAACTTGTTGCATAAATGGCTTGGAGGTGCCAGTTTCTCTCACTTTAGTTGGATCGGATTCGACAAAGGCGGTCCTTGAGAAGGTTGAAAAGCAACTAGTGTATCACCGTTGTGGTTTTTGCATAGATGAGAATTGTTCTTGCTAGATACCCGTAGCAACCACGTAAAACATGCAACAACAATTAGAGGACGTCTAAGTTGTTTTTGTAGGGTATGTTGTGATGTGATATGGCCAATTACATGATGTGATATATGTGATGTATGAGATGATCATGTGATGTATAGATTATCACGACTTGCATGTCGATGAGTACGGCAACCGACAGGAGACATAGGGTTGTCTTTAATTATTGTATGACCTGCGTGTCAATTATTAAGTGCTATGTAATGCTTTACTTTATCGCTAAACGGTAGCAATAGTAGTAGAAGCATGTTGGGTGCAACAACCCCGATGGCGACACGTTGATGGAGATCAAGATGATGAAGATCATGGTGTCATGCCGGTGACGATGGAGATCATGCCGGTGCTTTCTAGATGGAGATCAAAAGCACAAGTTCATGGCCATATCATGTCACTTATGAATTGCATGTGATGTTAATCCTTTTATGCACCTTGTTTTGCTTAGGACGATGGTAGCATTATAAGGTGATCCCTCACTTAAATTTCAAGATGAATTGTGTTCTCCCCGAGTGTGCACTGTTGCGAAAGTTCGTCGTGTCGAGACACCACGTGATGATCGGGTGTGATAGACTCTACATTCACATACAACGGGTGCAAGCCAGTGTTGCACACGCAGAACACTCGGGTTAAACTTGACGAGCCTAGCATGTACAGACATGGCCTCGGAACACAAGAGACCGAAAGGTCGAACATGAGTCATATAGTAGATATGATCAACATAATGATGTTCAGCATTAAAGCTACCTCAACTCACATGATGATCGGACTTGAGTTGGTGGATTTGGATCATGTGACACTTAGATGGCCTGAGGGATGTATATTTGAGTGGGAGCTTTAGTAATTTGATTAACTAAACTCATTATCTTGAACAATAGTCTAAGTAAACTTTGCATATTTATGTTGTAGATCAATGGCTCGCGCAGTAGCACCCCTGAATTTTAATGCGTTCCTAGAGAAAGCTAAGTTGAAAGATGATGGAAGTAACTTTGTTGATTGGGCCCGTAATCTGAGGATTATCCTCACGGCTTCCCAGAAATCATATGTCCTTGATGCACCGCTTGGTGACCAACCAGAAGATATGACCTCCTAAGATGTTAAGAACGCTTGGGAGGCACGTATTGGAGATTACTCAATAGTTCAGTGTGCAATATTGTATGGCTTAGAACCGGGACTTCAAAGACGTTTTGAACGTCATGGAGCATATGAGATGTTCCAGGAGTTGAAGTTTATCTTTCAGAAGAATGCCCGGATCGAGAGGTATGAAACCTCCGATAAGTTCTATGCTTGCAAGATGGAGGAGAACGGGTCTATTAGGGAACATATACTCAGAATGTTTGGGTATTCAACTCGTCTAGTGGAGTTGGGAATTGCCCTTCCGCCAGAGGCGATCACTGACAGAGTTCTTCAATCACTGCCACCTAGTTACAAGAGCTTTGTGATGAACTATAACATTCACGGGATGAACAAGTCAGTCGCCGAGCTATTTGCGATGCTAAAAGTCCCTGATTCTGAAATCCAGAAAGAACATCAAGTGTTGATGGTCAATAAAACCACTAGTCTCAAGAAAAATGGCAAGGTCAAGGGCAAGGGCAAGAAGGGTAAAACCATGAAGGATGGCAAAGCAGTTGCTACTCCTGTAAAGAAGCCCAAGCATGGACCCAAGCCAGAAATTGAGTGCTTTCATTGCAAGAGAACTGGTCACTGGAAGCGGAACTGCCCCCAAGTACCTGGCTGACAATAAGGCGGCTAACGACAAACAAGGTATATATGATATACATGTTATTGATGTGTACCTTACTAGCTCTCGTAGTAGTGCCTGGGTATTTGATACTGGTTCGGTTGCTCACATTTGCAACTCAAAGCAGGAACTACGGAATAAACGAAGGCTGGCAAAGGACGAAGTGACGATGCGCGTGGGAAATGGTTTCAAGGTTGACGTGATCGTCGTCGGCACGCTCTCTCTTCGATTACCATCGGGATTAGTGATGAACCTGAATAATTGTTATTTAGTGCCTGTGTTCAGCATGAACATTATATTTGGATCTTGTTTATTGCGAGACGGTTACTCATTTAAATCAGAGAATAAAGGTTGTTCTATTTATATGAGTAATATCTTTTATGGTCATACACCCAATGTTAGGGGTTTATTCATATTGAATCTTGATAGTGATGACACACATGTTCATAACATTGATGCCAAAAGATGTAGAGTTGATAATGATAGTACCACTTTCTTGTGGCACTGCCGTTTAGGTCATATTGGTGTAAAACGCATGAGGAAGCTCCATGCTGATGGACTTTTGGAGTCACTTGATTTTGAATCACTTGACACATGTGAACCATGCCTCATGGGCAAGATGACTAAAACGCCTTTCTCTGGAACAATGGAACGGGCGAGTGGCTTATTGGAAATCATACATACGGATGTGTGCGGTCCAATGAATGTTACAACGCATGGTGGATATCGTTATTTTCTCACCTTCACTGATGAGTTAAGTAGATATGGGTATATTTACTTAACGAAACACAAGTCTAAAACGTTTGAAAAGTTCAAGCAATTTCAGAGTGAAGTTGAGAATCATCGTAACAAGAAGATTAAGTTCCTGCGATCTGATTGAGGAGGTGAATATCTGAGTTATGAGTTTGGCAGTCACTTAAGACAGTATGGAATTGTTTCACAGTTGACACCGCCCGGAACACCATAGCGTAATGGTGTGTCCGAACGTCGTAATCGAACCTTATTAGATATGGTGCATTCTATGATGTCTCTTGTTGATTTGCCATTATCATTTTGGGGTTATGCATTAGAGACAGTTGCATTCACTTTAAATAGGGCACCATCGAAATCCGTTGAGACGACGCCATATGAACTGTGGTTTGGCAAGAGGCCAAAGTTGTCGTTTCTTAAAGTTTGGGGATGTGATGCTTATGTCAAAAAGCTTCAGCCTGAAAAGCTGGAACACAAAGCGGAAAAATGCGTCTTCACAGGATACCCAAAAGAGTCAGTCGGGTATACCTTCTATCTTAGATCCGAAGGCAAAGTGTTTGTCACTAAGAACGGAACATTTCTTGAGAAAGATTTTCTCTCGAAATAATTGAGTGGGAGGAAAATAGAGCTTGATGAGGTTATTAAACCTTTACTTCAAACAGAAAGTAGCGCAGCACAGAAAGATGTTTCTGTGGAAACTACGATGGTAGAAGCGGAAGTTAATGATGATGATCATGAAGCTTCGGATCAAGCTACTAGTGAACCTCGTAGGTCGACAAGGCCGCGTACTACTCCTGTGTGGTACGGCAACCCTATCTTGGAGGTCATGTTGTTGGACAACAATGAACCTACAAGCTATGAAGGAGCAGTGATGGGCCTAGATTCCGAGAAATGGTTAGAGGCCATGAAATCCGAGATGGGATCCATGTATGAAAACAAAGTATGGACTTTGGAAGTATTACCTGAAGGGCGAAAGGCCATTCAGAACAAATGGATCTTTAAGAAGAAGACAGACGCGGACGGTAATGTCACCGTCTATAAAGCTCGACTTGTGGCAAAGGGTTTTTCACAAGATCAAGGAGTTGACTACGATGAGACCTTCTCACCCGTAGTGATGCTTAAGTCTGTAAGAATCATGTTGGCAATAGCTGCTTATTTCGACTATGAAATTTGGTAGATGGATGTCAAAACAGCGTTCCTCAATGGTTTCCTTGAGGAAGAGTTGTATATGATGCAACCAGAAGGTTTTGTCGATCCAAAGAATGCTGACAAAGTTTGCAAACTCCAGCGAACCATTTATGGACTGGTGTAAGCATCTCGGAGTTGGAATAAGCGTTTTGATGAGGTGATCAAAGCGTTTGAGTTTATACAAGTTTATGGAGAAGCTTGTATTTACAAGAAAGTGAGTGGGAGCTCTATAGCGTTTCTAGTATTATATGTGGATGACATATTGCTGATTGGAAACAATATAGAAATGCTAGAAAGCGTGAAGGAATATTTGAACAAGAGTTTTTCAATGAAGGACCTAGGAGAATCTGCTTTCATATTAGGCATTAAGATCTATAGAGATAGATCGAGACGCTTAATAGCACTTTCACAGAGCACATACCTTGATAAATTTTTGAAGAAGTTCAAAATGGATCAGTCTAAGAAGGGGTTCTTGCCTGTGTTACAAGGTATGAAGTTGAGTAAGACACAATGCCTAGTGACTGCAGAAGATAGAGAAAAGATTAGTGTCATCCCCTATGCTTCATCCATAGGCTCTATCATGTATGCAATGCTGTGGACAAGACCCGATGTCAGCCTTGCCATAAGTATGGCCAGAAGGTTTCAAAGTGATCCTGGAATGGAGCACTGGATAGCGGTCAAGAATATCCTTAAGTACCTGAAAAGGACTAAGGAAATGTTTCTCGTTTATGGAGGTGATGAAGAGCTCGTCGTAAAGGGTTACGTCGATGCAAGCTTTGACACTGATCCGGACGACTCTAAGTCGCAAACCGGATACGTATTTATTCTCAACGGGGGAGCGGTAAGCTGGTGCAGTTCCAAGCAAAGCATGGTAGCCGATTCTACGTGCGAAGCGGAGTACATCGCAGCCTCGGAGGCAGCGAAGGAAGGTTTCTGGATCAAGCAGTTCATGACAGATCTTGGAGTAGTGCCCAGTGCACTGAATCCAATGAACCTGTTCTGTGACAACACTGGTGCTATTGCTCTGGCCAAGGAACCAAGGTCTCACAAGAGGACCAGACACATAAAGCGACGCTTCAACTCCATCCGCAATTACATCGAAGAGAAGGACATAAATATTTGCAAAGTGCACATGGATCTGAATGTTGCAGACCCGTTGACTAAACCTCTTCCAAGGGCTAAACATGATCAACACCAGAACTGCATGGGTGTTCGATTCATTACAATGTAAATCACATAGTGATGTGAGCTAGATTATTGACTCTTGTGCAAGTGGGAGACTGTTGGAAATATGCCCTAGAGGCAATAAATAAAGTGTTTATTATTATATTTCCTTGTTCATGATAATCCTTTATTATCCATGCTATAATTGTATTAATTGGAAACACATTACATGTGTGGGTAAATAGACAACACTTTGTCCCTAGTATGCCTCTAGTGAACTAGCTCATTGATTAAAGATGGTCAAGGTTTCCTAGCCATTGACATGAGATGTCATTTGATAACGGGATCACATCATTAGGAGAATGATGTGATGAACAAGACCCAAACTACAAACGTAGCATATGATCGTGTCAGTTTATTGCTACTGTTTTCTGCATGTCAAGTATATGTTCCTATGACCATGAGATCTTGCAACTCACTGATACCGGAGGAGCGCCTTGTGTGTATCAAATGTCGCAATGTAACTGGGTGACTATAAAGGTGCTCTACAGGTATCTCCGAGGGTGTCTGTTGAGTTGGCATGGATCAAGACTGGAATTTGTTACTCCGTGTGACGGAGAGGTATCTCAGGGCCCACTCGGTAATACAACATCACAATAAGCCTTGCAAGCAATGTGACTAAGTGTTAGTTGCCTGATCTTGTATTACGGAATGATTAAAGAGACTTGCCGATAAGGAGGTTGAACTAGGTATGGAGATACCGACGATCGAATCTCGGGCAAGTAACATACCGAAGAACAAAGGGAACATCATACGGGATTAACTGAATCCTTGACATAGAGGTTCGACCGATAAAGATCTTCGTAGAATATGTAGGAACCAATATGGGCATCCAGGTCCCACTATTGGTTATTGACCGTAGAGGTGTCTCGGTCATGTCTACATAGTTTTCGAACCCGCAGGGTCTACACACTTAAGGTTTGGCGACGTTTCGGTAGTATAGAGTAATGTATGGTGGTGATCGAATGTTGTTCGGAGTCCCGGATGAGATCCCGGACGTCACGAGGAGCTCCGGAATGGTCCAGAGGTAAAGATTCATATATAGGAAGTCCTGTTTTGGTTGCCGGAAAAGGTTCGGGCTCATCGGTAGTGTACCGGGAGTGTCGGTAGTGTACCGGGAGACCATCGGGAGGGGTATTTCGACCCAAGAGGCTCCATGGGCTGTGGGAGAGTGTTTACTAGCCCTTAGTGGGCTGGTGGAAGTCCCACACAAGGCCCATGCGGTTTGGGAAAAAAGGCCTAAAGAGAAAAAGTGGAAAAAGGCAAAAATAGGGTGAATCCTAGTCCTACTAGGATTGGAGGTGGAGTCCACCTCCTCCACCTGGTTCGGCCGACTCCTTGGAGGCTTGGACCTTGTGCCAAGCCTCCTCCTCTCTTTCTCTTATACATACTGGATATTTTAGGGTTTTTGCACAGAATTTTCAGCCACGTGCTGCCGTCCCTCCAGTGCATAGTTTCTCCTCTAGATCGGTTTTCTGCAGTGCTTAGGCGAAGCCCTGCCGGAATAGCTCCACCACCATCGCCGGAGCGCCATCACGCTGCCGAAGAACTCTTCTACTGTTGGAAATATGCCCTAGAGGCAATAATAAAATGGTTATTATTGTATTTCCTTGTTCATGATAATTGTCTATTGTTCATGCTATAATTGTGTTAACCGGAAACCATAATACATGTGTGAATACATAGACCACAACATGTCCCTAGTGAGCCTCTAGTTGACTAGCTCGTTGATCAATAGATGGTCACGGTTTCATGGCCATGGACATTGGATGTCATTGATAACGGGATCACATCATTAGGAGAATGATGTGATGGACAAGACCCAATTCTAAGCATAGCACAAGATCGTGTAGTTCGTTTGCTAAAGCTTTTCAATGTCAAGTATCGTTTCCTTAGACCATGAGATTGTGCAACTCCCGGATACCGTAGGAATGCTTTGGGTGTGCCAAACGTCACAACGTAACTGGGTGGCTATAAAGGTGCACTACGGGTATCTCCGAAAGTATCTGTTGGGTTGGCATGAATCGAGACTGGGATTTGTCACTCCGTGTGACGGAGAGGTATCTCTGGGCCCACTCGGTAAGACATCATCATTATGAGCTCAATGTGACTAAGGAGTTAGTCACGGGATGATGTGTTACGGAACGAGTAAAGAGACTTGCCGGTAACGAGATTGAACAAGGTATGGGGATACCGACGATCGAATCTCGGGCAAGTATCATACCGATAGACAAAGGGAATTGTATACGGGATTGATTGAATCCTTGACATCGTGGTTCATCCGATGAGATCATCGTGGAGTACGTGGGAGCCAACATGGGTATCCAGATCCCGCTGTTGGTTATTGACCGGAGAGGTGTCTCGGTCATGTCTACGTGTCTCCCGAACCCGTAGGGTCTACACACTTAAGGTTCGATGACGCTAGGGTTATAGGGAAAAGGTATACGTGATTACCGAAGGTTGTTCGGAGTCCCGGATGAGATCCCGGACGTCACGAGGAGCTCCGGAATGGTCCGGAGGTAAAGATTGATATATAGGAAGTCCAGTTTTGGTCACCGGAAAGTTTTCGGGCTCATCGGTAGTGTACCGGGAGTGCCGGGAGGGTGCCGGAGGACCCCCGGGAGGGGTGTGACGACCAAAGGACCACATGGGCTGTTAGATAAAGTGTGCCAGCCCTTATTGGGCTGGGCAAGACTTTTGCTAAAGGCCCATGCGGCTGGAGATAAGGAGATAAGGCAAAAAGGATTTAAAAGGAGGAGATCCACCTCCCTTGTGGGAGGTGGACTCTCCCTTTAATTCGGCCGGCCATCTCCTCTTTGGAGTAGAGGCCAAGCCAGCCCTCCACGTCCCTCCTCCTATATATACTTGAGGTTTTGGATGTTTTGAGACAGGATTTGATCTCTCTCTCTCACGGCGAAGCCCTACCTCTCTTCTTCCTCCTCCGCAGCGCTTAGGCGAAGCCCTGTCGGAATACCTTGCTACTCCACCACCACCACGCCGTCGTGCTGCTGTTGGAGCCCTTCCCCAACCTCTCCTTCCTCCTTGCTGGATCAAGGTGTTGGAGACGTCACCGGGCTGCACGTGTGTTGAACGCGGAGGTGCCGTCCGTTCGGCACTTGATCGGATCTACCGCGATCTGAATCGCTGCGAGTACGACTCCATCAACCGCGTTCTTGTAACGCTTCCGCTTAGCGATCTTCAAAGGTATGAAGATGCAATCTCTCCCCTCTCGTTGCTGGTTTCTCCATAGATAGATCTTGGTGAACGTAGGAATTTTTTTGATTTACTACTACGTCTCCCAACAGTGGCATCATGAGCTAGGTCTATGCGTAGAATCTATGCACGAGTAGAACACAAAGCAGTTGTGGGCGTCGAGTTTGTTAATTTGCTTGCCGCTACTAGTCTTATCTTGATTCGGCGGTATTGTGGGATGAAGCGGCCCGGACCAACTTTACACGTACGCTTACGTGAGACCGGTTCCACCGCCTGACATGCACTAGATGCATAAGGTGGCTAGCGGGTGTCTGTCTCTCCTACCTTAGTCGGATCGGATTCGATGAAAAGGGTCCTTATGAAGGGTAAATAGCAATTGGCAAATCACGTTGTGGTGTTGACGTAGGTAAGAAACGTTCTTGCTAGTAACCTATAGCAGCCACGTAAAAACTTGCAACTACAAATTAGAGGACGTCTAACTTGTTTTTGCAGCATGTGCCTTGTGATGTGATATGGCCAAAGGATGTGATGTGATGCATTGTGATGTATGAATTGATCATGTTCTTGTAATAGGATTCATGACTTGCATGTCGATGATTATGACAACCGGCAGGAGCCATAGGAGTTGTCTTATTTATTGTATGACCTGCGTGTCAATCATAAACGCCATGTAATTACTTTACTTTATTGCTAAGCGTTAGCCATAGTAGTAGAAGTAATAGTTGGCGAGACAACTTCATGAAGACACAATGATGGAGATCATGATGATGGAGATCATGGTGTCGTGCCGGTGACAGTGATGATCATGGTGCCCCGAAGATGGAGATCATAGGAGCAAAATGATATTGGCCATATCATGTCACTATATTGATTGCATGTGATGTTTATCATGTTTACATCTTATTTGCATAGAACGACGGTAGTAAATAAGATGATCTCTCAATAAAATTTCAAGAAAGGTGTTCACCCTAACTGTGCACCGTTGCTAAGGATCGTCGTTCCGAAGCACCACGTGATGATCGGGTGTGATAGGTTCTAACGTTCGCATACAACGGGTGTAAGCCAGATTTACACATGCGAAACACTTAGGTTGACTTGACGAGCCTAGCATGTACAGACATGGCCTCGGAACACGGAAGACCGAAAGGTCGAACATGAGTCGTATAGAAGATACGATCAACATAGAGATGTTCACCATGGATGACTAGTCCGTCTCACGTGATGATCGGACACGGGCTAGTTGACATGGATCATGTATCACTTGGAAGACTAGAGAGATGTCTATCTAAGTGGGAGTTCATTAATAATTTGATTAAATGAACTTAATTATCATGAACTTAGTCTAAAAATGTCCTTGCAAATTATGTCGTAGATAGCTCGCGCTGTAGCTCCCCAGTTTTATTGATACAATCCTAGAGAAAAGTAAGTTGAAAGTTGATGGTAGCAATAATGCGGACTGGGTCCGTGATCTGAGGATTGTCCTCATTGCTGCACAGAAAGCTTATGTTTTTGATGTACCGCTAACTGCATCACTCCCTCAAGCGTTGTCTGTAGATGTTGTGAACATATGACAGGCACTTTTTGATGACTACGTGATAGTTCAGTGCGTCATGCATTATGGCTTAGAATTGAGGCTTCAAAATGTTTTGAACGTCACAGAACATATGAGATGTTCTAGGAGCTGAGATTGTGATCTCAAGCTCGTGCCTATGTTGAGAGGTATGAGACCTCCAACAAGATTCTTTGCCTGCAAGATAAAGGAGAATAGCTTAATCGGTGAGCGTGTTCTCAGATTGTCTGGGTGCTACAATCACTTGAATCAAGTGGGAGTTAATCTTCCAGATGAGATAGTGATTAATGCAGTTCTCCAAGTCACTGCCACCAAGCTACTAGAGCTTCGTGATGAACTATAACATGCCAGGGATGGATAAGATGATCCCTGAGTTGTTCGTGATGTTTGACACCACGAAGGTAGAAATCAATAAGGAGCATCAAGTGTTGATGGTTAAGTGAAAACCACTAGTTTCAAAAGGGGCAAGGGCAAGAAGGGAAAAACTTCAGGAATGGCAAGCCAGTTGTTGCTCTAGTGAAGAAACCCAAGGTTGAGCCCGAACCCGAGACTAAGTGCTTCTGTTATGAGGAGAATGTTCGCTGAAGCGGAAAAACCCTAGATGATTGGTAGATAAGAAGGCTGGTAATGTCAATGGAAGTATATTTGATATACGTGTTAGTGATGTGTACCTTGCTGGTACTCCTAGTAGCACCTGGGTATTAGATACCGGTTCGGTTGCTAAGTGTTAGCAACTCGAAATAAAAGCTACGGAGTAAATGGAGACTAGCTAGGTGAAAGGTGACGATGTGTGTTGGAAGTATTTCCAAGATTGATGTGATCACCATCGCACGCTCTCTCTACCTTCAGGATTTGTGATAAACCTAAATAAATGTTATTTGGTGTTTGCGTTGAGCATAAACGTGATTAGATCATGATTAGTGCGATACGGTTATTCATATAAGTTAGAGAATAATGGTTATTCTGTTTACATGGATAATGCCTTCAATGGTCATGCACCCACTCGAAATGGTTTATCGAATCATGATCGTAGTAGTACACATATTCATAACATTGGTACCAAAAGATACAAAGTTAATAATGATAGTACCACGTGCTTGTGGCACTGCCACGTAATGTCATATTGGTATAAATCGCATGAAGAAACTCCATGATGATGGATGTTTTTTGACTCACTCGATTTCGAATCGGTTGAGACATGCGAGCCATGCCTCTTGGGCAAGATGACTGAGACCCCGTCATCCAATATGATGGAGCGGGCAAGTGGCTTATTGGAATTAATACATGTTGATGTATGTGGTCCAATGAGTGTTGAAACACACAGTGGATATCGTTGTTTTTCTTTACCTTCACTGATGATTTGAGTAAATATGGGGATATTTACTTAATGAAACACGAATCTGAAATGTTTGAAAGGTTCAAGGAGTTTCAGAGTGAAGTTAAAGATCATCGTGACAAGAAGATAAATGTCTATGATATGATCATGGAGGTGAATATCTAAGTTACGAGTTTGGTATGCAATTTTAGACAATGTGGAAATTGTTTCACAGCTCACGCCTCCTGGAACACCATAGTGTGATGGTGTGTTCGAACGTCGTAGTCGTGCTCTATTGGATATAGTGAGTACTATGATGTCTCTTATCGTTTTACCACTATCGTTATGGGGTTATGCATTAAAGACAAATCCATTCACTTTAACAGGGCACCATCTAAGTCTGTTGAGATGACACCGTGAGAATTATGGTTTGACAGAAGCCTAAGCTGTCATTTCTTAATGTTTGGGGCTGCGACGCTTATGTGAAAATGGGTTTTTCACCTAGCGAGCTCGAACTCAAAGCAGACAAATGCATCTTCATAGAATACCCTAATGAGACATTGGGTATACCTTCTATCTCAGATCCAAGCGCAAAAGGTGTTTGTTGCTAAGAACGGGTCCTTTTTGAGAAAGAGTTTCTCTCGAAAGAATTGAGTGGGAGGAAGATAGAACTTGATAAGGTTGTTGAACCTTTGTTTCAACCAGAGAATAGCGCAACACAGAAAGATGTTTCTGTAGAGCCTACTTAGTTGAAAAGGAAGTTAATGATGATGATCATGAAGCTTCGGATCAAGTCACTATCGAACCTCGTAGGTCGACAAGGACGCGTACTGCTCCTGAGTAGTACGACAACCCTGTCTTGGAAATCATGTTGTTGGACAACGATGAACCTACGAACTATGGAGAAGCGATGGTGGGCCCGGATTCCAACAAATGGCTAGGAGCCATGAAATCCGAGAAAGGATCCATGTATGAAAACCAAGTATGGACTTTGGTAGACTTGCCTGTTGAATGGCGGGTCATTGAGTACAAATGGACCTTTGAGATAAACATAGACGCTAATGGTGAAATGTCACCGTTTATAAAGCTCGACTTGTCGCAAAGAAGTTTCCGCCAAGTTCAAGGAGTTGACTGCAATGAGATTGTCTCATCTGTAGCGATGCTAAAAGTCTATTAAAATTTTGTTAGCAGTTGCTGCATTTTTCGATTATGAAATCTGGCAGATGGATGACAAAACAAGGTTTCCGTAATGGTTTCTGTGAGGAAGAGTTGTATGTGATACAACCAGAAGGTTTTGTCAATCCTAAGGATGCTAATAATATGCAAACTCCAGCGATCCTTCTATGGACTGGAGCAAGCATCTCGGAGTTGGAATATATGCTTTGATGAGGTGATCAAAGTGTTTAAGTTTATACAAAGTTTATGAGAAACTTGCATTTGCAAGAAAGTGAGTGGGAGCACTATGGAATTTCTTATAAGAATATGTAGTTGACATATTATTGATCGGAAATGATGTAGAATTTCTGGAAGAGCATGAAGGGTTGTTTGAAAAGTTTTGTTTTTCAAAGGAAGACCCAGATAAAGCTACTATTTTATTGAGCATCAAGATCTATAGGGATAGATCTATTCGCTTGATAAGTTTTTTCGACGAAGACATACCTTGACAAGTTTTTGAAGGAGTTCAAAATAGATGGGTCAAAGAAGGAGTTCTTGACTGTATTGTAAGGTGTGAAATTGAGTAAGACTCAATACCCGACCACGGCAGAAGATAAAGAAGAGATGAGTGTCATCTCCTATGCTTTAGCCATAGGCTCTATATAGTATGCCATGCTGTGTACCGCACCTGTGTGTGCCTTGCCATGAGTCTGTCAAGGGGTACAAGAGTAATCCAAGAGTGGATCACTAGACAGCGGTCAAAGTTAGCCTTAGTAACTTGAGAACTAAGGAAATATTTCTCGATTATGGAGGTGATAAAGAGTTCATCGTAAAGTGTTACGATGATGCAAGCTTTAAAACCAATCCGGATGACTCTTAGTAGAAATCCAGCTACGTATAGTGGAGCAGCCATTTGGAATAGCTCCAAGTGGAGCATGGGAGTAGTATCTACAAATATGACATGGAAAGTTTGTAAGGTACACACGGATCTGAATGTCGCAGACCCGTTGACTAAAACCTCTTTCACGAGCAGGACATGAACAAACCCCAGAACTTATTGGGTGTTAATCACATGATGATATGATCACATGGTGATGTAAGTGTTAATCACATGGTGATGTGAACTAGATTATTGACTCTAGTGCAAGTGGGAGACTGTTGGAAATATGCCCTAGAGGCAATAATAAAATGGTTATTATTGTATTTCCTTGTTCATGATAATTGTCTATTGTTCATGCTATAATTGTGTTAACCGGAAACCATAATACATGTGTGAATACATAGACCACAACATGTCCCTAGTGAGCCTCTAGTTGACTAGCTCGTTGATCAATAGATGGTCACGGTTTCATGGCCATGGACATTGGATGTCATTGATAACGGGATCACATCATTAGGAGAATGATGTGATGGACAAGACCCAATTCTAAGCATAGCACAAGATCGTGTAGTTCGTTTGCTAAAGCTTTTCAACGTCAAGTATCGTTTCCTTAGACCATGAGATTGTGCAACTCCCGGATACCGTAGGAATGCTTTGGGTGTGCCAAACGTCACAACGTAACTGGGTGGCTATAAAGGTGCACTACGGGTATCTCCGAAAGTATCTGTTGGGTTGGCATGAATCGAGACTGGGATTTGTCACTCCGTGTGACGGAGAGGTATCTCTGGGCCCACTCGGTAAGACATCATCATTATGAGCTCAATGTGACTAAGGAGTTAGTCACGGGATGATGTGTTACGGAACGAGTAAAGAGACTTGCCGGTAACGAGATTGAACAAGGTATGGGGATACCGACGATCGAATCTCGGGCAAGTATCATACCGATAGACAAAGGGAATTGTATACGGGATTGATTGAATCCTTGACATCGTGGTTCATCCGATGAGATCATCGTGGAGTACGTGGGAGCCAACATGGGTATCCAGATCCCGCTGTTGGTTATTGACCGGAGAGGTGTCTCGGTCATGTCTACGTGTCTCCCGAACCCGTAGGGTCTACACACTTAAGGTTCGATGACGCTAGGGTTATAGGGAAAAGGTATACGTGATTACCGAAGGTTGTTCGGAGTCCCGTATGAGATCCCGGACGTCACGAGGAGCTCCGGAATGGTCCGGAGGTAAAGATTGATATATAGGAAGTCCAGTTTTGGTCACCGGAAAGTTTTCGGGCTCATCGGTAGTGTACCGGGAGTGCCGGGAGGGTGCCGGAGGACCCCCGGGAGGGGTGTGACGACCAAAGGACCACATGGGCTGTTAGATAAAGTGTGCCAGCCCTTATTGGGCTGGGCAAGACTTTTGCTAAAGGCCCATGCGGCTGGAGATAAGGAGATAAGGCAAAAAGGATTTAAAAGGAGGAGATCCACCTCCCTTGTGGGAGGTGGACTCTCCCTTTAATTCGGCCGGCCATCTCCTCTTTGGAGTAGAGGCCAAGCCAGCCCTCCACGTCCCTCCTCCTATATATACTTGAGGTTTTGGATGTTTTGAGACAGGATTTGATCTCTCTCTCTCACGGCGAAGCCCTACCTCTCTTCTTCCTCCTCCGCAGCGCTTAGGCGAAGCCCTGTCGGAATACCTTGCTACTCCACCACCACCACGCCGTCGTGCTGCTGTTGGAGCCCTTCCCCAACCTCTCCTTCCTCCTTGCTGGATCAAGGTGTTGGATACGTCACCGGGCTGCACGTGTGTTGAACGCGGAGGTGCCGTCCGTTCGGCACTTGATCGGATCTACCGCGATCTGAATCGCTGCGAGTACGACTCCATCAACCGCGTTCTTGTAACGCTTCCGCTTAGCGATCTTCAAAGGTATGAAGATGCAATCTCTCCCCTCTCGTTGCTGGTTTCTCCATAGATAGATCTTGGTGAACGTAGGAAATTTTTTGATTTACTACTACGTCTCCCAACATCTACCACTCTGCTCCTTCTTGCTGGATCAAGACGACGGAGATCGTCATCAAGCTATACGTGTGCTGAACGCGGAGGTGTCGTCCGTTCGGCGCTAGATCGGAAGGATTGTGATCAAGTTCGTGGGACGGATCGTGATTGGATCACGGGACGGATCGTGATTGGATCGCGGGACGGATCGTGATTGGATCGCAGGACAGATCGTGATTGGATCGTGGGACAGATCGTGATTGGATCGCGGGACAGATCGTGATTGGATTGCGGGACGCACGGAGATTTGGATCGCGAAGACGTTCGACTACACCAACCGTGTTTCTTAATGCTTCCCGCTTAGCAATCTAGAAGGGTACGTAGATCCACTCTCCCTCTCGTAGATGCTCATCACCATGGATAGATCTGCGTGTGCGTAGGAAATTTCTTGTTTCCCATGCAACGTTCCCCCAAAGAAGAGTGACGCAAGTTTCGTTGAAGCCCCGAATATCATTTGGAAGATTTGGTGTCTTGTTCTGAACTGCCATCTATATCCCCCATTCACCACTCGAACCCTGATCCATTTGGGGGCTAATGACGAGGATACGTACCTAGGGTAGGGTCCTAGGCCTGACCATATATACCCTACCTAAGGACACTGCATTGGAGGAGTTGAAGATCACAAGATTCCGACTGGATTCTCGATGACGCTTAGGACACTCGATAGGCAATCCACTCGGAGACTTCTTCCTCCACTCGACAGTCGACCGTCACTTGGAAGACCTCATTTCCACTCGACGCCAGAAGACCAGAAGCCACCCCTAGGAGGCCAACGGACAGGCATTATACCTTTCATCATTAGTAGCTTTTATTATATATGTTACCAGTAACGGTAGACTTTAAACCCATGATCGGACCCTCGGATGCCAGTTAATTATGAGGGGCAGAAAACTCTATATAAGCCACCCCTCCCCTCAGGCACAAGGGTTTGCAACCACTGTAATCTCACATTCCACACGACAAAGTTTCCGAGCACTGAGACATAGGGCTGTTACCTCCATGAGAGGGACTTGAACTCATACATTCGTGTGTACATCCTCGCCGTAGCTAGGACTCTACCCTCTCCTTTCGTACCCCTACCTTCTACTGTCAGGATCGTTCCCACGACACCTCCCAAGCCGTCTGATTGTATTGTACGAGGTGAGCCGTCCAGTCTTCTTCTTTAATTTCCTGCAATAATGCTCCTGTCTTAAAACATCCTATTCTCAAATTTTATGCAACAAGACCCATGCTATATATATTTTTCTATTTTTCTATAAAAAGACTCTTGTTTCAAAATCTCTTATTTAATTTTCTACAACAAAACCCTAGTGGCAAAACTTCTTTATTTTTTTGCAACAAGGGCCTTGTTGCATTTCCCCCTATTTCTTCCAACATCTCCAGCCTCTTCTATGTATAGCTGCAACAAGGCTGTTGTTGTGAAAACTTATAAGAACACCAACGTCTACAACGAAGAGAGCATCTCGTGGTGGTTGAACTTTGTAGAACCCACATTTTTGCAGTAAAGGAAGGATGCCAGTGGCAGACGCCGATGTTGTGAGGTTGCAGCAGCGTGATTGTTTGAGAAGAGGTGACAATGAGATCCACGAAACATGGAGGTAGGGGATGTGAGGGTCAACAGGAGAATGCGAGACTTTGGGATAAAGATACAGAGGTGAGCCGGTGATGCATCCCACATGAGTCGTGTGACAAGTAGGGAAGGCAACCGACGCGACAGAGTTTTCGGTCAAATGAAGTGTAGCTTCTCCCTTTTTGTTTTGGGCGTGCTACGCATCGTCCGTTAGAGCTTTTCAAAAGATTCGTCGCTTTGCGAGTCGTCCGATTAAATGATGTGAGTTGTCTATTCTTCTTATTTATTGTTTCTGCAACAAGACTCTTGTTGTAAATATTTGTATTTTTCCAATAGGACTTTTGGTGCAAAATTCCTGCAACAAAACCTTTTTGCAAAATTTGCAACAATATCCCTGGTCTGTTCTTGGCCTTCCTGCAACAAGGCCCTTGTTATAATTAAATTTTTTGTGACAATTATCATGTTGTAGAAACTATTGGGGAACGTTGCATGGGAAACAAAAAAAAATCTGACGCACGCGCAAGATCTATCCATGGTGATAAGCATCGACGAGAGGGAGAGTGGATCTACATACCCTAGTAGATTGCTAAGCGGGAAGCTTAAGAAACGTGGTTGATGTAGTCGAACGTCTTCGCAATCCAATTCGTTGAGCATCCCGCGATCCCATCATGATCCTTGTCGCGATCCAATCACGATCTGTCCCGCGATCCCATCATGATCCGTCCCGCAATCAAATCACGAATCGTCTCGCGATCCTGATCACGGTCCTTCCGATCTAGCGCCATACAGATGGTGCCTCCGCGTTCAGCACACGTGCATCTCGATGACGATCTCTGCCTTTTTGATGCAACAAGAGGGAGCGAAGAGGTAGATGAGTTCTCTGGCAGCATGACGGCGTGGTGGCGATGGTGCTGCAACTATTCCGACAGGGCTTCGCCTAAGCACCATCGAACTAGACTAGAGGTGAAAACGATCTAGATGAATTAGAGGGAGCACGTGGCAATTAGGATTAGCTCTCCCCTCCAAATCCTCTAGTATATATAGGAGGGAGGGAGGGGAGGAGGCAGCCTCAAACCCTCAAGGTTTGGCCGAAATTGGAGGTGGAGGAGTCCTACTCCAATCCCACTAGGAGTAGGATTCCTCCTCTCCACTTGGAAACACTTTCCACCTTTTCCACCTTTGGGTTTTTCCCACCCCTATCCACATGGGCCTTAGTGGGAGGTTAGGCCAGCCAAAACAGGACCCCTATCCACACAAACCTTAGTGGGAGGTGACCAAAACATGACTTCTTATATATCAATATTTACCTCCGGACCATTCCGGAGCTCCTCATGACGTCAAGGATCTCATCTGGGACTCCGAAAAACCTTCGTCCACCAACATACATAACTCAATACTACCGAAACGTCACAGAACCTTAAGTATGCAGACCCTACGGGTTCGAGAACTTTGCAGACATGACTGAAATACCTCTACGGTCAATAACTAATAGCGGGATCTAGATGCCCATATTGGTTCCTACATATTTTACGAGGATCTTTATCGGTTGAACCTCTATGTCAAGGATTCAGTTAATCCCGTATGCTGTTCCATTTGTTCTTCGGTATGTTACTTGCCCGAGATACGATTGTCGATATCTCTATACCTAGTTTAATCTTGTTACTAGAAAATATCTTTACTCATTCCGTAATACAAGATCCCGTGGCTAACACTTAGTTACATTGCTTGCAAGGATTATTGTGATGTTGTATTACTGAGTGGGCTGTAACATACCTCTCCGTCACACGGAGTAACAAATCCCGGTCGTGATCCATGCCCACTCAACAGACATCCTCGGAGATACCTGTAGAGCATATTTATAGTCACCCAGTTACACTGTGACATTTGATACACACAAGCTATTCCTCCGGTGTTAGTGAGTTGCATGATCTCATGGTCATAGGAACAGATTCTTGACATGCAGCAAACTATAGCAATAAACTAACATGATCATATGCTATGTTTATAGTTTGGGTCTTGTCCATAACATCATTCTCCTAATGATGTTATCCCATTATCAAATGACCTATCATGTCTATGACCAGGAAACCTTGACCATCTTTGGTTAACGAACTAGTTAACTAGAGGCATACTAGGGACACAGTGTTGTCTATGTACCCACACACGTATTTGAGTTTCCAATCAATAAAATTATAGCATGGATAATAAATGATTATCACGAACAAGTAAATATAATAATAACCAATTTATTATTGCCTCTAGGGCATATTCCAACAGTCTTCCACTTGCACCAGAGTCAATAATCTAGCTCACATCACTATGTGATTTGTTTATGAATCTCACACCCAATGAGTTCTGTGGTTTGATCATGTTTTGCATGTGAAAGAGGTTTTAGTCAACGGGTATGCGACATTCAGATTCGTGTGTACTTTGCAAATCTCTATGTCATAATGTAGACACTGCTACCACGCTCCACTTGTGGAGCTATTCCAATGGCTACTCCACTATACGTATCCGGATTGCTATTAAGAGTCATCCGGATTGGTGTTAAAGCTTGCATCGACGTAACCCTTTACGACGAACTCTTTATCACCTACATAATCGAGAAATATTTCCTTAGTCTTCTAGTTATTAAGGATAATTTTGACCGTTGTCCAGTGATCCACTCCTGGATCACTCTTGTACCCCTTGACGGACTCATGGCAAGGCACACACAGGTGCGGTACACAACATGGCATACTATACAGAGCCTATGGATAAAGCATAGGGGACGACATTCGTCCTTTCTCTTTCTTCTGCCGTGGTCAAGCTTTGAGTCTCACTCAACTCCACACCTTACAAATCACGCAAGAACTCCTTATTTGACTAATCCATTTGAACTCTTTCAAAATCTTGTCTAGGTATGTACTCATTGAAAGTCTCATCAAGCATCTTTATCTATCTATATAGATATTGATGCCCAACAATTGGGTAGCTTTATCCAGGTCTTCCTTTTGTGAAACTCTTTTCAAACAACCGTTTATGCGTTCCAGAAACTCTACATCATTTTCGATCAATAACATGTCAACCCCATATGTTTATCATAAATTCTATAGTGCTTCCACTCACTTTCTTGTAAATACAAGTTTCTCATAAACTTTGTATAAACCCAAAAACTTTGATCACCTCATCAAAGCAAATATTCCAACTCCGAGATGCTTGCTCCAGTCCATAGAAGGATCGATGGAGCTTGCACACATTTTAACATCCTTAGGACTGACAAAACCTTCTGGTTGTATCAAATACAACCTTTCCTCAAGTAAACCATCAAGGAAACGATGTTTTGACATCCATCTGCCAATTTTCACAATTGAAAAATGCAGCAACTGCTAACATAATTCCAACAGACTTTAGCATCGCTACGGGTGAGAAAGCTCATCATAGTTAACTCCTTGAACTTGGCAAAAACTTCTTTCCAACAAGTCAAGCTTTATAAATGATGACATTCACCATTAGCGTCTGTCTTCATCTTAAAGCTCCATTTGTACTCAATGACCTGCCATTCAACGGGCAAGTCTACCAAAGTCCATACTTGGTTTTTCATACATGGATCCTTTCTCGGATTTCATGGCCTCTAACCATTTGTTGGAATCCGGGCTCATCATCGCTTCTCCATAGTTCGTAGGTTCATCATTGTCCAACAACATGACCTCTAAGACATGGTTGACATACCACACAGGAGCAGTATGCGTCCTTGTCGACCTACGAGCTTCGATAGTAACTTGATCCGAAGCTTCATGATCATCATCATTAACTTCCTCTTCAACTGACGTAGGCTCCATAGAAACAACTTTCTATGTTGCACTACTCTCTGGTTGAAACAAAGTTTCAACAACCTCATCAAGTTCTATCTTCCTCCCATTCAGTTCTTTCGAGAGAAACTCGATCTCGAGAAAGGACCCGTTTTAGCAACAAACACTTTGTGCTTGGATCTAAGATAGAAGGTTTACCCATCTATTACGTTAGGGTATTCTATGTTCATGATAATGAGTTTAGTTAATCATATTAATTAAAAACTCCCACTCAAATTGACATCCCTCCGGTCATTCAAGTGTCACATGATCCAAATCCACCAACTCAAGTCCGATCATCACGTGAGTTGAGGTGGTTCCAATGGTGAACATCTTCATGTTGATCATATCTACTATATGACTCATGTTCGACCTTTCGGTCTCTTGTGTTCCAAGGCCATGTATGTACATGCTAGGTTCGTCAAGTTTAACCCAAGTGTTCCGCATGTGCAACACTGGCTTGCACCCATTGTATGTGAATGTAGAGTCTATCACACCCGATCATCACGTGGTGTCTCGACACGACAAACTTTTGCAACGGTGCACACTCGGGGGGAACACAATTCATCTTGAAATTTAAGTGAGGGGTCACCTTATAATGCTACTGTTGTCCTAAGCAAAACAAGGTGCATAAAAGGATTAACAACACATGCAAATCATAAATGACATGATATGACCATGAACTTGTGCTTTTGATCTTCATTTTCAAAGCACCGACATGATCTCCATCGTCATCGGCATGATACCATGATCTCCGTCATCTTGATACCCATCAACGTGTCGCCATCGGGGTTGCCGTGCCGACTATTGCTTCCACGACTATTGCTAACTCATAGCGATACAGTAAAGCGAAAATGGCAAAAATAATTAAAGACAACCCTATGGCTCCTGCCGGTTGCCGTACTCATCGACATGCAAGTCGTGATATTCTATACAAAACATGATCATCTTATACATCTCATATATCTCATCATGAAATTGGCCATATCACATCATAACATACCCTACAAAAACAAGTTAGACGTCCTCTAATTGTTGTTGCAAGTTTTACGTGGCTGCTACGGGTATCTAGCAAGAACAATTCTCACCTACGCATAATCCATAATGGTGATACATAAATTGCTATTCAACCTTCTCAAGGACCACCTTTGTCGAATCCGATCCAACTAGAGTAGGAGAGACAGACACCCGCCAGCCATCTTTGTGCAACAAACTTACACGTGAGTCGATGGAACCGGTCTCTCGTAAGCGTACAAGTAACATTGGTTCGGGTTGCTTCATCCCATAATACCGCTGAATCAAAACACGAGCAAGGGAGGAAGCAATCTAAGAATCAACGCCTGTTCTACTCGTGATCTCATCTACACATAGACCTAGCTCATGATGCCACTGTTGGGGAATGTTGCATGGGAAACAAATAAATTCCTAGGCACACGCAAGATCTATCCATGGTGATGAGAATCTACGAGAGGGAGAGTGGATCTACATACCCTTGTAGATTGCTAAGCGGGAAGCGTTAAGAAATGCGGTTGATGTAGTCGAACGTCTTCGCGATCCAAATCCTCGAGCGTCCTGCAATCCCATCACGATCCTTCTCGCGATCCAATCACGATCTGTCCTGTGATCCCACCATGATCCGTCCCGCGATAAAATCACGAATCATCTCGCGATCGTGATCACGGTCCTTCCGATCTAGCGCCGAACGGACGACGCCTCCACGTTCAGCACACGTACATCTCGATGACGATCTCCTCCTTCTTGATCCAGCAAGAGGGACCGGAGAGGTAGATGAGTTCTCCGGCAGCACGACGGAGTGGCGGCGATGGTGGTGGAACTATTCTGGCAGGGCGTCGCCTAAGCATCGCCGAACTAGACTAGAGGAGAAAACGGTCTAGATGAAATAGAGGGAGCACATGGCAATTAGGGTTATCTCTCCCCTCTAAATCCTCTAGTATATATAGGAGGGAGGGAGGGGAGGATGCAGCCTCAAACACTCAAGGTTTGGCCAAAAGTTGAGGTGGAGGAGTCCTACTCCAACCTACTAGGAGTAGGATTCCTCCTCTCCACTTGGAAACACTTTACACCTTTTCCACCTTTGGGTTTTTCCCACCCCTAGCCACATGGACCTTAGTGGGAGGTTAGGCCAGACCACTAGGGGCTAGCTTGACTCCTCCCACGGCCCATGAGGTCTTTTGGGTCGAGACACCCCTCCCGATGGCGCACGGTACCCTCCCGGCACTCCCGGTACACTACCGAATTACCCAAAAAAATTCTGGTGACCAAAACAGGACTTCCTATATATCAATCTTTACCTACAAAACATTTAGGAGCTCCTCGTGACATACGGGATCTCATCCGGGACTCCGAACAACCTTCGGTCACCAACATACATAACTCAATACTATCAAAACGTCACCAAACCTTAAGTGTGCAGACCCTGTGGGTTCAAGAACTATGCAGACATGACCGAGCCACCTCTACGGTCAATAACCAATAGCGGGACCTGGATGCCCATATTGGTTCCTACATATTCTATGAAGATCTTTATCGGTTGAACCTCTATGTCAAGGATTCAGTTAATCTCGTATGTTGTTCCATTTGTTCTTCGGTATGTTACTTGCCCGAGATTCGATCGTTGGTATCTCTATACCTAGTTCAATCTTGTTACCGGCAAGTCTCTTTACTCGTTCCGTAATACAAGATCCCATGGCTAACACTTAGTCACATTGCTTGCAAGGCTTATTGTGATGTTGTATTACTGAGTGGGCCCTAAGATACCTCTTCGTCACACGGAGTAACAAATCCCAGTCTTGATCCATGCCCACTCAACAAACACCCTTGGAGATACCCGCAGAGCATCTTTATAGTCACCCAGTTATGTTGTGACATTTGATACACACAAGGTATTTCTCCGGTGTCAGTGAGTTGCGTGATCTCATGGTTATAGGAACAGGTACTTGACATGCAATAAACTATAGCAACAAACTGACACGATCATATGCTATGTTTATAGTTTGGGTCTTGTCTATCACATCATTCTCCTAATGATGTGATCCCATTATCAAATGGCATCTGATGTCTATGGCCAGGAAACCTTGACCATCTTTGATTAATGAACTAGTTAACTAGAGGCATACCAGGGACACAGTGTTGTCTATGTACCCACACATGTATTTGAGTTTCCAATCGATACAATTATAGCATGGATAATGAACGATTATCACGTACAAGGAAATATATTAATAACCAATTTATTATTGCCTCTAGGGCATATTTCCAATAGAAACATCGTCACTGTCTCGTGCACTAGCATCGTCGCGTTTTCACCACGACATTCAGCAACAAGGTCATTGTTGCCGAAACTGGTGAGATGACAATGACGAGGTTGGGGCCTCTCTTCGCTGGATTCGTCGATCCAGTCAGCGAGGAGGCACTTGATGGCGGAGATCCAACATGGAGGTGATTAGGCACGCGGTTGGGCGATCTCGGAAACGACCGTTGTGGAGGATACACGTAATAGGTAGGCACATGAAAGGTCGAAATATCACAGAAGCATGGGTCCACACATAAGGTGGATCCATACAAATACATACATACTATTCACTCGAACAAGCAACGTCCCATCCATTCGGATGACAGTCGACCACTCGGACATATGACCCACTCGGATATGCGAAGAGAGCCGAAGACCAACAGTCAACAAGGCAGTCGAAGCATCATCTGAGATTTCGTAGTGGGCTGACATTTGGCATTAACGCCACCATCTTGTAACATAAAAGGTGAGCGGGTGGCGCACTCTATATAATCCACCCCCACCACATAGCTCGGGCTAGCTTCTTCTCCCCTCGGGGCTCATTCTTCCCTAGGAGCTCTTGCTCCCTCTAGTTTCCGGACTTAGCTTGGACCATCCGTTCTCCCCTCTTTCTCAAATACACCATGTAACTCCTATTCATGATACATAAGCAAAGGCTCTCCGGAGCACGAGAAGTAGGGCTGTTATCTCCACCGCAAGAGGCCCGAACTCGCTAAAATCACCGTGTCACCCATTTGCCTCTCGATAGATCATGCTCCTTTACACTACCCCCTCTATTGTCGAAATCATTCCCATGACATCCATAGTTAGCGACGCTCCTCACCGGATCCGTTAGTCCAGTCGAAGGGAAGGCATTTAATGGTGGAGATACGGCATGGAGGAGAGGATGTGGTGGGATGATCTCGCCGACGGTCGTCTGCATCGACGACGAGGTTGGTGGCGCTCGATCTGGTCGGTAGGAAGGCATACGATGGCGGAGATCTGGCATGGAGGTGAGAGGCATGCAGTGGGACGGTCTCACCGGACGCCGTGGGGCACGGTGGCGCGAGGTGCATCTCCGTGGCTCGGCAATGGTTGGGGATGGGACAAGGCACCGAGAAAATAGATGGGATGGACGTTCCGCAACATGCCCTGTGTTGCACTCGACAGTTTTGCAACACGACCAATGTTGCAAACACACTAGTGCGGTGTGGAGGGTATTGTGTGCCTTACGATTAAGTGTTGATTGAACGGTTGCAGAGAGGGTCAGCTCGCGCAACCGATCCGTCGGTTGATAGGAAACATTTCCATTTTTTTTCTCACCCGGCTATCATTGTTTTATGTACAGATCTTTTTGATGGATTTTTTTTTTGATTAATCCATGTGAAAAGCATGACCGCAAGGCTAGCAAGAATCGCGTACTAAGCATAGCACATGATTATTTATGAACATAGTAAGTACTGCAAACACATGAACCAACGAAAGTGAGATGAACAGATTATACCATGTGGTTGAGAAAGCGAGGGCCACGATAGTGGCAGGTTGATAGATGAGTGCATTTTGCATGATATACGTAGGATTTTATGTATTTTATCGTGTGTATGTGCACATTTTTTATGTTTCAAATATATCACCACGAGAACCACAATGATAAAAACGTTATATATTTGGACTTCATTTTTTTGAACGGATATTAATACAAGCCTATTTTATTAAAGTAGACTAATGCGTGCTCGACACAAAATTGAGCTGATGAAAAAGAAGAAAATAAGTGCGATTATGAATTTGTTAAGAGATTGTTTGACATTCGGAAGTTGCCCCGTTTTCTGTTCCCTTTCAAATATTTATATAAATTATTAATTATGATTTGGTTTTATCCCCGAGTCATTGAAAAAATAGCTGCCCCTTCTATCTAAACTCGCATGTTTTTTTGTCCTATATATATGTGTTATCCTTGGTGTAAATCACCTGTTTTAGTTTACCATAGTTTATATGAAAAAATTAGTTCGAATGATACATTAAAAATTGCTTTTATATTAAACTTGTATGCATATGAAAAAAATCGATATGACATGTTAATTTTAAAGAATTTTATACATAATCCATGTATTAACAAAATGAGTGATAGGTGATACTTTAATTGCCACATGTTACACTTATATTTTAATGTTAAGACATTTTTGGGAGTTATATAGCTCTATGAAATTAAAAATCACAATTCTCAATTTGAGACCCATAGTCATTTTGATCAAGATCTAATCATCCTTCTATATTTGCTCAAATCTAGATGTTAATATATGATTTTTTATTTCTTGACATCGTGTGAGAAATTAAATAATGTATTAAAATCATTAATTAACGGAACACTAATGCCCACACGTGTGGGCGTTTTGCAACTCGCCCACACGCGTGGATGGTCGTTCGTGTGTATTTACACGAATCTTGACAACTTTTGGCAGACTTTTTGTACCACGTATGAAAGGGTTGATGTGTGGGCTTTCACCAGTCCGCCCACACACCATTTCACGCATGCAGACCTTGCGCTGCCAACCCGTCGTGTTGTGGATGTAGCGTCGCGCCCACACACCCGCACGCCCACCAGTTGTCATGTCTTTCCAGTGTTACATGGCAACTGAGTCAAACTGCCATCGCGCACCCACACGCTATCAGTTGTCATGTCTTTTCCAGCGTTACATGGCAATTGGATGGAACTGCTGTCGCACGCCCAAACACCTGGCAGTTGCCATGTTTTTCTAGTGTTACATGGAAATGCAGTTTGTTCAGACATGGCGGTTCCAGTTAAGCAACCATGGCAACTGTAGTTGTTCAAAAATGGCAAC
Organism: Hordeum marinum; assembly: GCA_022496015.1. Classification (NCBI taxonomy): domain Eukaryota; kingdom Viridiplantae; phylum Streptophyta; class Magnoliopsida; order Poales; family Poaceae; genus Hordeum; species Hordeum marinum. The sequence goes on along the minus strand of CM039677.1, from coordinate 384,433,190 downwards.
TGCAGTTAAACAATCAGTTGCCACGGTTTTAGCAAGCATGGCAATTGTCAAGCGGGAGCACGCGGGACCGCAAGGTGGCAAGCTGGATGTGCGGGCCGCGAGGACAAGAGGCCGGACATGTGGGCGTTAACTGTTTTGCCCACACATAGACGTGTGGACTGTTTCTCTTACACACCACACAGGGCGTGTGGCAAGACTCCCTTAACGCCCACACGTGTGGCAGTTATCGTCGTCCTTAATTAAAGGGAAGCCCTCATTCTAACTGGAGTATAACCGATAAAACCACATTTCCATTTTTCTCTAGTCAGATGCATATTTTTGAAAAGTTTTTTTTTTTTGAAAAGGTGTCAGATGTTTAGTGTTAGTAAATATCTTGACAAAGACTTCTAGAATGTGTTGAGTATATAAATATCTGGAACTAGACCAGAAGGAGGTTTGTAAGAGCGTTTATGATCTTGGCCAAACCAGGGTAAGCAATATTCGACCTGGGTTGAAACATCTCATGGCTGAAAAATGACCCGGTTCTAGCTCTAGGATCAATTTTAGCAAATTGTTGAACACCCATGTCGGCCTCTCCTCTTTACTACCTGGATGTTGCATCGTTGTATCCTCCGTTAGCAGATCCTAGCGGTCAGGGTCTTGCTTCGGTGTGTCAGAATTTTCATGCCGAAATGTCGACATGTGATTTGCCACTGTCATTGCCCGCTAATTTCTTCTGCAGTGAAATTAAATCTCCGAGTTTAGCAATTGGTGGGAGATATATTGCCAACCATCACAGGCTCCCTTCTGAGCGGAATGCTCTCATGGACCTAGGTGGAGGTCTGACGATACATGAAGTTGAGCACCCCTGATAGTGGTGAATTTAAGAATAAAATGGAGGATGAGCTCAAAGTTAACCGTGGGAAAACTAAATGCCCTTTTGAAAGACAACAGCCATCACCTCCCAATCATTTTGTCCAATTAAGCTCAACTTTTTTTGGATTACTATTGGGAACATGGATTATTTACAAGAAGTTTTTGTGGATATATTGAAGAATGCCGATTTGTGAACCAAATTTTGTATCGATCTAGCAAAATAGACATTATCTGCTAATTCTTTGGTCCAAATAATCTAAAAAGAAATCCCAAATTACTCCCGGGAACATAGCGTATTTATTGGAGTCTTATGTGTGTTTTATAATAACATATTTTAAACAAAAACTAATTATGTCCAGATAAGTTGCCATTATCTGCTTTTAGTCCAAATATTTTGATTTTTTCCCCGCAAATCTTGCGGTAGTTGATTTGACATGAACTAGGATAGCTTTAGGTTCGACAAGAGAACTGTTTGAGCTACTTGCATAAAAAATGTGCATTTTTTGAAAAAGGAGGAATACCCCCGGTCTCTGCATCATGATGATGCATGCGGTTCCTTTACTAAGTAATAAAAATCATCCACCAAAGGTCTTAGATCCAAAATAGGCTCGCATCAAGCTGAAAAAAGAAAAGCAAATAAAATAAATCCACAACCAGCGAAAATAGGATGCGATGACTATCCGCCTATCCTATTATTGGTCCGCCAACCAAACCGGTTGTAGATATCTCGCGCTATCATCTCTCACCGGCCAGACCCAGTAACCAAAGGCTCCCTAACTTCCGCAGGAGTGAGTAACGAGCACATATAGATGCAGGATGTGGCCCTGTAGATAACCTGCAAAAAAGTTGTACGAGTTTGTCTGTTGAAAACCATATCATTTCTACAATTTCATATAACCCATAATAATGCACATACTCCTATCCGCATATGTTTGGCAAAACTAATGTCAACCCCATATAGCCACGTCCCAAATAACATGTGTATACGATCGGGGAGATGTTAAGGGCTATATGAACAAAGCGCCATAGAATCCTGACCATTGGACAGTCAAGAAAGAGGTGTTTAATTGTTTCATCCTGATAGCAAAAGATGCATCTTTGGCTACCCTGCCACCTACATTTTACCAAATTATCTTTCGTTAGAATCACCTCCTTATGAACAAATCACATGTAGACTTTGATTCTTAATGGAACTTTGACCTTCCAAATGTGCAAAGACTTGGGAATTGAGCCTAGGTTAATTAAATCTAAATACATAGACTTCATTGAAAATATGCCATTCTTATTTAATTTCCAATGAATCATGTCAGCCTCATTAGAAAGGTTGATATCCATCAACCATCTGACTAGATGCAACCACGCTTCCCATCGATCTCCTACCAAGGATCTCCGGAATTGTATATTTAAAGGAATAAACTGTAATACCATGGCAACATAAGCCTCCTTGCACTTCATAATATTATAAAGAGATGGATATTGGGTAGCTAGCGGCGACTCCCCTAACCACGTATCCTCCCAGAATCTTGTCGACTCACCATTACCAATGATAAATTTAGTTTGCTGGAAAAATGGCCACCTTCGTTCTCATCAAGCCCTTCCAAAAAGGTGAATCATTGGGTCTGACGGTAACCTGGGACACGGACTTAGATTGTAGGTACTTATTACATAAAATTTGTACCCACGTGCCTTCGTTCTCAATAGAAAGTCTGTACAACCATTTGTGAATCAAACATCTATTTTTTACCTCTAAATTTTCAATCTCAAGACCACCTTGGTCCTTCGGCCTATAAATAATATCCATCTAGCCAGTTGGTACTTTCTCTTAATATCATCACTTTGCCAGAAGAAATGGGATTGATAAAAGTCCAACCTTTTCCGTACCCCAACATGCACCTCAAAGAAGGACAGGAGGAACATCGGCATACTCGTTAGCATCGAGTTTATTAGAATAAGCCTACCTCCATATGACATAAGCTTCCCCTTCCAGCAGCTTACTTTTTTCGAATTGATCCTCAATACATTTCCACTCCTTGTTAGTCAGCTTGCGGTGGTGAATTGGTATACGCAGATAACTAAATGATAGTGAACCCAATTCACATCCGAATAGTTGTTTGTAAGCTTCTAGATCGTCTTTGGCTCTCCCAAAGCAGAACAACTCACTTTTGTTAAAATTTATTTCCAATCCCGACAACTGTTCGAATAGACATAACACAAGCTTCATGTTTCTGGCCTTCGCGAGATCACGCTCCATGAAAATTATCGTATCATCAATGTATTGTAGTATGGACACTACACCATCCACGAGATGTGGTACTAGTCCTCCTACTTGGCCTTCCTCTTTCGTTCTTCCTATCATAGTAGCCAACATATCCGCTACTATGTTGAACAAGGTAGGGGACATGAGGTCTCCCTGTCTGAGACCCTTATGCGTCTGGAAATAGTGACCTATATCATCATTCACTTTAATTCCAATGCTAACTTTTTGTACAAAGGATTCGACTTGTTTCCTCCAAGACTCGTCAAAACCCTTCATATGTAAGGCCTACTATAAGAACGGCCATTTAACTTTGTCATACGCTTTCTCGAAATCCACTTTGAAGATTACCCCGTCCAGTTTCTTCAAATGGATTTCATACAACGTTTCATGCAGGACCATCACCCCTTCTAGTATGTTTTGTCCGGCCATGAAAGCCGTCTGAGTTGGAAGCACCATGGAATGTGCTATCCTCGTTAGTCGGTTAGTACCAACTTTAGTAAAAAAAATAAAGCTCACATTAAGAAGACAAATGGGACGAAACTGCTCAATTCACACCACTCCCTCCTTCTTCAGCAACAACGTTATGGTTCCAAAGTTTAGGTGGAATAGTTGCAGGTGGCCATTGAACAAATCACGAAACATTGGCATAAGATCATCCTTAATAATGTGCCAACACTTCTTATAAAACTCCGTCCGGAAGCCATCCAGTCTTGGTGCCTTATTATTTTTCATTTCTGATATAGCCTCAAACACCTCTTTCTCTGTGAATGGTTTGGTGAGAATCTCATTCTCATCTATCCCGAGTTGAGGAATGTCTCCAACTATGTGCTCATCCATAGACACAAAATTCTCTTCAGGAGCCCCAAACAATAGTTTATAATAGTTGGAGATGTACAACTTTAGATTCTCATGTCCTATAATTGTACCCTCATCTTGCTCAAGTTGAAATATTTTCTTCTTTTTGTGCTTTTCATTTGCAATCAAGTGGAAGAACTGAGTGTTGTCATCCCCCTGGACAACCGTTCGCACTTTAGCTCTGAGTGCCCACTTCAACTCTTCTTCTCTGAGAAGCTATCGAAATTTCTGCTCTGCCTCCGTTTTAGATGCTTGGTCCTCCGCATCTAATAACGAGGACTCGGCCTTGAGATCGAGTTCATTTATAAGGTTTAAAAGCCTCTCCTTTTCTGCCTTATAAATACCGCTTTGATTTTTAGCCCAGCCCCGTAGGAACTGTCTCAAGTGTCTAATCTTGGTCTACCAAATCTCAATACTCGACCTCCTCCCCATGTCCATAGCCCATTCCCTAGCAATAAGATCGATAAAGCCCTCTTTCTCAAACCAAGCATTTTTGAAAGAAAACATATTCTTATTCCTCGGTTGTGTCGCCTCCCCAGAGTCGACAAGTAGGGGGGTATGGTCTGAGACCGCTCTCTGCATGGCTAGGACCGTCACCATTGGAAACTTCTCTTCCCAATCAACATGGGTAAGCACACGATCCAACTTCTCATATGTTGGAATCGACAATGTGTTTGCCCATGTGAATTTCCTACCTAAGAGTTCTATCTCTCTCTCAAATTTAGACTTCCGATAATCATGTTAAACATGAATGACCATCTACCGTCTACCATCAAAGTTATCAGTATTCTTTTCATCTCTCCTCCTGATTGATGTTAAAGCCCCACCTACCAAAATAGGTATCTTTCCTCTCCACAGATTCGCACAAGATCTGTTAGGAAATCAGGTTTGAGCTCTGCTTGCGCCGCAACATATTCACATTCTTTCTCTTCATTTTTGTAAACCTGCAAATAAGTTGTAGCGGACATCAGTTAACACTTCAAGAACTAGTTAGAGCACTAGTCTAGCTTAGCAAAATATTATGAGTAGCTTCCTATTTGATCCCTGAGTACGCTCTCCTCTTGACGGTTGTACGTGTGTGATAGTCGTGGATGGCATGGCATAGTACATACCCTGAGTAAGAAAATAAATTTAGTGGTCGATAGGCCTGAGCCTGTTAAATCCTACTTAGTAGATTTTGCATGTGCCCTTGACGCACCTTGAGTCTTGTGGATGCGACGGTCACCACACTTACCATGTCCTCACGTGGCATGCTTGCAGGGGCGGAGCCAGCCCAGCGAACCGCCCCGGGCCGTCTTTGTGCACTGTAGCTATTGTATACAGTAACTGCTACATTTTATACTGTATCTAGGCCTGACATCCCGGGCCTGGGTCGTGGGGACATGGGGTATGGATCTGCTCCTGCATGTTTGTACTCAGCAACTCCATGTCTAAGCGCCAGATCCTCAAGGTGCGGTCGATTGTGTTCGGATTGGATCTGCCATCATCATCTGATTTCTAACACATGATTTTTTTCTTGAATTTCGCGACATGCTTGGTTTGCAACTAAATTTTAGCACGCCAATTCTTTAGCAACTTTAGAAAATGGCAGTCATTTGGTCGGGCTCCAATTTTTTCCAAACCGATCACTAGGCAAAGCTAACAATTTTTTTCCGTTGGAGTTGAGTCAAATATTTGGTAATGATTCACCAAATGCGCATTGTTCCTTCTGTTGTGAGACGTAGTAGTAAATCAAAGTTTTCTACGCGTTCACTAAGATCTATCTATGGAGAAACCAGCAACGAGAAGGAAGAGATTGCATCTTCATACCTTTGAAAATTGCTAAGCGGAAGCGTTACAAGAACGCGGTTGGTGGAGTCGTACTCGTAGCGATTCAGATCGCGGTGGACTCCGATCTCAGCGCCGAACAACGGCGCCTCCGCGTTCAACACACGTGCAGCCCGCTGACGTCTCCTATGCCTGATCCAGCAAGGAGGGAGGAGAGGTTGAGGAAGAGCTCCGGCAGCACGATGGCATGATGACGGTGGAGCTGCGTAGTACTCCGGAAGGGCTTCGCCAAGCGCTACGGAGGACGAGGAGGAGGAGGGGTAGGGCTACGCCGAGAGAGAGAGAGGAACTCGTGTGTTGCAGCCCTTCAAAACCCCACATATATATATAGGGGGAAGGAGGAGGAGGCACCCCATCTAGGGTTCCCACCCTAGAGGGTGCGGCAGCCCTAGATGGGAGGGCCGGCGGCCAAGGTGGGAGGAGGGGCGATGCCCTAGGGTGGGCCTTGGGCCCATCCACGCCTAGGGTTTGCCCCCTCCACCCCTTGCTGTGCCTGAGGATGGGGGTGGGAGGCGCACCAGCCCACCTAGGGGCTGGTTCCCTCCCACTCTTGGCCCATGAAACCTTCCGGGGCTCGTGACCCCTCCCGGTGGACCCCCGGAACCCTTTCGGTGGTCCCGATACACAACCGGTGACGCCCGAAACACTTCCGATGACCGAAACCTCACTTCCTATATATGGATATTTACCTCCGGACCATTCCGGAACTCCTCGTGACGTCTGGGATCTCCTCCGGTACTCCGAACAACCTTCGGTAACAACGTACACTATTTCCCTATAACCCTAGCGTCATCGAATCATAAGTGTGTAGACCCTACGGGTTCGGGAGACACGTAGACATGACCGAGACACCTCTCTGGTCAATAACCAACAGTGGGATCTAGATACCCATGTTGGCTCCCACATGCTCCACGATGATCTCATCGGATGAACCACAATGTCGGGGATTCAATCAATCCCATATACAATTCCCTTTGTCTACCGGTATGATACTTGCCCGAGATTCGATCGTCGGTATCCCTATACCTTGTTCAATCTCGTTACCGGCAATTCTCTTTACTCATTCTGTTGGGGAACACGACAGAAAACAAAAATTTCCGGTGTAGCGAGTATGCCCAGGACCACTATGGAGACTGCATACAAGGTTTGATCTGATCCGTACCGACTCGAAGCGCAGCGGAAGTAGAGTCGATGACGAACGGCGGTGCAGATCCTCGCAGCTAGGATTTTACAACCTCCCAACCGCGAGGATGTATACCCTCATCTGCCCTGCGGACAGCCCTCCGGGAGGCGGTCGCATAGCCCCCCGGACGGTGTCGCGGACAGCCCTTCGGGAGGACCTCCGAAACTCGGACTGTCACTCGGACAGCCCTTCGCGAGGACCTCCAAAACTTGGACGGTCACACAGACAGCCCTTCGGGAGGCACTCTCGAACGAAGACCGAAACTACGATCTCTCTACAGAGTTGCACACATACGGTGTCATCTATCCAGCAGGGCTTCGCCGTCCAGAACTAGTTCCTGCCGGAACCCAGACAGCCTTTCGGCTCTACGAAACTATTTCGCTGGGAGGGAGAGAGAGAGCTTGCAAAGCAAAGCATGTGTATGAGAGCACAAGGATGAGGATTTTGGGCTGCCTCCTCACCCCTATTTATAGGATGAGAGACTATGGTAAAAATACCAAAATGCCCTCAGATATTTTCACTATTCATAATAGTGATTCCACTATTCATAAATAGTGTTCCCCACTATTCACAATAGTGTTTTCCACTATTTTCGTAATAGTGTTTTCACTAGTCATGAGATATTTTCTCCAAATAGTGTTTCCCACTATTCATAATAGTGTTTCCACTATTCACGAATAGTGTTTCCACTATTCACAAAATAGTGTTCCAATAAAGTAATCCAAAAAGCACTTTCACTATTCATGATGATATTTTTCAGCGTCCGTTCGAACTAAAAATATTTATGTAGGCTTAGAACATTTCCAGTACCCACTAAAAAAAATTTCAATACGATCCGGAACAATTCCGGAATAGTGATTTTCATCTGTGAAAAGCATCTGAAGCGGTTCCGGCAGCTCCGGAACATTTCCGGTTATTCTTCCGGAAAATTCCCAGAAGTTTCCAGAATGATTCTGGCACCCTCCAAGAATTATCAGGCATGTGCCAAAACCAATTTGACTTTATGGTATCCTCTAAAACAACTTTTCAGTTTCACCGAAACTGTTCCGGTGACCTGTCTGCGGAACATTTCCGCTGTCCGAAACTTTTCCGGTGTCCGAAACTTTTCGGTGATTTTCTCTCAGACTCCCTGTCTAGTATTCAACAGATAGATGACCCTTAAGCGTGTGACCCTATAGGTTCGGTGAAGCATAGACATGACCCGGAACCCCTTCCGATCAATGATCAACATCGGAGCCGTGGACACCCATATCGATCCCTATACCCACACGAATAAATATTCGAGTGAACCTCCAGTTGCCGTGTGCTATTCCTGTTGCTTCGCGATATGTTACAAATACCCGAGGTGAGACATGTTGGCATCCCCATGGACCAACAACTTGTCCACTATGCCAGTTACCTCGTTATCGGTATTGTTCTCTTTTCTCGTTCCCATGTTCCGGCATCCCCGTGATCAAATCGCAAAGTGTCTGGCCAGACGATGATGGATACCGTAACACCGAGAGGGCCCAGAGATATCTCTCCATCGTCGGAGGAGCAAATCCCAATCTTGAGCTATCAAGTTATTTCACTTACTTTTCCATGAACCCGTAAGCCGCCGTAATAGCCACCCATTTACGGATGACGTTTAACAAACCCCAAAGTTCATGAAGCAAGCATGAAGAAACTCGATACTCTCATGGTCTAAGGAATTATGCAAACATTAAATTCTCTGTGTTATTAACCATTAACTTATGACGAATGTATCTCATAGCATAACATTAATTTGGGTCGATTCAACACAAATGTTCTTCTAACATTGTGCCCTCAAAATTGCCGGCATAGCCATGCCCATGATCAGGAAAACAGGATCATCATGCAATACTTGAGCCAGTCTTAGAGGCCAGACTAGGAATACATTTTACCATTTATTATCCCACACGTGCACATGAGTTTCCCTCCAAGCCTCGTTTTATTTGTAGACTCGAGAATCATTGCAGTTATAGCATGGAACATAAACATAATTATGAACAGGGAGATAATCAATAACATTTATTATTGCCTCTAGGGCATATCTCCTACAGACTCCCACTTGCACTAGAGTCAATAATCTAGTCAATGCTAATGCACATTACACCTATGGCATACTGATGTAAAATATGCTTCGCTTGTGGTATATCCTGATGTCCAACGGATCTGACAACTTCAGCTCCGTGTGTAACTATGCACATCCTCGCGTTTTCACGCTATCACAAAATTCGTATTTTGTGTGAACTTGGCTTTTCATATGTGTGAATCATTGGTCGAAACCCGATTCCTCAGACTGAGCTATGGAGCAACTATCTGCAATAGTGTCTCATAGACAAAAACCATCTTGGAACCATACTAAGTTCATGAATGAACTATATGATTCAACAACTTCTTTGTCGCTTCCAAAGTGTCAACATACTTAGCCTTTGTTATAGAATTCGCCACAGTATCTTGTTTGGAACAATTTCCAACTACCGTGCCACCATATTGTGTATTACACAAAACCCTTAACTTAAATCGAAAATCGCATGGAGCATTGATTGAGACTGTATCGATGTAATTTCTTACAACGAGCACTTCATAATCTTTGCTTGCGAGAAACATGTCATCAGCACTACTCTAGTACTTAATGACATCTTTCACTATTGTCCCATGATCAGTGCGTTGATCACTTTTGTATCTATACTCGCAACAACTTGGGAGTATCGGACATATCTGGTTGCTTTACATACCATGGAATACATGATTAATCCAAACACAAGAGTGTGTGGAATCTCCATCATGTATTTCACTCATCAGTGTTTTGGGACACTGACTCTTGCAAAAACTCTTTCCATGTGACTTCGGCAAGAATCACTCCTTGGCCTTTTAAATGCTAAAAGGTTTTAGCACCTTGTCAATATGTATTCATTGCTTAGCCCCATTAGGTAAATCTATCTCCATAGATCATCATGCCTAATATTGAGGCTATTTAGCCTAAGCACTTCATGGAAAAAACTATTTTCAAATGAAGTCCTAATTCGTGTCAAGAAATTTATTTCCAATTAACAATGTGTCAATTACACAAGGTTTTTAGAAATAGTATTATGCTCTCACTTACTTTCTTGAATCACAAGCATCTTCGATACCCATTTGATGAAGTCAAACCCCTTTGACCATTCCATCAAAAACGAAGATTCCAACTCCACTTTGCTCTCTTCTGTCCATCGCTGGAACTCTGAAGTTTGCATACTTACTAGCATCCTCTGGATCGACAAATTACTTTGGACTGTATCACATACAAGTCCTGGGTTTCATTTACATCAGATGGAAATCCTTTTGTCATCCATGTTTCATATCTCATGATTGATATATGTATTAATTGCTAGTTCAACCCGAACCGACCTTAAGCATCGCTACGATGAAACAACCTCATCGTAGCCAACTCCTTGAACTTGTTATTTCAACAAGTCGAGCTTTATGGATAAAACATTTTTATCCATATCAGTTTTTAGTTCCATAAATATTCGTTAGACTCTAAGTCCTCTGAAAGGTGTATCAAGGTTTTAATCTTGAATCACATATATGGAAACTATCTCAGATTGTATTGGCATTTAGCCAATCCCGGAGTCAGGGCCCATCAATGCTTCCTTGTGTATTGTAGGTATACTGTTGTCCAACAACAATATCTCCTTTGCGCACCTGATAGGTTTGCACGAGCTTTGCCTACGTGGTTCAGCTGCACGTTCGACCGAAGTCCATACATTTTATTGTAGAGACTTACGTATCAGTCGTAGTAGGAAACAACGGAATCACTTCCAGGGTTTCTTTCCTTTGAACCGATGATGAAGATACTGGTTATCTCATCGAGTTGCACTGTCCTCCCACTCACCTTTTGTAAGAACTATTCTCTTTAAAAACATACCGTTTTGTGGCAAAACCCTTTGCCTCGGTATAGTGGTGGGGGAATACCCAATGACTTGGGATAACCATACAAAGTAGTACTTGTCTGATTTGGAATAGGTTTGTAACCTTTTACACAAGCCCCATATTCCAAATGTTAAGAAAAGATATAACATGGTTGGGCGTACCATACCATGGCGTCATTTCAACAGACCTAATGGATCTCTTTTCAGTGTAAAAGCCGCAGTCTCTAAAGCATCACTCTATAAAAGGGATAATGGCAAATCTATTTATGTCATCTTTGATCTTACCATGTCATAAATGGTTCGATTACATCTTCACGGACTTTCCACTTTGGAGTAGTGGTCCGGGAGGTGCAAGTTATGAAACTCTTTTCACAACTCATCAGACATTCGCTAAACTTGTAACTCAAATATTCCTTTCCGCAATCAAATTGCAGAAACATAATTTTCTTGGTACAATAACTTCTACTTCAATTTTTAAAACCTTTCGAATGATTTCAAAAGATCCAGACTTACGTCTCATCAAGTAAATATCCATATATCTACTTGAGTCATTTTTGAAGGTAGACAAATCCACTGTTTGCAACAACATTTATCGGACTACATACATCAAATGTATGATCACTGATAAGTTCTTTGCTCGTTCGTTATTGCCTGTGAACGGTATTTCAGTCACTTCACCGTTTGGAGGAAAGTTGCAAGTGTCATATGATTCAAAATCAAACGACTTCAAAATCCATCATAATGGAATTTTCCATGCAGGTTTCTCCAATGTGACCAAACAGTGCCACACATATGTGGTATTCTTTTAGTCTTGCGACATTTAGCGTCAGTGCTATGGATGTATCATATTTCCATCAGTATTCATAACATACATCCCATTAGGATGGAAGCATGGCCCTTCATGTTATTCATAATACTGAACAACAATTGTTGTTTTTATGAACAAATCTTTTGCAACAAACATTGTGCAATGGGCTAGAGTGTATGCAACTCTAAAATGAACTATGAAAATAAACCCAGAGGTAATGTATTATTATCAATATTCATAACATACGTCTCATTCATAATGAAAATATGGCCCTTATGTTATTCATAACACCGAACATGAAAATTTCTCTTATGAACAACCTTCTTGCAAGATACCTTATGCAAAGGGCTAGAGTGTGAAACTCTAAAATGAATTATGAAACTTAATACATAGGGAATACACCGATGGAAGGCATAGTAACATTTACTATGTTCCCTGCGTGTATCTAAGCCTCATATTTCTGGCTAGTCTTTCAGGCCATAGTAGTTCTTACATCGAGTTGCAACAGAATGCAATCGAGCGGGTATCTTTGTGACCAACTCACAGTACTCAAGAATTAATGATTAACATGTTTAACCATAATTCCCAAGAACTATATCTTTGACCAGCCTTCTATACATCAAAAACTTGTATGACATTCATACATGAGCTGGATATTCCATTCTTCTTTCCTTTTGCCATTATACTTCTAATAGTTTAACTTTCATTATTTCTCCTACTCTCAGAAGAAGCACCCAACTTAAGAGTGGCGTTAGCCCCGGACTTCCTAGGCGTGAAAGTCTCACTAACACCCTTCAGACACTTCCTTTCTCTTTGAGTTGTTGTTTTATTCACCTTTCATCATATGACAGGCGTTCTCCTGGATCCCTCTCTTATCAGTCTAATGCATAGTAAACTCCTTTACTAATAGTTTGCAAACAAACATTGCTTTGGATATCTTATATCTTTTTAGCCTTTGTCTGTCTCTGAAAATGATTTTCAGATTCCATGAATATCACATAACTATCCAAACTTTCGAAGTTCGGGTCTCATGGAAGCAAACATATTTCACTTGACCGAAATGGAATTTTAGCTTTTGGATCGAAGGACGGGAGTCATATCATCCATAGCATTAGCGGGAGAATACCGAAAGCATGCGATAGGACAAGTCTTTCTCGGCACTCTTGAGGACAATCCTCACATTATGTTACCAACCGTAAAGTTTTAACCAGATATTTAACAACTTATTCAATTTTAATAGGGAAGGTGGAAACGCGAGCCATTATCCTACAACTATTATGCAAATCACACTTAGACATTGTTCAAAATTAATTGCACTGAGAATTAAAACAAGTTAATTCTACAGTGAGCTCCCACTCAAATCAATATCTCTCATAATTGATTGTGGGTGATTCAAGATCCAAATTACAATTCAACGCCAAGGATGTATCCATCTCAAGTGACGAGAATTGCAATCGGTAGGCCAACTTGCCAATCACATCTCTATGTGACTCTTGTTCATCTTTCGATGCATGTGTTCCGAGCTCATGACTTTCATGCCTGAACGTCAAGACAACCAAGTGATCTCGCTGCGAGGTCTCAACTCACCCGCCTCACACTTCTCTAATCGTTCGTACCCATGTAACCATGTGATACCCCGAAGAGATAGGTGCCGTGACGGTGCTACACTTGGGAGAACACTAACTACTTGATATTTTGTGAGAGATCACCCTAATAAAAAGCGACTACCGCGCAATCAAGAAGGGTGCATCAAGAGGGATAAACATCTCAGGCAATTCATAATAGCATGATATGGTATAGCCCTTTCTGACGGAGAAGTCTTTCATTCCTTCGTCTTCGGCATTCGCGTCGGTGTTCACCTTTGCGAAGATTGCCACCACCTTGTTGATGCACCAAATAATATTGCTATCTCTATAGCTTAATAAAATAAGTGCATTACATAAGGTTGACACGCAGGTCATTAAAGTGCAATCATATGGCTCCAACCATCATGCCGAATCATGACACACAGGTCATGTTAATCAATTTACATCATATAGTCATCTCATACATAATCAAATTATTATGAACACTGCTATACCACATCACATGCACATGCAAACCATCCTGCAAAACCAAGTTAGACGCCTCTAATCGGTCCATGCAAAAACTTGTTTTACGTGGCTTCTAAGGTTTCGAAACAAACCGAATCTACCAACGTCCATCATCAAGTATGATAATTCAAGTTGCTAGATTAACTTTCCAGGGTGTATGAAACACGAGATAATAAAATCTCGAGCCCCATACTAAACTTCGTCATACGCGTGACCCCCGTGCAGATCACATCTGCATTGCCCTTTCGTCTGCGAAACATCCATATTTCTTTTGACTATGGTGGAACCCAAAGAACTGTTAGCACTTCGTTGATCTGTCAATCAGCATACTCAGGAGCAGCATGAAAGGATCGCGGATTGTCAGAACTTTATAAGATTCCACCATTCCGTCAAGATATGGACTACGCAAATTCACGGGAAGCAATAGGAACATCGGGTAACAGATTTCATCTGCTACCCCCACAAATAATTTTCGGCAATAGATCTCATCTACTACAAAATTATACTATGCAATACCCATACATCTCATGTATTCTAGATCATAACATGCATCTACTCATAGCCTGGCTCTTGATGCCACTGTTGGGGAACGCGACAGAAAACAAAAATTTCCGGTGTAGCGAGTATGCCCAGGACCACTATGGAGACTGCATACAAGGTTTGATCTGATCCGTACTGACTCGAAGCGCAGCGGAAGTAGAGTCGATGACGAACGGCGGTGCAGATCCCCGCAGCTAGGATTTTACAACCTCCCAACCGCGAGGATGTATACCCTCATCTGCCCTGCGGACAGCCCTCCGGGAGGCGGTCGCATAGCCCCCCGGACGGTGTCGCGGACAGCCCTTCGGGAGGACCTCCGAAACTCGGACTGTCACTCGGACAGCCCATCGGGAGGACCTCCAAAACTTGGACGGTCACACAGACAGCCCTTCGGGAGGCACTCTCGAACGAAGACCGAAACTACGATCTCTCTACAGAGTTGCACACATACGGTGTCATCTATCCAGCAGGGCTTCGCCGTCCAGAACTAGTTCCTGCCGGAACCCAGACAGCCTTTCGGCTCTACGAAACTATTTCGCTGGGAGGGAGAGAGAGAGCTTGCAAAGCAAAGCATGTGTATGAGAGCACAAGGATGAGGATTTTGGGATGCCTCCTCACCCCTATTTATAGGATGAGAGACTATGGTAAAAATACCAAAATGCCCTCAGATATTTTCACTATTCATAATAGCGATTCCACTATTCATAAATAGTGTTCCCCACTATTCACAATAGTGTTTTCCACTATTTCGTAATAGTGTTTTCACTAGTCATGAGATATTTTCTCCCAATAGTGTTTCCCACTATTCATAATAGTGTTTCCACTATTCACGAATAGTGTTCCCACTATTCACAAAATAGTGTTCCAATAAAGTAATCCAAAAAGCACTTTCACAATTCATGACGATATTTTTCAGCGTCCGTTCGAACTAAAAATATTTATGTGGGCTTAGAACATTTCCAATACCCACTAAAAAAAATTTCAATACGATCCGGAACAATTCCGGAATAGTGATTTTCATCTGTGAAAAGCATCTGAAGCGGTTCCGGCAGCTCCGGAACATTCCCGGTTATTCTTCCGGAAAATTCCCAGAAGTTTCCAGAATGATTCTGGCACCCTCCAAGAATTATCAGGCATGTGCCAAAACCAATTTGACTTTATGGTATCCTCTAAAACAACTTTTCAGTTTCACCGAAACTGTTCCGGTGACCTGTCTGCGGAACATTTCCGCTGTCCGAAACTTTTCCGGTGTCCGAAACTTTTTGGTGATTTTCTCTCAGACTCCCTGTTTAGTATTCAACAGATAGATGACCCTTAAGCATGTGACCCTATAGGTTCGGTGAAGCATAGACATGACCCGGAACCCCTTCCGATCAATGATCAACATCGGAGCCGTGGACACCCATATCGATCCCTATACCCACACGAATAAATATTCGAGTGAACCTCCAGTTGCCGTGTGCTATTCCTGTTGCTTCGCGATATGTTACAAATACCCGAGGTGAGACATGTTGGCATCCCCATGGATCAACAACTTGTCCACTATGCCAGTTACCTCGTTATCGGTATTGTTCTCTTTTCTCGTTCCCGTGTTCCGGCATCCCCGTGATCAAATCGCAAAGTGTCTGGCCAGACGATGATGGATACCGTAACACCGAGAGGGCCCAGATATATCTCTCCATCGTCGGAGGAGCAAATCCCAATCTTGAGCTATCAAGTTATTTCACTTACTTTTCCATGAACCCGTAAGCCGCCGTAATAGCCACCCATTTACGGATGACGTTTAACAAACCCCAAAGTTCATGAAGCAAGCATGAAGAAACTCGATACTCTCATGGTCTAAGGAATTATGCAAACATTAACTTCTCTGTGTTATTAACCATTAACTTATGACGAATGTATCTCATAGCATAACATTAATTTGGGTCGATTCAACACAAATGTTCTTCTAACATTGTGCCCTCAAAATTGCCGGCATAGCCATGCCCATGATCAGGAAAACATGATCATCATGCAATACTTGAGCCAGTCTTAGAGGCCAGACTAGGAATACATTTTACCATTTATTATCCCACACGTGCACATGAGTTTCCCTCCAAGCCTCGTTTTATTTGTAGACTCGAGAATCATTGCAGTTATAGCATGGAACATAAACATAATTATGAACAGGGAGATAATCAATAACATTTATTATTGCCTCTAGGGCATATCTCCTACACATTCCGTAACACATCATCCCGTGGCTAACTTCTTAGTCACTTTGAGCTCATTATGATGATGTCTTACCAAGTGGGCCCAGAGATACCTCTATGTCACACGGAGTGACAAATCCCAGTCTCGATTCATGCCAACCCAACAGACACTTTTGGAGATACCCGTAATGCACCTTTATAGCCACCCAGTTACGTTGTGATGTTTGGCACACCCAAAGAATTCCTACGGTATCCGGGAGTTGCACAATCTCATGGTCTAAGGAAATGATACTTGACATTAGAAAAGCTTTAGCAGACGAACTAACGATCTTGTTCTATGCTTAGGATTGGGTCTTGTCCATCACATCATTCTCGTAATGATGTGATCCCGTTATCAATGACATCTAATGTCCATGGTCATGAAACCGTGACCATCTATTGATCAACGAGCTAGCCAACTAGAGGCGCACTAGGGACATGTTGTGGTCTATGTATTCACACATGCATTACGGTTTCCGGTTAACACAATTATAGCATGAACAATAGACAATTATCATGAACAAGGAAATACAATAATAACCATTTTATTATTGCCTCTAGGGCATATTTTCAACACCTTCTTCCCTCTTGCGGCACTTATTAGCCATAGCCTACACCGCCCCGTTTGCATATGCAGCCCGACGATTCCTAATTGCTTGTTGTCTTTCTTCTACAAAGAGGTTGGGTTGGTGCTGCGAGCTAGAGATGGGAGCTCATATATGATGTTCTTTGCGTCAAAGAGACAACGTTTCACATAGGGGCGGTTCACCAGGTCCGGCCCATTTTGGCGTTTGCGAGGTAAAGAAAACCCGAGAAAAATGAGCAAGCTACCACTATGATTCGAACCCCTGACTTCATAGACATACACGCGCACTGCGAGCCGTTGCGACATACTTGCTCTTGGTCGGGCTCCAATTCTTTCCAAACTAATCACTAGGAAAAGCCGACAAAAATATTTTTGTTGGAGTTGAGACAAATATTTGGTAATGATTACCAAAGCGCATCGTTCCTTCTTCCCTCTTGCGACGCTTCTTAGCCGTAGCCCTCACCGCCCCGTCTGCATATGCAGCCCGACGATTCCCAATGCCCCATTGTCTTTCTTCTACACAGAGGGCGGATTGGTGTTGCGAGCTAGAGATGGGAGCTCCTATGTGACGCTCTTTGCGTCAAAGAGTCGACATTTCACACAGGGACAGAACGCCTGGGCCAACCCATTTGACGTTTGAGAGGTGAAAAAATGTCGAGAAAAAACCGAGTGAGCTACCACTGCGATTCGAAGCCCTAACTCCATAGACATACGCGAGCACTGCTAGCCACTGCAACATGCTAGCTCATGTGCTAGATGTGCAGCACAAATCTTAAAGAAACAAATGACATCGGCAAAAACTTGAAGATTCACAAAAACTAAAGTTCGATGAGGGATTGAACCAAGTAACTTCTGCTAGTGAACCAGGTCGCTAGCCACCGTAACTCCAGGGTATCTGTGTCTAAAATGACAACCTGTTTATATGAACTATAAGCAGCAATAGATTTTTTTGAAATTTCGAACGTGGTTTTCTTTCTAAAAACTACAAATAGTTTTGAATAGGGAACATTTTAAAAACAGCAAAAAAAAAGTCGTACATTTTTTGGGATTCTCAAAAGAATTCAGAAAACAGGAACAATATTAAAAAGAAGAAAAGTTTTTGAAATTACAAACAATTTATAAAATACACAAACATATTCTGAAAACAAGACTTTTTTCTAAATTATAAGCAAATTTTCCAACACATGAACATTTATCGATATCACGAACAAAATTGAAAATAAGGATATTTTCCGAATTTCTGAACAAATTTGGAAAGCTGGAACATTCTATGAAATACCCAAAAATTTGCAAAACATGAAGATTTCTTAAATTAGTACAAATTTATGAAAGTCGAAACATTTTTTCACATTCCCAATCATTTTCCAAACATGATTTTTTTTAACTTTGTGAACAAAATTTTAAAATGGGATTTTTTTTTGAAATTCCTTAACATTTTGAAAACATGAAAAATTAAAAATTTCTGCACAAAATTTGAAAGTGGGAATAATTTTTGAAATTCCTTAACATTTGGAAGACATGAAACTTTTAAAAAGTTGTGCACAAAATTTGAAAGTGGGAAAAGTTTTTGAATTTCTTGAACATTTTTTGCACTAGCAAACAAATTTTTAGAACATAAACAGTTTTAAAGTTTTGGAACAAAATTTGAACGTGGCAACATTTTTTGATTTTTTTAATGCGAATATTTTATAATTTGAAATTCTATATTTAAAATGTTGGAACGTTTCTCTATAAGAAACAAATATTAGAAATTCTATTTGTTTTTGGAAGTTCTGCGAAAATTTCGAAATAGGAATATTTTTCTAAAATATGAACAAATCTTAGAGGACAACATTTTTTATTTTCTGAACATTTGGTAAAATAAAATAATTTTAAAAAATGAAAGAAAAGAAAAAGTGAAATAGAAAGGAGGAAAGGAAAATAAAAAAGTAAAAACAAAAAAGGAGGGTGAAGAAAAAATGAAACAGGATAAAAAAGGAGCGAAAAAATTGAAAAAGAAACAGAAACATGAAAAACCTGTTTAGGAACCTGCTAGAATGTTCCCTAAATCGAAAAAACCCTGGCTGGAGCCTTCCCGAACATTCCCAAAACTAGGCTTGGATGGAACACACGCCTGTTCATTTAAATGGGCCGGTCCGTCTTAGTCGATGCATGTGCGGAGTCCTGACTATTTGAGGCAATTTTCTCAAAAATAAATAAAAAAGACTATTTAAAGCAAAATGCGTCCAATAGGAGATCCGCCTAGAGATGTCCTGCGGTGACAGAGTTCAAACATAAAGCGCAAATCAAATCACCACCTCCTCCAGCACTTGAAGGGGGACACAGTCCTCGCTGGTCGTGGGCCACGCTGGTGGTCAATCATACACAATCCCATGTCGATTAATCCATCCAGTTGCAATCGGACAATTTCCACAGGTAAGCAAGTGGGACCTCGGATTGGACCCTCCCGTGTACACCCTGCTACAGTTGGCCCTCTTGATCGCCGTGTCGTTGCATACTTGCATGCGTCTGCATCCACAAGCCGCCGTGAACCTGTCTACTGTACTAGCTAATTACGTACGTACGCAAGGAGCCTCGTTGTTTATGTAGCAAGCAGTATCGTATTTGCCGGAACAGCTGCGAGGAAAGCTCGGGATTTACTTGTCCTTTCTTCCGGAGATGGCCGCTCCTCGGAGTTTACAGGACAACTTTAGCCACCTTGCATGATCGCATGATCGAATATGCCCTTTGCTTGTAGTGCTGGGCATGGTATCAGGCCAAACGAGCTGCCGCGGTACGTGTGCAATTGTATATGCAACTCAAATTTAAGCTCTTTATTTTGCGATTGAAATTTTAGCTTCCCAAGGTATCTGATATTTTTTCCTTTGGTGTGAAAGCGAACGGTCAAACGATTTGACGCTTTTTCTAAAGTCTGCATCAGCTGACCTGATGCATGCGCTCACACGGCCCCACCTGTCATCGGTCACAAACAGACCCTCTACCTTTGTTTGGAGCGCCTGACCCCGACCCCGTCACTTACACGTCTGCCCCACCGTGCGCGGGCCCGTCGAGGCGAGCCATTCAAATCGGCTCCGCCGACTCGCCAACGGTTGGACCCGGAGCGCGACCGCGACCGGGACACGGTAACCCGGCCGGCAAGGCCCCGGTCCGTCGAGGCAAGTTGGCCCACTGCCCGAAGGGCCCCGCATGCCGGCCCCTAAATAAATTCGTCTTCGCCCCTCCCTATCGCCTCTCCCTCCTCGCCCTCGTTTCGTCGCCATCCCTTCTCCGTTCCTCTGCTCCTCCTCTCCTCGCCACCGCCCCAAATTAGCAGCGCCTGCAGCTCGCCAGCCCCCGCCGCCGGCGAAATCCCCAGGCCTGCCCCTCCGGCGCAGGCTCCCGCCGCCGTCGACGCCGCGTACGACCGCGGCGGGTGGTCGACGCGCGCGCTCCTCGCGGCCGCCGCCGCCGCCGTAAGATCTGAGCGAGCTGCTGCTGCTGCCGTGTGGGTCCGGGGGTAGGGCTACCGGTTCGTCGGTGTGGAGGCGGCGTCTATGGCGGGCCCCAAGTTCGGGTCGTTCAAGTCGGAGGCCAAGGGGGACTCGGCGGCCGGCGCCGCGGCGCAGAGGAGGGACCCGTACGAGGTGCTCGGGGTGGGGCGCAATGCCACGGAGCAGGAGATCAAGAGCGCCTTCCGCCGCATGGCCCTCAAGTAAGTCGAGCTCAAGGATTTGACCTCGTGCTCCTGTTGTGCTCCCCACGAGTCAGCCAGCCAGCTAGCTAGCCAGGATGGTACCAACTGCTGAAATTTCTGCCGAGTATACTGTACTTCATATCAAATTTGCTTCTGCAATGGGAACATGAGCTAATTTTGGATAATTTTGCCACTTCTTGCAACAACAGACACACAATTTATTGGGATCTTTTTTAATCTCTTGTTAAGACCAGCCCAGGATGTCTATATAATTCAGTAGCTCTCAGCTAGCTTGTTTAGTAGTAATATAATAGTTTGACGAAGGGCAATAATGCAGCGGCTTGAGTAATTTTCTGGTAACGCTTGTCCTGAAGGTACCATCCAGATAAGAATGCAGACGACCCCGTTGCCTCTGAGAAGTTCCAAGAAGCCACATTCTCTTACAACATCCTCTCAGATCCTGATAAAAGGCGGCAGTATGATTCCTCTGGATTCGAGGTGATCTGTGCCTCGACTTGAGTAGTTTGATGAGTTGCTTATTTCTCGTGTGACTAATGCTTTTCTTGCCATTCAGGCCATTGAAGCAGATAGTCATGAATTAGAGCTGGACCTATCAAGTCTCAACACCGTAAATACAATGTTTGCTGCTCTGTTTAGGTAGCTTGTTCAGGATATCGCTGTTTTATTCTCTAATATTTGTCTGGTTATGAGGTTATGTAATTATAGTTTGTTTGTGCAGCAAGCTAGGAGTACCAATCAAAACCACAGTTTCGGCAACAGTTTTAGAGGAGGCATTGAATGGCTCAGTGGAGATTGCTCAGCTTCATTTGGGCAAATCTGTATGCAGGAAGGTTGGCAACTACCCCCCGTCATTTCATCTCCATGCATTCTTTTTGTCGGGTGAGTAACATTTTAGATTTAACACATTGGCAGGTGGAAAAACAATCAGCTCATTTTTATTCAGTGGACTTAACAGAAGAAGAAGCAAAATTGGGGTTAGTGTGTAGAGTTCGTTCGACTGCTAAAAGTAAATTCAAGGTTAGTTGCAAACTCGTCGTTAGCATCTATATGTCATGTTCATTTGACAACTTAACTACTCCACTACATTACTTTGGCTGAGAAGCTTCGCCGTCTGTTACTTGAAATGTTGCACTTGGATAAGTCAACAACTTATCTGTTCTTTTCTGGTTAAGTTTTTTGCATTCTGGATGTTAAGAAATTTGTGGTGATATGTGCACCATTTCAACAAGACATATAACTGGTCGTTTATCATGTCATTGAATATTCACATTTCAAATAATCAAGTGCACAGTACATAGTATTTTGTATTATTCCACTGCAAGTTTAGCAAATTTTTGGGTTTCCTCCCGTGAACAAGTGCTTATTTCTAAGGCAGTTTTTTTTCCTTTCAGTTGCTCTATTTTGAACCTGAAGAAAACGGTGGGTTAAGCCTTGCTTTACAGGTACGTTTATCTGGCCTATCATTTATTTGTCTCAACAAACATAATTTGCAGCATTTTCTTCTATTCATTATTTTAAGGCGTCCTGCTTTGAACGCTTAGGCAGCAAGGCACCCTGGCAGCTCCTTATAATTTTGCCCGCCTTAGGCACTTAGTCGTTGCTTAGGTGTCAAGGCGGTGGGTGCTCGCTTTAGGATGCCTTACCGCATAAGAACACTGCTTCTATTTGTAACTAGTTTGACACCTGCCATGCATGAATTGTCGAAATGCATGATTTGTTTCTTGCCATTAGCTTTTTATCTTTTCTAAATCTCCGCTTTTTATGAAAGGGCGTGTGTCACATAGTCCAGAAGACGTTCCAAATCATGGGCGTTGGGTGCATTATTCCATGTTTCTCTTTAATTTGTATTTATTGCCTACAACTATGTTTCATCACATCCCTCCTTGTGTTCATGTTTCCTTATGTGAATTTTTGAACTTGAGCTTGCATCGTAATAGTTGGAGCTTGTAAAGCCCAGAATCTCTGCTTTCTTGATTTGTTGGAACTTCCCTCACCTTGGTATAATTAGGGAACTTAAAAAAATGCATTTTGCTAATTCATGTAAATGTCAGGTATATCCGACAGCATCATCTGAGGTTTAGATATGGACCGTATATCTCTAGGGACACCAGCTATGAACTGCTTTCTGCATAATCTTACCAGGAAGCTGCATTCTGTAAATGGCCTAAACCTTAACAAAGTTGTGATCCTGTCCCCCATCCAGAAGTTTGGTTAAATCCAGGCATTCACACACATGTTGCTTTCTTGGGCCTAACCAGATCTGCTAGTGTGATGGGACTAGTCCCAGTTTTATGTGGTGAAATTTGAATTGCATATAATATATTGGAAGTATGCTTGTGTTAGTCCAATTTTTTTTCAGTGCGCTAGTTTTTGAGGCTTTGAGCATTATGTCAGCTGATATCTATCAGTCTGTTGCAGGAAGATAGTGCAAAGACCGGGAAAGTTACTTCTGCTGGGATGTTCTTTCTTGGCTTTCCTGTGTACCGTTTTGAACATAATAATTCAGTGAGTATACAAATAGTGTCTTGTTGTCTATCCTTTTGTTTCTGTGTTGGGTTGCCTCTTTACAAGCTCCAATTATTTCCAGGCTGCTGCCGCAAAAGATCCTGATAGTGCATTCTTTAAGAGATTGGATGGCTTTCAACCATGCGAAGTTAATGAACTAAAAGAAGGGACCCACTATTTTGCTGTTTATGGTATGCCACTTTATGTTACTTCCTGTAAAATTATCCATGTCAAACATGTATTGGCTCATATAAAGCATTTGCTCTATTAGGCGATAATTTCTTCAAAAGTGCAACCTATACCTTAGAGGTTGTATGTGCTGAACCCTTTTCCGCTGAAAAGGAGAAGCTACGAAGCGTGGAGGCAAAGATACTTGCAAAGCGGTCCGAGCTGTCTAAATTCGAGTCGGAGTATAGGGAGGTATGCCCTCACATTTTGCAAATTCTCTACGGAAATGGCCTTTTTAGGTGAAAACATATCATTGTTAAGAGTTGAAATTGGCAGGTTTTAGCAAAGTTCACTGAGATGACCAGCAGATATGCTCAAGAAATGCAAACGGTACGTGTATTCATAGAACATCTGTTTCTGTTCCTTGCCTTGTTCTCACATCATGTTCTTGCACAGATCGACGAGCTTCTCAACGAAAGGAATGCCATTCATGCATCCTACACCAACAGCCCAACGCTAAAACGGAGTTCCAGTGACAGCAAAGGGAAAACATCCTCTAAAGGGTCTAAAAGTGATGATGACCAAAGTGTAAGAAAAGAGAAGAAATCAAAGAGTCCGACGATGATAGAGGCATCAGCGAGCGATGAAGAGGGCCCTAATAAAAAAGAAAAGAAACCTAAAGAGCGGCTTCGCAGGAAGAGATGGTTCAACATCCATCATTTGAAAGTGGACAAAAGAAGACCCTGCTGAGAGATGTATTGTGTCGTCTGAATGTATTATTTTGTGTTGATGATTCCACTTGCAGTATTCACCTCCTCCTATCTTTTCTCCATGTGCCGTACCGAGTTGTTTCCTGAAAAGTCAGGAATCTTGGTAGATTCAGAGATGTTGTAAAGAAATGGTATCATTTGTACTGAAGTACAAAGCTAGCCCTGAAAACTCTTATTTGCACTTCTGGTCTCACGCAGTCGTGCTAATGTCGAAGGCGCATCATTTGAATTTGATCTTGACCCTGATGCTTTTGAGTTTGGGTGGTTTTCGGTCATCTGTCCTGCCTGCAGAGACGCCAGCACGAACAGCGTGATATGCTGAAGCCTGAAGGCACCTAAGGGCTTTTGAGCCCTCCTGTGAAAATAAGCTGCTGTGAAAATAAGCTCCAGATAATAAGCTAACCAGTTCTTTTCGGTGTCTTTTTTCAGCCTATATATATGGTATGATTAGTGAAAAGTTGGGCTCGATGGTGGGACGAGGGGTTGGGCTCGATGGTGGGACGAGGGGTTGGGATCGGTGGTGGGACGAGGGGTTGGACTTGATTCTAAGTGAGCTTCTGCGCGAAGCTACTCACCCCCAGCTTTTTTCCATTGCAAAGGGGACTCCGGTGAAAATAAGCTAAGCTAGCTTATCAAAAACGAGTTTTTTTGGGCTTCTAACTTATTTTGACAATAAGCTGAAATAAGCTGGAACAGAACTGACCCTAAATGTCCTGCAAAACACCTCTCTCTTTGGCATGTTTTAAGTCACCGTCTTGTTAAATCTATGTCCCAGTCGATGTTATATTTGTGAGATTTTACATGAAGATTCAAGTAAAGTTTCCCTTTAGTTTTTGCCTTTGCTTAAATATATGTTATATTTGTGAGATTTTATGTGAAGATTTATGTAAAAATTTCTTTTTAATTTTTTGCATTTGCTTAAATATATTATGTCATTCTTTAGGCCAGCCAAATGACCAATGGGCCGGTGCCCTATGATTTTAGTATCGACTCCAGTACACCAGGGTATCCCGCCCTCTTATTAGACGCGTCCTGGGTCGTGTAGGCCTTCTTGGATCCTTCTACTGTTTTGTTGTTGTACATTGGTCATCATAGGCCCGTCAAACAGTTTGGCATGATAATTCGAAAAGAGGCTCTGGTTTCATAGAAGTTCGTAGCACGTGGCAATTATTGATCCTCTCCGATATTGGAGATGCGTCGTTGGGTTTGACTACTTTACTTCAATTATTCATTTTGCTTCGTCTGAGCAACTTCTTCACTCTCAAAACCCCAACCTCTTGCATTATCTTTCATCCCCCATTTGGCGGGTAGTGGTTGTGGTTCTCGAGCTTCACCCCTTTAGTCCTGTCAGTGGCGGCTGCAACAACAAACATAAGTCAACCACCATTGTGCCACGAGTCGACGTATCCGACGTCTTCACCTCCACATGCTACCAACTTGGTCGTCACCCCTTACCGACCGTGTCTATGTTGCATGCTATCAAGCATGTCAGCCCAAATAAAAAATATCAATGTTCCATGCTCCAATATAATTCAAACAAGACGGATTGGCGCGCTTCGCCGCGTCGGACTATGGTTGTGTTCTTTTGCATGTGATTGTAGGTGAGCGTAGGAGAAGTGCATGGATAAACCCATGGACACATGAACCCACTTTAGAAAACTCGTCTCTAAATACAATTTTATTTTGGAAAAAGTCTAACTCATAGATCTTCACACTCTATGTGCACGCAGAAAGTTTCACAAAAAAACAAACTTTTTTTTGGCATGTGCAAAAAAGACAAAGAATATGTCATGTAATGCTATTTAGAAGCACCGAAATTTATCTTTTGCGGTGGCAAAACAAAAGAGATTTTTTTCATAAAACTTTGTGCCGCACACACATGTTGCGAGGATGTATGTGATAAATTTTCTTTCATTGTTTTGACATTTTTAAACATATTTAAAATACTTTTATTAAAAAGTGGGTTCATGTGCCCATGGGTTCAGGACGTCCACACTTGTGGGCTTAGGCCATGTACCATATCTTATTTTGTCTTGATGAGAGGTTGTTCATGTGAACCGGGCCGGTCTGTGTATTTATTTGATGTTGATGTCTGTGTTATGTCTGAACGCACGTCGTTGGTTGCCTATATAATGGATTAATGGTCCATAATATCGAAATGAGGATGTTTGGCTGCCGACCTTCATGAAGATATTGTAAAAATCACAAATCAATCATTTTGAAGTTTTTTTGTTGACATCAAAACATATTTCATAATGATTTTTTCTAAACCTTGAAAGATTTATTTTGAAATTTGTAAAATGCGGGTTTCGTGCAGGCCGAGCTCCACTAGCAATATCAGGCAGTATTATCCTACCGTATGATTCGTACGTTTCTCTACCTTTCGCCTATATAACAATGAGACAAAGGCACAAAGATAACCATCTCTGAATGCCCGAACCGAGCTCATAGGCCAGCGAATACACTGCGCAAGGGAGCTCTCTACATAAAAAAGGAGCTCTCTATATGAACCACCCAACAGCCCTATTGGGAAACGTTGCATGGAAAATAAAAATTTTCTACGCACACGCAAGATCTATCCATGTTGATGAACATCTACGAGAGGAAGAGTAGATCTACATATCCTTATAGATCGCTAAGCGGAAAACGTTAAAAAACGTGATTGAGGCAGTCGAACGATTTTGCTATCCGAATCGCCGAGCGTCCGCGATCCCATCACGATCCGTCTTGCGATCCAATCACGATCCATCCCGCGATCTCATCATGATCCGTCCCGCGATCCAATCACGAATCGTCTCGCGATCTTGATCACGGTCCTTCCGATTTAGCGCCGAACGGACGTCACCTCCGCGTTCAGCACACGTAAAGCTTGATGATGATCTCCGCCTTCTTGATCCAGCAAGAGGGAGCGGAGAGGTAGATGAGTTCTCTGGCAGCGCGACGACATGGCGGCGATGATGGTGGAACTATTCCTGCAGGGCTTCGCCTAAGCACCGCAGAACTAATCTAGAGGAGAAATAGATCTAAAGGAAGAAGAGGGCAGCACGTGGCAATTAGGGTTAGCTTTCCCTCTAAATCCTCTAGTATGTATAGGGGGGAGGGAGGGGAGGAGGCAGCCTCAAACCCTCAAGGTTTGGTCGAAATTGGAGGTGGAGGAGTCCTACTCCCACCCCTAGCCGCATGGGCCTTAGTGGGGGCTTAGACCAGCCCACTAGGGGCTGGTTTGACTCCTCCCACAGCCCATGAGGTCCTTTGGGTCGAGACACCCCTTCCGATGGCTCCCCGGCACCCTCCCGGCACTCCTAGTACACTACTGATGAGCCCGAAACTTTTCGGGTGACCAAAACATGACTTCCTATATATCAATCTTTACCTCCAGACAATTCCGGAGCTCCTCAAGACGTCCGGGATCTCATCCGGGACTCTGAACAACCTTTAGTCACCACCATACATAACTCTATACTACCGAAACGTCACCGAACCTTAAGTGTGCAGACCCTGCGGGTTCGAGAACTATGTAGACATGACCGAGACACCTCTACGGTCAATAACCAATAGCGGGACCTGGATGCCCATATTGGTTCCTACATATTCTACAAAGATCTTTATCGGTTGAACCTCTATGTCAAGGATTCAGTTAATCCCGTATGATGTTCCCTTTGTTCTTTGGTATGTTACTTGCCCAAGGTTCGACCATCGGTATCTCTATACCTAGTTCAGTCTTGTTACCGGCAAGTCTCTTTACTCGTTCCGTAATACAAGATCCCATGGCTAACACTTTAGTCACATTGCTTGCAAGTCTTGTCATAATGTTGTATTACCGAGTGGGCCCTGAGATACCTCTCCGTCACACAGAGTAACAAATCCCTGTCTTGATCCATGCCAACCCAACAAACACCCTCGGAGATACCTGTAGAGCACCTTTATAGTCACCCAGTTACGTTGCGACGTTTGATACACACAAGGTACTCCTCCGGTGTCAGGGAGTTGCATGATCTCATGGTCATAGGAACAGATACTTGACATGTAGAAAACTGTAGCAATAAACTGACACGATCATATGCTACGATTATAGTTTGGGTCTTGTCTATCACATCATTCTCCTAATGATGTGATCCCATTATCAAATGACATCTCATGTCCATGGCTAGGAAACCTAACCATCTTTGATCAATGAGCTAGTCTATTAGAGGCATACTAGGGACATGGTATTGTCTATGTATCCACACATGTATGTGAGTTTCAGATCAATACAATTCTAGCATGGATAATAAATGATTATCATGAACAAGGAAATATGATAATAACTAATTTATAATTGCCTCTAGGGCATATTTCCAACAAGCCCAACAACACACTCACGCACACGCAGTCGTTGCCTCATGTTAGGCCAACATGGAGACTTGAGTTTTGTTCCTGTAAATGTTGTGGCAATTTGAATAAAGCTTAGCGAGAATGTCTCAAACAAAATTTTGTTGCCTCACAAGACCAGAACCCATCCAAAAGTTCCATGGAATAGACGAGAATAGTACGGAGAAAGCAGTCACATACAACATAGAAAACACAAGCAACAACAAAAGGAAAAATAAATAAATAAAGCACACTGGACCACCTATCAACAATTGCGAAGCTAAAATTAGCTTGAGCATTGACCTAGACAGCCACACATAAACTTGGAGGGGATTCAACAATCCATCACAACACGATACCAAAAATGAAAAGTACACAATGGAGTATTATCTCTCTCCCCACCATCGCTCATCTGTCCCGCATGTGAATGTAGGGTACCCCGCGGTGACACGTGGGCAACTAGGTTAGCTCCACTGCATCACTATCGATTTGCCACTTTGGTCTGAATCCAAACTTGTTTTCCCCTGCTCCCCAAGCACTAGTGCCCCTAGCCGCAACCAGCGCTTCCTAGTTGTGGTCGGGTCTATTCTTGACTGCGAGAGGAGAGGTCGGGAGGAGAAGGAGAGGGGGAGTCCGCCCAGATATGGGCGGGGCTGGCTGTCCGCCGGCGAGGGGAAGAATCGGGAGCAAGCCCTACCACCCAAAGCCTTCCTGGGAGCCCGGGGCCTGGGGTCGGAATACACCCAACTGGAATGGCGTCAGTGAAGGTGAAAGGGAAAGAGGAGGGAGCAAATGGAGTGGAAGCCCTGCTTAAGAACTTGAGGATTGCAGAGAAGAAGAAGTGTGTGGTGCTGGGAATGGCAAGTGCAAAGGCAAAGGTAAATCCAAACCAAGCCTTTGGGAAAGTGTTGTCCGAAAAAACAACATATAAAAATGGTATTGTTCAGACCCTTGGAAGGATTTTGTGCCAAAGGAAGGGGACAATGTGCAAGGAGCCGAGGAAGAATTTTTTTCCTGCATGCTTTCGGCCACGCATCAAGGAAGATGAAAGAATTGGAATTGGGGCGTGGCTAGTGGGCAAGGATCTCTTGGTGTTGGATTCGTTGCAAGCAAAACTCTTGATGAGTATGAGTTTTGGTACTTCCCAATTTGGGTTAGGGTGTTAAACATCCCATTGGGAATGATGAACAAAGAGACAGGAGAACTGATTGGGCAAGCAATGGGGGAATTCCTGGAAGTGAAGGTTGATGCAGAGGGCATGACAATGGGGGATTTCATGAGAATAAAGGTTAAACTGGATGTCCAGGAGCCACTGATGTGTGGCCTAAAAATGAGCTCTGATAATGAAGAAGGGGAGGAGGAGGTGGAGGAAAGCGAGGAGGTTCAGGGAACGAGATGTTGGAGGTAGTCAAAAAGAATAGGTAGAAGGGAAAGTGGTGCCCCTTTGCTTACGAGTATCTACCGGATTTTTGCTTCACTTGTGGGATCATCGGCCATACGGAAAAAGAGTACCTATAAGCTGAAAAGGGTTGATGTGCAACTATACAACAGAGAGATGAAGGCGAACATGCTGATAAGCTCAAGGCGGCTGGGCTGGAAGGAGGATAGAGGACAGCGAAGTGGCAGACGATTTTTTTCCAGTTAGAAGCAATAGCTCTAGTGGCAGGGGAAGCTGGACCAGAAGTGACTCGGAACCATGGAGAAGGAAGGAGGATGGGTAGGCTGTTGGGGAAAGTTGCATGGGAAACAAAACTTTTCCTACGCACACGCAAACCTATCCATGGTGATGAGCATCTACGAGAGGGAGAGTGGATCTACATACCCTTGTAGATCGCTAAGCGGGAAGCGTTAAGAAAAGCGGTTGGTGTAGTCGTACTTCTTCGCGATCCAAATCGCCGAGCGTCCCGCGATCCAATCACGAACCGTCCCGCAATCCAATCACGAACCGTCCCGCGATCTTGTCACATTCCCTCCCGCGATC
The DNA here is from genome assembly GCA_022496015.1 of Hordeum marinum. Lineage (NCBI taxonomy): Eukaryota > Viridiplantae > Streptophyta > Magnoliopsida > Poales > Poaceae > Hordeum > Hordeum marinum. The sequence continues at coordinate 384,402,570 of CM039677.1, read as the reverse complement.
CAATCACGCACGTCTCGTGGCCTTGATCACGATCCTTCCGATCTAGTACCGAACGGACGGCACCTCCGCGTTCAGCACACGTGCAGCGTGATGATGATCTCCACCGTCTTGATCCAGCAAGAGGAGATGGAGAGGTAGAAGAGTTCGCCGGCAACGTGATGGCGCTCCGGCGATGGTGGTGGAGCAATTCCGGCAGGGCTTCGCCTAAGCACTGCGGAACTACGATCTAGAGGAGAAACTATGCACCGGTGGATTGGGTAGCACGTGGCCGGAAATTCTGTCCAAAAACCACCCACACCACCTGTATATAAAGGAGGAAGGAGGAGGCATCCTTGGCGCAAGGCCAAGGCTTCTAGGAGTCGGCCGAAGTGGAGGGGAGCAATCCTACTCCACCTCCAATCCTAGTTGGAGTAGGATTGCTCCCTATTGGCTGATTTTTCCTCGTTTTCCTTTAGGAATTTCTTCCCCTGCGCCATGGGCCTTTGTGGCTGTTTCCCCAGCCCACTAAGGTCTGGTTATTATTCTCCTACAGCCCATGGACCTCTTGGGGTCGAAATACCTCTCCCGGAGGCCTCCCGGTACACTCCCGGCACTCCCGGTACACTACCGATGAGCCCGAAACTTTTCCGGCGACCAAACTGGGACTTCCTATATATGAATCTTTACCTCCGGACCATTTCGGAGCTCCTCGTGACGTCTGGGATCTCATCCGAGACTCCGAACAATCTTCGGTCACCACCATACATAACTCTATACTACCGAAACGTCATCGAACCTTAAGTGTGCAGACCCTGTGGGTTCGAGAACTACATAGACATGACCGAGACACCTCTACGGCCAATAACCAATGGCGGGACCTGGACGTCCACATTGGTTCCTACATATTCTACGAAGATCTTTATCGGTCGAACCTCTATGTCAAGGATTCAGTTAATCCCGTATAACGTTCCCTTTGTTCTTCGGTATGTTACTTGCCCAAGATTCGATCGTCGGTATCTCCATACCTAGTTTAACCTCGTTACCGGCAAGTCTCTTTACTCATTCCGTCATACAAGATCCCGCAACTAACAATTAGTCACATTGCTTGCAAGGCTTATTGTGATGTTGTATTACCGAGTGGGCCCCGAGATACCTCTCCGTCACATGGAGTAACAAATCCCAGTCTTGATCCATGCCAACTCAACAGACACCATCGGAGATACTTGTAGAGCACCTTTATAGTCACCCAGTTACGTTGCGACGTTTGATATACACAAGGCACTCCTCCGATATCTGTGAGTTGCATGATCTCATGGTCATAGGAACATATACTTGACATGCAGAAAACAATAGCAATAAACTGACACGATCATATGCTATGTTTGTAGTTTGGGTCTTGTCCATCAAATCATTCTCCTAATGATGTGATCCCGTCATCAAATGACATCACATGTCAATGGCTAGGAAGCTCTGACCTCTTTGATCAACGAGCTAGTTCACTAGAGGCATACTAGGGACAGAGTGTTGTCTATTTACCCACACATGCAATGTGTTTCCAATCAATGCAATTATAGCATGGATAATAAACGATTATAATGAACAATGAAATATAATAATAAACACTTTATATATTGCCTCTAGGGCATATTTCCAACAGTCTCCCACTTGCACTAGAGTCAATAATCTAGTTCACATCACTATGTGATTTACATGGTAATGAATCGAACACCCATACAGTTCTTGTGTTGATCATGTTTAGCCCTTGGAAGAGGTTTAGTCAACGGGTCTGCAACATTCAGATCTGTGTGCACTTTGCAAATATTTATGTCCTTCTCCTTGATGTAGAATCGGATGGAGTTGAAGCGTCGCTTTATGTGTCTGGTCCTCTTGTGAAACCTTGGTTCCTTGGCTAGAGCAATGGCACCAGTGTTGTCACAGAACAGGTTTATTGGATTCAGCGCACTAGGCACCACTCCAAGATCTGTCATGAACTGCTTCATCCAGACACCTTCCTTCGCTGCCTCCGAGGCTGCGATGTACTCCGCTTCGCACGTAGAATCAGCTACCACGCTTTGCTTGGAACTGCACCAGCTTACCGCTCCCCCGTTAAGAATAAATACGTATCCGGTTTGCGACTTAGAGTCGTCCGGATCAGTGTCAAAGCTTGCATCGACGTAACCCTTTACGACGAGCTCTTCATCACCTCCATAAATGAGAAACATGTCCTTAGTCCTGTTAAGGTACTTAAGGATATTCTTGACCGCTTGCCAGTGCTCCATTCCAGGATCACTTTGAAACCTTCTAGCCATACTTATGGCAAGGGTGACATCGGGTCTTGTGCACAACATTGCATACATGATAGAGCCTATGGCTGAAGCATAGGGGATGACGCTCATCTTTTCTTTATCTTCTGCAGTCACTAGGCATTGAGTCTTACTCAACTTCACACCTTGTAACATAGGCAAGAACCCCTTCTTGGCCTGTTCCATTTTGAACTTCTTCAAAGCTTTATCAAGGTATGTGCTCTGTGAAAGTGATATTAAGCGTCTCGATCTATCTCTATAGATCTTAATGCCCAATATGAAAGCAGCTTCTCCTAGGTCCTTCATTGAAAAACTCTTATTCAAATATTCCTTCATGCTTTCCAGCATTTCTATATTGTTTCCAATCAGCAATATGTCATCCACATATAACACTAGAAACGCTATAGAGCTCCCACTCACTTTCTTGTAAATACAAGCTTCTCCATAAACTTGTATAAACCCAAACGCTTTGATCACCTCATCAAAGCGCTTATTCCAACTCCGAGATGCTTGCACCAATCCATAAATGGATTGCTGGAGTTTGCAAACTTTGTCAGCATTCTCTGGATCGACAAAACCTTCGGGTTGCATCATATACAACTCTTCCTCAAGGAAACCGTTGAGGAACGCCGTTTTGACATCCATCTGCCAAATTTCATAGTCGAAATAAGCAGCTATTGCCAACATGATTCTGACAGACTTAAGCATCGCTATGGGTGAGAAAGTCTCATCGTAGTCAACTCCTTGAACTTGTGAAAAACCCTTTGCCACAAGTCAAGCTTTATAGACGGTGACATTACCGTCCACGTCTGTCTTCTTCTTATAGATCCATTTGTTCTGAATGGCCTTTCGCCCTTCAGGTAGTACTTCCAAAGTCCATACTTTGTTTTCATACATGGATCCCATCTTGGATTTCATGGCCTCTAACCATTTCTTGGAATCCGGGCCCATCACTACTCCTCCATAGCTCGTAGGTTCATTGTTGTCTAACAACATGACCTCCAAGATAGGGTTGCCGTACCACTCGGGAGTAGTACGCGCCCTTGTCGACCTACGAGGTTCAATAGCAGCTTGATCTGAAGCTTCATGATCATCATCATTAACTTCCTCTTCTACCGTCGTAGGTTCCACAGAAATATCTTTCTATGCTGCACTACTTTCTGGTTGAAGTAAAGGTTCAATAACCTCATCAAGCTCTATTTTCCTCCCACTCAACTCTTTCGCGAGAAACTCTTTCTCAAGAAATGTTCCGTTCTTAGCGACAAACACTTTGCCTTCGGATCTGAGATAGAAGGTATACCCGACTGTCTCTTTCGGGTATCCTATGAAGACGCATTTCTTCGCTTTGGGTTCCAGCTTTTTAGGCTGAAGATTTTTGACATAAGCATCACATCCCCAAACTTTAAGAAACGACAACTTTGGCCTTTTGCCAAACCACACTTCATATGGCATCGTATCAACGGATTTTGATGGTGCCCTATTTAAAGTGAATCCAGCTATCTCTAATGCATAACCCCAAAACGATAGTGGCAAATCGGCAAGAGACATCATAGAACGCACCATATCTAATAAGGTTCGATTACGACGTTCAGACACACTATTACGCTGTGGTGTTCCGGGCGGTGTCAACTGTGAAACAATTCCACATTGTCTTAAGTGATTGCCAAACTCATAACTCAGATATTCACCTCCTCGATCAGATCGCAGAAATTTAATCTTCTTGTTATGATGATTCTCAACTTCACTCTGAAATTGCTTGAACTTTTCAAACGTTTCAGACTTGTGTTTCATCAAGTAAATATACCCATATCTACTCAAGTCATCAGTGAAGGTGAGAAAGTAACGATATCCGCCGCGCGCTACAACATCCATTGGACCGCACACATCAGTATGTATGATTTCCAATAAATCACTTGCCCGTTCCATTGTTCCTGAGAACGGCGTTTTAGTCATCTTGCCCATCAGGCATGGTTCACATGTGTCAGGTGATTCAAAATCAAGTGACTCCAAAAGTCCATCAGCATGGAGCTTCCTCATGCGTTTTACACCAATATGACCTAAACGGCAGTGCCACAAGAAAGTGGTACTATCATTAACTACTCTACATCTTTTGGCATCAATGTTATGAACATGTTGTTGGGAAACGTTGCATGGGAAACAAAAAAATTCCTACGCACACGCAAGATCTATCCATGGTGATGAGCATCTACGAGAGGGAGAGTGGATCTACATACCCTCGTAGATCACTAAGCGGGAAGCGTTAAGAAACGCGGTTGGTGTAGTCGAACGTCTTCGCGATCCAAATCGCCGAGCGTCCCGCGATCTCATCACGATCCATCCCGTGAAATCATCACGATCTGTCCTGCGAACTCATCATGATCCATTTCGTGATCTTGATCACGATCCATCCCGCAAACTCATCATGATCCGTCCCGCGAACTCGTCACGAACTGTCTCGCGAACTTGATCACGGTTCTTCCGATCTAGCGCCGAACGGACGGCACCTCCGCGTTCATCACACGTGCAGCTTGATGACGATCTCCACTGTCTTGATCCAGCAAGAGGAAGTGGAGAGGAAGAAGAGTTCACCGGCAGCATGACGGCACTCCGGCGATGGTGGTGGAGCAATTCCGGCAGGGCTTCGCCTAAGCACTGCAAAAAACCGATCTAGAGGAGAAACTATGCACTAGAGGAACGGGTAGCACGTGGCTGAAAATTCTGTGCCAAAACCCTAAAATCCTCTAGTATATATAGGAGGGGAGGAGGAGGAGTCTTGGCTGCCAAAAAACCAGCCCTTGGGTTGACCAAAGTGGGGAGGAGAGGAGGACTCCTCCTCCAATCCTAGTAGGACTAGGATTGCTCCTTTTTTGGCCTTTTTCCACCTTTTTCCCTTTGGGCTTTTTCTCCCAGCCGCATGGGCCTTGTGTGGGACTTCCACCAGCCCAAAAAAGGCTGGTATTTACTCTCCCAAAGCCCATGAAGCCTCTTGGGTCGAAATATCCCTCCCGGTGGTCTCCCGGTACACTACCGGCACTCCCGGTACACTACCGATGAGCCCGAAACTTTTCCGGTGACCAAACTAGGACTTCCTATATATGAATCTTTACCTCCAGACCATTCCGGAGCTCCTCGTGACGTCCGGAATCTCATCCGGGACACCGAACAACCTTCGGTCACCACCATACATAACTCTATACTACCGAAACGTCACCAAACCTTAAGTGTGCAGACCCTGCGGGTTCGAGAACTATGTAGACATGACCGAGACACCTCTACGGTCAATAACCAATGGAGGGACCTGGATGTCAACATTGGTTCCTACATATTCTACGAAGATCTTTATCGGTCGAACCTCTATGTCAAGGATTCAGTTAATCCCGTATGATGTTCCCTTTGTTCTTCGGTATGTTACTTGCCCGAGATTCGATCGTCGGTATCTCCATACCTAGTTCAACCTCGTTACCGGCAAGTCTCTTTACTCGTTCCGTAATACAAGATCCCGCAACTAAAAATTAGTCACATTGCTTGCAAGGCTCATTATGATGTTGTATTACCGAGTGGGCCCCGAGATACCTCTCCGTCACACGGAGTAACAAATCCCAGTCTTTATCCATGCCAACTCAACAGACACCCTCGGAGATACCTGTAGAGCACCTTTATAGTCACCCAGTTATGTTGCGACGTTTGATACACACAAGGCACTCATCCGATGTCCGTGAGTTGCATGATCTCATGGTCATAGGAACATATACTTGACATGCAGAAAACAATAGCAATAAACTGACACGATCATATGCTACGTTTGTAGTTTGGGTCATGTCCATCACATCATTCTCCTAATGATGTGATCCCATTATCAAATGACATCTCATGTCCATGGCTAGGAAACCTTAACCGTCTTTGATCAACGAGCTAGTCCATTAGAGGCATACTAGGGACATGGTTTTGTCTATGTATCCACACATGCATCTAAGTCTCCGATCAATACAATTTATAGCATGGATAATAAACAATTATCATGAACAAGGAAATATGATAATAACTAATTTATTATTGACTCTAGGGCATATTTCCAACAGTCTCCCACTTGCACTAGAGTCAATAATCTAGTTCACATCACCATGTGATTCGCATTGTTATGAATCTAACACCCAATGAGTTCTGGGGCTCGATCATGCTTTGCATGTGAGAGAGGTCTTATAGTCAACGGGTCTGGGACATTCAGATCCGTGTGTACTTTGCAAATTTCTATGTCAAACCGTAAATACTGCTACCACACTCCACTTGGTACTATTCCAAATGGCTGCTCCGCTATACGTATTCAGATTGCTACTACGAGTCATCCGGATTGGTGTTTAAAGCTTGCATCGACGTAACTCTTTACGACAAACTCTTTATCACCTCCATAATCGAGAAACATCTCCTTAGTCTTTTAGTTACGAAGGATAATCTTGACCGCCGTCCAGTGCTCCATTCCAGGATCACTTTGAAACCTACTGGCCATACTTATGGCAAGGCTGACATCGGGTCTTGTGCACAACATTGCATACATGATAGAGCCTATGGCTGAAGCATAGGCAATGACACTCATCTTTTCTCTATCTTCTGCAGTCACTGGGCATTGAGTTTTACTCAACTTTATACCTTACAAATCAGGCGAAAACTCTTTCTCTAACTAATCCATTTTGAACTCTTTCAAAATCTTTTCAAGGTATGTACTCATTGAAAGTCTCATCAAGTATCTTGATCTATCTATATAGATCTTGATGCTCAACAATTAGGTAGCTGTATCCAGGTCTTCCTTTGAAAAACTCTTTTCAAACAACCGTTTATGCTCTCCAGAAATTCTACATCATTTTTAATCAACAATATGTCAACCACATATGCTTACCAGAAACTCCATAGTGCTCCCACTCACTTTATTGTAAATACAAGTTTCTCATAAACTTTGTATAGACTCAAAACTTTGATCACCTCATCAAAGTGTATATTCCAACTCTGAGATGCTTGCTTCAGTTCATAGAAGAATCACTGAAGCTCACACACCTTTTAGCATCCTTAGGACTGACAAAACCTTCTGGTTGCATCTCATACAACCTTTCCTTAAGGAAGGAAACGATGTTTTGGCATCCATCTGCCAGATTTCATAATTGAAAAATGCAGCAACTGCTAACATAATTCCAACAGACTTTAGCATCGCTACGAGTGAGAAAGTCTCATCACAGTCAACTCCTTGAACTTGTCGAAAACTACTTTGCAACAAGTCGAGATTTACGAATGGTAACATTTACCATCAGCGTCTGTCTTCATTTTAAAGATCCATTTGTAATTAACGACATGCCATCCAACGAGAAAGTCCACCAAAGTCTATACTTGGTTTTCATACATGGATCCTTTCTCGGATTTCATGGCCTCTAACCATTTGTTGGTTTCTGGGCCCATCATCGCTTCTCCATAGTTTGTAGGCTCATCGTTGTCCAACAACATGACCTCCAAGACAGGGTTGTCGTATCGCTCAGTAGCAGTATACATCCTTGTCGCCCTACGAGGTTTGATAGTAACTTGATCCGAAGCTTCATGATCATCATCATTAACTTCCTCTTCAACTAACGTAGGCTTCACAGAAACAACTTCCTGCGCTGCGGTACTCTCTGGTTGAAGTAAAGGTTCAATAACCTCATCAAGCTCTAATTTCCTCGTAGGTCGATAGTAACTTGATCCTAAGCTTTCATGATCATCATCATTAACTTCCTCTTCAACTGACGTAGGCTTCACAGAAACATCTTTCTATGCTGCGCTACTTTCTGGTTGAAGCAGAGGTTTCAACAACCTCATCAAGTTCTATCCTCCTCCCACTCAACTCTTTCAAGAGAAACCCTTTCTCGAGAAAGGACCTAGTTTTTGCAACAAACATTTTATTCTTGGATCTGAGATAGAAGGTTCACCCAACTATTCTTAGGGTATTCTATGAAGATGCATTTGTCCGCTTTGGGTTCGAGCTCATTAGGTGAAAACTTTTTCCACACAAGCGTCACAACCCCAAACATTAAGAAATGACAGCTTAGGTTTCTATCAAACCATAGTTCACACGGTGTCATCTCAACGGCTTTAGATGGTGACCTATTTAAAGTGAATGTAGTTGTCTCTAATGCACAACCCCAAAATTATAGTAGCAAAATGATAAGAGACATCATAACATGCACCATATCCAATAGAGCATGACTATGACGTTCGGACATACCATCACACTATGGTGTTCCAGGTGGCGTGTGTTGTGAAACAACTTTCACATTGTCTAAAGTTGTATGCCAAACTCGTAGCTCAGATATTCACCTCCACGATCATATCGCAGATACTTTTATCTTCTTGTCACGATGATCTTAAACTTCACTCTGAATTTGCTTGAACTTTTCAAATGATTCAGACTAGTGTTTCATTAATTAAATATACACTATATCTACTTAAATCATCAGTGAAGGTAAGAAAATAACGATATCCACTGCATGCTACAAGACTCACTTGATTGCATACATCAACATGTATCATTTCCAATGAATCACTTGCCCGCTCCATCCAACGGGTTTTTTAGTCATCTTGCCCAAGAGGCATGGTTCGCATGTCTCAACCGATTCGAAATCGAATGAGTCCGAAGATCCATCAGCATGGAGTTTCTTCATGTGCTTTATTCCAATACGACATTTAGCGGCAGTGCCACAAGTATGTGGTACTATCATTATTAACTTTGTATGTTTTGACATCAATGTTATGAACATGTGTATTACTACGATCAAGATTTCAACAAACCATTCTCACTGGGTGCATGACCATTGAAGGTATTATTCAGGTAAACAGAATAACCATTATTCTCTAACTTAAATGAATAACCGTATTGCAATAAACATGATCTAATCATGTTCATGCTCAACGCAAAACACCAAATAACATTTATTTAGGTTCGTCACTAATCCTGAAGGTAGAAAGAGCATGCGATGTTGATCTCATCAACCTTGGAAACATTTCCACACACATCGTCACCTCACCCTTAGCTTAGTGCTCCGTTTATTCCGTAGCTTTTATTTCGAGTTACTAACATTTAGCAACCGAACCGGTATCCAATACCCAGGTGCTACTTGGAGTACTAGCAAGGTACACATAAATAACACATATATCAAATATACTTCTGTCGACGTTGCCAGCCTTCTTATCTACCAAGTATTTAGGGTTGTTCCGCTTCAGCGACCTTTCTCCTCATAATTGAAGCACATAGTCTCGGGTTTGGGTTCAACTTTGGGTTGCTTCACTGGAGCAGCAACTGACTTGCCATCCATGAAGTTTCCCTCCTTGCCCTTGCCCTTCTCGAAACAGTGGTTATACTAACCATCAACACTTGATGCTCCTTCTTGATTTCTACCTTCGCGGTGTGAAACATCGCGAACAGCTCAGGGATCATTAATTCTATCCCTGGCATTCAATAGTTCATGACCAAGTTCTAGTAGCTTAGTGAAAGTGACTTGGGGAACTATATCAATCACTATCTTACCTGGAAGATGAACTCCCACTCGATTCAAGCGATTGTAGCACCCAGACAATTGGAGCACATGCTCAACGATTGAGCTATTCTCGTTCATCTTGCGGGCAAAGAATCTTGTTGGAGATCTCATATCTCGCAATACGGGCACGACCCTGAGATCCTAATTTCAGCTCTTAGAACATCTCATATGTTCCGTGACGTTCAAAACGTTTCGAAGCCTCAATTCTAAGCCGTAATGCATGACGCACTAAACTATCAAGTAGTCATCAGCACATACCTATCACATGTTCACAACATCTACAGACGACGCTAGAGGGGTTGGCGCACCGAGCGGTGCATTAAGGACATAAGCCTTCTGTGCAGCAACGAGGACAATCCTCAGATCATGGATCCAATCCGCAATATTGCTACCATCATCTTTCAACTCTATTTCTCTAGGAACATATAAAAATTCAAGGGAGCTACAGCGCGAGCAAGAAATCTACAACATAATTTGCAAAGACACTACTGACTATGTTCATGATAATGAGTTCAATTAATCATATTACTTAAGAACTGCCATTCAAATTGACATCCCTCCAGTCATTCGAGTGATACATGATCCAAATTCACCAACTCAAGTCCGATCATCATGTGAGTTGAGGTTGTTACAATGGTGAACATCATTATGTTGATCATATCTACTATATGACTCATGTTCGACCTTTTGGTCTCTTGTGTTCTGAGGCCATGTCTGTACATGCTAGGCTCGTCAAGTTTAACCCGAGTGTTCCGCATGTGCAACACTGGCTTGCACCCGTTGTATGTGAACGTAGAGTCTATCACACCCGATCATCACGTGGTGTCTCAACACGACGAACTTTCACAACGGTGCACACTCGGGGAGAACACAATTCATCTTGAAATTTAAGTGAGGGATCACCTTATAATGCTACCATCGTCCTAAGAAAAACAAGGTGCATAAAAGGATTAACATCACATGCAAATCACAAGTGACATGATATGGCCATGAACTTGTGCTTTTGATCTCCATCTTGAAAGCACTGACATGATCTCCATCGTCATCGGCAAGACACCATGATCTCCATCAACGTGTCGCCATCGGGGTTGTCACGCCCACCATGCTTCTACTACTATTGCTACCATTTAGCGATAAAGTAAAGCATTACATAGCGCTTAATGATTGACACGCAGGTCATACAATAATTAAAGGCAACCCTATGGCTCCTGCCGGTTGCCGTACTCATTGACATGCAAGTCGTGATAATCTATACATCACATGATCATCTCATACATCACATATATCACATCATGTAATTGGCCATATCACATCACAACATACCCTACAAAAACAAGTTAGACGTCCTCTAATTGTTGTTGCATGTTTTACGTGGCTGCTACGGGTTTCTAGCAAGAACGATTCTCACCTACGCATAAACCACAACGGTGATACATAATTTTCTTTTCAACCTTCTCAAGGACCGCCTTTGTCGAATCCGATCCAACTAAAATGAGAGAAACTTGTACCCGCAAGCCATCTATGAAACAAGTTGCGGTCGAGGGCACCGGTCTCTCGTAAGCGTACGAGTAATGTTGGTCCGGGCCGCTTCATCTCACAATACCGCTGAACCAAAATCCAACCAAGGGAGGAAGCAATCTAAGCATCAACGCCCACAAACTCTTTGTGTTCTACTCGAGATCTCATCTACACATAGACCTAGCTCATGATGCCACTGTTGGGGAACGTTGCATGGGAAACAAAAATTTCCTACGCACACGCAAGATCTATCCATGGTGATGAGCATCTACGAGAGGGAGAGTGGATCTACATACCCTTGTAGATCGCTAAGCGGGAAGCGTTAAGAAACGCGGTTGGTGTAGTCGAACGTCTTCGCGATCCAAATCGCCGAGCGTCCCGCGATCTCATCACGATTCGTCCCGTGAACTCATCACGATCCGTCCCGCGAACTCATCACGGTCCGTTTCGTGATCTTGATCACGATCCGTCCCGCGAACTCATCATGATCCGTCCCGCGAACTCGTCATGAACCGTCTCGCGAACTTGATCACGGTTCTTCCGATCTAGCGCCGAACGGACGGCACCTGCGCGTTCAGCACACGTGCAGCTTGATGACGATATCCACCATCTTGATCCATCAAGAGGAAGTGGAGAGGAAGAAGAGTTCACCGGCAGCGTGACGGCGCTCCGGCGATGGTGGTGGAGCAATTCTAGCAGGGCTTCGCCTAAGCACTGCAGAAAACCGATCTAGAGGAGAAACTATGCACTAGAGGAACGGGTAGCACGTGGCTTAAAATTCTGTGCCCAAAACCCTAAAATCCTCTAGTATATATAGGAGGGGAGGAGGAGGAGTCTTGGCTGCCAAAAAACCAGCCCTTGGGTCAACCAAAGTGGGGAGGAGAGGAGGACTCCTCCTCCAATCCTAGTAGGACTAGGATTCCTCCTTTTTTGGCCTTTTTCCACCTTTTTCCCTTTGGGATTTTTCTCCCAGCCGCATGGGCCTTGTGTGGGACTTCCACCAGCCCACAAAAGGCTGGTATTTACTCTCCCAAAGCCCATGAAGCCTCTTGGGTCGAAATACCCCTCCCGGTGGTCTCCCGGTACACTACCGGCACTCCCGGTACACTATCGATGAGCCTGAAACTTTTCCGGTGACCAAACTGGGACTTCCTATATATGAATCTTTACCTCCGGACCATTCCGTAGCTCCTCGTGACGTCCGGGATCTCATCCGGGACTCCTAAAAACCTTCGGTCACCACCATACATAACTCTATACTACCGAAACGTCACCAAACCTTAAGTGTGCAGACCCTGCGGGTTCGAGAACTATGTAGACATGACCGAGACACCTCTACGGTCAATAACTAATGGCGGGACCTGGATGTCCACATTGGTTCCTACATATTCTACGAAGATCTTTATCGGTCGAACCTCTATGTCAAGGATTCAGTTAATCCCGTATGATGTTCCCTTTGTTCTTCGGTATGTTACTTGCCCGAGATTCGATCGTCGGTATCTCCATACCTAGTTCAACCTCGTTACCGGCAAGTCTCTTTAATCATTCCGTAATACAAGATCCCGCAACTAAAAATTAGTCACATTGCTTGCAAGGCTCATTGTGATGTTGTATTACCGAGTGGGCCCCGAGATACCTCTCCGTCACACGGAGTAACAAATCCCAGTCTTGATCCATGCCAACTCAACAGACACCCTCGGAGATACCTGTAGAGCACCTTTATAGTCACCCAGTTACGTTGCGACGTTTGATACACACAAGGCACTCCTTCGATGTCCGTGAGTTGCATGATCTCATGGTCATAGGAACATATACTTGACATGCAGAAAACAGTAGCAATAAACTGACACGATCATATGCTACGTTTGTAGTTTGGGTCTTGTGCATCACATCATTCTCCTAATGATGTGATCCCGTTATCAAATGACATCTCATGTCCATGGCTAGGAAACCTTAACCGTCTTTGATCAACGAGCTAGTCCATTAGAGGCATACTAGGGACATGGTTTTGTCTATGTATCCACACATGCATCTAAGTCTCCGATCAATACAATTTATAGCATGGATAATAAACGATTATCATGAACAAGGAATTATGATAATAACTAATTTATTACTGACTCTAGGGCATATTTCCAACACATGTGTGTCGTCACTATCAAGATTCAATATGAATAAACCCCTAACATTGGGTGCATGACCATAAAAAATATTACTCATGTAAATAGAACAACCTTTATTCTCTGATTTAAATGAGTAACCGTCTCGCAATAAACAAGATACAGATATAATGGTCATGCTTAACACAGGCACTAAATTACAATTACTCAGGTTCATCACTAATCCTGATGGTAATCGAAGAGAGAGCGTGCCGACAGCGATCACATCAACCTTGGAACCATTTCCCACGTGCATCGTCACTTCGTCCTTTGCCAGCCTTCGTTTATTCCGTAGTTCCTGTTTTGAGTTGCAAATGTGAGCAACCGAACTAGTATCAAATACCCAGGCACTACTACGAGAACTAGTAAGGTACACATCAATAACATGTATATCATATATACCTTGTTTGTCGTTGGCCGCCTTCTTGTCAGCCAGGTACTTGGGGCAGTTCCGCTTCCAGTGACCAGTTCCCTTGCAATGAAAGCACTCAGTTTCTGGCTTAGGTCCATGCTTAGGCTTCTTTGTAGGAGTAGCAACTGCTTTGCCATCCTTCTTGGTTTTACCCTTCTTGCCTTTGCCCTTGCCATTTTTCTTGAAACTAGTGGTTTTATTGACCATCAACACTTGATGTTCTTTCTGGATTTCAGACTCAGCGACTTTCAGCATCGCAAACAGCTCGGATGATGACTTGTTCATCCCATGCATGTTATAGTTCATCAAAAAACTCTTGTAACTAGGTGGCAGTGATTGAAGAACTCTATCAATGATCGCCTCTTGTGGAAGGGCAATTCCCAACTCAGCTAGACGGTTTGAATATCCAGACATTCTGAGTATATGCTCACTGATTGACCCGTTCTCCTCCATCTTTTAAGCATAGAATTTATCGGAGGTCTCATACCTCTCGATCCGGGCATTCTTCTGAAAGATAAACTTCAACTCTTGGAACATCTCATATGCTCCATGACGTTCAAAATGTCTTTGAAGTCTCGGTTATAAGCCATACAATATTGCACATTGAACTATTGAGTAGTCTCCAGCACGAGCCTCCCAAGCGTTCTTAACGTCTTCGGAGGTCATGTCTTCTGGTTGGTCACCAAGCGGTGCATTAAGGACATATTGTTTCTGGGAAGCCGTGAGGATAATCCTCAGATTACGGGCCCAATCAACAAAGTTACTCTTTGTCATCTTTCAACTTAGCTTTCTCTAGGAACGCATTAAAATTCAGGGGTGCTACTGCGCGAGCCATTGATCTACAACATAAATATGCAAAGGTTACTTAGACTACTGTTCAAGATAATGAGTTTAGTTAATCAAATTACTAAAGCTCCCACTCAAATTGACATCCCTCAGGTCATCTGAGTGTCACATGATCCAAATTCACCAACTCAAGTCCGATCATCACGTGAGTTAAGCTGGTTTCAATGGTGAACATCATTATGTTGATCATATCTACTATATGACTCATGTTCGACCTTTCAGTCTCTTGTGTTTCGAGGCCATGTCTGTACATGCTAGGCTCGTCAAGTTTAACCCGAGTGTTCTGCACGTGCAAATCTGGCTTGCACCCGTTGTATGTGAACGTAGAGTCTATCACACCCGATCATCATGTGGTGTCTCGTCACGACGAACTTTCGCAACGGTGCACACTCGAGGAGAACACAGTTCATATTGAAATTCAAGTGAGGGATCACCTTATAATGCTACCGCCGTAATAAGTAAAACAAGGTGCATAAAAGGATTAACATCTCATGCAATTCATAAGTGACATGATATGGCCATGAACTTGTGTTTAAGATCTCCATCTTCGAAACACCGGCATGATCTCCATCGTCATCGGCACAGCACCATGATCTCCATCATCTTGATCTCCATCAATGTGTTGCCATTGGGGTTGTGGCGCCAGCCCTGCTTCTACTTCTATTGCTACCGCTTAGCGATAAAGTAAAGCATTACATAGTGCTTAATGATTGACACGCAGGTCATACAATAATTTAAGACAACCCTATGGCTCCTGCCGGTTGCAGTATTCATCTACGTGCAAGTCGTGAAATTCTATACATCACATGATCATCTCATACATCACATATATCTCATCATGCAATTGTCCATATCACATCACAACATACCCTGCAAAAACAAGTTAGACGTCCTCTAATTGTTGTTGCATGTTTTACGTGGCTGCTATGGGTATCTAGCAAGAACGATTCTCACCTACGCATAAACCACAACGGTGATACGTAGATTGCTTTTCAACCTTCTCAAGGACCGCCTTTGTCGGATCCGATCCAACTAAAGTGAGAGAAACCGTCACCCGCAAGCCATCTAAGCAATAAGTTGCGTCGAGGGAACCGGTCTCTCGTAAGCATATGAGTAATGTTGGTCCGGGCCGCTTCATCTCACAATACCGTTGAACCAAAATACGACCAAGGGATGATGCAATCTAAGCATCAACGCCCACAAACCTTTTGTGTTCTACTCGAGATCTCATCGAACCATCAACCTAGCTCATGATGCCACTGTTGGGGAACGTTGCATGGGAAACAAAAAATTTCCTACGCACACGCGAACCTATCCATGGTGATGAGCATCTACGAGAGGGAGAGTGGATCTACATACCCTTGTAGATCGCTAAGCGGGAAGCGTTAAGAAACGCGGTTGGTGTAGTCGTACTTCTTCGCGATCCAAATCGCCGAGCGTCCCGCGATCCAATCACGAACCGTCCCGCGATCCAATCACGAACCGTCCCGCAATCTTGTCACGTTCCGTCCCACGATCCAATCATGAACGTCTCGTGGCCTTGATCACGATCCTTCCGATCTAGTACCGAACGGACGGCACCTCCGCGTTCAGCACACGTGCAGCGTGATGACGATCTCCACCGTCTTGATCCAGCAAGAGGAGATGGAGAGGTAGAAGAGTTCACCGGCAGCGTGACGGCGCTTCGGCGATGGTGGTGGAGCAATTCCGGCAGGGCTTTGCCTAAGCACTGCGGAACTACGATCTAGAGGAGAAACTATGCACCGATGGATTGGGTAGCACGTGGCCGGAAATTCTGTCCAAAAACCACCCACCCCACCTGTATATAAAGGAGGAAGGAGGAGGCAGCCTTGGCGCAAGGCCAAGGCCTCTAGGAGTCGGCCGAAGTGGAGGGGAGCAATCCTACTCCACCTCCAATCCTAGTTGGAGTAGGATTGCTCCCTATTGGCTGATTTTTCCTCGTTTTCCTTTAGGAATTTCTTCCCCTGCGCCATGGGCCTTTGTGGCTGTTTGCCCAGACCACTAAGGGCTGGTTATTATTCTCCCACAGCCCATGGACCTCTTGGGGTCGAAATACCTCTCCCGGAGCCTCCCGGTACACTCCCGGGACTCCCGATACACTACCGATGAGCGCGAAACTTTTCCGGCGACCAAACTGGGACTTCCTATATATGAATCTTTACCTCCGGACCATTCCGGAGCTCCTCGTGACGTCTGGGATCTCATCCGGGACTCCGAACAATCTTCGGTCACCACCATACATAACTCTATACTACCAAAACGTCACCGAACCTTAAGCGTGCAGACCCTGCGGGTTCGAGAACTATGTAGACATGACCGAGACACCTCTATGGCCAATAACCAATGGCGGGACCTGGACGTCCACATTGGTTCCTACATGTTCTATGAAGATCTTTATCGGTCGAACCTCTATGTCAAGGATTTAGTTAATCCCGTATAACGTTCCCTTTGTTCTTCGGTATGTTACTTGCCCGAGATTCGATCGTCGGTATCTCCATACCTAATTCAACCTCGTTACCGGCAAGTCTCTTTACTCGTTCCGTAATACAAGATCCCGCAACTAACAATTAGTCACGTTGCTTGCAAGGCTTATTGTGATGTTGTATTACCGAGTGGGCCCCGAGATACCTCTCCGTCACACGGAGTAACAAATCCCAGTCTTGATCCATGCCAACTCAACAGACACCCTCGGAGATACCTGT
Source organism: Hordeum marinum (assembly GCA_022496015.1). Classification (NCBI taxonomy): domain Eukaryota; kingdom Viridiplantae; phylum Streptophyta; class Magnoliopsida; order Poales; family Poaceae; genus Hordeum; species Hordeum marinum. The sequence continues at coordinate 384,385,080 of CM039677.1, read as the reverse complement.
AGAGCACCTTTATAGTCACCCAGTTACATTGCGACGTTTGATACACACAAGGCACTCCTCCGATATCTGTGAGTTGCATGATCTCATGGTCATAGGAACATATACTTGACATGCAGAAAACAATAGCAATAAACTGACATGGTCATATGCTACGTTTGTAGTTTGGGTCTTGTCCATCACATCATTCTCCTAATGATGTGATCCCATCATCAAATGACATCACATGTCAATGGCTAGGAAACCCTGACCATCTTTGATCAACGAGCTAGTTCACTAGAGGCATACTAGGGACACAGTGTTGTCTATTTACCCACACATGCAATGTGTTTCCAATCAATGCAATTATAGCATGGATAATAAATTATTATAATGAACAAGGAAATATAATAATAAATACTTTATATATTGCCTCTAGGGCATATTTCCAACATAGGCTTGGGACACGAGAAAGAAGAAAGGGGAAGAGAAGGAAGTCACTAGTCCGTTGAATCTCCCTGTCACGAGAGTGTCTATGCACAACAAAAATAAGCTCGTGTTTCCTAGATGGGACCATGGCGGCTGATGAAAATATTAAGGGAAGCACATAAGGTGGTGAGGAGTTTAAATAAGAAGGGAGGGAAGGGAAGAATGACATGAGAGAGATGGAGCAGAAGATGGGAGATGTGGGTGGTCTAGGGGACCTTGTCTCTTGCAAGGAGGGGGCTGATAGGGCAAAGGCAAGAACAAGCTTAACAACCAATAAGGGTAAGAGAAAGAAGGCAGGGGAAGGTAAACCGGCAAAAGGAAAAAACATATAAAAGGGTAAACATGAGCAACATGGGAGAGCCTCGTGAGGGGGGAGTGCTGAGTTTTGTGGGCACAAAACATGAGCTAGAGGCAATGAAGATCGAGACTGAGTTGGGGGAGGAGGTAAAGGCAAAAAGGAAGTGGGTTTTGGAGATCAACGTGGAGACAACAAGTGAACTACGAACAGAAGTGGGGATGTAGTCACAACCCTGCAACAACCAATCAAGATCGTGACTTGGAACTGTTAGGGGTTGGGAAACGCCATGATAGTTTGCGGACTTCTGGATATTCAGAGGTTCGAGGACCCAGTCATTTTGTTTGTGTCTGAAAAAAATCTTAAGGCGAAGAGAATGGAGAGGTTCAAGTGTTTGCTTTGGATGTTGTGCATGGTGGCACGCAACAACGAGGAAAAGGGGGTGGGGTGGCTGTGTTCTGGAGAAGAGGGTTTTGTGAAATTTCTTGAGGTTCCATATGGACCTGGAGATTAAAGAGGGGGACGGTTTCAAGTGGAGGTTCACATGCATGAATGGAGAGCCTATGGCAGAGAAGAAGTATCTCACGTGGAAGTTGACGAGGATCCTTCATAATCAAGTCTCGCTCCCGTGGGTGTGCTCAGGAGACTTCAACGAGGTGCTGCTTGCAAATGAGAAGGAGGATGGGAATGAAAAATCACAGGTGTGCAAGGACAAATTCAGAGAGGCCTTGGAGGTTTGTGGGTAGGAGGATCTAGGTTTTGAGGGAGAAAAATTTACCTAGTGGAATAACAATCACAAATGGGAGAACTATATCCAGCAAAGGTTGGACCGGGCGGTCGCAAATGAGGAATGGAGGAATCATTTTGAGAGTTTCAAACTAGTGAATGGTGATGCTAGACACTCGGACCATAGGGAAATTATAATCACAACAACTAAAGAGGAGGAGGAGGGAAGAACAAGAGAGGGAGGGAGAGAAGGTAGGGGAGGTGCCAGCCATAATTTTAAGTTTGAGGCATGTTGGTTGGAGGAGCAGCAGTGTGATCAATTTGTGAAGGAGACGTGGGCCACACAAAGGAAGAGGGTGGTCGGTGTGTTAAAGATGGACTAAAGCAGGTGGCGGGGAAGCTACAAAATTGGAGTGGAAATGTTTTGGGTGAGTTGGAAAAAAGACTGAAGAAGGGAAGGAAAGAAGTGGAGAGACGGAGGCGTATGTAGGTGAGCAAGGAGAAGGTAGGAGGGTAAGAAATGGCACGGTATAGACTGGAGAGGCTGGAGGAGCAACTAACACCTATTATAAGTAGAATGCACACATGAGCTAGTTGAGGAAGGGGGACATGAACACCTCTTTCTTTCATGCAAGTGTTAACAAGTGAAGGAGAATTAGTAGGATAGGGAAACTGAGGCGTGATGATGGGAGTTGGGCGGTGAAAGAGGGGGAAAGAAGGGGGTTATTACTAAATATTTTGCGCAACTTTTCAGTTCAGAGGGCGTAACAAATCATGATGAGATTCTTAAATCAGTTAAGAGTATGGTAACAAGGGAGATGAACCATGGTGTGATGGAAGAGTTTAGTGATGATGAGGTCAAGGCGGCCCTAAAGGATATTGGGGACTTAAAGGCACTAGGGGAAGATGGTATGCCATCAATCTTTTACAAGCATTACTGGGAGGATGTGGGCAAGAAAATCACACAGGAAGTGCTCACCTTTTTGAACAGGGGACCTATGCCAACTGACTGGAACAATACGTCCATCATGCTGATCCCCAAGGTGAAGAACACACACTCAGATGGATAAGCCTTTGTAATGTTGTATATAAGATCATCTCCAGGATTCTCTCAAATAGGGTGAAGTGATCTTGCCCGATATTATATCACCGACTTAGAGTGCATTTGTGCCCGGTAGGCTCTTGACTGACAATGTGTTGCTCGCTTACGAGGCCATCCACTACATGCGCAACAAAAGAACTGAGAAGGAGGCCTATGTTGCAGTGAAATTGGATATGAGAAAGGCGTATGATCGGGTTGAGTGGCACTTTTTGGAAGCTATGATGGCTAAAATGGGCTTCCACCGAAGGTTTGTGGGGTTGATTATGAACTACGCGAGGACAGTAAAGTATCACATCAAGATCAATGGTGACCTCACCGAGGAAGTTTTACCTGCGAGAGGGCTAGGACAAGGGGACTCGTTGTCCCCTTATATTTTTTGTTGTGTGTTGAGCCATTCTCATGTTTACTAACAAAAGCCGAGGAGAATAATTTGATCCAAGGGGTCAAGGTGTGCCCAAATGCCCCTAGCATATCTCACCTGCTCTTTGCACCTGATTCCCTCATTTTATTCAAGGCAAATAAAGAGAGTGCGGAGTAGATTTAACATATATTGCAGGTGTATGAAGCGAGCTCGGGCCAAACCATAAACAAAGATAAGTCTATTGCTTTGTTTAGTGGTAATGTGAAGGCAAAAGATAAGGAGGATGTGGTGTGCACTCTGCGGATAGATAAGGAGGCCATGAATGAAAGATACCTCGGCATGCCCATTCATGTGGGCAAATCTAGAACCAAGACTTTCAGACACATAATTGATAGGATTTTGCAAAGAATTAGTGGATGGCAGGAGAAGCTGCTCTCCTGAATGGGGAAAGAACTCTTGATCAAGGAGGTGGCCTAGACTATACCCACATTTACTATGTCATGTTGTCATTTGACGAAGACCATTTGCGAGGAAATCAGTACCTTGGTGTGTAGATATTGGTGGAGCCAGCAGGATAAGTCTAATAAGATTAACTGGCTAAGCTGGGAGAAGATGATAAAGCCAAAGGGTGAGGGGGGCTTGGGATTCCTAACATCCACAGCTTCAACATGGCTATGCTAGTGAGACAAGGATGGCGAATGTTGCAACAGCCAGAGTCCCTTTGTGCTCGGGTCCTTGGGGCTAAATACTTCTCCAATGGAAATATGTTCAATGTGGAGGAGCATTTTGCAAGGAATCAAAACTCTAAAAAAGGGGCTCATCTAATGAGTTGGCGACGGCCAGTCAATAAATATGTGGAAGGATCCATGATACCTAGGGGAATAACTAGGCGGCCATCTACACCAAAGGGCACAACCATTATGTCAAAGGTCGGCGAACTTATCAACCCGACTACTGTTTCATGGTATGAATCACAGGTTAGGGCCACTTTCAATACAGATGATACCTTCTGGATACTTGCAATCCCCATAAATTATGACCTTGAAGATCTGCCAGCTTGGCACTTTGAAAGGAGGGGTAATTTTTTAGTAAAGTATGCATACTGGGTTCATATGCAAGACAACAATTTAGAGGGACTAAGAGGTATTGCTTCAGGAGCTGAGGAGATGCAAAATTTGTCACCATATAAGAAGATCTGGCGGATGACAGTGAAAGGCAAGATCAAACATTTTATATGGAGGTTGGATCACAATCCGACGGTTGTTTGTGTGAACCTTCAAAGAAGAGGACTTGATATTTCCCTACATTGTCCCGTGTGTCAAGCTAATGGTGAGGATTGGGGCCATCTTCTCTTCAAATGCAAACAAGTAAAGGATATATGGAGGTTGTGTGGGCTAGAGGAGGAGAGACTGTTGCTTATGGATCAACGTACAACATCAACAATGATGGAGAAATTGACATATTTGGATGCAGCTCTCATTGCCACTCTTATGTGGAATTGGTGATGTGAGCACAACAACCACAGAGAAGGAGAAAAATGAAAAGTAAGCGAGGAGATTGCTTGGATTATAAAGCATCAGACAAGCGAGTTTCACAACCTCTAGCTGGAACCAATGAATGTTGGGCCGACTCCAATGCATAGATGGAAACCACCGCCGGCTGAATGGATTAAAATCAACATTGATGTCTCTTCCAAACCAAACAAATTAAGTGGAGGTTGGGGGGTTGTTTTCAGGGATCATGGGTGAGAGGCAATGGCTTGTGCTGCTGGTTTCCTACCAAACTTGTTGAACCCGCTACATTCAGAGTTGTTGGCTACTGATGATGCACTTCAATTGGCGTCATACATTGGTATGGGCAAGGTCTACTTGGAAATGGATGCTCTGCTGTTGAAGGAAGCACTAGATGATGCTAATATTGATCTCTCTTGCCTGGTTGTTGTGGCTGGCCGCTTGAAAGCTTTTATACTATGTAATTTCATTGATTGCAAAAAAACACTGTTCTAGAACATGTAATCACGTAGTGCACACCCTTGCGACAAGTGGCTCGCTGATGGCCGGGATGCCGAATAGTTTTACTAATGGTCCTGATGCATGTGTATCCGATTTAGTGGCGAGCGAGTTGGCTTCGCACAGTGTTTTATGCAATTGCATTGAATTCAAAAAAATGAAAAGTACACAAATCCTCAAAGGTGCATGCATTCTGTGTTTTAAAATGCTACTTCATTACATCACACAAACATTAATATCTAACCAAAACCTTTTGATTTTTTCTTCTCTCAAGAAAAGTGAAGATCAAGGAGCCTACACCTCATAATTGTAGACATATAAGTGGTAATCCATGAAGATGCCACCGCCATAGTCAACGTTAGGGCATTACTTATAGGGGCGAGTAACCTTGCCGGTGGAGTTGTCAACCTTGTAGGACTACAAAATGACAAGCTTTTACCTTCTTGGGCTTTGTGTAGGTCATATTCTAATGATTTTTAGCATCTTCCCTTAGAGGAAGCACTAGGTGCATCATCGACTCCTTCTGAGTGTTGTAGTCAATGAGCGTGCAGTCGTCCTCCAGTTGGTTGTATGTAAGATGACCTGATGATGGTTCGGAGGATTCCCTCCTTTTCCTGGATCAGGGTCTTCACATCTTTGATGGTTGATGTATACTACATAAATCTATTCTTGTAGATCCGTGTTGGGCCTCCAAGCGCAGAGTTTTGTAGGATGATATCTACTACAAAACTTTATTCTTATAGACCCTGTTGGGCTTCCAAGCATGGAGTTTTCTAGGACAGTAGAAATTTTCCCTCAGGTGGATGAACTAAGGTTTATCAATCTGTGGGAGGTGTAGGATGTATATGGTGTCTCTCAAACAACCCTGCAATCAAATACAAGAAATCTGTTGTGTCCGCAACACACCCAATACAATCGCAAATTTTATAGGTCCACTAGTTCGGCGAAGATATGGTAATACAAGTGTAGTATGGTATTAGAAATAGGTTTTTATATTTTGAATAAATAAAAATAGCAAGGCAACAAGTAGTAAACAACGAGCAAAATGGTATATTAATGCTTGGAAATAAGGCATAGGGTTCATACTTTCACTAGTGCAATCTCTCAACAATGCTAACATAATAGAATCATATGATGATCCCTCAACGTGCAATAAAAAATCACTCCAAAGTTTATATATAGAGGAGAACATAAACTGAAATTGTTGTAGGTAGTAAACCACCTCAAAGTTATCCTTTCCGATCAATCTATTGGGCTATTCCTATAAGTGTCACAAACAGACCTAGAGTTCGTACTAAAATAACAACATATGATACGTATCAATCAACCCTAATGTCACCTAGATACTCCAATGTCACCACAAGTATCCGTGAGTCAATTATACGATATGAATCAAATAATTTCAGATTCATCATATTTAATCCACGCATGTCAGTGTACTAAAGTTTGGGCTTCTTTAGTACCCCATACTTGTGCACGGGGCAGTTGTAGCCACACCAGGGGCAAGGCCTATATGGGGACTGCTGGATGCAAGTACGAAGATGTCAAGAAAACGTTCAAGACAACAATCTCAAGACCGAAGACCAAAAGTTGGGACCTCGACAAAATCTTGCCGGGATGGCCCACGGAGCCCCGAGAAGACGTGCACCCGGCAAGATCTCACCATCCTGTCAGTGCAGAGACCAGGTGTCATACCTCTTGGATATGTTTCAAGGCATCTAGCGATGGTGGAGGTTAAGAGGTGCCGATGGGACAAGATCCTGTCTCGTCCGTAGAAGGCGAGGGACGCCTGGCGGAGCACTAAATGCATCTGTCCTTGATACGTCTCCAACATATCTATAATTTTTTATGATGGCATGCTATTATATTATCTGTTTTGGATATTTTATATGCATTAATATGCTATTTTATATTATTTTTGGGACTAACCTATTAATCTAGAGCCTAGTGCCAGTTTTTGTTTTTTCCTTGCTTTTGAGTTTTGCATATATGGAATATTAAACGGAGTCCAAACGGAATAAAACCTTCGGAAGGAACTTTTTTGGAAGGAAACAAATCGATCAAGCTTGGAGTGCACGGCAGGGGAGGTGCCAGGGAGCCACAAGCCTGCTAGGCGCCCCCTGGCCGCGGCTAGCAGGCTTGTCATCTCCCAACAGGTCTCCTAACCCTAATCTTTGGCCTATAGATTCCTAAATATTCCCCCAACACCAAAAAGAGGCACGCAAATACTTTTCCACCGCCAGAAGCCTCCGTTCCCGAGAGATCCAATCTTGGAGCCTTTTCTGGTAAACTGCCAGAGGGGGTTTCGATCATGAAGGGCATCTACATCAACTCCATTGCCCCTCCGATGATGCGTGAGTAGTCCACCACAGACCTACGGGTCCATAGCTAGTAGCTAGATGGCTTATTCTCTCTCTTTGATCTTCAATACCATGTCCTTCATGATCTTCATGGAGATCTATCCGATGTAATCCTATTTTGTGGTGTGTTTGACAAGATCCGAGGAATTGTGAGTTTATGTTCATATTATCCATGAATCTTATTTGAATCTCCTCTGAACTCTTATTTGCATGATTTCATATTCTTGCAAGTCTCTTCGAGTTATTGGTTTGGTTTGGCCAACAAGATTGGTAATTCTTGCAATGGGAGAAGTGCTTGGTTTTGGGTTCAATCTTGCGGTGTCCTCACCCAGTGACATAGTAGGGATAGTGAGGCACGTATTTTATTGTTGCCATAAAGGGTAACAAGATGGGGTTTTCATCATATTGCTTGAGTTTATCCCTCTACATCATGTCATCTTTCTTAATGCGTTACTCTGTTCTTCATGAACTTAATACTCTAGATGCAGGCAGGAGCCGGTCGATGTGTGGAGTAATAGTAGTAGATGCAGAATCGTTTCGATCTACTTGACACTGACGTGATGCCTATATGCATGATCATTGCCTTGGATAACTACATGATTATTCGCTTTTCTATCAATTGCTTGACAGTAATTTGTTTACCCACCATGATATTTGCCTTCAAGAGAGAAGCCTCTAGTGAAACCTATGGCCCTCGAGTCTACTTTCCATAATATACTTTCAGATCTATAAACCAAAAATACTTTGCTGCAATTTATTTACCTTTTACTTTCCGTTCTCATTTACATCTATCTCTTTTAGATCTAATCCTTGCAAATAATCGTGAAGGGATTGACAACCCCTTTATAGCGTTGGGTGCAAGAGTTTGATTGTTTGTGTAGGTGCATCCAATGGTGACTTGCTTGTTCCTCCTATTGGATTGATACCTTGGTTCTCAACAAGTGAGGGAAATACTTATCTACTTTGCTGCGTCACTCTTTCCTCTTCAAGGGAAAACCAACGCAAGCTCAAGAGGTAGCAGTCCTATGCCTTTAGTGTTAGGTATGATAACACTGTAGCAATTGTACATCTCGTGTATGTACTGTACGCCACTGTTGGAGACCCTTAGTCATATAAAAGGAGTCCCAAGGCGTTATGAGAGAGGACTTTTAGGAGGATCTTCTGGCTCACACGCGTAGCGGCTGTGTATTGTTCATCACACAACGCTCCTGTAGCTAGAACTCAAACACTAATAATACACTAAATCATGAGTAGGGTTTTACGCTTCTCAGTAGCCCGAACTTGGGTAAAAATCCCCCGTGTTGTTCGTCAGATCTGCTCTTTGTGCACGTCCTTCTCCTAGCCGGACCACAAAGGGATCCACGCGATCCCTTAGGTGTCGTACCCCGACATCTTTGGCATCCAGGTAGAGGGAAAGGGTCACATGAACCCGATCTAACGATCAGCGCGCCAGTTTCTTCATCATCTTCATCGCCATGGCCCCCAAGAAGAAGGGTTTTATGGCGGTTGATCCGTCCATGTCTGGTGCTCCTGTAGCCACTCGGGCAGGCGATAGTGTGGATGCGGGCGGAGGAGGCGGAGGTCTTGAGCCTCCATGACATTCTGGTGATCAAGGCCAAGCCAGCGGCGCCGTTCGTAGCGAGGACGGCAACCCATGTGCCGCTGGATCTTAGGACCGAGTTGTACTGCCTACGGGCGGCGCAGTGTACTCCAGGGACGGAAGGGCGCCTTCTAAGACACCCACACCGGCGCATACGCCGCAACCTTCTCAAGTCACACGCGATGAGCAACACCGTGATGTTGGTGGTTCTAAGTGCCCCCATGGAAAGACTCCTGAGCATCACTCCTGAGATGCGCGGGATCAACATGCACGCCAAAATGCCGGTGGAAGTGGCGCGCGGTCACGGGACTATGATGGAGCTCCTTCTAACAAGGTTAGGAGTCAGAGCACCTCATTCTTCGCACCTTTCGCCGCCGACTACATCAACAAAAGAGTTGGCGCGAGCAAAGCTACTCTTGAATTTTCCTCCTACTACGGAGAAGCTTTATGAGTGGAGAGCTACTATTCAGAGCCTCGTCAGCTTTGCTGATAGAGATGGGCTGCAGTAGGCGGAGCCTTCACATCGGCGGTCCATCGAGTCAGCGTGCACCAATGGCGACAAGGCCAGAGGTGGCACTACCACGATGCACTCTCCTCCGTGGCGGCAACAACGGTCGCCAACTCGATAGGTTGGCGCGTGTGGTGACGATTCAACGGAGTCATCTGATCCACGAACTCGTCGCGATCAACGTCAAGTTCTTTGGGAGCGAAGCAAAGAAGAAGCTCGGACTACCATCGAGCGGCGGCGGGAAGCACGTCATCAATCTGATAGGCGCGCAGGCTCACTATAGACAAGCCTGCGCTAGGGTATCCTGTCGACCTACCTTATGAGGTGGGTTGTCCAGCATTTACCCGTGAGCTGCGGCGAATCCAGTGGCCCAAATCCCAAATGTTCAAACTGGAGGTCCCGGAGAAATACGACAGCAAGACACACCTGTCGGAGTTCTTGAGCATCTACACCATTGAGGTGCAGGCTGCCGGGGCTCACGACGACAAGATACTCGCCAACTACTTCCCGTTGGTACTCAACCCCAATATCAGGTCGGGGTTGATGCATCTGCCGGAGAATTCCATTTCTTCCTGGGCAGATCCGTGTCATGAGTTTGTCGACGCCTTTACCGAAGGCCACCAAGCTCTTGGCCAGGCAAGTGATTTGCATCTCATCCCCCATAAAGAAGGCGAAACCTTGCGCAAGTACATTCAGAGATTCAGCCGTATACATCACACCATCCCAGACGTCCATCCTACTCCTGTTATCAGCACATTTCATCAGAACATGCGGAACCACAGGATGCGCGAAGAGCTAGCGATGAACAAAGTCAAGGATGTTGCCGAGCTCTATGCTCCGACTGATTGATGTGCTCAAGCTAAAGAAGGGAGGAGACTCCCCAGCGAGGATGCTGGCGCTGGAGTCGAATCTGAAGACGAAGACACCGCCGCCCTGGCAAGGAAAGGCCGACGACGGAACAAGAAATGCAAGGACAAGGCCGTGCTTGCCGTCGAGGAATCCGGCAACCTCAACACCGCCAAGAAGACTAAGGTTGACGGCCTCGGCAAGGATGTTGCCGGGTGCGTCTCCTGTCAGGCCTTGGCGGTTGCCGACAAGCTGTACTGCAAGATCCATCGCACCAAGGGCCACAATCTCCAAAACTGCCGACAAGTTGAGCAGCTTGCCGAGAGGCAGAAAGCTGAGTATGTGAGGCGAGATAAGGAGAAGGCCCAAGATGGTGCGGAGGGGTTCGGCAAGAAACTTAGTGGCCAAGGAGGTCACCGCGGCAAGGCCAAACAACAGGAAAGGCCCGGTCGAGGCCGCGACAAGGAAGAGGGGGATGACGATAGCAACGAGGAGGACGGAGAGTCGAGCGAGCATGAATTTCAAAAAGCTACATACGTCATGTGCGTCGATGGAGGTGCCTCGTTGCATTCTTCTCACTGCCAACTTAAACAGTGGGCGTGCAAGATTAATATGATAGAGCAGTCTGTCGATGCCTGAAAACCATTGAGATGCTCTCACACGCCTATCATTTTTGACGCCGAGGATCACCCTGATTGCACAACTGCGGTCGAGTGTCTTCCATTGTTGGTTTCACCAACAATTCGCAATCTCAAGGTGACGAAAATGTTAGTTGACAGTGGGGCCGATTTGAACTTGATCTCGCCTGATGTGATCAAAAGGTTGCAAATTCCTGATGAAGATCTTGAGGAGACGGGCACGTTTCACGGAACCAATCCAGCGAGGAGCCAACCAAAGGGCAAGATCACACTATTGGTAACATTTGGTAGCGACCTAAACTTTAGGACAAAGAATATTGTTTTCGACGTCACCAAGATTCCATTGCCATATAATGGGATCCTTGGCCCTCTAGCACTGGCCAAGTTCATGGCGGCATCACACTATGCTTATAATGTATTGAAGATGCCTGGGTCGATTAGCGTCATCACAATCAACTCTGACAAGAAGGATGCACTTATCTGCGCCGACCAACTTTACCGGGAGGCACTTGCAGCACCTGCCGCCAAAGCACTTGCTCCTGCCGCTGAAGCTCCCGGGGGGAAGAAGGCCGGCAAGACCTATGGTACACACTCCAGCAAGCGCACCTTCTCGGAGTGTTGTGCTCCTGTTGACGATGTGCCAGAGAACTCCACCGACAAGAATAACAAATCCAAGGCAGGTCCACCAGAAACCAAAAAGATGCCCGTCAATGAGGATGGTATTGGAGAACTTTCACCCTAAGTTCTACCCTCGACGACAAATAGGAAAGCACACTCATTACCTTTGTGTGGGAGAATGTTGATGTGTTTGCATGGCAACCATCTGACGTCCCCAGTGTTCCGAGGGAGGTAATTTAACACCATCTTGTTGTTTGTCCTCATGCACGGTCCGTCAAGCAGAAAGTTAGGAAGCAAGCCTTGGACCGGCAAGAATTTATTGCCGAGGAAATCAGGAAGTTTGAAGCAGTAGGTTTGGTCAGAGGAGTGCTCCATCCAACATGGTTGGCCAGTCCGGTTGTTGTGCACAAGGCAAATGGAAAATGGAGGCTGTGTATTGACTATACATATCTAAAGCCTGTCCAAAAGATCCTTTCCCCTTGCCGCACATCGACGAGATTGTGGAGTCCACTGCAGGCTATGATTTGCTGTCATTTCTTGACGCTTATTCAAGATATCATCAGATCTTCATGTCTAAGTAAGACGAAGAGAAGACCGCATTTATCACCCCATGTGGTACGTATTGCTTTGTGCGTATGCCTTTTAGGTTGAAAAGTGTTGCTTCAACATTTTCAAGGGCAGTCCAGATCAGTTTTGAGCCTCGGCTACATAGAAATATGGAAGTTTATATGGATGACATAGTGGTTAAAACCAAGGACAAAGCAACACTCATACAAGATCTAGAAGAGACGTTTGCAAATCTACACAAGATCAATTTGAAGCTCAATCCTGAGAAGTGTGTGTTTGGCATTCCGTCCGACAAGCTTCTCAGATTCTTTGTGTCTCAACATGGGATCGAGGCGAACCCCGACAAGATCAAGGTAATTGAGCAAATTGAAGCACCAAGACGCGTCAAAGATGTGCGTCGTCTTGCCGGCTGCGTTGCGGCTCTGAGTAGGTTCATCTCAAAATTTGCTGACTGCGCCCTACCCTTTTTCAAAATCTTGAAAAAGGCAGGTCCAATGAAGTGGACTCTGGAAGTGGAGGCAGCGCTGCAAGATTTGAAGAGGTACCTCTCCTCGCCGCCGATACTAGTCACACCTAAACCACAAGAGCCGTTGTTGCTATACTTGGCGGCAACAAATCAAGTGGTTAGTGCTGCGTTAGTGGCGTAGAGAGAAGTCAATGAAGAAGCAGCAATAGAGGCAGGACCGCCAAGTGATGAGCGAGGATTTTCCCCGACAGAGTCGGGTGCCGACAAGGCAGGATCAGAGTAGATAAATGGAGCGACACAAAGGAAGAAGATGGTACAATGTCCAGTTTATTTTCTCAGCACCCTTTTGCAGGGGGATAGGTCAAGATACTCTGGCATGCAAAAGTTGCTCTTTGGCCTTCTTATGGCCTTGAGGAAGTTGCGCCATTATTTCCAAGCACATGAGACCACAGTCGTCACTCGCTTCCCGTTGCAACGGATTTTACGAAATCCAAATGCGACCGGTAGGATTGTCGAGTGGGATTTGGAACTGTCAAGCTTTGGCCTCAAATTTGAAAGTACTTCAACTATTCAGAGCAGAGCCTTGGCAGAGTTCATTGCAGAATGGACTCCAACGCTAGACGAAGAGATCCAAGAAACAACTCTCCCCGACAAGGAAAGAAATCAAGAATGTATTATGTATTTTGATGGGGCTTTCTCCCTGCAAGGAGCCGGTGCTGGCATGCTGCTTGTCGCACCCACCGGAGAGCACCTGAAACATGTAATTCAGATGCACTTTCCCCGAGATAGGTCGACAAACAATACCGCGGAATATGAAGGGCTGCTTGCCATCTCAGGATCGCGGCAGACCTTGGAATCAAAAAGCTCATTGTTAGAGGTGATTCACATCTTGTTGTCAAGAAAGTCAACAAGGATTATCAGAGCCCGTTGATGGAAGCGTACATAGATGAAGTGAGGAAGTTGGAGGAGCGCTTTGACGGTCTGCAAATAGAGCATGTTCCACGTGCAGAGAACAGCATTACCGATGAGCTGTCGAAGTGTGCTGCCCTCAAGTTACCTATGGAACCAGGGACTTTTGTGCTCCAATTGACTCAGCCATCCGTAGCACCATCAGCGAGGCAAAACAAGAGGAGGAAGTTGTTCTAGATAGTACTTCCCTGTAGAGCTCCCAGAAGCTGCCGGGATCAATGCCAAGCTTGTCGGGGGCAATAGGCTCCGACAGGGCCTCAAGAGGATGGACTCGAGCTGTTGGTAGAGATACATGGAGGCATATGTGGCTCCCACATAGGATCAAGAGATCTTGTCGGTAAGGCATTTTGGCAAGGTTTATTTTGGCCCACTACTCTCCAGGATGCAATTGCACTAGTAGACAAGTGTGAAGCATCCCAGGTCCATTCAAAGAAACTACATCAACCAGCTCAGGCTCTTTAGACAATCCCTCTTTCCTGGCCATTTTCGGTCTGGGGGCTCGACATCTTGGGCCCCTTTCCCTGTGCTACCGGGGGCTTTGAGTACTTGTACGTCGTGATTGACAAGTTCACAAAGTGCCCGGAAGTGGAAGCAATGAGAAAGGTGACAACATAATCAGCCGTCAAGTTCTTCAAAGGACTAGTTTGTCATTTTGGTGTACCAAACAGGGTCATCACTAACAATGGCACACAGTTCACAAGCCACACCTACATGCAATATGTCCAAGACCTTGGCGGCAAGATCTGTTTTGCTTCTGTTGCTCATCCGAGGAGCAATGACCAAGCGAAAAGGCCAAATGCTGAAGTGTTGCGAGGTCTTAAGACAAGAACTTTGGACGGGTTGTGCAAGTGCGGAAGACGCTGGATTGATGAGCTACCGGCGGTTCTTTGGTTAATCAGAACGACACCAAATTGAGCCACTGGCCAGCACCCTTCTCCTGGTATACGGGGTGGAAGCAGTTCTCCCCACGGAACTCATATACGGTTCACCTCGAGTGCTCGCTTATGATGAGCTTGAGCAAGAGCAGTTGCGGCAAGATGACGTAGTGCTCCTTGAGAAAGATCGTCTTCAGGCTGCTGTGCGAGCTGCACGCTACCAGCAAGCTTTGCGTCGCTACCATAGCCACAAAGTTCATGCCCGAAGTCTTGAGGAAGGCGACCCTATTCTTTGGCGCGTTCAGCCAACCAAGAATTCAAACAAGTTGACGCCAAAGTGGGAAGGCCCTTATCGGGTAGTACGAGTCACCAGGCCTGGCGCAGTCCGCCCAGGAGACCGAAGATGGTGTTCCAGTAAGAAATTCCTGGAATATCGAACATCTTTGCAAGTTCTATCGATAAGGCACGGTTGCCGGGGGAGGCATCGCTACCATAGCCGCAAAGTTCATGCCCGAAGCCTTGAGGAAGGTGACCCTGTTCTTCGGCGCGTTCAGCCAGCCAAGAATTCAAACAAGTTGACGCCAAAGTGGGAAGGCCCTTATCGGTTAGTACGAGTCACCAGGCCTGGCGTAGTCCGCCCAGGAGACCAAATATGGTGTTCCAGTAAGAAATTCCTGGAATATCGAACATCTTCGCAAGTTCTATCGATAAGGCGCGGTTGCCGGGTCCCCCGGCAACCACCT
Organism: Hordeum marinum; assembly: GCA_022496015.1. NCBI lineage: Eukaryota > Viridiplantae > Streptophyta > Magnoliopsida > Poales > Poaceae > Hordeum > Hordeum marinum. The sequence goes on along the minus strand of CM039677.1, from coordinate 384,369,932 downwards.
TTTGTACAAGTCTTGCCGGCGAGGCATGTAATCCTTTGTACATAGTTGAATAAGATCAAGCGTTCTACAACTCTTGTCGATTTCCATGTTTAATTATATGCATGTTCATCTAAGATGTTGCATTACACTTATTTCCAGCAAATGCTAACGAACTGCCAAGGTTCCATATCTCTATTTTCTCTTCTTTCTTTTTCTTAAAGGATAGAAGGTTCCCTCGCGTGCAAGTTTGCCGGGAGGATGAGATGGTATGGACACCGATGGGCGATGTTCAGAATTGACATCTTGCAGAAAGGAGTACGGCAACAAAAAGGTAAGTTGCAAAACTCTAAGTAATTTTTTTACTATAAAGTTATTTTCCTTGGACGATCTCAACTTTTGTATGGAAAACCTGCACGCGAAGGAACCTTGTCATGATCGGTTGTGCACTTACTCTGTTTTGAGTCCGCTCAGTAGCTTAAGTGGCCGTAGTGAAAACATCAAGGTAACCTTGTCATGATTGGTTGCGCCCTTACTCTGTTTCAACTCTGCTCAACAGCTTAAGTGGCTGCACTGAAAACGTCAAGGTATCTTGCCGACAGCGGCACCGCGAGCAGGCTGCTAAGGATCCGCTCCTCAAAGCGCTCGCGACAGGGCTACGAGCACCGGCAAGTTTCCGATAAAGCGTAGGGAGTGTACCATAGAAAGAAATCTAACAAGAGGAATAACTTGCATTCGTTCAAAACACAACCAGTTATATTACATTAAAAGTTGCCACTATTCTAACTTAAGATAAAATTGTCTTTGACATGGAATGGCGGCGACAAGAAAAAGTGGAAGCAACTAGTCCCTGTGCTGGCCCTCGGCCCTCTTGACTTGGTTCACCTTGTCGACGATGGGCGCAGCAAGTTCTTCGAGCGCCTTGACGTCCACGTCATTCGGAAAGCAGTCGAGGACGTTGGTGAAGTTGATGCCAGGGTTCTTGTGCGCCACTTTGACGAGCACCTTGAGGAGGACGGCCTGACAAAGCTTGCGGGATTCGTTGGCCAAATGGGTTGCTCGGTCAGAATTGAGCTGCTTCAGAGCGTCAATTATGCCGTCGAAGAACATGGTCAACCTGGCACTCGGAGACACCCTGTCATCGGAAGAAAGGTTGAAGTTCTGCAAACCCATGGTGGACAACTGTGTATCAAGCTTTTCCGCCACATCCATGAGGCGCTCAGTCCAGATCTGCACGCCTTTCACATAATGATTTTGAGTGGCAGCGGCGCTCTTGAGCAGTTCCTCCTCATTCCGGAGATCTTTGATCACGGCCTTCTCACGAGTCATGCTGCATTCAAGGGACTCATTCAGTGTGACCAGTTTCTGCTCCAGATCAGCAATAGAGTCACTGGCTGAGGAGAGTTGCTTGATCTTGTCGGACATGGGGACTTGCATCTCTGCCAAGTTGTAGAGAGTATTCTCTTTTTCAATCTTGAGCATTGAGATCTCCTTGTCGTGACCCTCAAAGTCTGCCTCCAGCCTCTTCACCTTATCGGCAAGCTTGTTCTTGGCGGCCTCTGCAGCTTCGGCAGCATTGATGGCTTCCTTCAGCTTGCCGGCGTGGTCTGTTACCAGAGCCTTGAGGATTCCCTTGTGTTTCTGCTCCAGATCCTGGATTCGCTGCGCGACATGCTTTTCAATTTCTTCATCCTTGCGATGAAGCTTCTCGGCAAGCGCCCTCTCGCGAGCGGCAAGGTCTTCTTCATAAGCATCAAGCCCGACATGGTGTTCCGTCAGACGAGCTTCTTATGTAGTAGCCTATTATGAGGCCTCCTCTTGTGCCCTCTCGACGTCAGACTGCTTCAAGAGGAGTTCATTCCAGCTTTCACCCAGCTGCTCCCGAACAGTTTTCAACTCTTGGAAAGCTTTGGCGAACCAGGCTTGCATTTCCTCAACGCGCTTCTAGAAATCCGCCTCCACCGCTTGCATAACTGCTGCCCTGGAGTCCAACTTCTCCTTTCGAGTGTGGTAGAGCGCCTGGAGCTTTTGAAAGTTATCACTCATGGTTTGGAGGAGTTGTTTTTCCTTGGATTGGCTACTGGCGTTCGGTTCACTGATAACTTTGAGTCCGACAGCAGTGGTGACTTCCCCGTCAAAGATTTCTCCTTCAGTTGACGCCGTAGTGTTTGCCGTTCCTGGCATGTTGACGAATAGGTTCTCGTCAGCCTTGAGATATCTGCTTGAAGAGGGGGCTTCGGATGTTGATGGCTGATCCTCAAAAGTCGCTTCACCGACAACTAGGGGCTCCGTGGCCGGTGTAACGCCTGGTGCTCCTACGACAGGAATGCCCTCAGTATGGTCACCGGACTCCTTGTCGGCCTTCTCAGTAGATTCCGTGGTGGCTTCTTCCTGTACACCCTTGGCGGCCTCGTTAGCGGCAATCCTGATGGCCTCGGCGGCAGCATTTCTGGTGGTCTCCTCGATGACAACATCGACATCCATTTGGTTCCGTTGAAGGGATATCTGAAAGCCAAAGATGGGGAAGCAAGACGAGACCAAGGTTGAAGTTCTAGAAGACAAAAAAATAATATAAAGACAGAATGACAAGTACTCTGCGGCAAGCAGTTTACATGCGCCAAGCTGTTCAGAGGTAGCTGCTCCTTCCCCGGCAACATTTGTTGCCGGTGTAGGGCTACCGGTGCCTGTGCTTGCCGGCCTCCCCTCAACAAGAATAGACTTGTTAGTAGAAGCCCTTGCCGGAGATCCATCTCTGGGCGGTGTAGTCAACGGAGGCGACGCATCAGGGGTGGCCTCCGATGGCCCTCCTTGTTGTTGCTTTTCTTCTACAAGCCTAATGATGTCAGTGGCGAAGATAGACGTCCCAACGCTTGCCAATGGGAAATGAGTAACAAACTCACGCTAGGGGCTATGTTGAGGACTGCGTCGTGGGCTGGACTCTAGGCTGATGTTGATCAGCTCTGGCACACTTGTGGTGCCTGCCGACGGCTCATCGCCCGTTGAAGTCTTTGCCTTCTTCACCATCCTTTGCGCCAGCGTTTCCGTATCTCTGCGGAGACAAGCCAAAGCAAGACAAACAAGTTAAGTGAAACTAGAAATTCAGAGGATAAAAAAATGTGTGGCAGGACCCTTACTCTTCTTCTTCCAAGCTGAAGGTAGAGAGGTCGAAGTCCACCTCCGCCACAGTGTCTGGAGGAGGAGAAGGAGTGGTCCTGGGTCGCTTGGCTACAGGAGAAGCGGAGGGTTGCTGTTGAGCTTCTTGCCGCCGCACAACCTTGCTAGTCGCACCCTTGCCGGGGGTTGCACCACTCGAGGATGGTTGGAGAACTGGGGCACCAGAGGAAGCTTTCCGAAGAACATTCTTCTTCTTCCTCTCAGGAGCTAGGGGCTCCTCATGCGAGTGCTCTTCGGCTGTGTCTTCGGCAGAAGGATCCCTGGCAGCAGTGTCACTCTGTTCTCCGACAACCTCGCCCTACCCGGCAAGTTGTCCCTCTGATATCACTTCTCCTTCACTGGCTTCCCCTTCCGTGAAGCCAATGCTGCCATCCTCCATGGAAAGATTTGCCTCTTCAACCCTGCTGGCGATGTACACCATTTCTTCTTCAGTGGTGGGGCGGATGAGGTTCGTTTCTTCCCGAATGGCCTTTTCCGACAAGTTGTCGAAGAACTCTTGCGCCCCCTCTATGGATGGCTCTTCCCAAGTTCCGTCAAGGCCATGAGCATTGTACACCGGCATCATGGCGAGGATTGAGGCCAGGGCAGAGTTGTTGCACAAGGGGATTACACCAACCAGCAACTTCTGTTTTGCGTCAGACCTGAACAGCTTTTGGCAAAGAGTTGCGTGTTGCATGACCGTCAAGTTATTGTTCAGTCCAGGGCGTAGCCTCATGATGTCTGCCGCATTCCGGAATTCCGAGGCTGGTCTCCCTTTGTTCTACAGAGGCGATGCACCGGCGAAGAAAATCAGCCCCAATCATCTCTATTGTGAGCCCGACAACTTTGAGGCGGTGAATCCTGGTAACTACAACTGTGAGCTTCTCATCTTGAGGATCAAGGTCGCTCCATCCAGTGCCACGCGCCATCTTTGTTTGTCGAGGCAAATAGAAGGGCTAAGGATCTGTCTCTTGAATCCAGCACCACCTGGCCCGCCATTCTTCCAACTTCTCGTGGAAAGCCCCGTCTGGGTATGTATCCTTGTTCCAAGCCCTGGGGATCCAGACGATAGAACCCGAAAGGGCTTCTCCCTTTTGAATGCGGGGAACGAAGAAGTGACGGAAGAGGGCTATGTTGGGGACTACTCCAGCGAAGTTTTCATAGAGATGGGTGAAGACTGACATACATGTCACATCATTCGGTGTGAAATCCAAGAGATGGAAGCCATATGTGTACATAATGTCGTTGAAGAAATCGGAAAACGAGGGACAAAGCCCGTAGTAAAAGTAATTGGCAAATAAGGGAAATTTATTTGGGCCACCCTTGGAGGAACCTAGACTTATACGAGTAGCAGGATGAGCCTTCGTCTCCCTCATCCACATGCTCTGGTATCGCTCCTTCAAGGCGATCATATCGAGCACCGAAGGGAAGACGACGTGCTCCTTCCGCATCTTCACCAGACCACTCTCCGTGATGGTGGATTTCCTTCCCTTGCCCTTTCTCGCCTTGGGCGACATGGCGGCTGTGGGAGCAGAGGCTGAGAACGGAGAGGGCGTGGAGACGGCGGATGAGTGGGGAAGGCTCCATTTCGGGCTCGAGGAAGGAGACAATAGAGGTTCCCGGATTGGAAAGGACGGGAAGTAAATGAGCAATCGCCTCTGCGAATTCCTTCTTATGGGGAAGGCGCGGGGCTGCCTATTTACTAATCAATGTGAAATGCTTTTGCGAGCGCGCTGCAGTTATGCCCGCTCCGCGCACGTATCCCACATTGCGCACTTAGCGTGCGTCATAGGGAGGCACAGTAGGCGGAATGATTACAACCGCAGACTCCTGCCACTCGTGCCCATGCACTGTTTGGCCCTATACCAACAACGCCTCGCACCCATGTATGGCCTAGGCCCGGGGGCTCTTGTTGGTGTACTAAAGTTTGGGCTTTTTAGTACCCCATACTTGTGCATGGGCAGTTGTAGCGACACCAGCGGCAAGGCCTGCCTGGGGACTGCTAGATTCTAGTACGGAGATGTCAAGAAAACGTTCAAGACAACAGTCACAAGACCAAAGACCAAAAGCTGGGACCCCGACAAGATCTTGCCGAGATGGCCCACGGAACCCCGACAAGATCTCACCATCCTGCCAGCGCAGAGACCAGGTGCCATCCCTCTTGGATACGTGTCAAGGCATCTAGAGATGGTGGAGGTTAAGCGGTGCCGATGGGACGGGCTCTTATCCCGTCCTTAGAAGGCTAGGGATGCTTGACGGAGCATTAAATGCGTCTATCCTATCCCGTTAGTGTTAGGTATGATAACACTGTAGCAACTGTACATCTCGTGTATGTACTGTACGCCACTATTGGAGACCCCTTAGTCATATAAAAGGAGGCCCAAGGCGTTATGAGAGAGGACTTTTTGGAGGACCTTCTGGCTCACACGCATAGCGGCTGTGTACTGTTCATCACATAACGCTCCTGTAGCTAGAACTTAAACACTCATAATACAATAAAGAGGAGTAGGGTTCTATGCTTCTCAGCGGCCTGAACCTGGGTAAAAATCCCCCGCGTTGTTCGTCAGATCTTCTCTTTGTGCACGCCCTTCTACCTGCCGAACCACAAAGTGATTCACGCGATCCCATAGGTGCCATACCCCGACAATGCAAAAGAACTTCAAAGAGTACTGATATGTCCATTTTGCATCATGATTTCCTACTGTTATTTACTTTGTTTTGTTGAATAAAAATGCTTTGGGGAGTGATTCTAATGCCTTTACTCTCATAATATGCAATGTTTACACAAAGAGGGAGAATGTCGGCAGCTGGAATTCTAGACCCAAGAAAAGCACGTCAGAGATACCTATTCTGCACAACTCCAATGAAGCTAAAGAATTACGGAGATTATTTTTGCATTTAATAAAAAATATGGAGCTGAAAACTACCGGAGGAGGGCCCCCACGTGGGCACAACCCACCAGGGCGCACTAGGCCCCCCTGGCCGCGCCCTGGTGTATCATGCCCAGCCTGGCCCGCTTCCGTTGCCCATCTTCTGGTATAAATTCCCAAAAAACCTTAAAAAATTAAGAGGAGAACTTTTGGGACGAAGCGCCGCCGCCTCTAGGCGGAACTTGGGCAGGAGCACTTTTGCCCTCCAGCGGAGCGACTCCGCCGGGGGAACTTCCCTCTCAGAGGGGGAAATCGAAGCCATCGTCATCACCAACACCCCTCTAATATTTGGGAGGCCAATCTTCATCAACATCTTCAACAACACCATCTCCTCTCAAACCCTAGTTCATCTCTAGTGTTCAATCTTTGCACCGGAACCTCAGATTAGTACATGTGGGTGACTAGTAGTGTTGATTACCTTTCGTAGTTGATTACTATATGGTTTATTTCGTGGAATATTATATGTTTAGATCCATTATGCTATTTAATACTCCTATGATCTTGAGCATGCATATTATTTTTGAGTAGTTACCTTTCTTCTTGAGGTCACGAGAGAAGTCATGTTGCGAGTAATCGTGTGAATTTGATATGTGTTTGATATTTTGATGATATGAATGTTGTAATTCCCTTAGTGGTGTCATGTGAACGTCGACTACATGCCACTTCACCATTCATGGGCCTAAGGGAATGCATTGTGGAGTAGTTATTAGATGATGGGTTGCTAGAGTGCAGAAGCTTAAACCCTAGTTTATGCACTACTTTGTAAGGGGCTGATTTGGATCCACATGTTTAATTCTATGGTTAGACTTTGTCTTAATACTTTTCTCGTAGTTGCGGATGCTTGTGAGGGGTTAATCATAAGTAGGCTGTTATTTCAAGTAAGAACAACACCTTAGCATCGGTCCACCCACATATCAAATTATCAAAGTAGCAAACATGAATCAAACCAACATGATTAAAGTGACTAGACGAAATTCCCGTGTACTGTCACGCCCAAGATGCGCGCCTATCCATTTTAAGACACGAGGGCCTCACAAGGGATAGAGGCGCATCTTGCCGTTCGCAAGTATAGAATCATTGCATCATACATTACAGAAGAGATGAGTATACAAGTTGGCTCACACTTGCCACATACTAAATTACAACTCCACACAGAGTTCAAATCATCAAGATGAAGACAGGGCCCGACGACGGACAAAATCAAACGATAAAACAGATGCAAAATGATACTATCTCGCTATCCCAAAAATTATGACCATGGTCCTCTACTCATCCAGATAAGTCACGTACATCCTGCCTCTTTCCTCATCATATTCCCACTGGAGCTGGGTAAGATCATCCTGCACGTACTCATCTGTACCTGTACCTAGAGGGTTGTAGTAATTTGTGAGGCACAAGGACTCAGCAATCAAGTGCCCGGGTACCGAGACTATTCAAGCTTAAAGGTTGGGTTGGGGTAAGTGTTTAGCTTGCAGCAGCACTAAGCATATATGGTGGCTAACTTACGCAACATGAAGATAAATATGAGTGGCCTATGATGAATGATCGAATCTAGTATGATCTCTATGAGATCCTGAACACTTACTTACGTCAATCATAACCCCACTGTTTTCTCTCTCGGATCATGTTCACGAGCAGAGATGATCACGGTTACTCACACAGTTGGTGTATTTTATTTAGAGTTTACTTCAAGTTTACTAGAACTGGGTGTTAAACAAATATCCAAGTTGCCACATAACCGCGGGCACGGCTTCTCGAAAAGATTTAACCCTGCAGGGGTGCTCCAACTAGTCCATCACAAAGAACCACACTCCGCGGGAATAGCCTCGACCATGGATCTCGCGGTCATCATAGGTAAGTCCAAAGGAATTCCAACACCTCGAGAAAACCCGAAGAAAGTCAGACTCCACACGCAAGACACTCGATAAAGATAAAACAAATCCAGCAAGACCACCCGACGTGTCGACAAACCTGATAAGAGCCATGTATCTCGTTCTCAATACACGACGGATAAGCTAGTGTATGGTGGCCTGATAGAAATCTCCCAAGTTTCCCTGGGTTGGCCCCGCACAGTGCTCTAGTTTGGACCAACACTCATGAGGAGCACTGGCCCGGGGGTTGATTAATTATCCATGGATTTGCAAGACCCTATGAAAATTTTATTAAGTTGTTAAGCAAATGTAGAACCAATGTTGGGTCTTGCCAGACAAGTTTTAATGTCAACCAAATAAACAAGGGGGTCCCCATAACAACCCCGAGCGTGTTAGGAGCGCAAAATATGAAAACCATAACACCGGTAACAAGAACTATGGCGGTAACAATGGAATAAAACACTTAGCAAAAGGCCAAGCATTCCACCAATACCAAGATATATATATATATGTGCATTAATTTAAATAACCGATAATATTGTGATATCCGAATCCATGTTATCACATGGAACAACCTGCACCTGCAACTAAGAACACTATAAGAGGGGCTGAGCAGCGATAACTTGGCCAATCAAAGGTTTGCTAGGATGTGGAGGGTTAGAGGCTTTCATGGCATTTAGGAGGCTGATATCAAGTGGTAGGTAGTGCAATGGTAATGATAAGAGCGAGAAACTAGCAAGCGAAAATAGTATCGAGATCCGGGTACGATCATCTTGCGTGTTGGTTCTTCAGTGGAACAAGTAGCGGGATCCTCGTAGTAGTACTCTCCTGGGTCCTCGTACTCAGTATCAACACACGCGTCTACACAAGAGAAACAGCAACAATAAACATCCAACCAAGGTGCAATGCACAACCAAGATGATGCATGATTCATTTCTTAGAATTTAACATGGCAATCCAAAACTAGTCAAGTTTCACATGCAAAGTTTGTTTATTAATGAACCTGGACAGAACCTGATGTTAAGTTATTTAAACATGCATGAACATGGCAAATATGTATGCATCATGCAAAATCTATAGAAATGCATATAAAGAACGCAAGAAACGGAGTTACGATTCTCACGATAAGCTCACGACAAGGTACGAGGGCAAAAACACAAGACAACAAAGCCATGGCTAATTCTTGGCATTCCAAGCTAGCCCTGGTTAGGCAATGAAAAACCAACCACAATAGACTCAAAAATCAATCCATTCATGGAGTATAGCTCCCACAAGTCACAAAACAATAAAACAAACAATCTGCCACAAAACAGCAACATAGCAACTTACACAGCCCACAACTTGAGCTACATGAATCCTACAGCCACAAACAAGATACTGACAGAATCTACATAACAAATGCATCAACTTATCCAACTACACAACCAGCAAAGGAAGCACACATCAATAAGCATGAAGCTATCAATTTGACAAGATGAAACAGTTTTCTGGGACTTAGTGATAATAACAGTTTTCTGGACTCTGACTTAATAAGGTAGCAAGTTGACAGCAGTAGTTAAATATGCTAGAGACCACCTATTGGCATGAAAATTAACAGGATGGTAGTAGACAACATCTACTACAAATAACTAACACTGAGCATGCTCAAATTCACAACACATCACAAGATACCTTCCACTCTACATGGCATAAAAATAACAGCAGATTCTCAGACTTAGTAGTTTTTAGCATGCTGAAACAGAAACATTAAGTTGGCTACTTAACAGCATGGTTCCCACTTATATGGGTGATTCTCAGGTTAAAAAAAATACCATGGCATAATAGATATAAAACACTAGCACTTCCATGTCGGCACATGCCCCAAAGCAAGCAAGGATTAAATCATGCAAAAATGACAAAGTAGCATCACAGCTAAAAATGACAGTTTAATGAACTTGCTCAAAGTGAAATATGAAAGCACCAATGGATTCATTGGCTCTTTCTATCCCAAAATCATGGGTCATACTCATATGTTCATGTGAGACAACAAGTCACAAGCATATATAGTAAAACTACTACATATTCACATAAGTGACATATGGAACTAGATGGACAAAAGCAACATGATCACAACCAGATTTAGAATCTTAGTTTACCATGGCAAACACAAATAAACCTACTAACAAGCATGATAACAAATGGGTAGGTCAAGTGGTCAAACCCACTAGTCCCCTACACACACATGCTCTAAATATGCCCAAGGCATATGAGCACTAGCCACCATGAACATACCCCCCAAGAAGGAGGTTTTCACCCACACACCAAACTCACATGCATCAAAATACAAGAGCATATATATACACACACATTACTACCACTTACATAGAAGAAAACATAAAACACATGCATATGTGCTCACACACATATGCACTACACCACTACCTACACACACATACACTATAACATGCACACACACACATGTATGTATGCCTAAGCACACACATACACAAGCACATGCATATGTGCTTGCTCACATGCACATAAACATACACACACAAGCACATACAAACCTGCATTTGTAGGCACCACCTATGTGGCACATACACAAGCACACACCACTCACATGCATATATACACTTATGTATATACACATACACACTAATGCACTTGCGCATGTGTATACACACATGCACATGCACCCATGTGTATGCATCACGCCATGTGACACATACACACACACTACAAGCAACAGAAAAAAAGGAGATCAAACCCTACACATACATACATACACACATGTAAACAAAAGAGAAGAAAAACAAATAAAACGAGCAAAATAAAACAACAAAAAGAATGGGAGAGGCTCGGGCTCGAGCCCATGACCTCCTGGCGATCACCCCCGAATCCAACCACTCTGCTACACTGCAAATCGACAACAGAGTAGGGGCACTACACCACTAATACACACATGCACATCTCTTAACTAACGAAACTGAAACCACGCGACAACGGCGATAGGGCAACTCCGACAGCGATTCTGGTGAAACTACGGCGAATCTGGCGATGCCAACTGCTCCTACGCATGAGGGAACAAACAAGGGTTCCATTCCCCTTCTCACCTTGCGGTGAGGAGGAAGGAGGCACGCCCCAAGGCACGGTCTTGCGGATGGCGGCGACAGACGGCGGCGGCAACTAAACGGCGTCCTACACGGGGAAGAAGAGGTTGCGGGGACCGGCTGCTCACCGAGGGGAAGGCAACGACGAGCCGGACGAGAAGGAGATGACGGAGGGGTCGGGGACGCGATGACGACGAAGAGGAAGCAGATGGCGATGATGACACGGACGTCGTTGACAAAGACGAAGACAAGGTCGACACTGTAGAGCTCCTCCGGGGCTCCTAGCGGCGGGGATCAAATGCAGGGATCACCCCCGAGCTCCTGGATGCCATGGCTGATGCTGGGCTCAACGGAGACGACAAACTGGTCGCCGGCGACTAACTGTACCTCTCTGCTCTCGCTCGGAAGCTTACTTGACAAGGGAAAACAAGCGAGGAGGGAGAGAGATAGAGGAGGAGATGGGAGCTGCGGCGGCGGAGGGAGAGAGAGGAACCCTAGGTGAGGGGGCACGCACTCCGAGGGGAGGCTAAATAGGCACGAGCTGACGGCGACGGTGATGGAAAGGTGACAACGGACGCGGCTTCCTCACTGAACCTGATAGAGGAGGGGACGGGAGAAGGTGACCGTTCCCTCGCGCGGGCTGGGCCGCGGGGAAAGGCCCACACTGCTCTCTCTCTCTCATTCAAACAAACACAGAAAAGGGTTTTAACTTATTTTAAAACCAGCAACACTAAAACAAATCCCCAGAGCATGTTTAAAAATGTTTTATAGCAAAACAAAAATACTATGGTGAAGGAAATAAACTGCACTATTTAATAAAAATATTAAGTTGATTTATTAGGCAAGTAATTTTAATACTTTTAAAAATAACAGCCCCTGTTTTATTTAAGCACAAAATCATACAAACCCCAAACATCAAAAGAACATTGTTAATAAGAATAGGGCTACCTCTTGAACATTTTTAAACATTTTAATCTGCAAGTTAAATCTGCTATGAAAATAACATGGGAATAAAAGGCATTATGATGGGGGTTTTGAATGAAAAGAAGAGAGGTAAGGGAAGGGGGGTTGCACACATGACCCAACCACAAACAAACTACATCACAACTCAGGTCACACACACAACAACCACATCATTCAAAGACACATGAAAACAACTCAAGGATGATATGGCAAGATGAATGCTATGATGGATGATATGATGCATGAATGCAAAACAACACATGGATGACAAGGTGCAATTCATATCATAGCTCATGACACAAGGTTCATACAAATGGTTACACGCCATAAAAGGTAGGGACAACACTTGGGCTGTCACATGTACCCTCAAGAACACTTTGCCTATTACTAGTGATTGTTCTGGCCCGTCCTTTGCCTCAAAGGATTGGGATACCTTTCTGCACCTTGTTCACCATTACCGTTACTTGCTCTTTACAAATTACCTTGCTATCAAACTATCTGTTACCTACAATTTCAGTGCTTGTAGAGAATACCTTGCTGACAACCGCTTGTCATTTCCTTTTGCTCCTCGTTAGGTTCGACACTCTTACTTATCGAAAGGACAATGTTGATCCCCTATACTTGTGGGTCATCAAGACTCTTTTCTAGCACCGTTGCCAGGGAGGGAAGCGCTCTTGGTAAGTGGAAACTAGTAAGGAAAAACTTATACTGCATGCTGAAATTTATTGCTACTTGCTACTATGGAGAACAATCCTTCATGGATTTTGTTCGATGTATCTTCACCTCGATTGGAACCACAATTAGTTACCCCTCAACCTACAGCACCTACTGAAAATATTACTTATGAAATTCCTTCAGGTGTGCTAGAAAAACTGCTTGATAAACCTTATGTAGGAGATGAAACTGAACATCCTGATATGCATCTTTTATACGTGAACAAAATATGTGGATTATTTAAGCTTGCGGGTTTATCCGGAGATGAAGTTAAGAAGAAGGTTTGCCCTTTATCTTTGGAGGGAAAATCATTGACATGGTATAGGCTATGTGATGATCTTGGATCGTGGAACTGGAATCACTTGCAATTGGAATTCCATCAAAAGTTTTATCCTATGCATCTAGTTCATTGTGATCGGAGTTATATATATAATTTTTAGCCTCGTGAAGGAGAAAGTATTGCTCTATCTTGGGGGATGCTTAAGTCAATGTTATATTCATGCCCCAATCATGACATTCTGAGGGAAGTATCATTCAAAAATTTTATGCTCAGCTTTCTCATAAATCAAACCATGCTCGATACTTCTTGCGCTGGTTCTTATATGAAGATGACTATTGATTTCAAGTGGGATCTCTTAGAAAGAATTAAACGCAACTCTAAAGATTGGGAACTCGACAAAGGTAATGAGTCAGGCATAAAGCTTGAATTCGATTGTGTTAAATCTTTTATGAATACCGATACTTTTCATAAGTTTAGCACTAAATATGGACTTGACTCTAAGATAGTAGCCTCTTTCTGTGAAGCATTTTCTACTCACGTTGAACTCCCTAAGGAGAAGTGGTTTACATATCATCCCCCTATTAATTAAGAAATTAAAGTACCGGTCATAGATAAAGAAGAAACTATTGTTTACAATGTTGATCCAGTTGTGCCTACTGCTTATATTGAGAAACCCCCTTTCCGTGTTAGGATAAAGGAACATGCTAAGGTATCAACTGTGGTTCGTAAGAGTATTACAAGAGCACCTAAATCTCCTGAGCAAATTAAAGTAAAACCTAGTGTTGCTACGGTTAAAGATCTGTTGGTAGAAAATGTTGATGGGCATGTCATCTACCTTTGTGATGAAGCTGCTAGAATTGCTAAACCTGATAAGAAAGATAAACATAGTCCTATAGTTGGCTTGCCTATTGTCTCAGTTAAAATAGGAGATCATCGTTATCATGGCTTATGTGATTTGGGTGCTAGTGTGAGTGCTATTCCTTTTACCTTATATCAAGAAATTATGAATGAAATAGCACCTCCTGAAATATAAGATATTGATGTCACTATTAAACTTGCTAATAGAGACACTATCGCACCACTTGGGATTGTTAGAGATGTTGAAGTCTTGTGTGGGAAGTAAAATACCCTATTGATTTTCTAGTCCTTGGTTCCCCACAAGATGACTCTTGTTCCATTATCTTTGGTGGACCTTTCTTGAGCACCATCCATGCTAAGATAGATTGCGAAAAACAAACCGTCAATGTTAGTTTTGGTAATGTGTCTCATGAGTTTAATTTTTCCAAGTTCAGTAGACAACCCCGTGACAAAGAATTATCTAATAAGTATGAAATAATTGGTCTTGCTTATATTGTTGTGCCACCTACTGATCCATTAGAACAATATTTGCTTGACCATGAAAATGATATACACTTGCGTGAAAGAAATGAAATAGATTAGTTTTTATTCAAACAACAACCTCTCTTGAAACACAATTTGCCTATTGAAACCCTTGGAGGTCCTCCTCCACCTAAAGGTGACCCTATGTTTGAATTGAAACAATTGCCTGACACTCTGAAGTATGCTTTTCTTGATGAGAAAAAGATATATCATGTTATTATTAGTGCTAACCTTTCAGAACATGAAGAAGAGAGATTATTGAAAGTTCTAAGGAAGCATCGGGCTGCTATTGGATATACTCTTGATGATCTTAAGGGCATTGGTCCCACTCTATCTCAGCACAAGATCAATATGGAACCTGATGCTAAACCCGTTGTTGGTCACCAACGGCGATTAAATCCTAAGATGAAGGAAGTGGTAAGAAATGAAATATTAAAGCTTCTGGAAGCAGGTATAATCTAGCCCATAGGTGACAATAGATGGGTAAGTCCCTTTCACTATGTCCCTAATGAAGGAGGTATTACTATCGTTCCTAATGATAAGAATGAATTCATTCCACAAAGAATTTTCACTGGCTATAGAATGGTAATTGATTTTAGAAAATTAAATAAAGCTACTAGGAAAGATCATTACCCTTTTTCTTTCGTTGATCAAATGCTAGAGATACTATCTAAGCACACACACTTTTGTTTCCTAGATGGATATTCTGGTTTCCCTCAAATACGTGTGTCACAATCCGATCAAGAGAAAACCACCTTTACTTTCCCTTTTGGAACCTATGCTTATACACGTATGCCTTTTGGTTTATGCAATGCACCTGCTACCTTTTGAAGATATATGACTACTATATTCTCTGATTTTTGTGTAAAGATTGTGGAGGTTTTCATGGATGATTTTTCCGCTTACGGAACTTCTTTTGATGATTGCTTAAGCAACCTTGATGGAGTTTTGTAGAGATATGAACAAACTAATCTCGTCTAGAATTGGGAGAAGTGCCACTTTATGGTTAATGAAGGTATTATCTTGGGGCATAAAATATCTAAACGAGGTATTGAGGTGGATAAAGCTAAAGTTGATGCAATTGAGAAAATGACATGTGCTAAAGATATCAAAGGTATTCGACGTTTCCTTAGTCATGTTGGTTTCTATAGGAGGTTTATTAAAGACTTCTCGACAATTTCTAGGCCTCTTACTAATCTTTTGCAAAAGGATATTCCCTTTGTTTTCAATGATGATTGCATGGAAGCCTTTGAAACACTAAAGAAAGCCTTAACCACTGCACCTATTGTTCAACCACCTGATTGGAACTTGCCTTTTGAAATTATGTGTGATGATAGTGATTATGTTGTTGGTGTTGTTCTAGGAAAAAGAGTTGATAAGAAGTTAAACGCTATCCATTATGCTAGCAAAACTCTAGACACTGCTCAAAGAAATCATGCCACTACTGAAAAAGAACTTTTAATAGTCGTGTTTGCTTGTGATAAATTTAGATCTTACATTGTTGATTCCAAAGTCACTGTTCACATTGACCATGCTACTATAAAATATCTTATGGAAAATAAAGATGCTAAACCTAGACTCATTAGGTGGGTTCTCTTGCTTTAGGGATTTGGTTTGCATATTGTTGATAGGAAGGGAACTGAGAACCCCGTAGCTGATAACTTGTATAGGTTAGAAAATATTCTTGATGACCCACTACCTACTGATGATAGTTTCCCTAATGAACCGCTAGCTGCAATAAGTGTCTCACATAACACACCTTGGTATGCTGATTATGCTAATTACATTGTCACT
This sequence comes from Hordeum marinum, assembly GCA_022496015.1. Lineage (NCBI taxonomy): Eukaryota > Viridiplantae > Streptophyta > Magnoliopsida > Poales > Poaceae > Hordeum > Hordeum marinum. The sequence continues at coordinate 384,353,779 of CM039677.1, read as the reverse complement.
AAATATATACCACCTAGCTTTACATATCAACAAAAGAAAAAATTATTCTATGACTTGAGACATTACTTTTGGGATGACCCACATCTTTATAAAGAAGGAGTGGATGGTATTATTAGACATTGTGTACCTGAGCATGAACAGGAACAAATCCTACGGAAATGTCCTTCCGAAGCTTATGGAGGACATCATGTGGGAGATAGAACTGCTCACAAGGTATTGCAATCTGGTTTTTATTGTCCTACTCTCTTCAAGGATGCCCGTAATTTTGTCTTGTCTTGTGATGAATGTCAAAGAATTGGTAATATCGGTAAGCGTCAAGAAATGCCTACGAATTATTCACTTGTTGTTGAACCATTTGACGTATGGGTTTCGATTATATGGGACATTTTCCTTCCTCTAACGGATACACTCATATTTTAGTTGTGGTTGATTATGTCACTACGTGGGTAGAAGCTATTCCAACTAGTAGTCCTGATCACCACACCTCCATTAAAATGCTTAAAGAGGTTATCTTTCCGAGGTTTGGAGTCCCTAGATATTTAATGACCGATGGTGGTTCACACTTTATTCATGGTGCTTTCCGTAAGATGCTTGCTAAATATGTTTTTAACCATAGAATTGCATCACCCTATCATCCTCAATATAGTGGTTAGGTAGAACTTAGCAATGTAGAAATAAAATTAATATTAAAAAAACTGTCAATAGGTCTCGTAAGAATTGGTCTAAGAAACTAGATGACGCACTTTGGGCCTATAGAACAGCTTATAAAAATCCTATGGGCATGTCTCCATATAAAATGGTATATGGGAAAGCTTGTCATTTGCCTCTAGAATTAGAACATAAAGAATTTTGGGCAATTAAAGAAGTCAACTATGATTTCAAACTTGCCGATGAAAAGAGGCTATTTGGTATTAGCTCACTAGATGAATGGAGAACCCAAGCGTATGAAAATACTAGGCTATTCAAAGAAAAGGTAAAAATATGGCATGAAAAAAGAATTCCAAAGCGAGAATTCAAAATAGGAGACCATTTTCTTTTGTTTCAACTCTCGTTTAAGACTTTTTGCAGGAAAGCTTCTCTCGAAATGGGAAGGACCATATATTGTCGAAGAGGTCTATCGTTCTGGAGCTATCAAGATTAATAATGCCGAAGGTACTAACCCAAAGGTGGTCAATCGACAAAGAATCAAGCACTATATCTTAGGTACGCCTATTAACGTTGAAAGCCATGTTATCCAAACCATGACACCGAAGGAGCACATAAAAGAAACCTTCCGGAACACTCCAAAATTCTTAAAAATGGGAGGTACGTGATTCGGTAAGTAAACGGACTCCAAAAAATCCGCAAAAATAGTTTATGTCAGTTTTGGAATATTTTACAATTTTGGAAATAAAGAAATAAACCAGAAGGTGATCGAGGTGACCACGGTACACCAGGGCGCACCATGCCCCCGTGGTCATGCCCTGGTGGATTGTGCCCACCTTGGATGCCTTCCCGACTCCGTTTCCCTTCCAAATACTTGTTTCCCAATAATAACAATTCTATATATATACCCCCAACTATTTTGACGACCGCATCGCAGAAAAATCCTCTGTTCTTGTTTCGTGCTGTTTTCCTGACATATCTGAAAATATGTCATCCCAAGATTCAGACGGAGAGAGCCATGTTGATCCCTATGTTCCAGACCCAAAGATCTTTAGGGAGATTTACCCCTATCTATGGACCTCGGAGGAGGAAGAAGATGATACCATGCAAGAAACAAAAGATGACAGCTCTGAGGAAGAGGATGATCCATTGCCTCAACCCGGATACATGCATGTGGAATTCAAGAAGTCAAGCCTCCCTAGAAGATACAAACCTAAGGTCCAATTTATCCCGCCTCATTTTCTGCAGGAAAGCAAGGAGGCCCTATGCCAAAGGATATTAAAGCTTGAATTGGAGAATGACAATCTAAGGGAGGAAAATTTTATGCTTAAATTTAAGTTGAAGAAGAAGGATTCATCAAATCCTCCACCTTCTTCATCACCACCATCAAAGGAGACTTAAGCAAATGGGTATGGGCACTCCCCTTGTCTTAAGCCGAGCTTGGGGAGGGGGTGCCCCGGTATCGTATCACCACCACTTTTATTAACCTTTACCTATTTTAGTTCGATCCTTAGTTTCCCTTTGCTTTAGTTGAATAAAAGTTTAGCATGATCTATTTTTGTGTGTTAGTTCCGTGGCCTACCTATCTATGTAATCAAGTGAAAGTTATATAATAAAGTTAGTTTTAGTTTTTTCCTCTTTACTTTTTGGTTGCAATCAAATAAAGGAAAAGAAACAAATAAAAAAATCACATGCTAATCTTATGGTGAGTAATGACATCACATAATGAAAAGTATAAGTAGTAAAAGTTGTTGTAGATTGACAAGCATAGCATTGGTCAATGATGCAATTCATGAAAGAATTAATAAGGGAAGAGAATATTTCCATGCAAATACACTATCTTGGACATCTTTTATATTGTGAGCCCCCATCGAATATTATATGCCAAAATTGTTGACGTTGGACGAGGAAGACAACGTAATGATTTATGTTTGTTCATATCCACATAGAAGTTATATTGTCATAGATCCTTTAACATGTGTTGCTTCCCCAATATCTTTGCTAGCAAAAAATTCCGCACTAAGTAGAGATACTACTTGTGCATCCAAAAACCCAAACCAAACTCTTTCCTTGAGTGTCCACCATACCTACCTATCAATCGAGAAAGATCCTTCAAGTAAGTTGTCATCGGTGCAATAAGGCAATAAAAAGTGCTTCTAAAAGTGTTTTGATTAGTTAGTGTAAGAGAAAATTGAGCGTTATATGAACTTATGATGGCAAAGTAATAAAAGTGACGGGCTGCATAATAAAGGTTGCTATCATAGGGGGTAATATAGCGTGACGTTCTTTTACATTAAGGAATTGGGCATACAAATCTATAAGCGCATGACAACCTCTGCTTCCCTCTGCGAAGGGCCTATCTTTTACTTTAATGCACTTAATTTTATGCAAGAGTCAAAGTATTCTTCCCTATTCCTTTATCCTTTTTTCCTTTTGCAATCATCATGTGCTGAGGAAAGATATTCCAGTTGGATGTGGGTGGGCATGAGTTATTATTGTTGACATCACCTTTGAGGTGTGTGAGTTGGGAGGCCAAACTATAAGCCCCTATCTTCCTACATGTCCAGTTGAAACTTTTTGTTCATGGGTATGCCATGAGTGTTAGCAATCATAGAAGACTAAATGATAGTTGAGTATGTGGACTTGCAAAAAGGCTCCGACATGACACCCTTCCTAAAAATATGATGAATTGTAGTTGCAAAGTTGACTGAGAACATAGCTTGTTGGTTTCCAATAAGATTTATGCTTCATACTTCTATGTTGTGATGAATTGTTACTTGTTCATGAGAAGCCTTATGATAAAAATGTATTGAAATAAGTTCTTATGTTAGAGTTTTTTGCTGTTATGTTAATAAGCATGATGCTTCTATGTTAGTACTTTGTTTTTATCGACACCTCTCTCTCAAACCAAGTGGACATGCTTTTCAATATCGGCTTTCGCTTGAGGACAAGCGAGGTCTAAGCTTGGGGGAGTTGATGCGTCCATTTTGCATGATGATTTCCTACTGTTATTCACTTTGTTTTGTTGAATAATAATCCTTTGGGAGTGATTCTACTGCCTTTTCTCTCATAATATGCAAGGTTTACACAAAGAGGGAGAATACCGGCAGCTGGAATTCTGGACCCAAGAAAAGCACATCAAAGATACCTATTCTGCACAACTCCAATGAAGCTGAAAATTTACGGAGATTATTTTTGCATTTAATTAAAAAATTTATGGACCTGAAAACTACCGAAGGAGGGCCCCCAGGTGGGCACAACCCACCAGGGCGCACCAGGCCCCCCTAGTCGCGCCCTGGTGTATCGTGCCCAGCCTGGCCCGCTTCTGGTGCCCATCTTCTGGTATATATTCCCAAAAAAACTAAAAACCATTAATAGGAGGACTTTTGGGATGAAGCGCCGCCGCCTCGAGGTGGAACTTGGGCAGGAGCACTTTTGTCCTCAGGCGGAGCGATTTCGCAAGGGAAATTCCCTCTCGGGGGGGGGGGGGGAATCGAAGCCATCGTCAGAACCAACACCCCTCTAATCTTTGAGAGGCCAATATTCATCAACATATTCAACATCACCATCTCCTCTCAAACCCTAGTTCATCTCTTGTGTTCAATCTTTGTACCGGAACCTCAGATTGGTACCTGTGGGTGACTAGTACTGTTGATTACCTTGCGTAGTTGATTACTATATGGTTTATTTGGTGGAAGATTATATGTTCAGATGCATTATGCTATTCAATACTCCTTTGATCTTGAGCATGCATATTATTTGTGAGTAGTTACCTTTGTTCTTGAGGTCACGGGATAAGTCATGTTGCCAGTAATCATGTGAATTTCATATGTGTTTGATATTTTGATGATATGAATGTTGTGATTCCCTTAGCGGTGTCATGTGAACGTCGACTACATGACACTTCACCATTCATGGGACTAAGGGAATGCATTGTGGAGTAGTTTTTAGATGATGGGTTTCTAGAGTGACAGAAGCTTGAACCCTAGTTTATGCGCTACTTCTTAAGGGGCTGATTTGGATCCACATGTTTAATGCTATGGTTAGACTTTGTCTTAATACATTTCTCCTACTTGCGGATGCTTTAGAGGGTTTAATCATAAGTAGGTTGTTAGTTCAATTAATAACAACACCTTAGCACTGGTCCACCCACATATCAAATTATCAAAGTAGCGAACACGAATGAAACCAACATGATAAAAGTGACTAGACAAAATTCCCGTGTACCCTCAAGAACACTTTGCCTATTACTAGTGATTGTTCTGGCCTGTTCTTTGCCTCAAAAGGATTGGGCTACATTGCTGCACCTTGTTCACCATTACCATTACTTGCTCGTTACAAATTACCTTGCTATCAAACTATCCATTACCTGTAAATTCAGTGCATGCAGAGAATACCCTGCTGACAACCGCTTGTCATTTCCTTCTGCTCCTCATTGGGTTCGACACTCTTACTTATCGAAAGGACTACGATTGATCCCCTATACTTGTGGGTCATCAAGTACCCCAAGATTTCTATCAGAGAAAGTAGGACATGAACGTGTATCAACCCATATGCATAGATTACCCCATTGTCAGCACGGGAATCCGCAAGTTGTGTACCAAAATATATATCAAGTGAATCAATAGAACACCCCATTGTCACCACGAGTATGCACATGCAAGACATACATTGAGTGATCTCATATCCAATATTCAGTCCAACATAACAAAATCTCAAAGGGAAAGATTCAATTCGTCACATCAAGATGGCAAGGGACAAACACCATATGATCCAACTATATTAACAAAGCCCGTGATACATCAAGATCGTGCCATCTAGAGAACTTGAGAGAGAGATCAAACACATAGCTACTGGTACATACCCTCATCCCCAAGGGTGAACTACTCCCTCCTCATCATGGAGACCGCAGGGATGACGAAGATGGCCTCCGGTGATGATTGCCCCCTTCGACAGGGTGCCAAAACAGGGCTCTGGATGAGTTTTCTTCGGTACACAGGCTTACGATGGCAAATCAAAAGTTCTAGGTTTATTTCTAAGGGTTTATGTATTTATGTGATTTTCAGCGAGCCACGAGGTTGTCCCAAGCTATCAGGGTGCGCCTAGGGGGTGGTCGCACCCTGTTGTCTTGGGACAACCTCGTGGCTCGCTGAAAATCACATAAATACATAAACCCTTAGAAATAAACCTAGAACTTTTGATTTGCCGTCGTAAGCCTGGCACCTGGTGGACCCCCTCTGGTTGTTCTTTGCTCCAGTATTTCTTAGTTGTTCAAGAAAAACCGTCAACAAGTTTCGCATGATTCTGAGAACTTTTATTTTCTACACAAAAACACCACCACGGTAATTCTGTTGAAAACAGCGTCAGCCGGGTTAGTTCCAATTAAATCATGGTTTTTTTACATTTGTGCCCCTAGTTACTTAGTTGTGCTCATTCATCCCCGCGTCCTTAAATTTTGCTCACTTTTCCCCACTCCCTAACCCGAAACCCTCACCAAAGGTCACAGCGGAGGATGTCGTCAGGTCAAAATGGTTTGACCATTAACTCTGACGAGTGGGTCCGTGCTGAGTCCGTCTTGTCCCATTTCCGGCCACACGGACGCCACACAAACCTGCACGTGCTTTCTCTTCATCCACCTCGGGGACACGTGACGGCCTTCCAACTACCCCACAACCAAAAGTAAATGCACATGCGCGATGGGCCCCGGTCATCAGCCACCCATGTTTGGGTCATCGTCCTTGTTTAAATGGAAACCGGTCAATCCACAGCACCTTCCATTCTTCCAGAGTCGTGCCTGCCCCTCCACCCCCGGCAAGATACAAACCCTAGTCCACCGGCGACAAAACCAAACCCTAGAGAGTAGCCACCTTGGGCATCTTCTTAGGGGCTGGCTCGAGCTCTGGCAAGAAGAAGGGCAAGGCCCCCGCCGTCCCTTGGCACACGCTACCCCCACCGTCTTCTTCTCGTTCGTGTCGGCAGCGGATTCACGTCCCAGTGAACCAGGCGATGAGGCGCTGGGAGCACACCGTCCCTCTCACCTACGCCAACGTGATCCTGCCACACCACTCGCACTTGGATCTAGAGAGGATCCCAGTGCCAGCAGTTCCACGATCGACGCAGACGCATGCAAAAGAGGTGAGGCGTCGGCGGTAGCAGCTCACACCCGAGCAGCGGCTCGATCCGGCCTATGATGCCGACTCTCCCAATTGGGAGGTGAAAGCACATTTTCTCCCTTGGTGGTTTTGGTAATTAATAACAACATATATGTCATTGAACTAATGTTTCCACTAAGAATGTTTCAGGAGAAGTTCAATGATGGGTTGGCAAAAAGATTGTGGAATACCCCAAGATGCAAGGAAATAGGTTGGCGAAGCTTCAAGCAAGAAGACTCTACATTTTACATTTGTGAGAAATAGCTTTGAGTCTAGAGGAAAGCCAATACTATTAAAAGGGGTAAGGTTTTGTTGGTGAACAAAATGCTCATACGTGCACAAGTGACGGCCACCAAAAACACTCACAAAATCTCCCACCAAAGTCTGTCCAAAGCCAAATAGTCAAAATCGGTGCAACCAACATTCTACACTCGGTGCCACCGATTCCCAAACCCTAGACAGACTCAGCCAAACCCTAGCTTTTTGGTGCAACCGATACTGCATTCGGGGCCACCGAGTTGGGCTGCCAAATTTCTGTTACGCAAGTTCACAGTTTCGGTCCCTCCAAGATTGTCGAATCGGCGTCACCGAGATTGGACATTATGACCGTTGGTTTCCTTATCGGTGCAACCGAGATTCCTATATCGGTCTCACCGAGATTCAAAAGTTGCTAACTTTAAGTCACTTCGGTACAGCCGAGATTCACACAACGGTTCCACCGAGTCTGACTTATTGTGTGTACCGGTTTGTATTTTTGGAGATGCCTACATATACCCCTCCACAACCACCTACTCGAGAGAGAAGCACTTAGAACTATTCCATACTTGCCCCATCCAATTTTCTGAGAGAGAACCACCTACCCTTGTGTTGAGGTCAAGATATTCCACTCCAACCATATGGATCTTGATTTCTAGCCTCCCCAAGTTGCTTCCCACCAATCCCATCTCTTCTACCAAGCCAAATAAGTGAGAGAGTGATTGTGTCTTAAGGAGTCTATCATCTTGAAGCATAAGAGCAAGGAGTTCATCGCATTACCGAGCCTATTACCTTTTGGAGGGTGGTGCCTCCTATATTGGTTAGGTGTCACTTGGGAGCCTCCTACTTCATGTTGCAGAGTGAACCAAGAAGTTTGTAAGGGCAAGGAGATCGCCTACTTCGTGAAGATCTACCCATAGTGAGGCTAGTCCTTCGTGGATGGAAGCCGTCATGGTATAGTCAAGGTTGCTTCTTCGTGGAACCCTCCATGGGTAGATCCCTCCATGGACTCTCGCGACCGTTACCCTTCGTGGGTCAAAGACTCCATGAACATGGCTGTACGATAGCGCCACCTATCGGAACCACGGGAAAATCATCGTGTCACCAATTGCGTTTGATCTTCCTACCCTCTCTTTACTTACATGATTGTCTTTATTTTCCGCTGCTATACTCTTAGACATGCATGTGTAGGGTGTACTTGACATACTATGAATGCTAAAATCTGCCAAGAATTAAAATTGGGAAAAAGGCAAAAAATTCATTTGGTCAAGTAGTCTAATCACCCCCCTCTAGCACTACTTTCGATCCTACAAGTGGTATCAGAGCTTGGTCTCCATTGCATTGGTCTCACAATCTAGGAGAGTATGGCGTCTAGTGAGGGAAATTATCACCGTAGAGGTCCATATTTTGATGGCACTAATTTTGCTAGTTGGAAGCACAAAATGAAAATGCATTTGCTTGGTCATAACCCCGCCGTTTGGGCTGTTGTTCGTGTTGGTATGCAAGGTCAATTCTTTGCGGGAGGAAGGGAACCCAATCGTGAAGGGACCGCGGATGAGTTGAAGATGTTGCAACTCAATGCTCAAGCACGTGAAATTCTCTTCAACTATTTATGCCTCGAAGAATTCAACAAAATCAGCCGTCTTGAGAATGCAAAAGAGATTTGGGATACTTTGATTGATATGCATGAAGGTACATAATCTGTGAGAGAATCCAAGTTGGATGTTCTTCAAAGTCAACTTGACAAGTTCAAGATGAAGGATGGTGAAGGAGTCGCAGAGATGTACTCTAGGCTAGCTCTCATCAGCAATGAGATTGTCGGCTTAGGAAGCGAAGAAATGACTGACAAATTCATCATCAAAAAGATACTTCGAGCTTTGGACGATCGATATGACACCGTTTGCAGATTGATCCAAATGATGCCCAACTACAAAGATCTCAAGCCAACAGAAGTGATTAGTAGAATTGTTGCTCATGAGATGACATTCAAAGACAAGGAAGAGCTTCACCACAAGTCTAGCGGTGCTTACAAAGCCACAAGTGATGCTCCCGCTACCTCTAGTGACAACCTTGTCACAAATGAAGAGATAAGCCTCATGGTCAAGAAATTCAAGAGTTCTACAAGAATAGAAGCAAAGATCGAAGCTCCAACTCAAGATATAAAGAGAAGTGTTTGTCGAGTCGTGACCAAAACTGCTACAATTGTGGGAACCCTGGACACTACTCCAATGAGTGCACGGCTCCTTACAAGAGAAAAGAAGAGTCGCCAAGAAGACAAAGCTCAAGAGACGAGTCACCTCAAAGAGAGAGAAGGAGTAGAGATGATCATTATGAACAAAGACCCTCAAGGAGAAGTAGGGACTCGGAGAAGAAGGGCAAGTACACCAAGATCTACTCAATAAGGAAACATCAATCTCATGTTGGTGAATGGGTTTCTGGCTCCGAATCTGACAACCACTCCGAGAGAAGCTATCACTCCAACTCCAACTATAGTCAAGATGAAGGTGTTGCCGGACTTGCACTAGTGACTACCAACTCCTATGATCTATTTGATTCACCAAATGAAGGGAGTGGAAGTTTCTTCATGGCTAAAGGTCCCAAGGTATCACACCCCGAGTATCTTGATTTCAATAGTGAAGAAGATGACTTGTTAATTGAAGTTGACTTGCCATTTGACAAATCTAGTAATGTTAGTCAAAATGAACTTGCTAGTACTCACTCTAGTGTAGATAAGTCGTGTGATGATGATAAGTTGGAAATAGAATGACTAACAAAAGAACTAAAAACTCTTAAGTTAGCTCGCAAGTCAACTCTATAAGATCATAGAGAGCTTCTAAGGAGACATGAGAAGCTACGCTTCGAGAAGCTCAACTTAGAGCAAGAGCATGAGTTCCTTAAAGCTATCAATGATGATATTCGAAAGAAGACTTCCTCTTATCTAGACAAGCGACTTCTCTTATCTACATTCATGCCACAAGTTAAGTCTAAGCAAGCTAGTAACAAAGGAAAGAAAGGTTCTTCAACTAGTAGCAATAAAAATGATAAATCCAATGATATTGCTTCTAGTAGTTCTCTTTATCCCACTAACTCTTCTCTTAGCCAAGTTACACTTGAGCAAGAAAATGAACTCTTGAAAGGGATTATAGAGAAAGGTATCTACAAGAGTCTTGAAGGGTGCAAAAAATTTGAGGATATTGTACACAAGCACGGAGGATACCGGAAGAATCGTGGTGTTGGCTACTTCAAAGCTAATGGAGTTGAATAGTAAGAAGGTCAATACCCCAATCCAAAGTTTGTTCCTCAAAAGGAGAAGTATGAAAATACTCTTCCCAAGGTAACAAATGCTCAAGATGACCTTCCACCACAAGACACCAAGCTCAAGAACAAGAACAAGCTTCAAGAGGACATTGACTCTTATGAAGATGAATCCCAAGCTTTGGTGAAGTGGGTTCCTAAGGCTACTACAAGATCAACTTCTACAATTGCTACTTCAACACCAAGGAACCCCATCAACTTGATGTGGGTCCCCAAGAAGAAGAACTAGAGAAGTTCTTGAGGGGTGACTCCGCAATTGAAATTCATTCACATTCATTATTGGCAAGAACTATTTGCAATCAAAATCAACTTTATGCAATAGTTCAAGGAGTCACACATTCCCTCAAAGGTAAGCAAGGGACAAGGTAATCAACAAATCAATGGACATCATAACATATGCTTTGCACTCCATGTCCATAGATATCCTTGTATTTGTCTCTTGTATGTTGGGACTAACCCATGTAGGTGAGAAGAGTAATGAAACAACAAGGATGATCCCAACTCTTGGTGATCTTGATCAACCTTGAGCATCCACCACTACCTCACCAACATGAAGTCTTCGTCGAAAAAACCCAAGGTTAGTTTATCCCTCTTATGGGGGGGATGTCACATCAAGGGGGAGCTTTACTCTAAGACTTGAGTTAAAGCATCTCTTAGTATGTGACAACATTAAATGCTTTATGTAAAAGTGGTAACCCCACTTGTGCTTAAACAATGAGTATGACCTATGATCAAGTATTCTTACTTGGCTCCTAAGTCAAATACTCATATATAGATGACTTCGTCATCGCCCAAGTGCTTATTAGATGCTAATGTGTATGTGCATGTTTGTCATGATTTCATTTGACATCTTATTGTGTGAGCATGTTGGTCTGCATTTATTTTCTCATTCGAGGACATCCAATTCTTGCTATTTGGCTCTTGATTTTCTCTTTTTCCAATTGGATGGACAAGAATGCCTAGGACCACTCTTTAGCTATCTATGCTTTCGTACCTCATACTCTATTCATGTTGCATCACAAAATTTGAACAAGTGCTTTTCGATCACTCTATGTGAGGAGCACTCGGAGTTCCGTATTGTCAAGGACTAACCATTGAAACCTCCCAAGTGCATCTCAGTGGAACCAAACCACAATTCTCGGTTTCACGGAATGCCTAGGGTTGATCTAGTTTTCTTATGTCGATAAGACCGATTTCATATTCTTGGTTACACCGAGTTTCCCTGTCAACACAGTTGTGAAACTCGGTGACACCGAAAATATCAAATCGGTGTCACCGATAGCGATGGGTATATAATCGGTGTTCCATGGCTTTTGAAATCTATTCTTCAAACGCCGCGCCTCCACAACTCTATATACCGCGGAAGGATCCCCTGGTCATTAGCTTGCCTTTCCCGAGCACCTCCGCCGCTAGAAATCTCTCCATCCACGAGCATCTTCGCTGCCGTCGCCGCCATAGCGGATCCATCACCAAGATAGGATACGGATTCGACTTTTCTTGCGCTCCCCGTCCAAGTCTTGTGTAGTGAAATCTTTTTTATCTATAAGCCGCCATCTGAAAGCTTTCCATCAGAAAAGAAAATCCTATAGAGTAGCAAATCCTAGATTTTTAGGGTTTTGCCGTCCACCACCTGTATCTCGGTATAACCGATGTGGGAAAATCGATGTCACATATTTTAGTTTCTGCCACACTGAAAACACCTCGGTGGAACCGAGTGCTTGTTTTCGGTCCGACCGAAAACGGTGCCAAGTTCCTGGAAAGTAGGTGTCAATCTCGGTGTGACCGAAATTTCTGCGTCGGTTGTACTGAAACACATTTGATTCAAACACATCTGCATTTTGTGATGACTTATCCTATTCTACTCTTCTACACTCTATTCACAAGGTCAGCATGTCAGGTTCAGACAGTCAATGAGCTCAAGAAGGAGGTTGATGAAGCCCCAATCTGTCGCACCTCTTCAGAGTCTGAGTCTTCTGATGATGAGGAGGATAGTGCACCTGTCAGGATGACTTCCCAATTCACGACTAAGGCCAGGACTCCTACAGTACCAACTCCAGAGATGAAGCATTCATCTTCTGCTCTAGCCACAGTATCTTCAGCACCATCAGCTCTAGTGCCTCCAGTATCTAATCCAGCTCCATCCATGACTTCAGCAGAAGTCTTCGCCGACGCAGTTCTCTCGACTCCGCCATCAACGGCTGGAGGAGATCAGTCGCATAACGATTAGCTATATCTATTTAAACTTTTTGATAACTTGTTGCCAAAGGGGGAGACGTTGTATATAGATCTTAGGCTTCAAGTGAGAGAGCATCGATATTTATTTGCTAGTTTTACAAAACATTTGGTTCGTTTGGTTTGACGTGAGATACTTTTGTGTTTGTGTGTGATCATATGTTGTTATGTGTGTTGCTACTATTTCCTATCATTTGATGATTACGTGATGATCACTCACTTTGCTTGTTGTGTTGTGCTTTGTTGATTAACTCTTATTACTCTCGCACACCACCAAGTTGTATGTGACATGGAAGAAGTGCCCCATGTACCTAATCGATTGTGCATTTGTATTCAAACGCAAATTCAAAATGATGCACAAATTTAGGGGGAGCTCTTGCTTATCACATACTTCTCAAAGCGATGATTATATTCATTGATTATATCATATATCAAAATTTTGATCTATATGTTGTCATCAATTACCAAAAAGGGGGAGATTCAAAGAACATTGGCTCCCTTGGTGGTTTTGGTAATTAATAACATTATATATGTCATTGAACTAATGTTTCCACTAAGAATGTTTTGGGAAAAGTTCAATGATGGGTTGGCAAAAATATTGTGGAATACCCCAAGATGCAAGGAAATAGGTTGGCAAAGCTTCAAGCAAGAAGACTCTACATTTTACATTTGTGAGAAATAACTTTGAGTCCATAGGAAAGCCAATAATATTAAAAGGGGGTAAGGTTTTGTTGGTGAACAAAATGCTCATACGTGCACAAGTAACAGTCAACAAAAACACCCACATACTCTCCCACCAAAGTCTGTCCAAAGCCAAATAGTCAAAATCGGTGCAACCAACATTCTACACTCAATGCCACCCATTCCCAAACCCTAGACAGACTCAACCAAACCCTAGATTTTCGGTGCAACCGATACTGAATTCTGTGCCATAGAGTTGGGCTGCCAACTTTCTGTTACGCAAGTTCACAGTTTTGGTCCCTCCGAGATTGTCGAATCAGCGTCACCAAGATTGGACATTCTGACCGTTGGACACCTTATCGGTGCAACCGAGATTCCTATATCGGTCTCACCGAGATTCAAAAGTTGCTAACTTTAAGTCACTTTGGTACAGCCAAGATTCACACATCGGTTCCACCGAGTCTGACTTATTGTGTGTAACGGTTGGATTTTTGGAGATGCCTATATATACCCCTCCACAACCACCTACTCGAGAGAGAAGCACTCAGAACTATTCCATACTTGCCCCATCCAATTTTCTGAGAGAGAACCACCTACCCTTGTGTTGAGGTCAAGATATTCCACTCCAACCATATGGATCTTAATTTCTAGTCTCCCCAAGTTGCTTTCTACCAATCCCATCTCTTCTACCAAGCCAAATATGTGAGAGAGTGATTGTGTGTTGAGGAGTCTATCATCTTGAAGCACAAGAGCAAGGAGTTCATCGCATTACCGAGTCTATTACCTTTTGGAGGGTGGTGCCTCCTAGATTGGTTGGGTGTCACTTGGGAGCCTCCTACTTCATGTTGTGGAGTGAACTAAGAAGTTTGTAAGGGCAAGGAGATTGCCTACTTCATGAAGACATACCTATAGTGAGGCTAGTCCTTCGTGGATGGAAGTCGTCATGGTATAGTCAAGGTTGCTTCTTCGTGTAACCCTGCGTGGCTAGAGCCCTTCATGGACTCTCACGACCGTTGCCCTCCGTGGGTTGAAGACTCCATGAACATGGATGTACGATAGCGCCACCTATCGGAACCAGGAGAAAAATCATCGTGTCACCAATTGCGTTTGATCTTCCTACCCTCTCTTTACTTACATGCTTGTATTTATTTTCCGCTGCTATACTCTTAAACATGCATGTGTAGGGTGTACTTGATGTACTATGAATGCTAAAATCTGTCAAGAATAAAAATTGGGAAAAGGCAAAATTTTCATTTGGTCAAGTAGTCTAATCACCCCCCTCTAGCACTACTTTCAATCCTATAGGAGGTCTGGTTTGCGTTTGAGCACCCGGAGCAGCGCCAGCGTGGCGTCCGCGATGTGCGGGCTTGCACCCAGCCGCCCCTCATCGTGTGCGATGAGGACCAGGAGGCGGAGGCCGCATACCAGGAGGCGCTGGTGCTGGCAGCTGTCCTTTGCAAAAGCAAGGAGGAAGAGTGGCGCAAAGAGGAAGAGGAGGCGGCTTACCAGGTATTGATGGTGGAGGCCATTGCGCTCTTCTCTGCTGGCGACTGCGTCGTGCCGCCGCTGGTACCGTCGTCCCCTGCCAGGCTCGAGCAGGCGCCGACCGCCCTAACGCCCCATGAGTACGTGTGGGAGGGGGTGGTGCACGAGTGGGTGAGCGCTCCACCCATATGGATGCTAGCGACGCCGAAGCAGGAGCGGGACTACCTTGAGTTGTGGCGACAACGGCACCTACGGGCGGAGCGTCTCGAGGGTCAGCGACTTGAGGACTTGGAGAATGATGCCGAGGTAGAGGAGGAGGAGCGTCGTGCCGAAGCGCAAGCAGTGGCGGTGCAGCCACCGGTGCACGACGTCGCCACCACCTGGGAGACGTCGTTCCCCTGGGCTGGCCCGATGCCGACCCTCGTTAACCTCACCAGCCCTGACGACGACGACGACGATGAGGACACCTAGGGGGTAGCACACCTCCTCATTTTCATTTTTAGTTTTAATGTTTTTAGTTAATGCCTGGAAGACTTGTGAACTCTCGCCTGGCAGACTTGTGAACTCTCGCCGGCCTTTGTGGCCGCCATTAATGTATAATTAAAGTTAATGCAGGTTGATGTGATTTGATATGATGTTTTGACTGTGATGTGATGTTTGAATTTTGACTGACATTTGAATTGTAAGCAACATTTGTGTTAATGTTAGCCTAAATCCTAAACCCTAAACCTCTGTGATTGCAATGATCATGCTAGCCTAGGTTGCAATGATCTAACAACAAATAAAACAAAAATACAAACAAATGATCATGTTAGCCTATGTTGGTGAGCTCTGAAAAGTTAGGGTAAACAGGCCATTTCCAATATAAATCATTATAAAAACAGTTTAAAATTTCAATAATAAAAATATAAGTTCAAATCCTTCTTATTCACACTAAAATGAATCTATGGTGATTTTTTTATTTTTCATAGACCCAAACCCACTATCACTCTCTTCTTGGACTCTATACAATCTCATACGTGATAGTTCATTTGTGTGAAGGAGTTCTCATTTAAACTTGGAGATAGTAGCTTACCTCAAAAGAATTTGAGGTGATTTAGAGGAGATCAAAGAAATTTGAATCTTCAAATGACCTCCCAGGCTAGGGAAACAACACCATTTATAATCAAGTTTTTTTGGACCTACTCTAAATGAGCCAAATGTTTTTTTATTAACACCTATTCAATCTATATAGTGTAGATTCGAAGTCTCACTATTTTTTGAATTAATCTTCAATTTTTTTTTGAATTTTTGATTTTTTTCAAAAATAGAAGGTAACCCTACCTCCTCTCCTTGAACTTTGTGAAATGTTGTACATGATAGCTCATATGTGTGAAGGTTTTTTCATGAAAATGACCATAAAACAAATTTATGGTATTTGGTTGGTAACATGTCACATAAGACAACATTGTGCGCATGTTTTATTTATTTTTTGATTTTTTAAATTAATGGTGCTCATTTGACCTTGATCGTGCCAGCTAGTTTTTTTTGAAATGCATGTATACTAAGTTTGGTATTTTTCCTAGTTAGTGTATCTTATAAAACGACGAATGACGAAGGTTTCATATTTTTTCGATTTTTTTAAATTAGTTATGCCGAGTCAAAGCCTTGGAAACCCCGTTGACCAGCTCAAAACCCCTCAAAACCCCTCCTAACCCTAGCTCCGAACGTCATCCGTCCGATCATATGGACGGCTCCGCATCGTTGGATCATGGGGCGATCCACAAGAGGCGATCCTATTGGTTGTGCTCGGTTGCCCGCCCACCATTGACTCTGCAAAAAAAGTAGTTATTGGGCCCAAAAGGAAATCAAGCTCTGGTTGGGCCATTGAATTGCGTCGTTTTTTTGCATTGTTTTCTCTATTTTTAGTGAACGTGTTGGCTCTATTTTCTTGCATCGTCTGAAATTACACAACAATTGACATTGCCTAGAAAATTTAGTTCTTTTTGTTCAATACAAATGCAAAATGACCAAATTTATAAGGGGCAAAGTTATTTTTATCATGCAAAATGTCCACAAACTATTCAAAAATTGTCTATTTTTGTTCATATAATATACTCCCTCCGTTCCTAAATATTTGTCATTTTAGAGATTCAACTAGGGACTACATACAGAGCAAAATGAGTGAATCTACACTCTAAATTATGTCTATATACATCTGTATGTAGTTCGTAGTGACATCTCCAAAAAGACAAATATTTAGGAACGAAGATAGTATATGACCATGGATTCCCACGCGTGTAATTAGCTTCTTTTTCTTCTTCTTTTCAAACCATAGGTTCCCACACGTGTACACTCCCGACATCGTGGTGGGTGTGAAAACGGGCCACTTCACATTTGACCCCGTAATTGAGGGATTGCATCGTTTGTTCTTTTTTTGATTTGATTGCATCAAAATAGTTTCATCATGCAAAAAATAGTTTCTTTTCCTTCTTATTTTTCAACATCACCATGGTTCATATTAGATTGAAAACATCATGACACAACCGGATATCTCATATTCAGAAAGGAAAAAAAATTCGTACAAAAGCATGCAGGATGTAAAACCTACATACTACTAGATAATAAAACCTATCTACTCTTCGTCAAAGATATCGATGATCTCCGTGTCATCCGGTGCATAAATGGCCGCCTGTTGCGGCTCCGCCTGCTCCGGTGCCTGCGGCTGCTCCGCTGCCGCCTCCTATGCCTCTATCTCCGCCTCCAGCTCATCGAACATGGCGTCGGCCTCCGCCTGCCTCTGTCGGATGAACCGACGGTTGGGCTTCACCTCAGCCTCATCCTGGATGGAATCCAGGATGGCCTGCTGCTCCGCCATCTCCTCCGGCTGGTCGACGTCGACCTCTGCCTCCGCCTCCGGGCCGTCCTCCTCCATGGGCGCCGGCTGATGCTCCTCCTCCTGCTCCTCTTCCTCCTCCTCCTCCTCCTCTTCCTCCTCCTCCTCCGTCTTCGGCGAATCTAGAGGGAGACCAGCAGCGATGTTGGTAGCGCGGCAAGCCTGCATTTTTGCCTTGATTTGTAGGCCGCTCCGGAGTGAGCTGCGCGTACGTGGTGATGAGTTGTCGGACCATCCTGATGGCGACGAAAGTGCGAGAGGAGGCGTATGGGCTCGAGCAGCGGTGGGGTGGAGGGAGGAGGAGGATGTGCAAGGGTTGGGGGATGATGGTCGGCTTAAATAGCCAGGGAATGGCCTCAGGCGGCGATTCGAAGTGGCGCCATGCGGCATTCACACTGCCCTGACGGTCGAGACACCCGTCGGACAATCGGGTTTCCTGACGAGTCCGCGTGGGGACATGTCATCAGCCTGACGTGTCGGGCGCCTGTGAAAAGACGCCTACGAAACGGGATGGAGGGAGTGGCGTGCTTCGGCCCAACAATCCACCGAAACCGGTCCCACTCGTCAGAGTTAACGGTCAGAGGCATTGACCCGACGACAACGTCCGTTGTAACGTATTCTGAGGGTTTCGGGCAAGGGAGTGGGGAAAAGTGAGCAAAAGTTAAGAGCATGGGGATGACTGAGTACAACTAATGAACCAGGGGCATGGAAATAAAAATCCCCTAAATCATATAAAGTGCATCAAAATCGTATAAAAGTATTGTAAACATGAGTAAATATGGCATGAATACTTCATAAATTATTGATACATTGGAGACGTATCATAGGACAATATAAATTTTCCCTCAAGTGGTTGACCTAAGGTTTATCAACTCGTGGGAGGTGTAGGATGAAGATGGTCTCTCTCAAACAACCCTGCAATCAAATACAAGGAATCTCTTATGTCCCTAACACACCCAATATAATGGTAAATTGTATAGGTGATACAAGTGTAATATGGATGGTAGAAATAGGTTTTTGTAATTTGAAAATATGAAAACAGCAAGGTAGCAAGTAGTAAACAGCAAACAAAACATTATATCAATGCTTGGAAACAAGGCCTAGGGTTCATACTTTCACTAGTGTAATCTCTCAACGGTGCTAACAAATTGAATCATATAACCATCCCTCAACGTGCGATAAAGAATCACTCCAAAGTTCCTATCTAGTAGAGAACATAATATGAAATTTTTGTAGGTAGCAAAACCACCTCAAAGTTATCCTTTTACATCAATCTATTGAGCTATTCCTATAAGCATCACAAACAGCCCTAGAGTTCGTACTATAATAACACCTATGATACACATCTTCCAACCCTAATGTCACCTAGATACTCCAATGTCACCTCAAGTATTCATGGGTTAATTAATCGACATGCATCAAACAATTTCTGATTCATCACATTCAATCCAACACAAAGAACTTCAAAGAGTACCCCCAAGATTTCTATCTGAGAAAGTAGGACAAGAGAGTGTGTCAAACCATATGCATAGATTACCCCAATGTCACCGCATGAATCCGCAAGTTGATTACCAAAACATATATGAAGTGAATCAATAGAACACTCAATTGTCACCATGGGTATCCACATGCAAGACATATATCAAGTGGTCTCAAACCCAAACTATTCAATCCAACATAACGAGATCTCGAAGGAAAGACTCAATTCATTACCTCAAGATAGAGAGGGAAGAACACCTTATGATCCAACTATATTAACAAAGCTCGTGGTACATCAAGATCGTGCCATCTCAAGAACACAATAGAGAGAATCAAACACATAGCTACTCGTACATACCCTCAGCCTCAAGGGTGAACTACTCTCTACATGGAGACCATCGGGATGATGAAGATGGCCTCTGGTGATGATTCCCCCATCCTGTAGAGTACTGGAAAGGGCTTCAGATGATATTTCTTTGATACAGAGATTTCCGGTGACGGAGCATAAGTTCTAGGTCAACTTTTGTTTTTTGAATATATAGGAATTTTTCGCATTGGAATCACGTGAAGAGGAGCCACAGGGAGGCACAAGGTACCTAGGCATGGCCACCCCATTGACACGCGCGGGTGCCTTGTGGGGCCCCTATGGGTCTTTTGGTACTTCCTCAAAGCTTCTCGGGTCCCTTTCCTTCCAAAAAAAACCGTCAAAAAGTTTTGTTCAATTCCGAGAACTTTCATTTTCTGCATAAAGACAAGGGACAAATGCATTTTTGCCCCTAGTTGGAACCTACCCACGGGGTTTGCCCTTACTTTTCGACTCTACTCAGTTTTCCCCTCACATTTGCCCCCCGAGGTCACCTGAATGCCCTTTGACCATTTGACCAATACTTTGAAAATTCGTAACAAATTCATACGAACTAAAAAAAAATACAAATAGGATATCAAAATGTTTAAATAAACATTACCTTTATGTGGATGTGATTTGTATTGAGGAGAAAAGTACCATTTAAAATGCACGAGGTTATTAATGTTATTGACATTATTAAAATTAAAAGGGTATAAACAATACTTTTTGATGAATTTAAATTATATGCAAATGTAGGTGATGTTTTCTAAACACTCCGATGTCTTATTTGCATTTTTCCGAGTTCATATCAACTTGTTATGAAGTTTCTAAATAATGGTCAAAGTCGTTTGAACATTCATAACAAGTTGATATGAACTAAGAAAAATGCAAATAAGATATAAGAATGTTCAGAAAACATCACCTACATTTGCATGTATTTTTTATTTATGAAAAATATATTGTTTATACCTTATTATTTATAATAATGTTAATAACATTAATATCCTCGGGTAGTTTAAACAATACTTTTTCTTGAATACAAATGGCATGCACATAAAGGTAATGTTTATCTAAATATTTTGATACCTTATTTGCATTTTTCTGACATCATATGAATTTTTTATGAATTTTCAAAGTATTGGTCAAACGGTCAAAGGGCATTTGGGCGACCTTGTGGGCAAATCTAAGGGCAAAACTGAGCAGAGTCGAAAAGTATGGGCAAACCCCATGGGTAGGTTCCAACTAGGGGTAAAAATGCAATTCTCCCTAAAAACAACACCACGGTAATTCTGCTGCGAACAACGTTAGTCTGTGTTAGTTCCAATTAAATCATATAAAGTACATCTGAACCATATAAAAATATTGTAAACATGGGTATATATGGCATGAATACTTCATAAATTATCGATATGTTGTAGATGTATGATGTCTAAGACACAACTTTATTCTTGGTGACTCGTGTTGGGCCTCCAAGTGAAGTGTTTTGTAGGAGAGTAGCAATTTTCCCTCAAGTGGATGACCTAAAGTTTCTCAATCCGTGGGAGGTCTACAATGGCAAATTGTATAGGTGCACTAGTTCGGCAAAGAGATGGTGATACAAGTGCAATATGGATGATAGAAAGAGGTTTTTGTAATCTGAAAATATAAAACAGAAAGGTAGCAAGTGTAAAACAGCAAGCAAAACATTGTATAAATGCTTGGAAACAAGGCCTAGGGTTCATACTTTCACTAGTGGAATCTCCCAACAATGCTAACATAGTTGAATCATATGATCATCCCTCAACGTGCAACAAAGAATCACTCCAAATTTCCTGTCTAGCGAAGAACAAATAGATGACATTGGTGTAGGTAGTAGAACCACCTCAATGTTATTCTTTCCAATCAATCTTTTGAGCTATTTCTATAAGTGTCACAAACAGCCCTAGAGTTCGTACTCAAATAACACTAATGATACATATAAATCCACCCTAATGTCACCTAGATACTCCAATGTCACCTCAAGTATCCGTGGGTAAATTATGTGACATGCATCAAACAAGCTCAGATCTATCATATTCAATCCAACACAAAGAAGTCAAGGAGCACCCCAAGATTTCTATCGTACAACATGGTATGAAAATGTGCAATCAACCCCTATGCATAGATCCCCAAGGTCATCGGAATCTGCAAGTTGATGCCTTAACATATATCAAGTGAATCAATAGAGTACACAAATGTCACTACGGGTATCCCACGCAAGACGTACATCAAGTGTTCTCAAACCAAAATATTCAATCCAACATAATGAGATCTCAAAGGGAAAGATTATATTCATCACAACAAGATGACAAGGGAAGAACACCATATGATCCAACTATATTAACAAAGCACGTGATACATCAAGATCATGCCATCTCAAGAACACGAGAGAGAGAGAGAGAGATTGAACACATAGCTACTGGTACAAACTGTCAGCCCCGAGAGTGAATTACTCCCTCCTCGTCATGGCCTTCGCCGGGATAATGAAGATGGCCACCGGAGATGATTTACCCCCTCCGGCAGGGTACTGGACCGCCTCCAGGTTCGTTTTTTGCTGATACAAAGAGTTGCGGCGGCGGAATGAGGAGTATCTCTTCATTTCTGGGGTTTCTAGGATTTATATGATTTTTCAATGTTGGAATCACGTGCAATGGAGCCATGTGGGCCCCACAAGCCATTAGGGTGCCACCCCCCAGGGGTGCGCCCTGATGGCTTGTGTCCTAAGGGTGGCTCCCCCCGGTGGTTCTTCGCTCTAATGTTTCTTATTTCCTCCAGAAAAAATCACAAAAAAGTTTGGGGTGATTCCAAGAACTTTCATTTTCTATAAAAAACAACACCACGATAATTCTGCTAAAAATAGCATCAGTTCGGATTAGTTCTAAATAAATCATATAAAGTGCATCAAAACCATATAAAAGAATTGTAAACATAGGTGAATATGGCATGAATACTTCATAATTATCGATACATTGGAGACATATCAGCATCCCCAGGCTTAATTCCTGCTCGTCCTCGAGTAGGTAAATTATAGAAGAAATAATTTATGAAGTGTGGATGCTAGCATAGTGAATAATTTTAATCAATGATAATTTCAGTCACTTTTCTAGCATCATAATCAGCAATTTTTTCTCATAAAAATCATCATGATAGAGTAACAATCAATTCACTTGTCATGGTTCAAACAATGCATTCACTTGAAACTTAACAATCTATGTTCTTGGTGACCAAACAATTTCAATGCATCATCGAGTCTAGTAAGAGCTCCACATACTCAATTATCATATAGTCTTTTATGATTGCTAATACTTAAGGCATATTATTAGAACAAACAACATCCATCGAACACATAGAAAGATAGGGGCTTAATGTTTTGCCTCCCAACATACTTATCATGAAGATAGTTATCAACAATAATGAATCATGATCAAATATATTTGATTGGATATATGTGTTTAGATCTTTCCACACCACATGATGCTTGCCAACTAATAGATTGAGGTTGCAATAGGAAATTGACTCAACATGAAAAGTAAATAACATGAAAGTAAATGGATTATCCCTTCACACAGGGAAGTAGAGATTTGCAGAGGTGCGAGAGCTCATTGTTTAAAACAGAGATGAATATGTAATTTTGAGTGGTGTGCCTTTACTGTCAACATCACAATAGAGTTTTCAATATCTTCCATGCTAATCACATTATTGGCGGTTCCTAAACATAATTGAAATTTTAATCCCCCTCAACCATTCAAACACATTCCATGGCTAGCCGAATCCACGGTTGCCCTCCAAACAATCAACTTTCTAGGGGGAGTTCTTGTTTATTTATTTATTTTTTATGGAGGAATGGGCATCCTTTTTACCATCCTCTCTCGTGCAATGACAAGTGAATAAACACTCATCTTGGGAATAACTCGCTTAAGATGGAAGATAATGACCGCTCCGTCGCTCCATGAGCGATACGAGCACACAAAACGAATGTTTATTTGAAGGTTTTAGAGGTGGCACATGCAAATTTACTTGGAATGGCAATGAAATACCATATATAGGTAGGTATGGTGGACTCTCATGAAAGAAACTTGGCTCGATGATTTGGATGCACAAGTAGTATCTCTACTTAGTATGAAGTTCTGGCTAGCAAAAGGTTCTAAACAAGCACCATATGTTGGAGGATCCATAACAATATAACTTCTATGCAAATATACACAAACATAAACATTATGTTGTGTTCCTTGTCTAACTTCAATTATTTGATCAAGGTTGGAAATAATTGATGGGTATTCACAATCATAAAAGATGTCCAAGATAATGTATTTGTATGTGAAAATTTCTTTCTCATACTGGTCATTCATGAATTGCTTGTATGACCAATTTAATGATTGTCAGACTTCAATAGATTTTACTTTATAAACCATATTTGAAGTTACTACTATGCATAAAACACATTGATAATTTCATATTTATGATATTTCATTCATTCACAATTTACTCTTAGGATATGAATGAAGAACAAGAGTAAACATCAAACTACTTTCAAAATATATAAGTGGAGATCAATTAGTAGTCAAACAATAAAGTAGCTATGTGAGGACTCTCTCTCAATAAAAAAATTCACATCTTGAAATTATATTCAAACAGCAAAGAAAACAAAAGACACTCCAAGAATAGCACATATCATGTGGACAAATAATTTTTTGGCTCAACATAGTCTAACCAATAGTTGTTGATGAAGAGAGGTGGGATGCGTAGCATCCCCAAGCTTAGATGCTTGAGACTTCTTGAAATATTTACTTGGGGTGCCTTGGAATCCACAAGATTGAGCTTTTGTATCTCGTTCAATCTTCTCATATCCCGGTTTCACCTAAGTCCCAAAAACTTCATCCACACTAAACTCAAAAAGAACTCGTGAGATAGGTTAGTACACATAAGAACAAATCAACACTTCATGTACTGCCAAGACAAGTTTCACAATAGTTTTCAAACATCATATAATGTTTACTATTGTTTCCACAATTCATATCTACCAATATAGACTCTAGAAACTATAGGATAAGTAGATAACAAAACTATGACCGCAATCTATCCAAACAGAAGAGTCTATAGTAATATATTAAACTAGTGTACAACTATAACTCAAAAAATTCTCAAACTTTAGTACATGATAAAAAAAATATCACAATACTGTGTAGGGATTTCAAAAAAAATCCACGTTCCAGTAAAATATGAAAATTCAAACACTACAGAAAAAGTTTCTGTTTTTACACAGCACACATCAAACATGTAATTCAAGCGTCCTAAGGCAATTCTTGGAACTATTTATTGAGAAAAAAAATTATAAATAACATGTAATAGAGTATAACAAAATATTATGATTATCCAATAAAAGCACATAGTATGTGACAAATAAAAATATAGCTCCAAGTAAGATATACTGATAGTATTGAAGACGAAAGAGGGGATGCTTTCTGGGGCATCCCCAAACTTAGACGCTTGAGTCTTCATTGGATATTACCTTGGTGGTGAATTGGGATACCCAAGATTAGGTCATTTCTTCTCCTTATTCACCTCATATCGGTATCTCACCCAAAAAAATCAAAACTTCAATCACACAAAACTTAACGAAGCTTCGTGAGATGGGTTAGTACAGTAAATATAGAACATTGACTTAAGTACTGTCAATACAAGATTAATAATTGTTCTCACATAATACATAATGTATTATAACATTTCCATAATTTATATCACTAAATATAAGCTATAGAAACAGTTAAAACAAGCAAACTATGCATGCAAAACAGAATCTATCAAAAACATATCAGTTTGTGAAGATCTGAATGGTCACCATACTTCCCTGCCTCTAAAAATTCTGAAACATTAGGAGAACGCAGAGTATTGGCATATCAATTTTTTTTAAATAAGATTTTGTTTACTCTCTAGTAAAATCATAGAAATTCTACACTGGATGTAAAAGTTTCTGTTTTTGCACAGAATCAAACTAACACGTTTCCACACTATCCCAAAGGCTTTAATTGGCATTGTATTGAAATAAAAGACACACAAAATGATTAATACAGTATCTTAATCATTTGCACACACAAAAAATAAATTAAAATTTTTGGGTTGTCTCCCAACAAGCGTTTTTCTGCCTTTTAGCTAGGCATGATGATTTCAATGATGCTCATATAGGAATAGTAGTTGAAACATGCAAGAGAGATCAATGATTCACATGACAAGCACATTTAAGTCTAAAACACTTACTATGCATAAGGATTTTGTGAGCAAACAATTCATGGGGGAAATAATCAATTTACATAGGAAGTCAAAACAAGTATGACTTCAAGATTTTCAACATACAAGGAGGAAAACTGATATTATTGTAATTCCTACAATCATATGTTCCTCCCTAATAATAATTTTCACTAGAATCATGAAGGAATTCAAAAATATAACTATCACATAAAACATTCCTTTCATGATCTACAAGCATAGAAAAATTATCAATCTCCACATAAGCAAACTTCTTCTCATTCATAATAGTGGGAGCAAACTCAACAAAAATAGCTATCATGAGACACTTGATTGGCATTATCCAAATGAAAATTAAAATCATGATGACATGTTTCATGGTTATAACTACTCTTTATAGCATACATATCATCATCATAATCATCATAACTAGGAGGCACGCTATAATCATAGTAAATATCATCATCACAAGTAGGGGGGCTAAAAAGATCATCTTCATAAAACATAGCATCCCCAAGCTTGTGGCTTTGCATATCATTAGCATCATGGATATTTAGATAATTCATACTAGCAATATTGCAATCATGCTCATCATTCAAGGAATTCTCATTAACAATTTTCATAAATTCTTCCTCTACCAATTGAGCACAATTTTTCGAACCATCATTTTCACGAAAGACATTAAAAATATGAAACAATTGATGCAACCTAAACTCCATTTTTTGTAGTTTTATTTTATAAAACCAACCTAGTGAACAACAATAAACTAAAATATTTAATTGCAAGATCTAAAGATATACCTTCAAGCAATCACCTCCTCGGCAACGGCGCTAGAAAAGAGCTTGATGTCTACTACACAACTTTATTCTTGTAGAATCATGTTGGGCCTCCAAGCGCATAGTTTGTAGGATAGTACAATTTTCCCTCAAGTAGATGGCCTAAGGTTTATCAATATATGGGAGGTTTAGGGTGAATATGGTCTCTCTCAAACAACCCTGTAATAAAATGCAAGAAATCTCTTGTGTCCCCAACACACCCAATACAATGGCAAATTGTATATGTGCACTAGTTCCGCGAAAAGATGGTGATACAAGTGCAATATGGATGATAGAAATAGGTTTTTGTAATCTGAAAATATAAAAACAGCAAGGTAGCAAGTGTAAAACGGCAAGGAAAACGTTGTATAAATGCTTGGAAACAAGGCCTAGGGTTTATACTTTCACAAGTGCAATCTCCCAACAATGCTAACATAGTTGAATCATATGATGATCCCTCAACGTGCAACAAAGAATCACTCCAAACTTCCTATCTAGCGAAGAACAAATATATGAAATTGGTGTAGGTAGTAGAACCACCTCAAAGTTATTCTTTCCGATCAATCTTTTGAGCTATCCTATAAGTGTCACAAACAATCCTAGAGTTCGTAGTAAAATAACACCAATGATACATATCAATCCACCCTAATGTCACCTAGATACTCTAATGTCACCTCAAGTATCCGTGGGTAAATTAAGTGACATGCATCAAACAATCTCGGATCTATCATATTGAATCGATATAGAGAGTTGCGGTAGTGGAACAAGGAGTCTCTCTTTATTTCTGGGGTTTCTAGGGTTTATAGGATTTTTCAGCATTCGAATCACGCGAACGGAGCCACGTGGGCCCCACAAGCCATCAAGGCGCCCCCAGGGGCAGGCCTTGATGGCTTGTGGACCGAGGATGGCTCCCCTCCGGTGATTCTCACCTCCAATGTTGCTTATTTCCTCTAGAAAAAAATCACAAAAAAGTTTCGGGCAATTCCGAGAGCTTTCATTTTCTACACAAAAACGACACCACGACAATTCTGGTGAAAACAACATTAGTCCGGGTTATTTCTAAAAAACATATAAAGTGCATCCAAACCATATAAAAGTATTGTAAACATTGGTGAATATGGCATGAATACTTCATAAATTATTGATACGTTGGAGACGTATCAATGTATCATCATCCCCAAGCTTAATTCCTACTTGTCCTCTAGTAGGTAAATGATAAAAGAAATAATTTATGAAGTGTGAATGCTAACATAAGTTTAATCAATGATAATTGCAATCGCTTTTCCTATCATCATAAACAACACCTCTTTTTCATAAAATCACCATCAATTCATATGTCATGGTTCAAATAATGCATTCTCTTGAAACTGAACAACTTATGTTCTTAGTCATCAAACAATTATAGTTCTACAAAGTCTAAGTAAGAGCTCCACATACTCAATTATCTTATAGTCTTCTATGATTGCTGGTACTCAAAGCATATTTTTAGAACAAACAACATTCATCGAACACAAAGAAAGATAGGGGCTTAATGTTTCACCTCCCAACATAGTTAACATAAAGATAGTTGTCAATTATAATACCTCATGATATAATATATTTGACCGGATATATATGTTTGGATCTTTCCCCGCCACATGAGGCTTGCCAACTAGAGATTTAGGTTGGATTAAGGAGTTGACTAAATATGAAAAGTAAATAACATGAAAGTAAATAAGATAAAAGTAAATAGAATGTCCCTTCATAGAGGAAAGCAGGGATTTATAGAGGTGCCAAAGCTCATTGCTTACAATAGAGATGACTATATTTTGGGTGGTGTGCCTTTCCTGTCAACATTGTGACAAGGGATTTCAATATGTCCCATGCTAAACACATTAATGGAGGTTCCCAAATGGAATTTAAATTTTACTCCCCCTCCACCATTCAAACACATTCCATGGCTGAACAATTCAACGGGCACCCTCAAAACAATTAACTTTCTAGGGGGGTTCTTTATTTATTTTTGTATTATGCAGGACCGGGCATCCTTTTTACCAGTCTCTATCGTGCAATGATGATAATCCCCAAGTGCAAGGAATGATCGTAGCAATTTCCAAAGGTGGAAGTGATAAGTATGGAGTGTCAAACCCACAAGGAGCTGAAGGTCAGATCAATATTCTCTCAAGTCCTATCTGCCACGGATACGACTCTACGTACACCGAACGTTTGCTTCCATCTAGAAACGAGAAATAAAACTACGTTGTGGGTATGAAGAGGATAGCTTTGCATGATATCGGAGAACTAAAATATAAAAATAGTTGCTGCTACCATAATATTACAATATATTACAAATAGCGAGTGTAGAATAATGATGGGTCGGCATGCGGAATTATCCTAGGCAATTTTTAACAAGATTGAAAATCATTATTGCAATTTTATATGAGGGAGAGGCATAAGCTAACATACTTTCTCTACTTGGATCATATGCACTTATGATTGGAACTCTAGCAAGCATCCGCAACTACTAAAGATCATTAAAGTGAAACCCAACCATAGCATTAAAGCATCCAGTCCTCTTTATTCCCATACGCAAACAACCTACTTACTCGGGTCTATGTTTCTATCACTCACGCCACCCACCATAAGAGAATCATAAGCATATTGCAACACCCTATAGCGAGGATCCCTCACGCTTGCGCAACACGGAGAGAACCATAGGACATCACCAATAATAAAACATGCAACTCAAACCAATCTATATCATAAATAAACCCAAAGGACAAAAGTAATCTACTCAAAACATCATAGGATTGAAACACATCACTGGATCATAATATGTAGCATAAAGCACCATGTTCAAGTAGGTGATTACAATGGGGTGCGAGAGAGTGGACCGCTAAAAGGAGATGAGGATGGTGATGAAGAAGGTGATGTTGATGAAGACGATCACCGCGACGATGGTTCCCCCGATGGCACTCCAGCACCATCGGGAGAGAGGGGGAGAGGTTCTCCCCCTCGTGCTTCCTCCTCCATGGCCTCCCCGTCTGTGGGGAGAGGTTCTCCCTCTGGTCCTTGGCCTCCATGGTGTTGATGTCCCCTCCGGGACGATGAAGATGGCCTCCGGTGATGGTGACCCCCTCCGACAGGGTGCCGGAGAGGGCCAAGATTGGTTTTTCGTGGCTCTGGAGGTGTGCGGCGACAGAACTCCTGATCAAGGTTATTTTTCGGAGGTTTTGGAATATTTGACAATTTATAGAGCCAAGAGGGAGGTTGGTGGACTCCCAAGGGTCCCACAAGCCTGGTGGCCGCGCCTAGGGGGTGGCCATGCCCCTAGGGCTTGTGGCCTCCTCGTCCTTCCTCTCGAGTGACTCTTCGCTCCGGTATTTTTTATATTTTCCAAAAATATTCTCCGTAAATTTTCAGCTTGTTCCGAGAACTTTTATTTCCACACAAAAACAACACCACGGTAGTACTGTTGAAAACAACATCAGTCCAGGTTAGTTCTAGTAAAATCATATCAAAATCATATAGAATTATTGCAAACATGGCATGAATACTTCATAAATTATAGATACGTTGGAGACGTATCAGCATCCCCAAGCTTAATTCCTGCTCGTCCTCGAGTAGGTAAATGATAAAAGAATAATTTACGAAGTCTCAATGCTAGCAAGTGCATAAGTTTGATCAATGATAATTTCAATCACTTTTTCTATCATCAATATATATCATAAACAGTAGCTCATCTCATAAAACTTCTCATGATCGAGTAACAAGATATTCACATGTTAAAGTATAGACCAGAAAACTTCTTGAAAACTAACAAACCATATTCCTAGTCATCGAACAATTGCAATTCATCTTATTTTCAGGAAGGGTCTATGTAAGAGCTTTGATTTAGCAAATTCCACATACTCAACTATCATATAGTCTTCCATCATTGCTAGCACTCAAAGCATATTTTTAGAACAAATAGCATCCATCGAACACAGAGAAAGATAGGGGCTTAATGTTTCACCTCCCAACTTATTTATCAAATAGATAACTGTCAAAAATAATAATTCATGATCAAATATATTTGGATGGCCATATATGCTCGGATCTTTCCCCACCACATGATGATTTCCAAGAGAAAAAGGCAAAATATAGGAAGTGATGAAGATCATCATGACTCTTGTATAAAGGTAAGTACTAGAAAATAAAAGATAGGCCCTTCACAGAGGGAAGCAGAGGTTGTCATGTGCTTTTTTGTTTTTGGATACGCA
Organism: Hordeum marinum; assembly: GCA_022496015.1. Classification (NCBI taxonomy): domain Eukaryota; kingdom Viridiplantae; phylum Streptophyta; class Magnoliopsida; order Poales; family Poaceae; genus Hordeum; species Hordeum marinum. The sequence continues at coordinate 384,322,997 of CM039677.1, read as the reverse complement.
AACTCTTAAAGCAAAGGAACGTCATGTTGTATTTCCCTTTGTTATAGCAACCTTTATTATGCACTACGTCGCTTTTATTTCTTTATCATCACAAAATTGTACAACGCTTATTTTCCCTTACAATAAAAGATCTTACATATTTAGGAGCAAGTTTTATTGCTTTTTGCACCGATGACAACTTACTTGAAGGATCTTATTTAATCCATAGGTAGGTATAGTGGACTCTCATGGCAAAACTGGTTTAAGAGTGTTTGGATGCACAAGTAGTATTTCTACTTGGTGCGGAAGTTTTGACTAGTATAAGGTGGAAGCAAACACCACATGTTGGAGGACCCATACCAATATAACTTCTATGCAAATATACTCAACCATAACTCATCAAGTTGTCTTCCTTGTTCAACTTCAACTAATTTTCTCAAGTTTGAAAATAATTAATGGATAATCTAGAAGATGTCCATGCTAGTATATTTATATGTGAAACCTCTCTTCCTTCAATATTCTTTCATGAATTGTTCAAGTGACCAATGCGGTGTTTGCTAACTTTCAATAAATTTCACCACCTATACTTATTATGTGTGAAGCCATTACTCCCCATGGGATAAGTATATGAAGCATTTTTAATTTCAGATTTATGATATTCAATTCATTCAACCATTTGCTCATAGGATATAAGTGAGACACGAGAGTGAACGACAAACTACTCCAAAAAAGATATAAGTGAAGATCAATGCGTAGTTAATTAGATAAATAGCCATGTGAGGACTCTCTCCTATTCAAAATTTTAGTTCCAATGATTTTGTTGAAACAACAAACAAAATAAAAAAGGCACTCCAAGAATATCATGCATCATGTGAACGAATAAAAATTTAGGCTCAACATAGCCTAACCGATATTTGTTGATGAAGAGAGGTAGGATGCGTAGCATCCCCAAGCTTTGATATTTAAGAGTTCTTGAAATATTTTCTTGGAGTGCCTTGGGAATCCCCAAGCTTAAGCTTTTGTATCTTTTTCAATCCTCTCATATCCCGGTTTCACCTATTCTCAAAATTTTCATCCACACAGAACTCAAAAAGAACTCGTGAGATAGGTTAGTACACATAAGAACAAATCAACACTTCATGTACTGCCAAGACAAGTTGCACAATAATTTTCAAACATTAGGTTCTATTTACCATCATTTCCACAATTTATATCTACCAATATAGGCTATGGAAACTATAGGATAAGTAGATAGCAAAACTATGACAGCAATCTATCCAGACAGAATAGTATGTAGTAATTTATTAAACCAGTGTACCTCTGGAACTCTAAAAATTATGAAAATTTAGTACATGCTAAGGAATTTATATGAAAATACTGTGTAAAAATTTCAGAAACTTTCTACTCCCTCGGTCCCATAATGTAAGACGTTTTTTAACACTACACTTGTGTTAAAAAACGTCTTACATTATGGGATGGAGGGAGTACTTTCCAGTAAAATATGAAAATTCAAACACTACAGCAAAAGTTTCTGCGTTTTTACACAGCACACATAAAACATGCAATGCAAGCATCCTAAGGGAATTCTTGGAACTTTTTATTGAAAAAAAAGATTATAAATAACACCTAACAAAGAACAACAAAAATAAAATGACGCTCCAAGCAAAACTCATATTATGTGACGAATAAAAATATAGCTCCAAGTAAGATATACCGATAGTGTTGAAGATGAAAGAGGGGATGCCTTCCGGGGCATCCCCAAGCTTAGACGCTTGAGTGTTCCTTTAATATTACCTTGGGGTGCCTTGGGCATCCCCAATCTTGGGTTCTTGTCACTCTTTATTCCCCTCATATCGGTATCTCACCCAAGACTTGAAAACTTCAATCACACAAAGCTTAACGGAACTTCGTGAGAAGGGTTAGTGTAATAAAGATAAATCATTCACTTAGGTACTGTCAAGACAAGATTCATAATTTTTACCCCATGATACCTACTGTATTATATCATTACCATAATTTATATTACTCAATATAAGCTATAGGAACACTTGAAACAAGCAAACTATGCATGCAAAACAGAATTTGTCAAAAACAGAACAGTCTGTAAAGATTTGAATGATCACCATACTTCCCTGACTCTAAACATTCTTAAAAATTATGAAATATCAAAGAATTTGCATATAAATGTTGTGTCAAAATTTCACTATTTTTTGACTCTCCAGTAAAACCAGACAATTCAAATACAGAACGCAAAACTTTCTGTTTTTGCACAGAATCAAACAAGCAAGTATCCATACTATCCCAAAGGCTTTACTTGGCACTTTATTGAAACGAAAGGCACAAAAAATCATTACTACAGTAGATTAAGCATGTTAACACATCAAAATAGAAAGTAAAAGTGTTGGGTTGTCTCCCAACAAGCGCTTTTCTTTAATGCCTTTTTAGCTAGGCATGATATTTCAATGATACTCTACCAAGCCAAATTTTGATGATCTTTATATTCATACTCTAAAAGATATAAGTTAAGTTCATATAGAATTATTAATTAATATATCTTAACCAACATCCAAGCTCAAAATATATAAGTGAAGCATACGAAGCATTCTATAAAGCCATACTCAAAAGATTTAAGTGAAGCACAAAGAGCATTCTATAAAGCCATACTCAAAAAATTTAAGTGAAGCACAAAGAGCATTCTCCAAATCTGTACTCAAAAGATTTAAGTGAAGAAAAAAGATCATTCTACAAATACATAAAGTATTATCTCATATAATAAGGGAGCATAAAGGAAAAGACAAACATTAAAGACACATGTCATGTGAACAAAACAAAAACCGAGGTATACCGATAATTGTTGAAGAATAAAGATGGGATGCCTTCCGGGGCATCCCCAAGCTTAGGTGCTTTATTATCCTTGAAATATTTACTTGGGGTGCCTTGGGAATACCCAATCTTGAACTCTTGTCTCTCCGTATTCTTCTTATATGGATACCTCCTTGATCTTCGAACACTTCATTCACACAAAACTTAACAAAACCCTCGTGAGATCCGTTAGTATAATAAATCAAATTATTACTTTAAGTACTGTTGTTAATTCATTCCAAATTCATATTACCATTATATATACTATAGTCCAACTTCACCATGGTTCATAACCCCCGATACAAGCCATAGATTCATCAAAAAAAAAGAGAACAATGCATACAAAACAAAATCTGTTAAAAACAGGATAGTCTGTAGTAATCTGGAAACTTCGTATACTTCTGTAACTCAAACAATTATGAACATTTAGGAACAATTAAACAAAATTGGTAGAAGTAATATACAAAAATTTCGTAAACTTTTGATGTTCCAGTAAAAAATGTAAATTCACGCACTTCAGCCAAAGTTTCTGTTTTTGCACTTCACACACCAAACAAGCAATCGAATCATCCTAAAATTAAATTTTGGCACATTATTGTTATAATACAATGGATATATAAGGTGATAATTATTTTACAGAAGCTTCCATGAAAAATTCTACATTGTTTCCATGAGCATGAACACAAGTGTTCAAGGTTGACCCTCACTTCTCCAATGCACAACCTTCCAATCACTTCTCTTTTTGAAAAACTTCTTAGGCATAAGAGGCAAGTAACTCTTTTTGTATTTTTCATTTTTTAATATATTTTTGTTTGTTTCACCCACAACTACAGAAAGTAAAAAGGGAAAAGAAAATCCATTTAGTGAAGAAAGCAAACAAGCATACACGAGAATATCAACCCCACGCTATTGCTCCCCGGCAACGGCGCCAGAAAAAGAGCTTGATAATCCCCAAGTGCAAGGAATCATCGTAGCAATTTCCAAAGGTGAAAGTGATAAGTATGGAGTGTCGAACACACAAGGAGCTAAAGGTAATATCAATATTCTCTCAAGTCCTATCTGTCACCGATACAACTCTACGTACACCAAACGTTTGCTTCCATCTAGAAACGAGAAATAAAACTACGTTGTGGGTATGAAGAGGATAGCTTTGCATGATATCGGAGAGCTAAAATATAAAAATAGTTGTTGTTATCATAATATTACAGTATATTACAAATAGCGAGTGTGGAATAATGATGGGTCGGTGTGCAGAATTATCCTAGGCAATTGTTAACAAGATCGAAAATCATTCTTGTAATTTTATATGAGGGAGAGGCATAAGCTAACATACTTTCTCTACTTGGATCATATGAACTTATGATTGGAACTCTAGAAAGCATCCTCAACTACTAAAGATCATTAAGGTGAAACCCAATCACAGCATTAAAGCATCAAGTCCTCTTTATTCCTATACGCAAACAACCTACTTACTCGGGTCTGTGTTTCTATCACTCACGCCACCCACCATAAGCGAATCATAAGCATATTGCAACACCCTACAACGAGGATCCCTCACGCTTGCGCGACACGAAGAGCACCATAGGACATCACCAATAATAAAACATGCAACTCAAACCAATCTATATCATCAATCAACCCTAAGGACAAAAGTAATCTACTCAAAACATCATAGGATGGCAACACATCATTGGATCATAATATGTAGCATAAAGCACCATGTTCAAGTAGGTGATTAAAGCGGGGTGCGGGAGAGTGGACCGCTAAAAGGAGATGAGGATGGTGATGAAGAAGGTTATGTTGATGAAGATGATCACCGCGGCAATGGTTCCCCCCGATGGCACTCCGGTACCACCGGGAGAGAGGGGGAGAGGTTCTTGTTGGGAGACGTAGTAGTAAATCAAAATTTTCTACGCGTTCACCAAGATCTATCTATGGAGAAACCAGCAACGAGAAGGACGAGATTGCATCTTCATACCTTTGAAGATTGCTAAGCAGAAGCGTTACAAGAATGCGGTTGGTGGAGTCGTACTCGTAGTGATTCAGATCGCGATGGACTCCGATCTTAGCACCGAACAACGGTGCCTCCGCGTTCAACACACGTGCAGCCTGGTGGCATCTCCTATGCCTTGATCCAGCAAGGAGGGAGGTGAGGTTGAGGGAGAGCTCTGGCAACACGACGGCATGGTGACGGTGGAGCTGCATGGTCTCCGACAGGGCTTCACCGAGCACTACGGAGAACGAGGAGAAGGACAAGTAGGGTTGCGCCGAGAGGGAGAGAGAGTCGTGTCTCAAATAGCCCCAAGGGCACCACTATATATAGGAGGAGGAGGAGGGAGGGCTGCGCCCTAGGGTTTCCACCCTAGGGTGGTGCGGTAGTCACTAGATCTGATCTGGTGCGGCGACCAGAGGGAGAGAGGGGTGGCCGGCGCCCTAGGTGGGCCTTAGGCCCATCTGAGCCTAGGGTTTGCCCCCTCTCTTCCCTCGTTGTGCCTTAGGCCCTTGTGGGGGCGCACCAGCCCACCTAGGGGCTGGTTCCCTCCCATTTGTGGCCCATGAAGCCCTCTGGGGCCGGTGGCCCCACTTGGTGGACCCCCGGAACCCTTCCGGTGGTCCTGGTACGTTACCGGTGACGCCCGAAACAATTTCGGTAACCAAAATCTCACTTCCTATACATGTCTCCGGACCATTCCGGAACTCCTCATGACGTCCGGGATCTCATCCGGGACTCTGAACTACCTTCGGTAACCACGTACACTATTTCCCTATAACCCTAGCGTCATCGAACCTTAAGTGTGTAGACCCTACGGGTTCAAGAGGCATGTAGACATGACCGAGACACCTCTCCGGTCAATAACCAACAGCAGGATCTGGATACCCATGTTGGCTCCCACGTGTAGGGATGGCAATGGGGACAATCCCCTATGGGGATACCTAGAACATCCCCATCCCCATCTATTCCCCATACCCCCATCCCCATCCCCGTTTACATGACTGGGGATGAAATTTCCCCATACCCATGCCCCACGAGGGAACGAGGCCCCATTAGGGTCCCCATCCCCATTAAGAAATGATCATATACATAATATGACAGAATATAATCAAGATATATACATGGTGTTGTCCTTGTTCTACTAACACCGATCTTGGTCGTACTAACTTCTTGGTCATGGTGGTGGTTGAGGTGAGGATGTGAGGTAAGTTTAAGGTTTTCCTCATATTTTTTTTGTTTTCGCAAGTTTGTTTGTAAATATTTGAAGCTTGACCACAATGTCATAGTTAAAAAGTGGGCCCTTTATGGGTATTGGGTCTGGGGAATAGGATCTCATCCCCATCCCCGTTGTACCCTATGGGGAATAAATTGGTTCGGTAAATATCCCCATGGGGAAGTTTTTCGCCCATCCCCACCCCCTAATAGATGAAATCCCCATGGGTTTGACGGGTATGGGGCCCCATTGCCATCCCTACCCACGTGCTCCACGATGATCTCATCGGATGAACCACGATGTCGGGGATTCAATCAATCCCGTATACAATTCCCTTTGTCTACCGTTATGATACTTGCCCGAGATTCGATCATAGGTATCCCTATACCTTGTTCAATCTCATTACCGGCAAGTCTCTTTACTCGTTCCGTAACACATCATCCCGTGGCTAACTCCTTAGTCACTTTGAGCTCATTATGATGATGTCTTACCGAGTGGGCCCAGAGATACCTCTCCGTCACACGGAGTGACAAATCCCAGTCTCGATTCGTGCCAACCCAACAGACACTTTCGGAGATACCTGTAGTGTAACTTTATAGCCACCCAGTTACGTTGTGACATTTGGCACACCCAAAGTATTCCTACGGTATCCGGGAGTTGCACAATCTCATGGTCTAAGGAAATGATACTTGACATTGGAAAAGCTTTAGCAGATGAACTACACGATCTTGTGCTATGCTTAGGATTGGGTCTTGTCCATCACATCATTCTCCTAATGATGTGATCCCGTCATCAACGACATCCAATGTCCATGGTCATGAAACCGTGACCATCTGTTGATCAACGAGCTAGCCAAGTAGAGGCTCACTAGGGACACGTTGTGGCCTATGTATTCACACATGCATTACGGTTTCCGGTTAACACAATTATAGCATGAACAATAGACAATTATCATGAACAAAGAAATACAATAATAACCATTTTATTATTGCCTCTAGGGCATATTTCCAATAGTTCTCCCCCTCGTGCTTCCTCCTCCATGGCCTCCCCCTCTGTGGAGAGAGGTTCTCCCTCTGGTCCTTGGCCTCCATGGTGTTGATGGCCCCTCTGGGACAATGAAGATGGCCTCCGGTGATTGTAACCTTCTCCGGCACGGTGCCAGAGAGGGCCAAGATTGGTTTATCGTGGCTCTCGAGGTTTGCGGCGGCGGAACTCCTGATCTAGGTTATTTTTCGGAGGTTTTGGAATATTTGACGATTTATAGAGCTGAGAGGGAGGTCGGTGGACTCTCGAGGGGCCGACAAGCCTGGTGGTCGTGACCACGGGGGTGGCCGCGCCCCTGGGGCTTGTGGCCTCCTCGGCCTTCCTCTCAGGTGACTCTTGGCTCCAGTATTTTTTATATTTTCCAAAAAATATTCTCCGTAAATTTTCAGCTCATTCCGAGAACTTTTATTTCTGCACAAAAACAACATCACGGTAGTTCTGCTGAAAACAATGTTAGTTCGGGTTAGTTCTAGTAAAATCATATCAAAATCATATAGAATTATTTCAAACATGGCATGAATACTTCATAAATTATAGGTACGTTGGAGACGTATCAAATGACAAGTGAATAAACACTCATCATGAGTTAAGCACACTTAGCATTTAAGTTACGGATCACCCCGTTACTCCATGAGCGGTACGGTCACACAAAGAAGATATCTATTGGAAGGTTCTAGAGATGGCACATGCAAATTTACTTGAAATGGCAGTGAAATACCATATATAGGTGGGTATGGTGGATACTCATGAAAGAAACTAGGCTTAGGGATTTGTATCCACAAGTAGTAACTCTACTTAGTACGAAGTTTTGGCTAGCAAAGGGTTCTAAACAAGGCACCACATGTTGGAGGATCCATAGCAATATAACTTCTATGCAAATATACCCAAACATAACTCATTATGTTGTCTTCCTTGTCCAACTTCAACTAATTTGATCAAGTTTGAAAACAATTATTGGGTATTCATAATCATAAAATATATCCAAGATAATATATTTGTATGTGAAAGTTCTCTTCCATATACTAATCATTCATGAATTGCTTGTATGACCAATACTATGATTGTCAAACTTTAATAGATTTTACTTTCTAAACCAAATGTGAAACTACTACTAAACATAAAGCAAATTTCATATTTATGATTTTTAATTCATGTCAACAATTCACTCGTAGGATATAAGTGAAGCACAAGAGTGAATGATAACTTATTCCAAAAGATATAAGTGAAGAACAATGAGTAGTTAAACAGTTAAGTAGCTATATGAGGACTCTCTCTCAATAAATATTTTCATATCTGAGTATATTATTTAGGGAGGCAATTTCCTATACATGGTGGTAGCTACGCACCCTTTAGAATAAGTGCCACTTTTTTATATATGATGTGTCAGTATTCAATGGCATTGGCACAAGTGCATTTGAAATAACTTTTTCTCACTTCTCTTTGTCTTTCTATTACCTTTTTGACACAAGTATGTTTTCATTGTGTAGAAAGGGTGTTTTCTCACCTCTTTCAATCCTCTTGCTTGCCTTTTTGGCATAATTGCATGTTTGCTTGCTTGACTGGTCCAGATTCATGATATTTTTGTTATAAAAGTACTTTTCAGAGTTAAAAATAATTTATCAAAATAATTAGAGATAAAAATTGGTGGCTTGCGTAGCTACCACCATGGGTAGCAAATTATTTCTGATTTTATTTAAGCAGCAAACAAAACAAAAATACACTCCAAGAATAGCACATATCATGTGAACAAATAAAACCTTAGGCTCAACATAGTCTTATCGATATTTGTTAACGAATAAAGGTGGGATGCGTAGCCTCCCCAAGCTTAGATACTTGAGTATTCTTGTAATATTGACTTGGGGAGCCTTGGTAATCCTCAAGCTCGAGATCTTGTGTACCATCAATTGTGGGAGGTGTAGGATGAAGATGGTCTCTCTCAAACAACCCTGTAATCAAATACAAGAAATCTCTTGTGTGACCAACACACCCAATACAATGGTACATTGTATAGGTGTACTAGTTCAGAGAAGAGATGGTGATACAAGTGCAATATGGATGGTAGAAATAGGTTTTTATAATTTGAAAATAAAAAATTAAAGGTAGAAAGAAGTAAACAACGAGCAAAACGTTATATCAACGCTTAAAAACAAGGCCAAGGGTTCATACTTTCTGTCTATATTGAATAGGATCGATGCAATGTCTATGCATGATTCTAATCAATCCAGTGTGACAAACCTAACCATGGGGATGGTCTCATGCAATGAAGTAGATAATGTTGGTACCGTTGTCGATTGGTCAAGTCTTGTGATTGAACCTGAAAATGGTGGGGATGAAAATGGGATCCCGGATGAAAAGCCGGTGGACGAGTCAGCCATGTTTGCTTTGTTGGTTTTAAAAACAGAGGTGAACGAGAGAGAAACAAAACTTGGTCCTATTGTTGTTCCTACTCCTGATTATGACTTGGATGATATTAAAGGGGCAGCCATTGATGTTGATGATAAGGCTCCAAAGGAGCCACTTATTGCGTGGGACGTACGAAACCCAAAGATGGACATAGGGACCCCTTATCCTGATATGGCTGCATTTAGAAAGGCTTTAAAATAGTTTGCTATCAACAGAGAGTTTGAATATGGCACTAAAAAATGAGCCGACGAGGTTCCGGGCTTTTTGTAAAGGTCAATCCATAATCGACCAACCTTGCAAATGGTCCTTAAGTGCTAGTTGGCAGAGAGATGAAAATTGTGTGATGGTAATAATCTTTTTGTCCTTCATATATTGCTTTCTTTACTTGTTTGTCATTTTAATAACCTCTTCATTTGCATTCTTCTTTGTTGTAGGTTGTGAAGCATCAAACAGAGCATCTTTGTAGCTCAACGAGTGGAAAAGTGACTAGCATGACAAGCCAATCTTGGGTGGCTGACAAGGTAGCAGCTATGCTTAAGAAAGATCCAATCATTGGTGTTGTCAATATACTTAAAGAGTTACAGGAAGAGCATCATGTCACACTTGACTATCACATAGTGTGGAAAGGCAAACAAAAGGCAGAAACCAACTTGTATGGGAGTTGGGAAGAAAGTTTTAGGATGTTGTACAACTGCAAGGCCGAGATGGAATTGAGGTCTCCAGGAAGTATTGTAGAGATTGATACAACTACAACTGAAGATTAGGTACATTTCAGCAAGCTATTTATTGCTTTCAAGCCTTGCATAGATGGGTTTCTGAATGGATGTAGGCCGTATATTAGCATAGATTCAACTCATTTAAATGGAAAATGGAATGGTCAGCTAGTTGTAGTCACTGCTTTGGATGGTCACAACTGGATGTTTCCGGTGGCGTATGGCTTTATTGAGTCTGAAAATGGAGATAATTGGGCTTGGTTCATGAATCAAGTGAAGAAGGCAATAGGAGACTCCCCAGTTTTGGTTGTTTGTATTGATGCTTGCAAGGGTCTTGAAAATGTTTTTTTCCCTCAAGCTGAGCAGCGTGAGTGCTTTAGGCATATGTGGCATAATTTTCAGAAATATTTTCATGGTGATGTGTTTGGACGGTTATGGCCTGCTGCTAGGGCATATAGGGCGGAAGAATATCAACATCACATGGCTAAGGTGTTTGATGCATCTGAGAAAGTATATCCTTACCTTAGGGATTACATCTGTTATGGATGAGGTGCATTTTCAACCCTGGCATCAAGTGTGACTACATAAATAACAATCTTGTCGAGTCCTTTAATGCTTGGGTTCGAGATATTAAGGACTTGCCGATTGTTCAGCTAGCTGATAAGATTAGAGAGATGATTATGGACCTATTTAGAAAGAGGAGAATGATTGGAGAGAAATTTCTAGGGACAATACTACCATTTTTCATCCACCAATTAAATGAAAAGACTCGAGGACTAGGACATCTCAAGGCTAAAGCATCAGCTAATTGGAGTGGAGAAGTGAGAAATGTTAACAAAGGAGATGAAAGACATTTGGTCAAAACACTAACACATGAGTGTACATGTCTACAATGGCAGCACACGGGCAAGCCTTGTGACCATGCACTAGCCTTCATAAATGTTTTGCAAGCTCGCAACTTTGTGAACATGGAGGATTATGTACATGACTACTACTCAGTTAGCAGATTTAGGGCAACATATGAAGGTGTAATTGAGCCCCTTACAGACAAGAATCAATGGCCACATGTGGATACAGGCTTTGTGTTGCTTCCACCAATTCCAAAAGACAAGAAAAAAGGTGCTGGAAGAACAAGAAAACAGAGGATGAAGAGTTGGTGGGAAGGTGGATCACGGAAGGGATCCTTGAACAAATGCAAAAAATGTGGGGAGGTAGGACATAGAGAAGCTGGTTGTCCTCAGAATGGAACAAAGAAAAGGTACGAACAAGTACTTGTTGCTGTTTTCTAGCTACAATATCATGGTTCTTTTACATAAAAATAGTTCTAATTGCTTTTTTGTAGGAAAAGTAGGGGGGAAAGGAATCCATGTCCATGGTTCGATGTTTCAGTTAGCAATGTCGTTCCATCTACACCAACCAAGAGCAAGAATGATGCCACTTGTAGTAGTCCTGGAGCCGTCACAAGAAGCCAAGCTGCATCTCAAGCTAGTCCTGGGCCTGTCACAAGGAGCAAAACTGCTACTCCACCACCAAAATCTCCAGCAAAAGGAAAGAAGAAGAAAATGACTCCTAAGAGGAAGAAATTAAGCGACCCGTGAACTTGTTTGTGGCTATGATGAACTTGTGTGGGAGTCCAGACTCACCTTTCCTTTATTGTTCTGTATGTGAGATGCAAACTCACTTTTATTTAGTTTATACATGAGGTACAGACTCACTTCTATTTGCTATGTATGTGAGGTAGAGACTCACTTGGTTTGGTGTCATGAAGTCCTAGAACATGGTTAAACTTATTATCTATGCTATCATCGAATGGATGTGAAACTATTATTTCCAGTTTGGATAGAAGACTATTGATTATTGCAAAAAAAAATGGACGCAGCTTGTGTAGAAGCCTTTCAAACTGAAAGGCACTTCTGTCTATTCCTATTTATATTTGATAATTATATACTAACATATTTGTTAACCATGTCAAAGGGGGGTATGAGTAAGAGTTGGACAGAACTAGGGGGCTCAGAGCGAGGCGAACGAAAAAAGGGATATAAGATCAAAGTGCAGCGAACAGGTGTTAAAATCAATTCTCCCTGTTTTCCCGGTCTCCCGGCGCAATCTGGAGCCCGACTCCCGGCGCGTGAATGCAACTGCCGATCCAGAATCCTCCTCTCCGCCAGCAAGCCACCGCCAGGTTCGTCCCTTCGCCCATCTGGGTAGCGACCGAGCGAGAGAGAGAGAGAGAGGAGCCGGGGACTCCCAGATCGACGCTGGCAGTGCTAGATGGTAGCGGCGCCGCGGCTCGGGAGCAGGGGCGCCGCGTCCGGCATGGAGAGCCGTGAGGCAGAGGAGGAGGCGCGCGTGGAGGAGCGTGCGCGCGCGTGCCCCACGGAGGGCGGCCGTGCGGCGCAGAGGAGGCCTCCCGGTGCTCGTCGGAGGCGCGAGGCGCTGCGTGCTGGGGTTGCTGTTCCCGGAGCAACGCTGCTGCGTGCATGCGGCTGCTGCTGTGAGAGATTGAGAGGGATTGAGAGACGAGAGATGCTTCGGCTGAGATGAGTCGAAGGGCAAGTCGAGTGCGGGGTGGGAGTTTGGGCATTTCTGTTGAAATGTTCAGCGTTCAGCAGATACCGGATAGTGCAAACTAAAGCCTAATCAAGCCCCGAACATTTTTCTTAGCATGGGCCTTCTTTTCCAGTTAGCAGTCATGCACTCGAGTAATTCTCATATTGTTCATGTCAATGCCAGGGTCCGAAACTATGGTTGCAGATGAAAAACTGCCAGCTTCTGGAGATGCTAACAACTCAGAGCAACAGCTTCATGATACTGGTCTGTACTATTAATTCATCTCCATGTTTGATTTTATCTTCTCTGAGTTGCAAAATAAAGTTGGTGTTTGGTGTTTCTCCAGACACTAATCAGAGTGGCTTAGCTGTTAAGCAATGCTGCCAGATATCCATTGCTTGAGTTTGTTTGTAGCTAGGTCGGTTTGAGCAGCCTATATATTGAGGCCCTGTGTATGTGTTTAAGAAGTATTAGCTCCGTCCCAAATTACTTGTCTTAGATTTGTCTAGATACGGATGTATCTAACGGTAAGCTTGTGGCAGGATGTAGCCTCTCAAGCATGGATAAAATATAAAGAGCACATGTGTGTGTATCATGTGCATGTGTGTACGTGTGAGTAAGAGGGGGGTAGAGCTGAGTGATTCCGTTCTAACATTTAGTATCAGGAGTTGAGCATTTCAGCTCCAACAGTAACACCATCCATTTGGCTGCCTTTGAATTTTCCTCATGTTGTACTCCCTCCATTTGGCAGCTTTAGCAGCAGTTAGAGAAGTTTGAATGCACACATTCTAGGATATCATATTAATAATTGGACCCTTAATTTGTTACTTGACAAGTAAGCATGGATAGCAAAACACAAGTCGAGGAGAAATAGAAGAAAGTGAATTTTTTTTTTGTAAATATTGGTTTTTTTTCGCGAATACGCAAAGCTTGCGTATCATTCCATTGATAGAAGAAGTTAAGAGTGAATACAGGGATGGTACGACGCATGACACAAACGCAGGCGGCGTGAACATGGCTACCGGAACAGAGGGACATGGGATGCTCAGCCCAAACAGAAAAGAAACACGGCTACACTAGCCACCCTAGGACGCGGCTCAAACCAAACCAACAAGACGAACAACATCATCGAAACTACCGTCAAGGACACCACGAGCATACAAGACGACGCCTTCATGAAGGGGAACGACGCCGGGGCGCCATCGCCGTCCGATCCGCAGGATCTAGGGTTTCCCCTGATGCTTGAAGAGGGGCACAGAAACGGCCATGGCAGCGCCTCCAAGAAGGAAACGGCACCCGCGGGTGTCGCCGCTGCCAGCATCGAAAGGTCGAGCAAGGATTTCGCCCTGACCGTATCTGAGTAATCCCAAACCGTCGGAGCAGAAGTCGAGGAGGAGGAAGTCGGGTTGGAGGCCGGAACCGCAATCGCAGGAAGGGGAGCAACACCTGCCCTCGAAGGAGGCATCGGGCGCTGCCATAAGAATGAGCTAGCGAACATGCTGAAGGGTAGACGGAACACGGAGGTGGACGGGGTTGGGCAGCCGGGCGGAAGGACGGATGGGTGCGACGGTGACCGAAGACCCGGACGAGCCAAGATCCGGAGAGGAGCGCAGATCCGGGCCGCCGGGACCGGAGCTGCAAGGACGCCGGCGAGCCGAAGGAGCTGGAAGGGGGGCGCAGCTCCATAGGCACACCGGAGTAGAAGCCGCACTGGGGTGGATGTCGGCCAACCACGGACGCCTGCAGGTGGTGATTGCTTGTCCTGAAGTAAATATTGTTTGTCCTGAAGTAAAATGTGTAGGCCACTTGTTTCTGTTTCTCAGAACTAGACTTATGATATGTCAATGAAAAATTCTCAGATGCATGGCCCGTGTTGAACTTTTGACAGCATATTGTAGCATCTCATGCCTGTTTGTTCCTTATGCGTATTTTGTTATTTTTGTTTCACAAATGCTTTTGTAGATATAAGCACACGGCGTGAAGCTTCATTTTTTGGCAGACACAAAATCACGTGTGGAGGATATGTGGAAGAAAATGAACAGTGGTTTGCCTGCGAAGATGCCCAAACCTGCGATGATTAAGCTCAAAACAGGAGCAAAAGAAAAGAAAACTAAGGCAACAAATGTGAGTAATCTTTCCGGTATGGCAAGCTGATGCTCAAACTATTATGTTTTATATTTCTATTTATGGTAGCCTTATTTTATTTTAACAGTTTCTTTTTTTTAATCCTGTAGAATTGGATGACCATTCTGAGCCTTCCACCAAAAAAGGTTTCTGCAAATGATCAAGTCCCAAAAAATGAGCAACAACAGCCAGAACACAAAACAAGTGAGGATACCAAAAAAGTTGCGGCAAATGCTCTTGCAGCTGTTAGAGATGCTGCCACTGCTGCATCTGGAAGAGGGAAAGTGGAGGTAAAGCCGTACTGCCAGCATCACACAATTATTCATAATTATTAAGTTCAAGTGAGGCTTCCATCTGAAAAATTATTAAGTTCAAGTAATGGCAAATGTGTAACTGCTGTTGTTTTTTACATTGTCACTTGCTGTTCCGTGTTCATTCTTGTAGAGTAGCTTAAGTTCTACTGGCAATAAGTTTGGAACTACCCTGATAATTGTGGACAAAGACAAACTTGTGACACTTTGTATGATTTCTGCATCTTATTCCATATGATGTCGCTAAAATTCTACTCTTGTCTGATCAGATAACCGAGGTAAGGGACTTTGCCGGCAAGGATATTGAGATCAAGAAACTTGTGGATGCGGATTCAAAGGAAGCGGTTGAGAAGGCCAGTGCAGCTGGTGCCTCACTGTCTGCTGTGGACAATATTCTGGAGCAGATAAGGAAGAAGCAGAAGCTGAGTGTCCTGGACAAGACGAAGAAAGACTGGGGAGAGTATAAGGTAGAGAAGGGTGTGGAGGAGGAGCTGGGGGCGTACAAGAAGAGCTCCAACCAGTACCTTGATAGGCAGTCGTTCTTGAAGAGAGCCGATTACAGAGAGTATGAGCTCGAGAGAGACGCCCGGTTGTCATTGATGGCGAAGCGGAAGAGCGAGAGTATGCAGGACGATGATGTCTAGGCTTTGGTGAAAATTGCTATCATGTTGGCAGCACTTCACCTTCTGTTGGAGTACTTGGTGGAGATTCTTTTGTAATAATGGTAAAGACGTCATTTCATCGATGCCTTGTCCTCTTATTATACAATCAGCTGGTCACTGTGAGTTATGTCCCGCAAAAGTAAAAAATAAAACTGAGCACTAATAAAGAAGAAGCAAATGTATTTCTCAATCCTTTATTCTTACACAAATGCTAGGGCTGATTACATTTTTGAAACCGTGACAGGACTATGGGGTACACAATCATAGTTAAAGGACTGCAAGTATAAATTATTACCTCCTTTCCAGTTTATAGGACCCTTCCAGTTTATAGGGTTTATCTGAAGACTTCTGTTTTCTCATTTTACAAGTCTTATTTTTGTTGCTTACCATCACATGCTCAGATATCAAGATGCATTAAATCACTGCATGTGAGGATTAAAAAAAAAAACTCACCAATGCATGTAAAATTTCTTAGTTATTTATTGGCCATGTATGCATGCATTGTAATTAATGTATTGGTAAACACAATTGTTTGAGGAACACAAACGTATTAATTGAGTATTTTTGCAAACTATCAAAAGTACTAGATCATGATAGGCGCGTGTTGCCGCGCCTGTCCATTTTTTCGATAGAGTGATAGGAAATTCGGTACATATATGATAGCGTGAAAGAGACACACAACCAGTTGCCAACAAATTGAAGGACAAACCATAATTCCAAAGTCATTCAACAGCCAGGTTGAACTACCACTTATCACTAAAATGGTACACGTTGACAATTTGACATCAACAATTACATCATCCAGAGCCAGAGTCATATACTTCAATGATTTATAATGTTACAACAGATCAGATACATCGTTGGCCATTCCTAATGAGAGAATACAAACACGGGCCCTCTGATAAACAACTACTACCATAAGAAACACAAAACATGTCAACCAAGTTCTCTGCTGACCTCCAAGTTCCATTTCTCTAAAAAAAATTGCAGACGACTAAGTTGCAACTGCAAAGAAGACTCATGTTAAATCAAAGTCCAATTGCACTACATAGCATAAAAAGTAGAGTGAAAAGATGACATGAGAAGAGTACAGTGGATGCAATTGTTGTTGGATAGAGATTTCAATTCATATATAACAGAAAACGGTTGATTTCATGTGTACAATAAATTTATCTTCATTCCTAATAAAACAAAATAATCTTCATCCAAGAAAATGAAAAATAAAACCTGTAATTTCATGGGAAGGAAGCACCTCTAGTGATTTGTTTTAAAGTAACATTGCGATCTGTTTAC
The DNA here is from genome assembly GCA_022496015.1 of Hordeum marinum. NCBI lineage: Eukaryota > Viridiplantae > Streptophyta > Magnoliopsida > Poales > Poaceae > Hordeum > Hordeum marinum. Next base: position 384,305,850 of record CM039677.1, on the reverse strand, counting down.
AGTAACTTCAATGGTGGCACGGTGGAGTGACATGGAGGCAACAATGGCTAATAAACAAGGAAGAAAGAAAAATACATAAATCCACAACTAACAAAAAGTGGTTTTGGTCTATGTAACCTTATAGTTTACCACAACTCCCAACTGAAAGAATAGGGTGATGCATGAAATAAGAGTGAAAAACAGATTTATTAAGAAAAAACAAGCAAACCTTCGGTGGTCCTCTATCCAGTTGCACAAAAGCTTCTAAGCCAGGACAACCCATGCAAACACATGGTCTGACCCAACCAGCTTCTTAAACCACGAACCAGTGATCTGAAAATACAAAATTGGCTATAAAACAAGACGTAGTCGCCAAATTTATTTCAAAGAGTCCAGAACATATACTATAAATCAAACAATATCGTTTGACCAATATGGGACTACAGAAAAGCACCTGGGCTAATAAATATAAATAGAAAGGCATGATTGCCCGCGTATAAGAAAAAACATGAAATTATACAATCATCGCCTTTTTGATTATAATCATGTTATCTAGACCAAGCGGGCATCGACCCCTATCCGCACAAGTTCAGGACTATGTGGCCTAGTACAGTAGCTTGGGTGCTGGTGAACATTAGCCGACTGTCACTGAAAGCTTGGCTGGTAATGATTCTTTCTATGTGAAAGTAATTGTAGTTAGCACTACCAAAGTTTCCTACTCCCTGAAATGATTTGTTTGTGCCTGCAAGCGAGGGTCATGAGCAAGAGAGTTTGTTCATCCAAACTCTTCTTTTATGATCTCTATCGCGATGGGGTGAAGGTTTAGGTCATGGCTGGGGCCAGGTATCAGTTGCACTGGTTGGATCAAGATGATAAAATTGGCATATCAGCTGCATGTTTTTTCTCATTATAGTACCTTTTTTTCTGTATTATTTGTCTTCAATCACCAAAATGCATGAAGTGATATCTAGTTTCCTATCTCTCTGTTAGTGGCTCAGAGGTGGCTGAATTCCACAATGCCAGTGTTGTGAAGGTAGGGGGTATTGTTGGTGTAACTGGATACCCAGGTTAATAAACATGTGTGCTTGTCCATGTTTCTGCGCTAGTCCTATCTCTCTGTTAGTGGCTCAGAGGTGGCTGAATTCCACAATGCCAGTTCCTCATTAAGGATTATATCTTCGCTATCTAAAAGTAGAATAGTGTTACAGAAGTCAGCGTTGGTTAGCAACTGGAGCTTCTTTTCAGTTCTTCTCTGGTTCTTCAGCGCTAGTCTTTGTACTCTACTCCTAATCTTCAATGCAGCGGCAGAGCTCCTGGTTATAGTAAAGAAAAGTTCGAACAATGTTAGAGAAATCCTTGAAATTAATCAGACATAAATTCTAATAGGTTAAAATTTGGAAGCAATGTCATAGGGATGTATCAAACGATTACCCCGCCACATTTCAAAGTATTTCTATTTGTATAAAAATGGTTATCATGAAAATAATTTTTCTACTACTGCAAGTTTTATGAAGAAAAAAATAATATCTAGCACGCTGCAAGTTGTTTTTGGGAAACTTTCAGCTAATTAATATTATTTTCTTTGTATTTTCTATAAATAAAGGCACATCGAAATGTATTTGTTGTAATATACACTTAGAGAGAGTACATAAATCACTGGGGTACCAATCATAACTCCTACTTGATAGATGCATGAACCTTGTATTGCATCGATGGCATATATTTTGTTCACAGAAACTACAATTGATACGTATGATTGGAAAATGACGTTACCACAAACCTTATTAGATGCCTTTTCTTTCAACTATTTTTTGCTGGCATAGGAACACTTTTTTTTTACATGCATAGTATGAGTAGTAGGGGCGGACTTAGCATATTTTCCAGAAATTTAACATTGCTCTTCCCATGCCTCCATATGCTACCCACAGAGAACTGGGTGTTGCACCGATGTTGCTGGAAAGGTGAGATAAGATTGTAAACATATATTCCTAATCCATGATATGATGCCATATTTGTATTAAAAACACCTAGAAAATACAAAAATTACAACACCATTGCTGTTACTGTTGCGGACATATTCTAGATGATTCACTCTGTTCTAGTCTGAAGGACAGTAATTGTCATGACAAGGGATAATTCAGAAGTTCAGTCTTGAGACAGGGGAAGAGGTGTGTCATGACTATACCTTTCTTCTCGTATGGGAAGACCTCCAGCAGCATCAAGACCTCGCTGGCGGTTTCTACGATCTTTGTGAAATGGCCCTTGATGTCCCTCCTGGCCTCCGCCATGCTGGCCGGTGGCCTGTCGACGAACACGACGAATCGGACGGAGGTGCTCTCTTGCTTGATCTCGCGCTCGCCCGCACCCTCAGCTTGTTGCTCACACCCAAAACCTTCTTCTCTTCTCCCTCCCTTGTCTTCATTGCCACTTGTGCATCCTCTGACCGCTCCACCCGCGATGGAAGAGACGAGGATCAACATCGAAGAACCTATCAACCACGGCGATCTCTGCAGCTCCAGCCTCGCCGTCCCACTACTCCACCAGCTATAGAAAGGAGCCGCCGTCGGGCAAGTCGCCATCGCAGGTAGGGTTTGTAAAGAGGTTGGGAGGCGAGATCTGAGCGGCCAGGGAGGGGTCGCTGCCCCTTCGTTTTTTTTTGGGCTCGCTTTGTTGCTGACTCGCTACGTCACACCCAGCTAATGGGTCATGCCTGCCCAGACCGCTAGACGGGCTACCTGGCCCAATCAACTAGAGGAGTCCAAAACGGCCTCCAGAGTAGATGCCCCTAGGACAGCAGGCCCAAGTTGTGGCCACGACAAAAGCAGGGGCGCTCCACATGCATCCAACGGACAGAAATGGCCAGATCGAGACAATGGACGGCCGGGAAGACTGATGGCGTGAGAAGGCTGCGTTTAGGTTCGGTTTTACTGTCCTTAATTTCCTTGCTCATCATCTATTTTGGTTGTGAGATTTTTGAGTTGACCTTATAAAGCGGAAAGGAGAGAGTACAACACGTGTAGAGAAGGAAAAAAGTTCACTCGTTGGACATTTGGAAAAGAGCTACTAAAGTTATGCTAAAACCGAGTCAATTATTTTGGATCGGAGGGAGTAACAGGTCGTGTAGTCCACAAACTTGTGAATCGCATGTGATCTTCAAAATGTAATACTTAGGTACTCAAACAAGGCACGATGTGGGTAAAAGTCACAAAGGAATTCAACATGTATCCCCGCAAGGCCGCAACTAAAAACTAGAAACAACAAAGAAACTGGAAAAATACATTTTGATTCCTGGTTGTATATGCGTCATATATAGGATTTTTTTAATAATTAAATAAAAATTCAAAATGGTTCAAAAGTATTTTAGATTAAACTTGACTTTGTTTGGCACTACTATAGAAATTCTCATGAAAAAACCAACATTGATTTTTGGGCCAAAAAGACAAAATCTATTTGCTATTATGGGTCACTATTCACACTATTTTCATTGAAATTTTATCTTTTCTGGAAAGAAGTCAAAGTGGAATTTTTTGTGGATTTTTTCACAAGTGCAATGGAAGTCAAGTTTATTTCAAAAAAAAATCAATTTTTTTGATGTTTTGTTAAATTATTATTTATACTTTTTATATATAGGATGTATATACACCCTGAAACCAAAAGTCTCGTCCAAAAAACTGGCTCTAAAGAAGATTCATGGGGATGAGACTGAAGAATTTATCAAGTGTGGGATTTTGCAGAAGAGCTAAGAATATCAAGCTCTAGATCAACGCTCTTCCTTTCCCTTGAGATGTTGGTTACCAAAGATGACCCGGTGCTAAGGGGTCGCTAAGACTCCACTAATCATGAGACGTGGAACTGGCCGCCTTCCACCTCCAAGATATAGTCTAGGGTTCCTCTGTCTCCCGTCGATGTCGGTGTCGGTCTGCCTCGTCTTCGGTGACCTTAGGGCCATGGCAGTGTGGTGGATCCCAATCCTTGCCGGTGGGAGGATTCCGTGTTTAGATGTTTCTTTAAGTTTTTTTAGGGTTTGTGTCATGTTTAGAAAGACGAGACGACGATAGCTTTTTGAAGATGGAATAAGGTTATCCCTGTCCAGCCCTCGTTTCGGTGGTGTGTCTAGCATCGTCGGTGGGCGTGTGAAGGTGTGTCTTCGACATATCCGCTCTTGATGTATTTGCTCGAATCTGGTCGTAGTTTGTCTAAGTTCACGTGTATTCAGGTTGAATCCTTTCAATCTAATTTATTTTTCAACGGCGACGGTTGTTGTTCTGGTGCGCTGGCCCTACGGGTCTTAACACGACGACTTCCCGTCTGTCTATTACAACAAGTTTTGTTTGGCTCAAGCGAGGGATGGGTGACGACGACAGCGCGTTTTCGGCTCGCTCCAGTACATGTAGTTGTTGCTAGGTAGTCTATGAATCTGGATGTAAATTTTTATTATTTCTGATGTTGTTGTCATGGCTCATGATTAAAGATGAATAGATCAAAAAATTTCCAACACAAGAAAAGATGATAGTTAATACGTTGTAGGTTATAGGCCTATCGTATTTATAGATGCATGTCACATGAAACAAAGCAACCGCTTGGGCTAAAGTAGAGTGCAGCAGCTCGTGGGAGTGATATCTGACAACTTTGAAAGACGGTCTGAACATCTTCAATATTGCTCCTTGCACAATAATGAGCTATAAGCAGAAGATATGTCCTCCTGAAATAGTTAACCATTTTTTGCACATGTGTATTGTTGGTTAATGTACTTGTTAATTGTTCATCTGCATGGACGGATTAATACACTGCAAAAGGTTTGGGCTGATTCTGTGTTAGGAATTCGTACCAGACCTTTAATCGTCCAGGGGACAAAGATGAGACTTTGAAGAATCAGATATTGGCCATTGCAAGATCTTCCAATCCCCCAAAGTGGAGGGAAAACTGTGCAAAGTTTTTATTTATCTTATGCCACTTATATCCAAAGTATTTTTGACTACACAATAAAGAATACAATATATAATATTTATTGAAATATATTGCAATTGATTTCCGCAACAATGCACGGTGTATTCTCTAGTATACTTTGTAATCGGGCCCAAGAGCAATTCGGCATGGATGTAGAGTAAAACCGTTTGTAATTGGGTCGACGAGCCTATTAGCTTTAGTTTTTTTTTCCTTTGTGGATGATAGCGTTCCTGGAAAAAAAAAGTACCACGATATATGCCAAACGTCAGATCTGGAGGTCCCCCAAGCAAACGATTCATTCCGAGGCATGAGGAACGAGTTTCCTTCGCTCAAAATAACCACTCCGAGCGAATGTTTCAGAATTGGCATGTGAAAATTTGTAAGATTGTCATGCTGTTGTGAAGAATTTGTCATGTTCTAAAGTAAAAAATAATAATCATAATTTATGGAAAGATTATCAGAAAATTGTCATGCGACAACAATGTACTCGTCATGCGTTTTCAGAGATTTGTCATGATTGTAACATGGGAAATGGCCAACCTAAAAAAGAGAAAATGGCAAGAATTGCCATGCTCTGTACTTGCCTTTTGGCTGAAGCAAATTGACATACTAAATCAATGTCAAATAGATAATTGCCATACTCCAACAACATAATTTGCCATTTCGAAAAGTGTTCGCTGAGAATGTACAGTGTACTGCCACAAACTCGTCGCTCGGAGGGGTGTGTGAATGCAAACACTTTGGCATTCGTGCAAGGGATCCAACAGCGCAAAGGGCGTTCGCTGCGAGTCGCATAATTTCTAACGCCGGTACAATAACATTTGAAGGAAAAAAAAGTGTCCCTAAGTTTATTTAATTTCAAGAGTACGTCAAAGGCGTGTCATATTTTTATCAAGGGAAATGTTTCTATACGACACGCCAGTCGAGTGATTCGACTTGTCGCACGCCGCGCGTTGGATTAAACAGGATCCAACAGACCACTTGATTCCTCTGCCACACATCATTTTTCTATCTGAACCTTATTTCTTCCACAGCGCTCCGCCTCGCCTCCTCCGTTATAGCCTTAGCAGCTTCAAGCAGTCTTCCCCTCGCACCTCGCGCTGCACCTCCTCCATGGGGATGTTGCTCCCATGCATCGTCACCTCGAGGCACTGCTACGACAAGGCACCATGGCCTTTGAGTTCACAGGTCAAGGCGACCATGACTTACGAGCTCGGGGCGAATAGAGACAACTACGAGCTGCTATGGGTGTCATGGCTTATAAGCTTGGGGTGGATGACGATAGGGACAACTATGAGCTGCTTGTTGGAAATATGCTATAGAGTCAATAATAAATTAGTTATTATCATATTTCCTTGTTCATGATAATCGTTTATTATCCATGCTATAATTGTATTGATCAGAGACTTAGATGCATGTGTGGATACATAGACAAAACCATGTCCCTAGTGTGCCTCTAATAGACTAGCTCGTTGATCAAACATGGTTAAGGTTTCCTAGCCATGGACATGAGATGTCATTTGATAAACGAGATCACATCATTAGGAGAATGGTGTGATGGACAAGACCCAAACTACAAACGTAGCATATGGTCGTTTCAGTTTATTGCTATTGTTTTCTGCATGTCAAGTATATGTTCCTATGACCATGAGATCATGCAACTCACGGATACCGGAGGAGTGCCTTGTGTGTATCAAACGTCGCAACGTAACTGGGTGACTATAAAGATGCTCTACAGGTATCTCCGAGGGTGTCTGTTGAGTTGGCATGGATCAAGACTGGGATTTGTTACTCCGTGTGACGGAGAGGTATCTCAGGGCCCACTCGGTAATACAACATCACAATAAGCCTTGCAAGCAATGTGACTAAGTGTTAGTCACGGGATCTTGTATTATGGAACGAGTAAAGAGACTTGCCGGTAACGAGGTTGAACTAGGTATGGAGATACCGACGATCGAATCTCGGGCAAGTAACATACCGAAGAACAAAGGGAACATCATACGAGATTAACTGAATCCTTGACATAGAGGTTCGACCGATAAAGATCTTCGTAGAATATGTAGGAGCCAATATGGACATCCAGGTCCCGCTATTGGTTATTGACCGTATAGGTGTCTCGGTCATGTCTACATAGTTCTTGAACCTGCAGGGTCTGCACACTTAAGGTTTGGTGATGTTTCGGTAGTATAAAGTTATGTATGGTGGTGACTGAAGGTTGTTCGGAGTCCCGGATGAAATCTCGAACATCACGAGGAGCTCCGGAATGGTCCGGAGGTAAAGATTGATATATAGGAAGTCCTATTTTGGTCGCCAGAAAAGTTTCGGGCTTATCGGTAGTGTACCGGGAGTGCCGGTAGTGTACCGGGAGACCATCGGGAGGGGTATTTTGACCCAAGAGGCTACATGGGCTGTGGGAGAGTAAATACCATCCCTTTGTGGGCTGGTGAAAGTCCCACACAAGGCCCATGCGGCTGGGAAGAAAAGCCCAAAGAGAAAAGGTGGAGAAAAGGCAAAAAGGCAAAAAAAAAGGAAGAGTCCTAATCCTACTAGGATTGGAGGAGGAGGAGGACTCTCCTCCCTAGCTTCGGCCGAAGCCTCCTAGTGGGCTTTGCCCTTGTGCCAAGCCTCCTCTCTTCCTCTTATATATATACTAGAGGTTTTAGGGTTTTAGCACATAATTTTAGCCACGTGCTGCCCGTTCCTCCAGTGCATAGTTTCTCCTCTAGATCGGATTTCTACAGTGCTTAGGCGAAGCCCTGCCGGAATAGCTTCATCACCATCGCCGGAGCGCCGTCATGTTGCCGGAGAACTCTTCTACCTCTCTGCTCCCTCTTGCTGGATCAAGAAGGCGGAGATCGTCATCAAGCTGTACATGTGCTGAACGCGGAGGTGCCGTCCATTCGGCGCTAGATCGGAAGGACCGTGATCAAGGTCGCGAGACGGATCGTGATGAGATCGCGGGACGGATCGTGATGAGTTCGCGGGACGGATCGTGATGAGATCGCGGGACGGATCGTGATGAGTTCGTAGGACGGATCGTGATTATGATCGCAGGACGGATCGTGATGAGATCGCAGGACGCTCGGCGATTTGGATCGCGAAGACGTTCGACTACACCAATCACGTTTCTTAACGCTTCCCGCTTAGCGATCTAGAAGGGTACATAGATCCAGTATCTCTCTCGTAGATGCTCATCACCATGGATAGATCTGCGTGTGCGTAGGAAATTTTTTGTTTCCCATGCAACGTTCCCCAACATTGCTATTTGACGACGTTGTTGAGCATTTTGCTACAGGGAGAATCTCACCAGACCTGGGAGCAGAACCGACACCTCCCATGTTACAACCGGTGTTCCAGAAATCTACCACGGGCATCGCAAAAGGCTTCAACCAGCGACGCTAAATGTTGGAACCGGCTAGCGTCATAGCAAAAAGCTACAAACGGCATTGAAAAAAGCTTCAACCAGCGTCCCAAAAGGCTTCAATGACGACGAGATATGCCAGGGCTGGTTACTGTCAATATCAAAAATGATGCAACCGCATTGCAAAAAGCTACAATCGAAGTCATAAAAAGCTCCAACCACAAGAATGGATGATGGAGCTGGTCACTACCACGGGAAAAGGCTGCAAGGAACGATGAAGAAAGTTACAACCAGCATCGCAAAAAGCTTCAACCAGCTATGACAAAAATCATAATGCTTTGTATTCGCTTGATGCTACATTTTGAGATAATAAAAACGCCCTTTGTTAGAAAAAAAAACTATGACGGAAATCCTGGCCGAACGTTGACGGAAGCTGCAAGTGGCCAAAAAAAAGCTTCAACCGGCGACCGAAGGAGCTTCATCCACGGCCAGGAGATGCTGGAAGCGGTCTTCAGGGATGCTACGACCACAGCCGGAATATGCTGGAACCTGCATGCACGGTATGCTACAACCGTGACATGAAGAAGCTGGAACCAGCTTGTGTTGATGCTATAACCACGGTCGGTCGGTTTTGCTGGAGCGGCTGCGAAGATGCGTCAACCATGGATGGTTTTTGTTGGATGGCGAGCGTTGCAGGAGGGAGAAAGGAAGGAGGATGACGCTGGGAAGAGGGACAGCATACAACGAAGGCGAGCCAACGAGCGATGCGACGGGAGCTGCAAGTGGGAGGCTGCGCGGGGGCGACAAGCAAACAGACGCAGTAGAAGAGGAAGAAGACCCCGCGAGGAAAGAAAACTCGAGTCGCGAACTGAGTTATTAATCGGACGTCCGGATCATGCGGCTGTCAGGCGGCGGGCCGAAAGTTTGGGCCGGCGCGTCCGTGCAAAGCATTCGCCTTTTATAAAAGGCAAAATGTTACTTACAAGACCCTGACGAAGAATTCACGCAAGTATACACCAGCAACGTACTTTAGGTTGATGAAACCGAATGCAGCATAGAGGTAGCAGCGCAGCTAGCAGTTCGCTAATGCTAAAGGTAGTAAAAGGAACAGAGCGACGGACGACACGTTATGTCGGTCGTACATGGCGCATGCATGTCTGCTCTGCCTCTCCGGCCTCTTGTTCCTCCTCGGAGCACTCCCCGCCAACTCCGTGGCCGCCATTCACGCTCCTCCACCGGCTCCGGCAAACATCCACTGCAACTCCTCCACCGTCTCCTCTCCCTCGCATTTCTTGGACACCCACGGACCTCGCCGGCCCTGACGTCGACTGCTAGGACCTATAGGGTCGAGTTAACCCAAGAACCGCACACCCGCAGGTCGACGTACCAAGCAGCTAGCAGCAGACATGCGCCGCCTGTCCCTCCTCCTCCTGGCCGCGGCCGCCCTCCTCGCCGCCGCGGTGGCAGGAGTGCGCGCCGGGCCGGAAGTGCCCCAAGCGGCGGCGGCGGCGGGGCCGCCGGTGAAGCTGTCGCCCGATTTCTACAGCCAGTCGTGCCCACGGGCGGAGCGGATCATCGCGGAGGTGATCCAGTCGAAGCAGATGGCGAACCCGACCACCGCCGCGGGCGTGCTCCGCGTCTTCTTCCACGACTGCTTCGTGACCGGCTGCGACGCCTCCGTGCTGATCGCGCCCACCCACTTCGCCAAGGCAGAGAAGGACGCCGAGATCAACCACTCCCTCCCCGGAGACGCCTTCGACGCCGTGGTGCGCGCCAAGCTGGCCCTGGAGCTGGAGTGCCCCGGCGTGGTCTCCTGCGCCGACGTCCTGGCCCTGGCGTCCCGGGTGCTGGTCACCATGACCGGAGGCCCCAGGTACCCGGTCCCGCTGGGCCGCAAGGACTCTCTCTCCTCCAGCCCCACCGCCCCCGATGTGGAGCTCCCGCACTCCAACTTCACCGTGGGGCGCATCCTCGAGCTCTTCACGGCCAAGGGGTTCACGGTGCAGGAGATGGTGGCGCTCTCCGGCGCGCACACGCTGGGCTTTTCCCACTGCCAGGAGTTCGCGTCCAGGATCTACGACTACAAAGACAAGACCGGCAAGCCGGCGCCGTTCGACCCGAGCATGAACCCGACCTACGCCAAGGGACTCCAGGCCGCCTGCAAGGAGTACCAGAAGGACCCCACCATCGCCGCCTTCAACGACGTCATGACCCCCGGCAAGTTCGACAACATGTACTACGTGAACATAGAGCGCGGCCTGGGCCTGCTGAGCACCGACGAGGACATGTGGTCGGACCTGCGCACCAGGCCCTTCGTGGAGCGCTACGCCGCCAACAACACCGCCTTCTTCGACGACTTCGCCCGCGCCATGGAGAAGCTCAGCGTTTTCGGCGTCAAGACCGGCGCCGACGGCGAGATCAGGCGGCGCTGCGACGCCTACAACAACGGGCCCAACGCCCTGTGATGCGCGCATACGTTCCGCCGGCGTCGACGTCTCTGCTACCACGAAACGTGTTGCATTGACAATTGCATGCATGCTTGTGTGCGTTGAGTTTCCACATGGTGGGGGATATCTTCGGGTGCGCACAAGGTTATGGGTCGGGGCCGGCCGGGTGAAGCAATTTCAATGTTTTTCTTGTTCGATTGAGTAATCTCTTTAGTTTGTGTGCGGTAAAAAAGTAATCGACATTGATGTGTTATTTGTATTCATTCTTTTCCTCTTCTTTCGATCATATATCTTGTCTCTAATTAAATCAGCTATTGGTTTTTCCACGTGTAACAGTTTATCATTTGTTTCTGATCAAAATAAGTTAGACTAGTAACAAGCTTATTTTAGTCTAACTTACTCTGGTCATAGTGGAAAGTAACTTAAGAGTATCTCAAATAGATGTTGTAGATGTATAAATCTTTTTACATCTTTGAGGCGAAAAAACGTTGCTCCAACAAATAGTGTAGATGTAAAAAAATTATACCACATCCGCCAAATGATGTAAAATACAATACTTGAAGATGCAAATTTGCATCTCCAGCCGCCGGTGATGTAAAACACCTAGCCGCACGCGAACAACCAACCGCCGAATTTGAAATTTCCTTCCACCCACGCGCCGCCGCCTGGCCCCTTGACCGACTCTGGCGGTGTCCTGGATAAGGGGGTGTGTGTTGAAAGGGAGAGAGAGGGATCGATGCGGAATATGATGGATGCATTATTGAGCCTCAAGGGCGAGTATATATAGGGTACAAGATTTGGAAGGCAAGAAGGCTCTCCTAGAGATAAGGTAGGAATAGGATTACAAATCCTAAACTACCAAATGCATGGACTCCAAATATATCTCTAACAACCCCCCCCCCCCGGCAGTCGTAGCGTAGCATTGCAAACAACAAGAGCGTCGCAGACGGTCAAACTGGAGAGAATAATAACCGACGGGCTGCCCCCCCCCCCACGTGCAGTCGCAGCGGGTGCGTCAGGGACGGTGTCGCATCGCGGACGCATGGACTGTAGAGGAAGCCGATGAGTTGCTCATGCGAGGTGATAGCCCTTTATGCCGATGTCGAGGTAGCCGAGAGCGTAGGGTGGTGTAGCCGTGGTCGAGGTAGCCGTGCGAAGAATGCCATGGTCGATGTCGAGTCGAGGTAGCCAGTGTCGAGGAAGTCGCCGTGGAGCCGCGGGCACAAGGGGGCGCCAAGTTAGTCATGGGCGCAGTTGTGTCGAAGTAGTGGTGTGCCGGGAAGAAGAGGTAGTTGAGATGCGTCGCGCCGAGTTTGCCAAGCCCGGGGACTCATCGTGGACGAAGGCACACATCGGTGTTGCCAGCAGCGCACATGCGTAGACGGACGAAGTCGATGTTGACAATGCGTCGCTCTAGGCTTGCCAAGCCTGGGAACACACCGACAACGAAGGCACGCGACGGTGTTGCCAGCACCGGGCATGTGTAGACAGGGACCTGCACACAACCTATACGCCATGTCGAGGAGGCTAGCAGAGAAGGACTCGATGACGGTTGCGGCGCAAATCGACGAGGGCCTGATGTCGCCCGCGGTGGTTGGAGTAGTTGAAGTGGCCGGGGAAGACGACGGTGACGCTGGCGATGAGCTGGTGCTGGACGAGGATGAAGGGGGTGGACGGGCGGCGTGGCTCGGGTGAGCGAGCTGCAGTGGCACCAAAGAAGACTGGTGGCGGCGTCTGGTTAGGATCGCGATGGCGATGCTCAAAGTAGGCGAGGAAGAACCCGATGACGTGACGAAGACCAGCGCGGACGGTGGCATTCACGCGCCAAGAGAGGCAACACGGCGTATGCCACGTAGAAGTCGACAAGCGGGGCCGGCAGAGTGGATCGCGCACCGCGATGCTACGGCCCGAAGGGGCGACGAAGTGGTAGCGCACGGGTCAGGGAGACTACGGGAAGACCTCGGGGTGGCGACATGGACCACGTGCCGTGGCGCTACGGCCCGAAGGGGCGATGCAACGGCGGTGCTCGGGTTGATGCAACCACAGGAACGGCCTCGGGCGTCGGCGGGGACCGCGTGCCGCGATGCTACAACCCGAAGGGGCGGTGTAGCGGCGGCTCGCGGGTCGAGGCAACCGCAGGAAGAACCACGGGGCGATGGCGCTATGGCCCAATGGGGCGATGCAGCTGCAGCCCGTTGCTCGATCGGTGGAGGGGCGCTGTACTCGGGGACAGCCTTCACAGGACCTGCAGAGGCACATACAACCAACTGATCAGGTAAGTCGCACGACGTAGATGGAGTCGATCGCGACGGGCGGGTGATCAATCCGATCGCATGCGAGGTCGGGGCGCTGCGCGGTGATGATGATGACATCGTGGACGGTGAAGTGGGGTGGTCAAGCAGACCAAGGCGAGTCGGCCAGCGGGGAGCGGCATGCCGACGGAGACCGGTGATGGGCCGGTGAGCCCAAGGCAGCCGACACTGAAAGCACAACATGCTCCCTTGGTGGTTTTGATAATTCATGACAACATACATTGTCTCTTGGAGTAACACCTCTATCTAGTGTATTTCAGATAATAGTCCATGGAGAGTTGAGTTGGCAGAAGGATCGAGGAGATTGTGGAATTACCCCAAGATTCAAGGAAATAGTTTGACCAAGCTTCAAGCAAAGAGGACTCTACATTTTACATTTGTGAGAAATCACTTTGAGTCCATAGGAAAGCCAATACTATTAAAAGGGGGTAAAGTTTTGATGGTGAACAATATGCTCAAACGTGCACAAGTGACAATCACCAAAATATCCACAAACTCTCCCACCAAAGTCTGTCCTAAGCCATATATGCAAAATCGGTGCAACCAACATTCCTATCCCGGTGCCATCGATTCCAAACCCTAGACAGACTCAGCCAAACCCTAACACTTCGGTACAGCCGACACTGCACTGGTGCCACCGAGTTGGGTTGCCAAGATTCTGTTATGCAAGTTCTCATTTTCGTCCGACCGAAAATGGTGAATTGGCGTCACTGAGATTGGTAAATCTGACCGTTGGTCACCTTGTCGGTGTAACCAAGAATTGTATATCGGTCCCTCCGAGATTCAAAAGTTGCCACTTTTGTCACTTCGGTACCACCGAGATTTACACATCGGTGTCACCGAGTCTGACTTATTGTGTGTAACGGTTGGATTTTTGAGGATGCCTATATATACCCCTTCACCACCACCCACTCGAAAGAGAAGCACTCAGAACTATTCCATACCTATCCTACTCAGTTTTTTGAGAGGGAACCACCTACCCTTGTGTTGAGGTCAAGATCTTCCACTCCAACCATATGGATCTTGATTTCTAGCCTCCCCAAGTTGCTTTCCACCAATCACATCTCTTCTACCAAGCCAAATCTGTGAGAGAGTGATTGTGTGTTGAGGAGTCTATCATCTTGAAGCACAAGAGCAAGGAGTTCATCGTCATTACCGAGCCTATTACCTTTTGGAGGGTGGTGCCTCCTAGATTGGTTAGGTGTCGCTTGGGAGCCTCCTACTTCATGTTGTGGAGTGAACCAAGAAGTTTGTAAGGGTAATGAGATCGCCTACTTCATGAAGATCTACCCATAGCGAGGCTAGTCCTTCATGGACGGAAGCCACATGGAATAGTCAAGGTTGCTTCTTCATGGAACCCTCCATTGGTAGAGCCCTCCGTGGACTCTCGCGACCGTTACCCTTCGTGGGTTGAAGACTCCATGAACGTGGACGTACGATAGCACCACCTATCGGAACCACGGGAAAAATCCTTGCGTCTCCTATTGCGTTTAATCTTCCTACCCCATCTCTTTACTTAAATATGCAATGTCTTTACTTTCCGTTGTCATACTTGTAGACATGCATGTATAGGGTTGTTAGACTTGCTAGACTTGCTAAAATAGTTAAAATCTGCCAACCAATTAACTTGGGAAATGGTTAGGTTTTAAATTAATGCTGGTAGTCTATTCACCCCCCCCCTCTAGACACCCCTCTCTCGATCCTACAAGTGGTATCAGAGCTTTGGTCTCTATTGCTTCGGTTTAATCACCATGGAGGAAGATGGATGTGTCTAGAGTAGAGAGTTTGAGTTGACGAGTGCCCATTCTTGATGGAGAGTACTATAGTCAATGGAAGAATGCCATGATTAATCTATTTAATAGATTCCATTTGACTAAATATATTGAAAATCCCTATGTGCTCCCTATAGATGAATTGTATCCCACACACGAAGAGGAAATTAACATGCTTGGTAACCTAAGAACTGTCAATCTTATTGTTAGAGGTTTACCAAGATTCGTGCTTTCTCAAATGAAGAACTTTGCATGTGCCTATACCTTATGGACTGATTTGGAGAAACGATATCCAAATCTTTCCTTAGGAAATCTTGATGAAATTCTTCATAAAACCATTGTTTTTCACAAAATGAAGCCTAGTGATCCAAACTTTGATAAATGCCTATTTGAGCTCCGTGATCTTATGCGTTCTACAAGAGATGTCACCACTATCAACAACATTATCTTTGAAGTCATTCGCATTCATAAACTTGAACATTGTCATGATCACTATTCTAACGAATCTCTTGTTCTTTATGACGAGGATTTCCCACTTGATGATGACAATGTGGAACATGGCTGTTATGAAGAAGATGAGTTGTTCGACATCGAGCACGAGAAGATCATGAAGAATATGAGTCTCATGGCAAACTTTAAGGATTACATGTCCGGAGGGAAGGAGTGGATTCTTGACAGCGGATGTACGGATCATATGACTGGTGATAAAGACATGTTCCAAGAGATCATGCCTAATCATGGTCCTCGACGGTACGTGGCCTTTAGAGACAAATCTAGGGGTAAGGTACTTGGCCTTCGTAAGGTGGTCATATCCCATGATAGCTCCATTCAAAATGTTATGTTTGTTGAATCCCTTGGCTACAATCTTCTTTCCGTATCTAGACTTGACGACTTCGGTTTCAATGTTTTATTCACGAAAGTAGATTGCCAAGTGTTTCGTCAAGATAATCATAAAATGGTCTTTACTCGTTTCCGTAGAGGTGATCTATACATTGTTGATTTCACTAAAAGATCCAAGCCTCGCACTTGTTTAATTGCAAAATCTTCTAAAGGTTGGCCTTGGCATAGAAGACTTACATGTAGGCATGCACAATCTAGATAAGCTAATCAAAGGTGATCATATACTTGGAGTTAAAGATGTTATCTTTGACAAAGATAGACTTTGTAGTGCTTGTCAAGCTGGAAAGCAAGTAGGTGGAAGTCATCCCGTTAAGAATATCATGACTACTAGGAGACCACTCAAGTTACTTCACATGGATCTTATTGGTCCCAATGCTTACAAGAGTCTCGATGGAAATTCCTATGGTCTAGTTATAGTTGATGATTTTTCCAGATTTACGTGGGTATTCTTTCTTGATGATAAGTTGCAGGTTCAGAAGATCTTCAAGAACTTCACTCGCAAAGCACAAAATCAGTTTGAAGTGAAGACCAAGAAGGTTCGGAGCGATAACGGATCGGAGTTCAAAAACACCCATGTGGATACCTTTCTTGATGAAGAAGGTGTCTCACATGAGTTCTCGGCTACGTACACACCTCAACAAAATGGAGTTGTTGAGAGGAAGAACCGGTCGCTCATTGAGATGGCAAAAATGATGCTTGACGAATACAAGACGCCAAGGCACTTTTGGGAAGAAGCCGTTGAAATAGCATGTCATGCCACAAATCGACTTTACTTGCACAACCTTCTCGATAAAACGGCATACGAGCTACTCACCGGTAACAAACCCCAAGTCGGATACTTTTGGGTATTTGGCTCAAAGTGCTACATTCTTGATAAGCATCGCCGTACTAAATTTTCTCCTAAATCTCATGAAGGATTCCTACTTGGTTACGGATCGAACTCTGACACTTACCGTGTCTACAACAACTTCACTCGAAAAGTTGAAGAGACGGTAGATGTGAAGTTTGATGAATCTAATGGTTAGCAAGTCGAACAATTGCCAAATGATGTAGGTGATAAGGATCCTTCGGAAGCCATTCTAGATCTACCCATCGGCAAGATTCGTCCCATGGAGGTGAAAGAGAGTACTTCATCAACTCAAGTGGAAGCCCCTACCTCACGTCAAAGTAAACCTCAACACGACATGGAGGCATCCACAAGCGGTACACGACAAGATGATGAAGAAGATGAAGTGCATCATGAAGATCCACCACAACCACCTTCACCACCACCTCAAGTGAATGACACCTTCAACAACAACGAAGATGAACAAGATGATGATGATGATGAAGAAGAAGCTCCACCATCCAACAATCGGAAGGTGACCCGAGTTCGAGCTCAAGTGACCAAGAACCATCCCCTAAACCAAATCTTTGGTGATATACAAATAGGGAGAATCACTTGCTCTAAAACTCATCTAGCTAACTTTTGTGAGCATTATTCTTTCATCTCTAGCATTGAGCCTTTAATTGTAGAACAAGCTCTTGAAGACGCGGATTGGGTGAACGCAATGCATGAAGAGCTACACAACTTCAAGAGGAACAAAGTGTGGACACTCGTGGAGAAGCCCGAAGATGAGCACAACATCATCGGAACCAAATGGGTGTTTCAGAACAAACAAGACGAAGATGGTCAAGTCGTACGCAACAAGGCTCGTCTCGTAGCCCAAGGATATACGCAAATCGAAGGTATGGACACGGTGAGACTTATGCCCCTATTGCTAGACTTGAAGCTATTCGTATTCTTCTTGCCTATGCTAATCACCATGATATCACGCTTTATCAAATGGACATCAAAAGTACATTTTTAAATGGTGAAATTGAGGAAGAAGTTTATGTTAAGCAACCACCTGGTTTTGTGAATCCTAAGAAACCTAATCATGCTTACAAGCTTCGCAAAGCTCTTTATGGTCTTAAGCAAGCCCCTCGTGCTTGGTATAAATGCTTAACGAAGTTTCTCATCAAAAAAGATTTTGAAATTGGTAAAACTGATGCAACCTTGTTCACTAAGATAGTTAATGGAGAACTATTTGTATGCCAAATCTATGTGGATGATATTATCTTTGGTTCCACTGTTGGGAACGTAGTAGTAAATCAAAATTTTCCTACGTGTCACCAAGATCTATCTATGGAGAAACCAGCAACGAGTGGGGAGAGATTGCATCTTCATACCTTTAAAGATCGCTAAGCGGAAGCGTTACAAGAACGCGGTTGATGGAGTCGTACTCGTAGCGATTCAGATCGCGGTGGATTCCGATCTAAACGCAGAACAACGACGCCTCCGCGTTCAACACACGTGCAGCCCGGTGACGTCTCCTATGCCTTGATCCAGAAAGGAGGAATGATAGGTTGGGGAAGGGCTCCAACAGCAGCACGACGGCGTGGTGGTGGTGGAGTAGCAAGGTATTCCGACAGGGCTTCGCCTAAGCGTTGCGGAGGAGGAAGAAGAGAGGTAGGGCTTTGCCGTGAGAGAGAGAGTTCAGATCTTTTCTCAAAAGGCCAAAACCTCAAGTATATATAGGAGGAGGGAGAGGGAGGGCTGCCTTGGCCCCTCCTCCAAAGAGGAGGGCTTCGGCCGAAGTGGGGATAGAGTCCACCTCCCACAAGGGAGGTGGATCTCCTCTTTTAAAACCCTTTGCCCTTTATCTCCAGATCTCCAGCCGCATGGGCCTTTCTAGAAGGTCTTGGCAAGCCCAATAAGGGCTGGCACACCTCCTCTAAGGGCCCACAAAGTCCTATGGTCGTCACACCCCTCCGGGGGTCCTCCGGCACCCTCCTGGCACTCCCGGTACACTACCGATGAGTCCGAAAACTTTCCGGTGACCAAAACTGGACTTCTATATATCAATCTTTACCTCCGGACCATTCCGGATCTCCTCGTGACGTTCGGGATCTCATCCGGGACTCCAAACAACTTTCGGTAATCACGTATACCATTTCCCTATAACCCTAGCATCATCGAACCATAAGTGTGTAGACCCTACGGGTTCGGGAGACATGTAGACATGACCGAGACACCTCTCTGGTCAATAACCAATAGCAGGATCTAGATACCCATGTTGTCTCCCACATGATCCACGATGATCTCATCGGATGAACCACGATGTCGGGGATTCAATCAATCCCGTATACAATTCCCTTTGTCTATCGGTATGATACTTGCCCGAGATTCGATCGTCGGTATCTCTATACCTTGTTCAATCTCGTTACTGCCAAGTCTCTTTACTCGTTCCGTAACACATCATCCCGTGGCTAACTCCTTAGTCACATTGAGCTCATTATGATGATGTCTTACCGAGTGGGCCCAGAGATACCTCTCCATCACACGGAGTGACAAATCACAGTCTCGATTCGTGCCAACCCAACAGACACTTTCGGAGATACCCGTAGTGCACCTTTATAGCCACCCAGTTATGTTGTGACGTTTGGCACACCCAAAGCATTCCTACGGTATCCGGGAGTTTCACAATCTCATGGTCTAAGGACACGATACTTGACATTGAAAAACTTTAGCAAACAAACTACACGATCTTGTGCTATGCTTAGGATTGGGTCTCTTCCATCACATCATTATCCTAATGATGTGATCCCATGATCAATGACATCCAATGTCCATGGTCATGAAACCGTGACCATCTATTCATCAACGAGCTAGTCAACTAGAGGCTCACTAGGGACATGTTGTGGTCTATGTATTCACACATGTATTACGGTTTCCGGTTAACACAATTATAGCATGAACAATAGACAATTATCATGAACTAGGAAATACAATAATAACCATTTTATTATTGCCTCTAGGGCATATTTCCAACACTAGGTGGCTGAGAGGGAGGGTGTTGAATGGCGCGGACAAGATACGATGGCGCGAGGAGGGCGAACGAGCGGCAGCAGAGGGTCCCAACATTCAGAGCGCGCCATTTGCATGTCAAACACCTCGCTTCTGCGTGGTCACCGCGTGGACTAGCACATGCAGGACTTTTGGTCATGCTAGACCATGTCTAGGGTGCAATCCCTTCAACGCGGTGCTGCATGACTTCAATTCGATTGATTCTTAACAAATTAGTATTTTCAATTTGTGAGGGCCGTTCTCTCTATATAAGAAATCGTTGATTAAGAATATATAGTGAATTCTTGGACAACTGCGTCGATTTATGGAATCACTCACTATATCTTTTTTTGCATAGAATTTGTTTTGCATAGAAAAAAGAAGGGGAATATTGATATATATTAGAGGGTATTGATATATATTATGATCTGATGTGCTTTCTTGGTATCCTAAATATAAGATTAATAGTTCAAGTTGCTGAGTTGAGAAAGAGATGGTTGAATCAAAAGAATTCCTTTTTTGAAGTTCAATTTTTATCAGAGGACAATATGAATATTATACCTTGTTCGCTAATGAGGGTTACAAATTTGGTCAAGAGGAAGAGACTTATAATATTGTGGCTGCTCATGGTTATTTTGGCCGCTTAATCTTCCAATATGCCCTCATCTCGACACCTAGCCCCATGGACAA
Source organism: Hordeum marinum (assembly GCA_022496015.1). Lineage (NCBI taxonomy): Eukaryota > Viridiplantae > Streptophyta > Magnoliopsida > Poales > Poaceae > Hordeum > Hordeum marinum. The sequence goes on along the minus strand of CM039677.1, from coordinate 384,285,574 downwards.
GACATGAGCAAGCTGGAAAGTTTCTGCACAGGAACTTGTAGAGCAAGCTGGGGAGAAACTACTGGGAGTTAAATGGTGAAATTCGGTGGTTAATCATCTCCTAGGAAGGTAGTCATGTGGTATTTTTTAGCTCAATGAGATCAAGGAAAAATACAATTGCTTAACAAAGTGCCATTTTTTACCAGAAGCAAAAATATCTTCCTTAGCTGAAATTTTCCAAATGACCATGGGATATTTTTTGCATGGGGATGTGAGTCATGATCCAAAGAATATCAGGGAATTTATTTGGAATTTTCTAAGCAAGATAAATAAAGGTTGCTTCATAGCATAAAGAGAAAATGCTCATGGCAAGACTTGGGAGAGAGATGAGGTTTTGGATGGTTTTCAAGATGCTAGAGTTCAATTGGAAGAAAATCAAAAATAAATCCAAGTTACAAGTCCAAAAGAGTTGATAGAAAATCCAATTCCCAATTAAAATATTTTAATAAATCTAAATAAAAAGAAAATGAAAAACGAGGGTCTCACATTACCACATCAATATCATTAACTCACAATTTCTCTTTTATGTGCTACATGAAGGTTTTGATTATGCACTCATTGAATACCTATTATTTTTGGACTAGTCAAATTACCTTCACTATTATTAAATATCAAACAAGTTTATGTGAAGTACGAGAGTGCAATTATTTCTATAAAATATATACGCCACCATGCTCCGAAAGATATAAGTGAAGTACTAGAGCAACTCTTAAGCTCCAAAGATATAAGTGAAGCACAAAGAGTATTCTATTAAATTATGGTGAACACGTGTCTCTCTCAAGTGGGTGTGTCTAGCAAACAATGATTGTGCAAACCTAAAGCAAAAGCAAACTAAAACAAATGACGCTCCAAGCAAAACTCATATCATGTGATGAATAAAAATATAGGTCCAAGTGACATACCGATGGATTGAGACAAAAGAGGGGATGCCTTTCGAGGCATACCCAAGCTTAGACGCTTGATTCTTCCTAGAATTTGACTTGGGTTGCCATGGGAATCCCCAAGCTTAGGCTCTTGCCTCTCCTTATTCCTTCATCCATCGTGATAACACCCAATACTTGAAAACTTCACCATACAAAACTACCAAAAACTCACGAGATCCATCAGTAGGATAGGCAAACCATAAATATTAGGTATCATTATAAATTAATTCATATTTATTATTGCATAAGGTATTGTATTCTAACTTCTCCATGGCTTATACCCCCCGATATAATACATACATCATCAAAACAAGCAAAATATGCAAGCAAAAATCGTATCTATCTAAAATAGAACAGTCTGTAGTGATCAGCAAAGACACCATACTTCTGTAAATCCAAAAAATCTGAAAATTTTAGTACAACCTGATTAATTTTTATATCCATATTTTGTAAAAAAATCATATCAAAAAGTCGTTCCAGTAAAATCAGAGAAATTCTGCATTGGACGCAAAAGTTTCTGTTTTTGGACCATATCAATTCTAGTTTTCATTCAAGTCATCCCAAAGGCTTTACTTGGCACAGACACTAATTTAAACATAAAAACACAATCATTACAGTAGAAATAATCCTATTATCTCACGCAAACAGAAACTAGAACAAGAAAAATAAGATAACTATTGGGTTGCCTTCCAACAAGCGTTATTATTTTACGCCCTTAGCTAGGCATAACGCGTATGATCAAGTGTTGTCGTCTTTGACACTCCACCCATAAGTAGCTCTCTAGATATATTCATAAGGTGGTTCAATTATCTTCCTAGGGAAGTGTTCCATCCCTATCTTTAATGGAAATTGGAACCTTATGTTTCCCACTTTCATATCAACAATGACACCTATAGTCCGTAAGAAAGGTCCTTCAAATATTATTGGACAAGACAGATTGCATTCAATATCAAGAAAAATGAAATCTACAGGCACATAATTTCTATTATCAATAATAACCACATCATTTATTTTACCTAAAGTTAAGGGAACAATCTTTTATATCGGTGAAACCAAGCACATCACAAAGAGAGATATAGGTATAGTTGAAACACTAGCACCAAGGTCATAGAAAGCATTGCATTCATATTATTTAATCTTTATTTTGATAGTAGGTTCCCATTCATCATGCAATTTTCTAGGTATAGAAACTTCTAGTTCAAGTTTCTCATCATAAGCTTTTATCATTGCTTCTACTATATGTTTAGTAAAAACTTTATTTTGTTCATAAGTATTGGATGAGCTAAAAATGGATTGCAGCAAGGAGATACATTCTACTAAAGAACAACTCTCATAATTAAAGTCCTTGTAATCCAAGATAGTGGGCACATCACTACTTAAAGTTTTGACCTCTCCAAACCCACTTTTTCAGTTTTATCATTAGAATCATCACCCTCCAAGCAAACGGGATGCCTTCTAGCTAAAGTTGACTCATCTCTAGTCCATTTAGCATCTATTTTCAGATTATTAAACAAATAACCAATAGGAGAAGCATCAATCATTTTAAGATCTTCAGCGTGATTACTAATAGGTAGAGATTCTGGTTTAGCAACCATCCTATTTACTAGGGTGGTTTGTTTGTCTGAAAGCTTCCCTATTAATTCTTTAGTTTGACCAAATTGTAATTGAAGGTTAGATACTTCTTGATTGACTTCATCAAGTTGTTTGCTAATTGCATCTAGTATAGTTGAGTGATCCTTAATTTCAGTAGCAAATTTTTTATTGTGCTCTTATTGTGAGGTCATGAAAGTTTTCATGGAGCTTTCAATTTCCGACATATTTCGGTAATAGGAGATATTATAGAATATATCTTGAGACATGGTGACCAAACAAGCAAATTAACAAGCGAAGCAAATAAACTAGCAAGTAAAGCGAGCAAACTAGCAAATATAAATATATTTTTTATAAAGCAAGCAAAATGTAACAACAAATAAAAAGTATAACAAGTGAATGATAATTTGTGCGAAGGTATGATATGTCTCCAATGTATCTATAATTTATGAAGTATTCATGCCATGTTTACAATAATTCTATATGATTTTGGCATGATTTTATTAGAACTAACCCGGGCTAACGTTGTTTTCAGCAGAACTACCGTGCTGTTGTTTTTGTGTAGAAATAAAAGTTCTCGGAATGGGCTGAAAATTTACGGAGAATATTTTTGAAAAATATAAAAAATACTGGAGCGAAGAGCTGGGCTAGGAAGCGGACGAGGAGGCCACAAGCCTGCTAGGTGCGGCCACCGCCCTGACCGCGCCTAGCAAGCTTGTGGGCCTCTCGAGCACCTCCTTGACGTGATTCCAACACCAAAAAGTCCTATAAATCCAAAAACCTTCGAAAAGAAACCTAGATCGGGGGTTCCGCCACCGCAAACCTCCAGAGCCACGAAAAACCAATCGGGAGCCGTTTCGGCACCCTACCAAAGGGGGAACCATCACCAGAGGCCATCTTCATCATCCCGACGATCTCCATGACGAGGAGGGAGTAGTTCACCCTCGGGGCTGAGGGTATGTACCAGTAGCTATGTGTTTGATCTCTCTCTCTCGTGTTCTTGAGATGGGACGATCTTGATGTACCATGAGCTTTGTTGATATAGATTGAATCATATGGAGTTTTCCGCTCTCTATCTTGTTGTGATGAATTGAGTTTTCCCTTTGAAGTTTTCTTATCAGATTAGTCTTTAAGGATTTGAGAACACTTGATGTATGTCTTGCGACGAGATATCTATGGTGACAATGGGATGTTCTATTGATCCACTTGAAGTATGTTTTGGTGATCAACTTGCGGGTTCCGTGACCTTGGGAATCTATGCATAGGGGTTGGCACACGTTCTTATCTTGACGTTCCGGTAGAAACTTTGGGGCACTCTTTGAAGTTCTTTGTGTTGGATTAATAAATCTGAAATTGTGTGATGCATATCGTATAATCAATCCCATGGGTACTTGTGGTGACATTGGAGTATCTAGGTGACATTAGGGTTTTGGTTGATGTGTGTCTTAAGGTGTTATTTTAGTACGAACTCTAGGGCTTTTGTGACACTTATAGGGACAACTCATAAGATTGATCAGAAAAGATAAATTTGAGGTGGTTCCGTACCCTACAATAATTTCTACATTTGTTCTCCGCTATCTGTAACTTTGGAGTGAACTCTTTGTCGCACGAGAGGTATTTACATATGATTCAACTATGGCAATATTGTTGAGAGAAATTGCACTAGTGAAAGTATGGACCCTAGGCCTTGTTTCCAAGCATTTATACAACATTTTGCTCGCTGTTTACTATTTGTTACCTTGCTGTTTTTATATTTTCAGCTTACAAAAACCTATATCTACCATCCATATTACACTTGTAACACCATCTCTTCGCTGAACTAGTGCATCTATACAATTTACCATTGTATTGGGTGTGTTGGGGACACAACAGACTCTTTGCTATTTGATTGCAGGGTTGCTTGAGAGAGACCATCTTCATCCTACACCTCCCATGGATTGATAAACCTTAGGTCATCCACTTGAGGGAAAATTGCCATCATCCTACAAAACTCTGCGCTTGGAGGCCCAACACGAGTCTACAAGAAGAAGGTTGTGTAGTAGACATCAAGCTCTTTTCTGGCGCCGTTGTCGGGGAGGTGAGTGCTTGAAGGTATATCTTTAGATCTTGCAATTGAATCTTTTAGTTTCTTGTTTTTCACTAGTTTGGTTTTATAAAAGAAAACTACAAAAAAATGGAATTGAGGTTGCCTCATATGCTTCATCTTTTTAATGTCTTCCGTGAAAATGATGGAAAGGGAAATTGTGCTCAAGTGTTAGAATAAGAAGTTATTAAAATGTTTGGCACTAAATATTTGAGTGATGAGCATGATAGTGATATTTTTGGTATGAATTCTCTAAATATTCATGATGCTAATGATATGCAAAGCCACAAGCTTGGGGATGCTATGTTTGATGAAGATGATATTTTTAGCCCCCTAAGTTTTGATGAGCAAAACTATTATGATTATGACATGCCTCCTATCTATGATGATTATTGTGATGACACATATGCTATAAAGAGTAATGGTAACCATGAAACTTGTCATCATGATTTTAATATTCAAAGTGCTTATGTCAATCAAGCATGTCATGATAGTTATTTTGTTGAGTTTGCTCCCACTATTTTGAATGAGAAGAAAATGCTTATGAGGAGAGTAGTAAAATTTCTATGCTTGTAGATCATGAAAATAATGCTTTATGTGATGTTTATATTGTTGAATTACTTCATGATGCTACTGAAAATTATTATGAGGGAGGAACATATGCTTATAGTAATTGCAATAATATCAAGTTTCCTCTCTATGTGTTCAAATTCTCGAAGATGTGCTTGTTTTCACTTCCTATGCTAGATGATTCTTGCTCCCATAAATTGTTTGTTCACAAAATCCCTATGCATAGGAAGTGGGTTAGGCTTAAATGTGTTAGTCATATGCTTCATCATGCTCTCTTTGTGTTTAATATCTTTTTTTGTGAGCATCATTGAAATCATCATGCCTAGCTAAAAGGCATTAAAGAAAAGCGCTTGTTGGGAGACAACCCAACACTTTTAATTTATGTCTTTGTGTGTTCACATTATTAAGCTACTGTATTAATCATGTTTTCTGTCTTTTATTTCAATAAAGTTCCAAGTAAAGCCTTTGGGATAGTGTGGATACTTGCTTGTTTATTCTGTGCAAAAACAGAAAGTATTGCGTCCAGTATATGAATTATCTGATTTTACTGGAGCGTCACAAAATTCTGACATTTTTACAAAAAAATTATATGCAAATTCCTTGAGTTTCCTAATTTTTCAGAATTTTTAGAGTCAGGTAAGTATGGTGATCATTCAGATCTTTACAGATTGTTCTGTTTTTGACCGATTCTGTTTTGCATGCATAGTTTGCTTATTTCAAGTGTTACTATAGATTATATTGAGTAATACAAATTGTGGGAATGATGTAATACAGTAGGTATCATGTGGGAACAATTATGAATCTTGTATTGACAATACCTAAGTGAATGATCTATATTTACTACACTAACCTGTCTCACGAAGTTCCATTAAGTTTTGTGTTATTGAAGTTTTCAAGTTGTGGGTGAGACACCGATATAAGGAGAATAAGGAGTGACAATAACCTAAGCTTGGGGATGCCCAAGGCACCCCAAGGTAATATCCAAGGAAGACTCAAACGTCTAAGCTTGGGGATGCCCCGGAAGGCACCCCCTCTTTCGTCTTCAATACTATCGGTATAACTTACTTGGAGCTATATTTTTATTCGTCACATAATATGAGTTTTGCTTGGAGCGCCATTTTATTTTGTTTTTCTCTATTATGTGTTATTTATAATCTGGTTTTTCAATAAAAAATTTCCAAGAATTGCCTTAGGATGCTTGCATTGCAAGTTTTGATATGTGTTGGGTAAAAACAGAAACTTCTGCTGTAGTATTTGAATTTTCATATTTTACTGGAACGTGTAAAGTTTCCGAAATTTTTACACAGTATGGTCATATAAATTTATATAATTTCCTAAATTTTCGTAATTGTTTGAGTTACTTAAGTACACTATTTTCATAAATTTCTACATACTGTTCTGTTTAGACAGATTGCTGTCATAGTTTCGTTATCTACTTATCCTATAGTTTCCATAGCCTATATTGGTAGATATAAATTGTGGAAATGATATTATATAGTACCTAATGTTTGAAAATTATTATTCAACTTGTCTTGACATTACATAAATAGTTGATTTATTATTATGTGTACTAACCTATCTCACGAGTTCGTTTTGAGTTTTGTGTGGATGAAGTTTTTTAGAATAGGTGAAACCGTGGTATGAAAGGATTGAACGAGATACAAAAGCTCAAGATTGGGGGTGCCCAAGGCACCCCAAGTAAATATTTCAATAACTCTCAAGCATCTAAGCTTGGGTATGCTACGCATCCCACCTCTCTTCATCAACAACTATCGGTTAGCCTATGTTGAGCCTAAATTTTATTTTTCCACATGATATGTGCTATTCTTGGAGTGCTATTTTTATTTTTCTTGATGTTGAATAAAATACTCAGATATGAAAATCTTTATTGAGAGAGAGAGAGAAAGTCCTCACATAGCTACTTAATTGTTTGACCACTCATTAATCGTCACTTATATGTTTTGGAGTAGTTTTGTCATTCACTCTCGTGCTTCACTTATATCCTATGAGTAAATGGTTGAATGAATTGAATGTCATAAATCTGAAATTATATATGTTTTATATGCTTATACCATGGGGAGTAATGACTTCACATTTAGGAAGTATAGGTGGTAAAATTTATTGAAAGTTAGCAAACACCGCACTGGTCACTTGAACAATTCATGAAAGAATATTGATGGAAGAGAGATTTCACATATAAATATACTATCTTGGACATCTTCTATGATTGTGAATACCTATTAATTATTTTCAAACTTGAGCAAATTAGTTGAAGTTGTACAAGGAAGACAACATAATGAGTTATGCTTGGGTATATTTGTATAGAAGTTATATTGTTATGGATCCTCCAACATGTGGTGCTTGCTTCCACCTCATACTAGCCAAAACTTCCGCACCAAGTAGAAATACTACATGTGCATCCAAACACCCTTAAACCCAAAGGTGTTCCATATGAGTCCACCATACCTATCTATATGCGGTATTTATCTGCTGTTCCAAGTAAATTTGCATGTGCCAAACTCTAAACCTTCAAATAATATTCTGTTTTGTATGCCTGAATCGCTCATATAGTAACTAGGGGCTGTCAGTATCTTCCATGTTAGGTGGGTTATTCTCACGATATGTGTTGATTCACTATCATTCACGAGAAAGTGGCTGGTAACAGGGATTCCCAGTACCGAAATCAAAGAAAAAAATGCAAATAATTAAAAAAAACTCCCCCAGGAATGTTGTTGGTATGGACGGTACCCGTGGATTCGGCTCGCCATGGAGTGTGATTGATTGGTGGAGGGGGAGTAAAAACTTTACCATTCTGTTTGGGAACCGCCTATAATGTATCTAGCATGGAAGATACCGAGATCTCTCGGTCATTATGGTGACAATGAAAGCATACCGCCCAAAATTATTATTCATCTCTATTTTAAAAGCTCGAGCTCTTGCACCTCTGCAAATCAATGTTTCCCACTGCAAAGGGCCTATCTTTTACTTTCTAGTACTTACCTTTATGCAAGAGTCATGGTGATCTTCACCACTTCCTATATTTTGCCTTTTTCTCTTGGCAAGCGTCATGTGTTAGGGAAAGATCCAAGCATATATGGTCATTCAAATATATTTGATCATGAATTATTATTGTTGACAATTATCTATATGATAAATAAGTTAGGAGGCGAAACATTAAGCCTCTATCTTTCTCTGTGTTCGATGGATGCTATTTGTTTTAAAAATATGCTTTGAGTGCTAGCAATCATGGAAGACTATATGATAGTTGAGTATGTGGAATTTGCTAAATCAAAGCTCTTACATAGACCCTTCCTGAAAATAAGATGAATTGCAATTATTTGGTGACTGGAAGCATAGTTTGTTAGTATATACTTTAACATGTGGATAGCTTATTATTTCATCATGAGAAGTTTTATGAGATGAGCTACTGTTTATGATACATAATGATGCTAGAAAAAGTGATTGGAATTATCATTGATCAAACTTGTCCACTTGCTAGCATTCACACTTCATAAATTATTTCTTTTATCATTTACCTACTCGAGGACGAGCAGGAATTAAGCTTGGGGATGCTGATATGTCTCCAGTGTATCTATAATTTATGAAGTATTCATGCCATATTTACAATAATTCTATATGATTTTGGTATGATTTTATTAGAACTAACCCGGACTGACGCTGTTTTCAACAGAACTACCGTGGTGTTGTTTTTGTGCAGAAATAAAAGTTCTCGGAATGGGCTGAAAATTTATGGAGAATATTTTTGGAAAATATAAAAAATACTGGAGCGAAGAGCTGGGCCAGGAAGCGAACGAGGAGGCCACAAGCCTGCTAGGCGCGGCCACCCCCCTGGCCACGCCTAGCAAGCTTGTGGGCCCCTCGAGCACCTCCTTGGCATGGTTTCAACGCCAAAAAGTCCTATAAATCCAGAAACCTCCGAAAAGAAACCTAGATCTGGAGTTCCGCCGCTGCAAACCTCCAGAGCCACGAAAAACCAATCGGGAGCCCGTTCTGGCACCCTGTCGGAGGGGGAAACCATCACCGGAGGCCATCTTCATCACCAAGACACTCTCCATGACGAGGAGGGAGTAGTTCACCCTCGAGGCTGAGGGTATGTACCAGTAGCTATGTGTTTGATCTCTCTCTTTCTCTCTCGTGTTCTTGAGATGGCACGATCTTGATGTACCGCGAGCTTTGTTGATATAGATTGAATCATATGGAGTTTTCCCCTCTCTATCTTGTTGTGATAAATTGAGTTTTCCCTTTGAAGTTTTCTTATCGGATTGAGTCTTTAAGGATTTGAGAACACTTGATGTATGTCTTGCGATGGGATATCTATGGTGACAATGGGATGTTCTATTGATTCACTTGATGTATGTTTTGGTGATCAACTTGTGGGTTCCGTGACCTTGGGAATCTATGCATAGGGGTTGGCACACGTTCTTATCTTGACGTTCCGATAGAAACTTTGGGGCACTCTTTGATGTTCTTTGTGTTGGATTAATAAATCTGAAATTGTGTGATGCATATCATATAATCAAGCCCATGGGTACTTGTGGTGACATTGGAGTATCTAGGTGACATTAGGCTTTTGGTTGATGTGTGTCTTAAGGTGTTATTTTAGTACGAACTCTAGGGCCGTTTGTGACACTTATAGGGATAGCTCATAAGATTGATCAGAAAAGATAACTTTGAGGTGGTTTCGTACCCTAGAATAATTTGTACGTTTGTTCTCCGCTATTTGTAACTTTGGAGTGAACTCTTTGTCGCACGAGAGGTATTTACATATAATTCAACTATGCCAATATTGTTGAGAGAAATTGCACTAGTGAAAGTATGGACCCTAGGCCTTGTTTCCAAGGATTTATACAACGTTTTGCTCGTTGTTTACTATTTTCTACCTTGCTGTTTTATATTTTCAGATTACAGAAACCTATATCTACCATCCATATTACACTTGTATCACCATCTCTTCACCGAACTAGTGCACCTATACAATTTACCATTGTATTGGGTGTGTTGGGGACACAAGAGACTCTTTGCTATTTGATTGCAGGGTTGCTTGAGAGAGACCATCTTCATCCTACGCCTCTCACGGATTGATAAACCTTAGGTCATCCACTTGAGTAAAAATTGCCATTGTCCTACAAAACTCTACGCTTGGAGGACCAACACGAGTCTACAAGAATAAGGTTGTGTAGTAGACATCAAGGTACTTCACAGTAAGTTGATGACACTCCCGACAACGGCTCGATAAATCCTTCCCGATACTTGTGATCTGCGTTGGGTTTTCCCCGAAGAGGAGGGGATGATGCAACACAGTATAGATAAGTATTTCCCTTAGTGAGAACCAAGGTTATCGAATCAATAGGAGAATCACACAACTCCCGTCTTCAGCGCCTACACACAAAAGAGCAAACACTTGCACCCAACGCGGGCAAGAGGGTTGTCAATCCCCTTGAACTCGTTACTTGCAAGCAAACGAGTAGTGTGGATGATAATAGATAATTCTAAATTTTAAAATAAGAAGAAAACAAATAAATGGCAGCAAGGTAATGGTAGTGTTTGTAAATATATATATGTGTGTGTGTGTGTGTGAATAGACCTAGGGGCCATAGTTTTCCCTGGAGGCATCTCTTATGTAGAAGGTGATAGGCACAAACTCGTTGAAGGATTCACGCCCGAGGGTGGCTCGATCTTCACGGCGTAGGATCCAATCGGGAAGGGTAACTAGCTACAAGCAGCGGGGATAACTAGCTTTATACCTGCCAAGGTTGGATGCGACCCGTATGTTGGGGATGGCTGACCGAAGCTACAAGAACTTCAACCCGCTATCCGAACAATCGCAGAACCACAAACCGGGACTAACCCACACAAAATGGCTGGAACCGTAGAGCACGAGGTAGGGGGAACCAGAGGCTCCTTCTCGCGAATCCGAATGAACTCACAAGAGCAAAGGTAGCAAGATCTCTCGGATCTCAAGTAGTCTTGGCTGCAAAGCTTATAGCTGTTTTCGGTTTGACAAAAGACCCCTAGAAAGATGGGGGAGATGGGGGTTTATAGCAGGGACAAGCCCCCTTAGATAGGTGTGAAAAGGTTTCAAAAGTAATCAGGTTTGCATGGCTTTCTTGGGAAAATAAGCAGTCAACTTTGGGAGTTGTTGGAGAGCTCCTCGGAAATTCACGCAGCTTTGACAGCCTGGACACCTTTCACGAGAATGGCAATAAATTTTCACTCACTACTCCAAATGATGTGAGGTTTTTTGCGTTGGAAAGTAATCTTCAAGGAGCTTCTGTCGGTATAGCCCAAAGGCCTCGTCTCTCTTCCAGATGGTCAGGGCACAGCCAAAGATCAAAGGCAAATGCGTGCATAAAACAAATTCACTTGAAACTTGTTTTCTTCATGACCTCATATGTTGTTGGATTCCTTCATTGTGTACCTAGCCATGTGTTTTATTAATTCGGCTAAGCAATTCTTTCCAACTAAGTTGTGCACTTTGTTGAATTGTCATGCATGTCGTATCCATGTGCTCATCATCCTCCCCCCCCCCCTTATGAAGAGTCGTCCTCGACTCTCTTTGATCTACAAAAGAGAAGTAGAATGGAAGTAGATAGTCTCTATGCAGATGGAAAGTGCAATCTTCAATTGTAGCTTTCACCTTAGATTTGTATTGCATATCATCATGTATTTGCTTGTCACATCTTGGAATTTTGGTATAGATTTTTGGTGTTGTGTCAACTATTGGGATGTCCTCATCAGAAGGCATACGGTGGGTAAACAAATTAATGTTGGGAAATTGATAGAAAAGCGCATAGTTATGCAATAATTATTCATGACAATGATCATTACATGTAGACATCACGTCTGTAATCAAGTAGACGACTCCTGCCTGCATCTACTACTATTACTCCACCCATCGACCGCTATCCAGCATGCATCTAGAGTATTAAGTAAAATAGAGTAATGCTTGGAGAACAATAACATGATGTAGACAAAGCCAATCCAATTAATATGAATATACCTCATTGCTTTATCCGTAGTGACAGCAATACAAATACGTGTCATGTCCCCTTTTGTCACTGGGATTAAGCACCACAAGATTGAACTCACTATAACACACCTGTCTCACTGAAGATAAATCAATCTTTTTGGTCAAACTAAACCGATAAATCAGAGAGAAATACAAAGTTATCATATAATCATGCATACACACACATAGAAAAAATACATCCTACCAGCTGGGGTAATTGCCCCACATATTCCATATACTACCATGTAGCACTATATATACCAATTTATCATTTTAAGTATGTTCATATATTTTATATAAGATATTTCAAAGTGTGTTATATGAAAAAAGTTACGATTTGATCCATGGTATTTATTATATTTCTGAAATACATATATATTTGTACGTAAAAAAGAGTATACCCAAAATACGAGACATACTATCAAAAAAATAGTATATATACTATATATATACCCGAATATTGATAGAAATCCCAATATGAGCGAATCTGAATATTGATAATGTATTATCAATTATATGGGCAGGGAAGACCCTTGTAAAAAATTGCAAACAGCAAACCAGCCGCATGCATATACGCATGCACCGGAAAAAATTGCAAACAGCATGCATGTACGCATGCACTGGAAGGCAGATAAAGCAAACCAGCCGCATGCATGTACGCATTCACTTGAAGGCAGATAAGAGCAAACTTAAGCATGGCCACATGCATCGCAGAAGAAGGTGGAGGCTTGAGTCAAGCCAACCGTGTGAGTAACGAGAAGAGAAGGTCGCAATGCGAGTAACAAGAAGCTGAGAAGGCCACAATGAGAGTAAAGAGAAGTTGTCGGCTTGTCGACCTGCCTCGTGAAGGCATCCTCATCCACGCATGACATTAAAATAATGAGGAGAAGACTCTTGAGTGCCTCCCTCGCGGTATAAAAGGAGAAGCTGGCTCCAGAGAAAGACAGGGACGAGACGGAGTCTAGAGCCTCGAGCAAGAAGAACAGACTCTAAAGCACTCTTACCTTAGTAGTAGTACCACCACCACTTGTAAAATAGCCACTATATCGATCGAAGGCGTTGTAATCGCCAAGAAGAAAAGGGTATCCTTTTTCAGTTCGTGTAATCCCTTCGGGGCTTCCCGAAAGGAAAAATCATATGTAAATTATGTTGTGGAAATGAAGTAGTTTCGTACTTCATTTGGTATTTTTAGTTATGAATTTATAGGACGAGTTCTTATACTAGGGATCGTATAGGAGAAACCTCTGCCCGTAGTTCTTTGTTTATCCATGTGTGGCGTTTGAATGAGAACTTTATGGACATAGAGAAGTGTTCCCTTCGAATGGAACTGCCTGGGAAGAAGATAAGAATTTATCCCATAAGTTTGAATTAAAAATATCAAGTGAACGAACCTAGCTACATCTGATACAACATAATGAGAAATATAATGAGTACTGAGTAGGATATCACACCACTACGAACACCACCGATTGTATTGTTGACCTCGTCAACCCTGATAGATCATGCATAAAATAAAATCAAATAAAATAATCAGCTCAATAAAGAATACACTGCGCACAAACAGTGACAAAGAATTAAATATTGGAGACTGAATAGAATATTAGCATAATCGTGTATTAGCCTAAGCACAAATTAGCATAACCGCATATTAACGTAATCACACATTAAACTAATCGCATACGACAAGGAATAAAATATTGCAGTGAATATAATATTAATCTAATCATGAATTAGCCTAATTGCGTATTAGTCTAATCACATATTAATCTAAGCGCATGTTAGCATAATATAATATTGATTTTATATATACCCGTACATTTTTGATATCTCGATATAATTTCATGAAAAATTTGAACATAAATCCAAATTCATTGGATCCCAACAAACACACCGCACAAAGTCATTACATCGAATAGATCATCGCAAAGATGCGATGAACTTTGTATTAAAGAACATAGAGAGAGATAGCCATCTGGGTACTAACTACGGACTCGTAGGTCTGTGGTGAACTATTCACACATCACCATGTGAGCAGCAAGGTTGATGTACAGGCCCTCTGTGATTGATTCCCCTCCGACATGGCGCCGGAACAGGGCTCCAGATGGGCACACGGCGGAACAGAGACTTACGGCGGCGCAAAAAGTGTTTCAGGAGGCTCCCTAGGATTTTTGGGATATATTGGAATTTATAGGCTAGAGAGGGGCGTGAGGAGGCGAGGGGGAGCCCACAAGCTAATAGGGCGCGACCACCCCCCTAGGCGCACCCTGTTGGCTTGTGGGGCCCTCGTGCGGCCCCCGACCTCCTCCCGAAGCTTTCAGGTCTTCTTTTGGTCCACAAAAAATCACCAAAAAGTTTTGTGGCAATTGGACTTCGTTTGTTACTGTAAACCTGAAAAACCAAAAACATGCAGAAAACAGCAACTGACACTTGGCACTGGGTTAATAGGTTAGTGCTCATAAATAATATGAATCACCAAATAAATGCCCAAAAAGCATCCTAGAATGATAATATTATAGCATGGAACAATCAAAAATTATAGATACGTTGGAGACGTATCAACGGTGTCCTGGATTAGGGGGTGCAGACCACGTTGGTCAAGCGTTCATGGGTCGGGCCGAGGACCCACCAAAAACTAAAAAATGGGCCATGCAGACCGTGGTCCTCGATGTGCTCAAGATGGAATCCTACGAAGACTTGATGTACACTTCAAGGCATATTCAAACAGTTGGCATGTTATCCCTAATTGTAGTCGACATACTTGTAACCCTAGATACCCTCGGTGCCTATATAAGACGAGGAGTTTAGTCCATAGAGGCATGGTTTTGGAGGTATTAGAACACATTCATATGATCTCAAGATCATCATATACTTTGTACCCCATCCACAATGAATACAATACAAGCAGGATATAGGATTTTACCTCTTTGAGAGGGCCCAAACCTGGATAAATATTGTGTCCCTTTTACTTCATGTTACCATCGCACCAAGATCACCAGCTCGGGACACCCTATCAGAGATCCGCCAGTTTTAGCACCGACACTGGTTGCCGCCTCCGTCGGTTGACCCACCTCGTCGCGGCCACCGTCGGTGCAACCACCTTCACCTATCCCATCCTGCCGCCGGCCATTGCTTCCGGTCGAGGGCGAGCTCCCTAATGATTTGATATGGGAATCAACGCCTTTGTCCTACATTTTAGAGGGAGGACGGGGTTGAAGTTGTAACTTGGGACATTTTTTTGTGTGTGTGTGTGAGAGAGAGAGAGAGAATAGTCGGAAACAATAGAAAATATGTGAAAAGGAGGCGATGGCAATGGGCTCGATGAAGCCGCTACTTCATGCCTTGCATTTGGTAAGGTGAAAACCGATGGCCTCATATTGTTTATGTCGAGCTAGATATGTGGTGTTACTTACTCTAGCCTTGCTCCAACAAGAATAATTTATCCAAAAGTATAATCGCACAAATGTAAAGGTGAATTTTATGATCGGTGTTATTTTATTTTAAGGAACAAACAGTAGCATCTTTTTAAGGAACAAAAATTAGGTAATCTCTCACATTAGCCTTTGATTCAAATCCTTTGAGCATATCATCGTCCTTCTTATAGCCTTGCATAAAACTTACTCCCTTCGTTTGAAATACACTAAAGTTTTAGCTTTATACTAGATCAAAGTTTTTAAAGTTTGACCAAGTCTGCCAATATCTACAATGTCAAATAGTTTCATTATTAGACATCACAAAATATACTACCGTATTATGGATATTTAGTCGTCCTATATCCTTCTTCTGTTTTCCCTTTGCACCATTTTAGCCAGATTTTCCTTATAAACTAGACAGGTTCGCTTTGAGCCTGATGCATGGGAAGTTCAGCGCTAGCTTAAATCCTAGATGCAAATTCTCTTTGAGCTGATACATGGTTGATGTGTATATTTTTTTAGCATAAACGAGATGGTTGATGAATTTACGCAGTATCATTAATATGATGTTTGTGCATTCTTGTAGAAGAAACGCATGAAAGATGATTGTTAGATGAAGAGGTTTATGCCCAAAGTCGTTCTCTTCAGCACAACATGAACGATGGTTCCCTAAAAAATCCATGAATGATGGTCCACACACAAAGTGTGCAGATATGAAGTTTGTAGTAAAAGACCGGTGATAAATATGAAGCTCGTAGTGAAGCCCGCACGTGCACAAACACACGTAAATTGTGCAAATTATTACCCCGATGACATATTTGTATATCCCCATTTCAGGTTATAATATACTGAAAGAAAAAAGTTCCTTTGTGGCAGACAACGTGTCATACCATTACGTGCACGCAAGTATAAAACACGTCAAGTACAGGATCTGAATACGTCTACCAAATCCACGGGAGTGTTTAGAAACAGAGATTGAAGGAAGAAAAGATTGAGAGAATCAAGTATTTGTATTGATGGTTGAGTTGGGTATTTATATGTCCCCAACTGATGCATACAAAGGTTGCTTTTCTAGATTCGTGTCCACTCGAAGGGAGCAACGTTTGGACAAAAGTAACTACCTAGTTAGCTTAAGATATAAGCTAGTGTAATAACTACCTAGTTGGCTTAGGATGTAAGTTAATCTATTCCTAAAACTCCCCCTTGGATAACGCCATTTCTTGAAATTTAGGACAGTAAAACCGAGTCTAAAGCGCGATTTGCATTATTAGCCGTTTTGCATTATTAGCCGTCCATTTCTGTGGTCGAAGCGTTCCTGACCGTCTGATTTTCATTAGCAACCCCATCTCTCGCTCAGCAGGCCTGTTGTCCTACAGGGACGCTGCTCCGATAGAAAAATCGGTGCGTTTCCGTTGATTGGGCCTGATCGGCACGAAAGCCCATCTCAGTGTCACGAATACCTCAAGCTCGAGGGAAAATAATAATCAGTGCGAGGTTTCTTCTCACGTCGTCGTCATCCCACCAAAGTAGTCGCCGCCGCCTCCAACGCCGATGGGATCTTGCCTTCCTCCATAACCTTGCTTCTCGCCCCTGCCCTCCCCATCGTAGTCCCAGTTCCCGACGCCGCCACGATGGCGGCCGCCTCCTGACCGCAGCTGCTCCAAGGTAGGTCGGTCGCTTCCAGGTCTCTGCTTCTCCAAGGTAAATCTGCCGATATGAGGTCCTCCTCGATGCCCTTGCTGGCTCAGCAAACAATTAGTCGTCGCCCTCCTGCCCTCCACGTCACTGGCCGTCCGCATTCTCTCTCCACATTCGAGAAATCCTAACAACTCTGAAGGTAGTGGTGGGCGGCGGCGACGCACCTTAGGGCGATACTAGGAGGGGGCTTTTATCCCACACGCACAAGACGGCGACCGACAGTGCCTCTCAAGCTCTCCTTTGGATCGCCATCACCTCGAATCGGCTCCACAACCATATCACTGCTGGATGGGGATTTATGGGTTTGTTCATGAACTCTTATTGTTTCAAAAAGCTGATTGTGCATCGCTGTGGATTTGTGGACTTATAGATTGACAATCTACATCAATTATGACTTACAGGTAAAGATGCAGAAAATTTTGGATGCCAAGAGGTGCAAGCCAGGTGATGTAGAAAAAAGGTGTCAGCTGTGAAGCCAATGGCGTATTGAAGATTTCAAGCACAAGAAGCGCAAGGGAAAGAATGTCAAGCACGTGCAGCCACCCTAAGAACCACATCCATGTCTTATTAGAAGGTATTATTTAGGAGATGGTGTAGTGTGACCGATACACACTGCTCAGACCAGTCATTACTGAAAATTGTACCACTAGAAGAGATTACAAAGCTCCTTGCGGGGCTATGTAAGTAGCATTCTCTTTTGCCTTTGCCTTTTGCTTCAGGTAAATCACAAGCTCTTTCGTTTCCTGATAATCAAGCCAGAAATTGTTGACTTTTTCATTTCGCTATGCTGACTCAACAACACTTATTGTTTTGTTGTTTCATTTCCATGTACACGGACCCAAATCATACAAGGATTATATGAGTTCGTTCATAAAATTATAGATTTCAAGTAGTTCCTGATGTTTTGTCATGTTTCGCATAATTCGGATACTTCTCAAGTTTAAACTTCAGTCTGATAATGAATTGTTTGTATTTGCCACTATTTTTGGCATCATCGAAACTAATTCAGCTATGTCAAACCCCAAACCCTTGCAACTAGGAATAGAGTGGTACGAAAAAGAAGGTTTGGAATGACTTTACTTTTAATTGATCATCAATTTCATTTTCTAATTATTTTCTTCAGTTAGAAAATTTCGACCGGTAAAATAAATTATCGGTCTATATGAAATAGCACAGCAGTTTCTACCTAATCAATGATGCTTCATTTTTTATTTTCTCTCGTCAGATTAGAGTAATGTAATTTATTTATGAGGTTGATGCAAGAAAGATATGTGTGCAATACGTACTGGTCAACTTCAAAAGCGAGATTAAGGTTCTCACTAAGAAATCTGAAATTATAAGGTTGCAATTGCATATCAAGACGTACAGTCTCAAATTAGGTACAGATACAGTATGCAACAAATCATCTTAGTTCATAAATTTCCAACTTACTGTTTCTGCGCATAGTGGGGGAGAGGAGTTGATTGCAGTATGTATATACTAAAATCATTCTTGGCTGCCAAAGTACGTGTCCCACAGCTGGACATTATCACCTTTTTCTACTTACCCATGTATTTTTGTTATCCATATAATTTGGGTTATTCGAATCAATTACAACTAGGACGGCGTATTTATCTATTTCATATCCTTCTAGCTTACTTTGTTAATTTATAAATGTATCATTATGTTCTTTTGATATGGATGGAATCAGTGCTAGATGATTATTATGCGAGGCATCACTCCTATAGATGATATAGTTATACAATGGTGCATCTACCGGTTGGGGGTTTGATTTGCTACGGGAGCAGATACATTAAAATCTGAAAACTGCGATCAGGTTTTGTTCACATGACATGAAGGCAATTAAAAATGTTTGAGGACGCTGAAGATGCTTGCTATTTTCCTATCCCGGTGGCTTCCCGACGAAGTTTGCTGCCATTCTTGGTAAAATTCCAGCTATTCATGCTACTGCATATAATTTGCTTTCTAGCTATAGCTCTTTTCATCATTATGCAAAATCTGGACCTACTCAGGAAAGGGCGCATTTAACTAAAATAAGTAGTTTGTCTGTACAATTTTCTAAATGTTCCTCTAACGATTTGACAAAATAAAATGTAAAATAAAAAATCACTTACTTTGGGTGCATCATGATCTTTTCTTTCTTCAATTGTAAAACCAATCATATTCACTACATAGATTACTACCTAATGTATGGGTAAGTTTATGCAAATTAAACCTTTATGCTTCATATCTCGATATATTTAGAAAAATAACGTATCATTTTATCATAAATATAGACGGACACATAGTATTGACTAATCTGTTGTTATGGTTATACAAACGTGTGGCCATATATTTATAAAATTCCTATCATTTTGTTGTACAAATTAATGGGTGCAGCAACGCGCGCCATCATGGATCTAGTCTCTTGTATAATCCGTGGATCTTCTTGCATGGTCTTTAGAGTGTTCTTTTGTATCCATGAGGATGACATTTGTAGATTCTATCATCTTGCAATTCTTCATTTATAGAATCTCTCCACCAAAAACCTGGTGGAAAAATAGAAGAAAATAATACAAGATGTAATGATTATTGTCTCCTTGATAACTCATATGAGAAAAAACTTGATAAAAAAATCTTCATTAATGAGTTTAGAGATCAATAAATATGACATATGATAATGAAAATATATTACCTCATTTAGCACCTTATATGAGAACCTTGAGAGTAAACTCATAAAGTGAAAAGGAGTGAAAAATGAGTGAAATATTATGTGCCACTGTAAATTCCTCTAAAACCTGTTAGGATTAATTTATTATGTTAATCCTTGCTTTTCTTAATTACCTTACTTTTGGCATGTCGGTTCCTCATGCCCCTTTTTATAGACACCTCTTGGAGGCACCTTTTGTAATCCTATACTCCCTCTGTACCGAATTAATTGTTGCTGGGCAAAATTTCCGACTAGGTGAAATCGTGGGGAAGTACCAAACTACCCCCGATTTGAAAATCGTGGGATCTCGGATCGTCGTCTTCCTCCCGTCCGCAGCTCCCTCCGCCAGGCCTCCTGCCAGGCTCCTCCCCTCTCGTCCACAGCTCCCTTCGCGAGGCCTCTCCCACCCGCAGCTACCTCCGCCAGTCCGTAGCTCCCTCATCTCCAATCGAGAGCCTGAGGTCCATCCCCGCCGGCCACAACTCCCCCGCCGCCCCCCGCCAGCCACAGCTCCCCCGTTGGCCCCCCACCAGCCACATTTCCCTCGCCGACCGCCACAGCTCTAGAGTCCGTCTGGAATTGATCTTGCTGCTCCTCCGCTCCTTTCGACCCTCTGCTGCTCCGAAGCTTGATTTGGCTCGAATTGACCCTCTATAGCTTGCCACATGAGGAGGAGTCATGTTGCTTGCCGCCGGTAGTATCCCTTTTGCCACTGGGTGAAAATCCCACGAGATTGGATTGATTTGAACTTCTCTGCTCTGTTGGTCTACTGTAGGTTGTGTTGTTTTGCTGCAGATTGGAGTACCTGCGTTATTCAGCTAAGCAAATCAGCAAGGAATACTCTCACAAATCACACTCTAATGTGTTCTGCAAATCCTGCTCTGCTAAGCAAATCATACTCAGAAATCTGCTAAGAAAATCAGCAGATCAACAATGAGAGTGCCTTTTGTTGTTAGTGTCAACAGTAGGTGGTTCTTCTCTGCTGTGTTGATCAAGTAAGTTGATACTCTGAAGACTGGAATAGGAGCAGCCACAAACTGGAACAGGAGCTGCCACATCTGCGAAATTGACAAATCAGCAAGAGGAGTACTATCAAATCGGCAAGAACAATAGCAAGATCAACAAGGGCAAGATCAGTACTTAAAATGCAATAGGAGCAACCAAAAATTGGAACATGAACTGAAGATAACACTCTGAGGACTGACAGATCACACTCTCAAATATGCTAAACAAACGGGAACAACATTCTGCAAGATCAGTAAGTTGTGGTGGTTCCTGTCTGCTGAGTAAGTTTTGGTGGTTTCTATCAAATCTGCTGATACTGTGGAACAATAAGCAAGCCAATTGACAAAGCAAGATAAACAGTAGGTGAGCTACTCCATTTTTAGTACTCCATTTGGTACTCCATTTAGTACAAGATCAGTAAGGAATTCGGTGTACTCATGCTTGTAATTGTACTCTTGCAAACATTGTAATTGTACTCATGCTTGTAATTCAGTTAAGTGCTTTTGAAAGCACTTTGCTGATGCACCTATGTGCATTTCAGTTAAGTACTTTTGAAAGCACTTTAATGAATTAATATGCAGATATGTGCATAAAAATTCAGTTAAGTGCTTTCAAAAGCACTTTGCTGAATTTTTATGCACATAGGTGCATTAAAATTCAGTTAAGTGCTTTCAAAGGCACTTGAGTATTTTCTCTTGTTTTTGCAAATCTCCTAGGTGCATACATATTCAGTTAAATGGATGAAATGGATCTTCATCTTGTTCTTCTTCTTCATATTAACTATTCATATCTTCAGGAGAAGATGGATCTCCCAGACCTCAACTACACTCCACCTGTAGAAGATGAGGATGAAATGGATGAAGATGCAGGAAACAAAATGGAAGGAGATATAGGAGATGAAATGGAAGGAGATGCAGCTGATGAAATGGAAGGAGATGAAATTGTTCAAGATCCAGGTGAGCGGCAGTTTGTCATATCATCATTTCATCACTTGATCATATCATCTCCTGCTCATTTCATCATTTCATCTTTGTTGTATTTATTGATGCAGGTGTTGAGCTAGTTGCTAAAAGATACAAAACCCTCAATGACCAGCAAAAGTTTGCTGCTTATGTAGCCTTGCATACACTGTGTATGATTAGACGAGGAATTCTTAAGGGAACTGATACGCAAGACATTGCAAGAAAATTTGGAGTAGGTGCCTGGAATATACAAAGAATTTGGAGGAAAGCGATGTCTCAAATCAAACAAGGCCAGGAAGTGGATGTTTCCAATCAAAGAAAAGGAAATTGTGGAAGAAAGCCAAAGGACATTAACCTAGAACAAATCATAACAATTCCACTAAACAGGAGATCTACTATTAGGTCACTGGCTTGGCAGTTGGGATGTAGCCCTACCACGCTCCATAGGAAGTTCATGCTGAACTTGATAAAGAGGCATACAAACTGTGTGAAACCAGCTTTGAAGGAAAGGAATAAGAAGGATAGGATGAAATTTTGCTTATTGATGCTTGATGAGGCAACAACAACTACTACAAGGCCTAAGTTCAAGACTATGCATAATGTTGTGCATATTGATGAGAAATGGTTTAATATGACCAAGAGGAATAAAACTTATTATCTCCTGGATGGGGAGGAAGAGCCTACGAGGCCTATACATGGCAGTTGTATTGGCAAGGTGATGTTCTTGACAGCCATTGCTAGGCCGAGGTGGGACAGTGAAGGAAATGTGACCTTCTCTGGAAAAATTGGTATCTGGCCATTCGTGAAGGAATTTCCAGCTCAGAGGAGAAGTGACAATAGGCCCAAAGGTACAATAGAGACAAAGTCAATAAAAGTCGATAGAAAAGTAATGAGGGAGCTCTTGATAGAGAAGGTCTTGCCAACGATACAAGCGTTTTGGCATGAAAGTGATGCTGGGAAGACCATCTACATACAGCAGGATAATGCCAAGCCACATATTTTGCCTGATGACCCGGAATTTTCAGCAGCTGTCGCAAAAACTGGACTTGACATCCGAATAATACAACAGCCTGCCAACAGTCCTGATTTGAACGCGCTTTACCTTGGATTCTTCAACTCGTTGCAATCTCTGACAGACTGTTTAAGCCCTAAAACACTACAAGATCTTATCAAAGGTGTGTTGGGGGAATTTGAAGGCTATGAGGTTTACAAGCTGAACAGAATTTTTCTAACTCTACAAGCTTACATGATTAAGATCCTGAACAATGCAGGAGGCAATGGGTATAAAATACCCCATGTGAACAAGGAAAGACTAGAGAGTCTTCGGCAACTACCTCCAAGACTTTCATGCCCGCAAGAGGTTTATGCAAATGCCCTACACAACTTGGAGCTAATGGAGAGGGTTCAATGATGAGACTTGTGATGAGGCTAGTGATTCTTGTGATGAGTCTACTGATGCTTGTGATGAGGCTAGTGATGATGTGGCTCTATGACTTGTGATGAGGCTAGTGATGCTTGTGATGAGGTTTTCATGCTTGATGTGTAACTTCATTTTGTAACTCCATTTGACAATAATTCATATGATTTGTTGAGACTGTGTTGCTTGTGTTGAGGTTGTGTTGATCTTGTTGAGGCTGTGTTGCTTGTGTTGAGGTTGTGTTGATCTTGTTGAGACTGTGTTGATCTTGTTGAGGTTGTGTTGCTTGTGTTGAGGCTATGATGATCTTGTTGAGACTATGTTGAGACTATGATGAGGGTGTGATGATCTTGCTGAGGATGTGTTGCTTGTGTGGAGTATGTTGGAGTATGTGTAACTCCATTTGTATGTGTAACTCCATTTTGTGATTTTTGTAAAGGAAAAGGTTTTAGTTTAATTAATTAAAGGAAAAAAGTTTTAGTTTAACTAATTAAAGGAAATGCTTTAGTTTAATTAATTAAAGGAAAAGGTTTTAGTTTAATTAATTAAAGGAGCAGAAAGGTGAGAAGAAGAGAGAAGGAAGAGACAAAGTACGAGGAGGAGTATGTGTACTGATACTACATTATCTGAAATCTGATACTGCAGTATGTTAAGGTGATACTGCAGTATGTGAAGTATGTGAAGGTGATACTGCAGTATGTGTAGTGTACTGATACTGCAGTATGTGAAGGTGAAAAAATCGGTTAACTTTGAATATATTCAGTTAAATGATTTTTTTATTTAAAGTTAACTAAAAAAATTCAGAACTGAAAATATTCAGTTAAACATAGCACTACTTTTAGCTCATGTTGAAGATCTTGATCATGTTTGAAGATCTCAACCATTAACAGTGACATTACTAACATTCCAGGGAGAGGGAGAAGGTAGGGAGAAGGAGAGAAGAAAGAGAAGGGGAAGAAGAGAGCTATCAGTCTGATTACACTATCAGTACACTAGCTGGATTCCCCTAAATAGTTTCAGTAAACACACATTCAAGCAAACCAAAACCATGGCCAAAATTAAACTGGATTCAGAACTGGATATGGAGTAGAGCATATACTGCTAAATACAGATGTTAACAAATGGAGTAACTCAGTTAACAATGATTTAGTGTTAGCAAATGTGCTCACTGAATGGAGTAATTTTCTTAGGTAAAACTGTACATTGACAGCAGCAAAGAACATCATTGTCATACTGAACTTGCTGAAGATTATTGCTGTATGGAATAGTCATCTCCATAATATCTACTCCTTCTATACATTAACCTCTTACTGAACTTGCTGAACCCGCAATAATCCTGAATGGATGTTCATAGATGTCCATAATATCTACTCCTCCCACATGGTAAAACTGTACATGGATGTGGATTCAGGATTTCTGTGAGCATTCTGAAATTATTGGAGTGCTGAAGAATGAAAAGGATTTCAGGAACCAGAGAAGAACCGAGCAATTGTTTACTCCTTTGGATTTCAGGATTCAGGTAGGTTGGTGATTAGTAGGGCTTGGGCATGTGTAAAAAAAAGTTATGTCAATTGAAAAATTGGGCATGTGCATACCCTCGTAGGAGCAGCAGTTCACCAGGGCGTCGAGTAGTGCCACGCCGCCCTCACCGAGGCGCTGACGGCCGCCTCCCCTTCGGCCGCGCTGCGCCGCGCCTCCTCCGCCATCACGGCCAGGATGCCCTCTCGCCCACCGGGACCAGCCTGTACGCACGCACACTTACATTTAGAACCGAACAACAGGAAGAAAAGGGGAAAGGCAACGAGGTGGGAGGGAGTACCTGCAGCAGTGCCTGGCGAGGCCGACGGCGACTGCCCGTGAGACGGCGTCTCCATCGCCGCTACAGGCGAGCAGCACCCACTTCACCCTTCTTCTTCACGACAGCAACGACCAACTGTGTCAAGAGCTCGCCTCCGCACCGCATCCACTGTCTCTGTCGCCAGATCCAGAGCAGGTGCACGCAGATCAAGGGGTGGCACACGTATATCCAGCGCATCTGTTGCCCAGAAGCTCGCCTCCGGAGCAAAAATCTAAGCTTTGACCTCGGATGTGGGGTGTGAGTGGAGGCGGGAGAAAGATGGCGACGACAGGGGGAGATGGTGGACGGCTAGGTGGGCGAGGTGGTGACCGTCGAGGTGGGCATGGTGGTTGCCGGCGAGGTGGGCGAGAAGAGAGAGGCGACAAAGAGAAGAGAGCGGGACGAGTGAGGGGCGAGTGAGTGGCGAAGCGAGGGTAAAAGTGGAAAGCGCAGAAAATTCATAGCGTGACAAAAAATTTACTGGTTTTCTCCAACGACAATTGATTCGGTACGGAGGGATTATAAAACATCATCATTAATGAAGAGGATACATGGATTCACTTTTACATCTCTCTTGTCTCTCATTTTACTTTCTAACACGTTATCAGCATGCTCCCGGCTACAGCATCGCTCGCCCACGAGTTCGACGGTCCTCAGCCCGCGGAAGTGCCTCTTCGATTCCTACAGGAATACAGGGATGAACAAGAGAAAGAAGAATAGGGTTGCAAGGGGCATTAGCTGTTGGAAACCCACCACGACGCCTAGTAAATAACCATGCAACCCTGTTCTTGCGGCACCACAACGGCCTCGTGCCCTACGTGCGCCTTGCCCATGCATGCAGGATCTGACTCTCTCTCACTGTTGTAACGACATGCACGATCCCGACTCTCTCTCTCTCTCATGGATCGGCATGGCCATATATATGTAACCTCTGTCAAGATAATACAAGCAGTGTGTGAGATTACATTCCCTAGCTGGGTATCAGACGTCGAGCACCTCCGGTCCTCTTCCTCCTCCCGCTTCCGCCATGTTCCGCCTCCTCCGCCGCACCCGCTCGACGTACCTTGACGCCCCGGCGTCCGACCCTTTCGCCTCCAACCCTCTTGCCTCCGCGTCCCCCGCAGCGGCCGTGCCGCGACACCCTGCCCCCACCACAGTTCCTGCGCCTCAGCGTGCGTCCACCGCCGCCATGGGAAAGATGGCCGCCTTCGACAGCCTACCGGCTGCCTCCGACGACCCATCGGTTGCCGACACCTCTACCCCGACCCCGCCGTCCTCCCGCCTGCCATCAAGATTCTTCGCACCGCCGGCAGCGTCGCCGTCCCTCGCCTCGCGCTGGGCGGCCCGGGGCGTGCCCTCGTCTCGTCCTTCAGACTCGGCGATTCCGACGTCGGCCCCTACTTCTCCTCCTTGAGCGGGTTGCCGCCCTCCATCGCCCACTACTTCAGCTCCAAGCTGCAGCTCGAGTTCGGCAACTACACCCGGTGGCGTCACCTCTTCTACCTCATCGCCTGCAAACACGAGGTCCAGCACCACCTCGACGTTGCCGCCGAGCCGCTGGCCCAAAACGCCCTCTGGCGAAACGACGACCTCACCGTCATGCTGTGGTTGTACGACGTGGTCGACGAGGAGCTCCTGGCCACCGTGGCGCCGTCGGCCAGATCCGCCCACACCATCTGGTCCCAGCTGCACCTTCTCTTCATGGACAACCAGGCCGGTTGTGCCGTCATCCTCGGGGTCGAGTTCCGCAATCTCGTCCAAGGGGACCTCTCCATCGCCGAATACAGTCGGCGACTCAAGTCCCTCGCCGATGCCCTCGAGGACGTCGACGAGCACGTCTCTGACCAATCCCTCACGCTGCAGCTGATCCGCGGATTGAGCCGTAAGTTCTATGTCATAGCCACCCTTCTGCCTCTGCAATCGCCGTTCCCAACCTTCGTGCAAGTGCGCTCCCGGTTGCTCATGGAGGAGATCTCGACCAACGAGCACGCGCGCCTCGACGGGCGCCCCGATGCCACTGCCACCACCCTCGCCATCGGCCAAGGGTCCGGTGGTGCCTCCACCGAGCACGGCTCCTCCTCCGTCGATCGCGGCTAGGGCGACCGGGGCAAGAGCCCTGCTGCCTCCCCAAACGGTGATCTCGACCGCGACAGGGGCGGGCGTGGCCACGGACGTGGGCGCGTCCGTGGTGTTCCGGCTGGGCGCGGTGCACCGGTTGGTCCCAGCCATGGCTCCTCTTCTGCACCTCCAACCGGCTTCTTCGCCCCATAAGGGGCTCTTCTGCCGAACCTGCCGCCCGCTCGTGCACCCTGGGCCGCCCCGAACGCTGCTGGCATCCTCAGCCCTCGTTCGCCCCCTGCGCATCAGGCCTACCCGATGGCCGCGGCACCACCCTCATCCGGCGGGCCGACGTGGGACCAGTACCACCAACTGTACGCGGCGCTCCAGAACATGACCATCCAGCAGCAGTAAGTCGGTGGCACGCCGGATTGGTTCCTCGACACGGGCGCTACGTCGCACATCGCAGGTACGACGAATACACTCACCTCGTATTGTTCCCCCTCATTGCGTCATTCCTCTGGCATCTTAGTAGGTGATTGCTCTCGCTTACCCATTACAGTCGTCGGTTCCACCTCTCTCTCCAACTTCTCCCTCAATGACGTGCTTATCTCCCCCACTATCATCAAGAACTTAATTTCCATTCGTCGTTTCACTCAAGATAATTTTTGCTCTATAGAATTTGACCCTTTCGGTTTTTCCGTGAAGGACCTAGCCACGGGGAGAGTGATCATGAGATCAAATAGCCACGGGGAGCTATACCCTTTCTTCAGCAACTCCGGCGTCCAAGCAACCCTCTCCGTCGTCTCCCATGATCTATGACATGCTCGCTTGGGTCACGCAAGCAATAAAACTGTTGCCACTTTAGCTCGTGTTTTTCTTCCAAGTTGTAATAAAGATAGGCCTAGCAAACATGTTTGTGTATCATGTAAACTAGGCACGCAGCCACGGCTGCCCTTTCCTCATTCCACTTCTAAAACTAGTGCACCTTTTCAATTAATGCATTGTGATCTATGGATATCACCCGTTTACAGCTTCTCCGGTTTTCAATACTACCTTGTGATGCTCGATGACTACACTCATTACTCATGGACATTCCCACTACGGCACAAGTCCGACACCGCCGACACCATTTCTCGCTTCTTTGCATACGTTCTCACTCAATTTCACGTGCCCATTCAATGTATGCAATGCGACAACGGCGGCGAGTTCCTCACTACTTCCTTGCGCGACCTCTTCTCATGCCATGGTTCCTCTTTTCGCCTTTCATGCCCACACACCTCCTCACAAAACAGCAAAGCCGAGCGCCTCATACGCACCACCAACGACATAGTCCGCGTCCTTCTCATCCACGCGAACCTACCACCTCCCTTTTGGGTAGAAGCTCTCCACACCGCCACTTACATCCTAAACTGCCGCCCCTCCTCGGCCATCGACTTTGTGACGCCCTACTTCCTCCTCCTCGGCCAACACCTGACCTATGACCACATGCGCGCGCTTTGGGTTCTTGTGTTTCCCCAACACCATAGCCACTACATCCCACAAGCTCGCCCCGCGCTCCTCTCGTTGCATTTTTCTTGGCTACCCCTTGAACACAAAGGCTATCGTTGTCTAGACTTGGTTTCCCGCAAGGTCATCATCTCCCGAGACGTTATGTTCGACGAACGAACCTTCCCCTATTTCCCTCCTGGCTCCCCTGGACCCTCTCTCTTCCCCACTCGTAACAACACCACCGAGCCCCACATGGCCGACCACCGGCTCCCTCCCGCAGCCCAACCACCCACCGGGATCAGCGTCGAATCCTGCCTTCCCAATCGCCGCACCCGCATCCGATCCCACCTCTCCCAGACCACCTGCTACCCACGCCACCTCACCTGATCGCCCGGACGGCTCACCTGGTCCCCACGTCATGTCCCCCCGCATGCCCCTGCCTTGCGTCCCATAACGCATGCGTCGAACCCTCCTACGCCCTCCCATGCACCCAGTGCATGTGCACCACCTGTCCCCTGCCTTCCCCCACGCGTTGTACTTGTTGTTGCACCCGCCAATGCTCACCGCATGCGCACCCGTAGCAAATCAGGTTTCGCCCAGCCTAAGATTCTTCACACTAGTACCCCTTCCATCAGCCCTATTCCCTTGTCCTACAGTGTCGCCCTTTGAGACCCGAACTGGCATGCCGTGATGCTCGAGGAATATAACGCGCTGATGCGGAATAATACTTGGTGTTTAGTGTCTCGTCCTGCGGGTGCAAACATCGTCACGGGCAAGTGGATCTTTTGGCATAAGTTCCATCCAAACGGCACGCTCACACGGTACAAGGTGTGATGAGTCCTTCGCGGCTTCTCACAACAGGCTGGCATTGACTACGCTGAGACGTTCAGCCCCGTGGTCAAGCCGGCCACGATATGGACGGTGTTGGGCATCGCCGCCGGCAGGTCCTGGCCCATTCACCAGTTAGATGTCAAGAATGCCTTCCTCCACGGCCACCTTGCTGAGACGGTCTACAGCCATCAACCCTCTGGATTCGTCGACACTGCATCGCCATCCCACGTGCGCCGGCTGAATCGTTCTCTATACGGTCTCAAGCAGGCTCCTCGGGCGTGGTTCACTCGCTTCACCGCCTACCTCCGGACCATCGGCTTCGTCGCGTCTCGGTCGAACTCGTCCCTCTTCATCCTTCGGCGTGGCGACCACCTCTCCTACCTGCTCCTCTACGTCGACGACATCATCCTCACCGCCAGCTCTGCCACGGTCCTCGACTCTGACATTTGGTCGCTCCATCTTGAGTTCGCGATGACCGATCTCGGCGCTCTCCACCACTTCCTCGGCATCAACGTCACCACCACCGCGCGGGCGTTGTTTCTCTCCCATGAATAGTACGCCCTGGAGATCCTTGACCGCGCGGGCATGCTCAACTGCAAGCCCATATCCACTCTAGTCGACACGTTGGCCAAGCTCTCCCTCGACACCGGGCCGCTCTTCCACGACCCGTCACTATATCGCAGCTTGGTTGGTGCTCTCCAATACATCACCTTGACGCGCCCCGACCTCTCCTACGTCTTTCAGCAGTGTTGCATGTTCATGCACGCCCCTCGCGATTGTCACTATCAGCTCGTGAAGCGCATCCTTCGCTATTTGCGCGGCACGACACATCTTGGGCTTCGGATTCACCGTGACTCAGGCACTGAGCTTATCGCCTACTCCGACGCCGATTGGGCTGGCTGCCCCGACACGCGAAGGTCCACCTCGGGCTACTGGGTGTACCTCGGCTCCAACCTCCTCTCTTGGTCGTCGAAGTGGCAAACCACTGTCTCTCGCTCGAGCGCCAAGGCGGAGTACAGGGCGGTGGCCAACGCCGTCGCGCAGTCTGTCGCCAGACTCCTTGGCGAACTTCATCAACCTCCGTCGCATGCCACGATGGTCTACTGCGACAACATCAGGCAATGTACATGTCCAGCAACCCAGTCCAACACCAACGCATGAAGCACATCGAGATCGACTTGCACTTTGTCCGCGAGCGCGTCGCCCTCGGTGAGATTCGCGTCCTTCATGTGCCCACGAGCTCGCGGTTTGTTGATATCTTCACCAAAGGGTTGTTGTCGAGTGTGTTTCTTAATTTTTGGTACAGTCTCAACGTCGTTGAGTCCATCGTTTCGACTGCGGGGGTGTTGGAAACCCACCACGACGCCTAGTAGATAGCCATGCAGCCCTGTTCTTGCGGCATCACACGGTCTCGTGCACTACATGCGCCTCGCCCATGCATGGATCTGACTCTCTCTCTCACTGTTGTAACGGCATGCACGATCCTGGCACTCTCTCGTGGATCGGCATGGTCATATATATATATATGTAACCTTTGTCAAGATAATACAAGCAGTGTGTGAGATTACATTCCCTAGCTTTAGCATCCATCGAACTTGTCAAGTTGAGAGCATGAATCAAGAAAAGGTAAACCGTCTCACTTGATTAGCATCGTCGCTGCACTTGATGGTGACGCTCGTCGCCATCAGGACGTGCACAACGACGGCCGCCGTTTCGTCTGGCCTCGGCCCCGCAATGGACTGGAACACCGGCTTCGCCTCCCGCAACGGAAGGCAGTGTCCACGCGTGGCGCGCGACCTGGGAAGCACCCGCGTGACCTCGGGCACGGACAACGACCAGCGCTTGGAGCGGTGGCTCCGTTGAGCGTGGCGGTGCGGCGCTTCCCGACGCATGGTGCAGCGGTTCCTGCCCAGCCCCCTGCTCTTCGTCACGCATCCACGTATTCTGGCAGTCGTCCGGCACGACCCGGGAGCCAGCGGCTGGCCATGCGCCCCTGCCTCCATGGACGGCGGAAGCACCCACCGGCACGGGGGACCCACGGCCGGAGGACGCGACCTTCCTGCGGCTTCGCCTGCAGCCAAAACCGTGGCCGGTCGTGCGCCGCTTCGGCGTCGTGCCCCGTCCCGAGCCCGGCAGCGCCAAGCCGTGGCCGCGCCCGCACTCCACCCGTCGGTTGCGACGAGGCCTCGCCCTCGCCAGGCGCCGCGCCGCGCCAAACCGTGGGCGGACGCCCAACCGCCCCGGGCTCGTGACCGGCGAGCCCGAGAGGCGGAGGCAGTTACGATTTACTCGTAATTGGCAACTGCACGGGAGAGTAAACCTTATCTCTTTCCGGTTTTGTATTTCAGGCCTCGTTGATTTGTGTATTTACGGATTGGACGCTGCTGTTCGTTCTCTAGTTCAGTATGCGGAATGATCCTCGACTTATCTGTATTTCACATTTAAGTCTTCGTAAATTACAGATCAATGGACAGCAATACTGATTTGCGATTGAGAATTTTCTTCTCTCGCAAAACAATCTTATTGCGATTGAGATTAATTTTCTCTCGTAAAATATTAATTCATTTTGTTGAATTATCTTGCAACTTGATATAAGATCTTCTCATTTAATATGAGGTCTATACAATTCAAGTTTTTCACTTGAACATCAAGTTTGCAACATCATTACTATTCATTATAATAGTAGTGTATTTCTGTTGAGTATGATGTATTCCGTAATGTATGTATCTCCATGTTTGCTACATCTTGAGATTAATACGTCTATTTGCAATGAGATTTTAAATTTATTGCAAATACACATGCAAAATTCAGAGTGATTTTTTTTAAATTGATGCTTGGGATCACAAGGTAGTCATTTGAATCTACTGCCTACGCAGATTATCGATGACTACTGATAACGCCTACATTTTTTCGTTTCGACGGTGTGATTGTTTTACAAAGTGCTCTCCCACAAATTTTACTAAGTCATGACATAAGGCATTACGAGCGAGTATCTACTGATTTCATCAAATTATACTCTCTAGTGCTGCGAGATCTACTCCATTTTGGAGATTATCTTCAAGGTGTCATACTTAGCAATTTGAGATTCACACTAATGGTTTCAAGCTAATTTCTTGAAATACCCATTGATTTTGCCAAGTTCATTACAACACCAACCATGATGGTCTTTAATTTACTGAATGTAAATTGATTATCTCTGGTTTACCCATAGCGGTAACATATGGCTATAGAATTTGAGGCACTTGCCCTCAATAGCCACCACTGCCCTATCTGGGCCATGTACATCATGATCGCTCTTGTGTCTCGTGGGATAATGTGTGCAATCCAGGATTCACTTCTGGTCAGGTCACACCGCTAACAAAAAAAATGCTATCTTATACATTATAAGGCATTAGATTCAGATCTCTGTTGGAAATATGCCCTAGAGGCAATAATAAATTGGATATTATCATATTTCCTTGTTCATGATAATCGTTTATTATCCATGCTATAATTGTGTTGATCGGAAACTCAGATACATGTGTGGATACATAGACAACACCATGTCCCTAATATGCCTCTAAAAGACTAGCTCGTTGGTCAAAGATGGCTATGGTTTCCTAGTCATGGACATGAGATGTCATTTGATAACGGGATCACGTCATTAGGACAATGATGTGATGGACAAGACCCAAACTACAAACGTAGCATATGATCGTGTCAGTTTATTGCTACTATTTTCTGCATGTCAAGTATTTGTTCCTATGACCATGAGATCATGCAACTCACTGACACCGGAAGAGTGCCTTGTGTGTATCAAACGTCGCAACGTAACTGGGTGACTATAAAGGTGCTCTACAGGTATCTCCGAGGGTGTCTGTTGGGTTGGCATGGATCAAGACTGGGATTTGTTACTCCGTGTGATGGAGAGGTATCTCAAGGCCCACTCGGTAATACAACATCACAATAAACCTTGCAAGTAATGTGACTAAGTGTTAGTCACGGGATCTTGTATTACGGAACAAGTAAAGAGACTTGCCAGTAACGAGGTTGAACTAGGTATGGAGATACCGACGATCGAATCTCGGGCAAGTAACATACCGAAGAACAAAGGGAACATCATACGGGATTAACTGAATCCTTGACATAAAGATTCGACCGGTAAAGATCTTCGTAGAATATGTAGGAACCAATATGGGCATCCAGGTCCCGCTATTGGTTATTGACTGTAGAGGTGTCTCGGTAATGTCTACATAGTTCTCGAACCCGCAGGGTTTGCACACTTAAGGTTTGGTGACGTTTCGGTAGTATAGAGTTATGTATGGTGGTGACCGAAGGTTGTTCGGAGTCCCGGACGATATCACGGACGTCACGAGGAGCTCAGGAATGGTCCAGAGGTAAAGATTGATATATAGGAAGTCCTATTTTGGTCGTCGGAAAAGTTTCGGGCTCATCGGTAGTGTATCGGGAGACCATCGGGAGGGGTATTTCGACCCAAGAGGCTACATGGGATGTGGGAGAGTAAATACCAGCCCTTGGTGGGCTGGTGGAAGTCCCACACAAGGCCCATGCGGCTGGGAAGAAAAGCCCAAAGATAAAAAGGTGAAAAAAGGCAAAAAGGCAAAAATAAGGAGGAGTCCTAGTCCTACTAGGATTGGAGGAGGAATCCTCCAATCCTCCTGACCCAAGGGTTGTATCCTTGGGAGCCAAGCCTCCTCCTCTCTTCCTCCTATATATACTAGAGGTTTTTTAGGGGTTTTGGCACCAGATTTTCAACCACGTGCTACCCGTTCCTCCAGTGCATAGTTTCTCCTCTAGATCGGATTTCTGTAGTGCTTAGGCAAAGCCCTGCCGGAATAGCTCCACCACCATCACCAGAGTGCCATCATGCTGTCGGAGAACTCTTCTACCTCTTCACTCCCTCTTGCTGGATCAAGAAGGCGGAGATCGTCATCTAGCTGTACGTGTGCTGAACGCGGAGGTGCCGTCCGTTCGGCACTAGATCGGAAGGACCGTGATCAAGATCGCGAGACGGATCGTGATGAGATCGCGGGACGGATCGTGATGAGTTCACGGGACAGATCGTGATTGGATCGCGGGACGGATCGTGATGAAATCGCGGGATGCTCGGCGATTTGGATCGCGAAGACGTTCGACTACACCAACTGTGTTTCTTAACGCTTCCCGCTTAGAGATCTACAAGGGTATGTAGATCCACTCTCCCTCTCGTAGATGCTCATCAGCATGGATAGATCTTGCGTGTGCGTAGGAAAATTTTTGTTTTCCATGCAACGTTCCCCAACAGTGGCATCATGAGCTAGGTCTATGTGTAGATGAGATCTCGAGTAGAACACAAAGAGTTTGTGGGCGTTGATGCTTAGATTGCTTCCTCCCTTGGTCGTGTTTTGGTTCAGCGGTATTGTGAGATGAAGCGGCCCGGACCAACATTACTCATACGCTTACGAGAGACCGGTTCCCTCAACTGCAACTTGTTGCATAGATCGCTTGCGGGTGCCAGTTTCTCTCACTTTAGTTGGATCGGATTCGACAAAGGCGGTCCTTGAGAAGGTTGAAAAGCAACTAGTGTATCACCATTGTGGTTTTTGCGTAGATGAGAATTATTCTTGCTAGATACCCATAGCAGCCACGTAAAACATGCAACAACAATTAGAGGATGTCTAACTTGTTTTTGCAGGGTATGTTGTGATGTGATATGGCCAATTACATGATGTGATATATGTGATGTATGAGATGATCATGTGTTGTATAGAATATCATGACTTGCATGTCGACGAGTACGACAACCGGCAGGAGCCATAGGGTTGTCTTTAATTATTGTATGACATGCGTGTTAATCATTAAGCGCTATGTAATGCTTTACTTTATCGCTAAACGATAGCAATAGTAGTACAAGCATGATGGGCGCGACAACCCCGATGGCGACCCGTTGATGGAGATCAAGATGATGGAGATCATGGTGTCGTGCCGGTGATGATGGAGATCATGCTGGTGCTTTCAAGATGGAGATCAAAAGCACGAGTTCATGGCCATATCATGGCACTTATGATTTGCAGGTGATGTTAATCCTTTTATGCACCTTGTTTTGCTTAGGACGACGGTAGCATTATAAGGTGATCCACTTAAATTTCAAGATGAATTTTGTTCTCCCCGAGTGTGCACCGTTGCGAAAGTTCATCGCGTTGAGACACCACGTGATGATCGGGTGTGATAGACTCTACGTTCACATACAACGGGTGCAAGCCAGTGTTGCACATGCAGAACACTCGGGTTAAACTTGACGACCCTAGCATGTACAGACATGGCCTCGGAACACAAGAGACCGAAAGGTCGAACATGAGTCATATAGCAGATATGATCAACATGATGATGTTCACCATTGAAACCACCTCAACTCACGTGATGATCGGACTTGAATTGGTGAATTTGGATCGTGTATCACTCGAATGACTGGAGGGATGTCAATTTGAGTGGGAGTTGTTAAGTAATATGATTAATTGAACTCATTATCATGAACATAGTCAGTAGTGTCTTTGCAAACTGTGTTGTATATTACTAGCTCACATTGTAGATCCCTTGAATTTTTATATGTTCCTAGAGAAAAAAAGTTGAAATATGATGGTAGCAATATTGCGGACTGGCTCCGTGATATGAGGATTGTCCTCGTTGCTGCACAGAAGGCTTATGTCCTTAATGCACCGCTCGGTGCGCCAACCCCTCTAGCATCGTTTGTAGATGTTGTGAACATCTGACAGGAACGTTCTGTTGACTACTTGATAGTTTAGTGCGTCATGCATTACAGCTTAGAATTGAGGCTCTAAAACATTTTGAACGCCACTTAACATATGAGATGTTCTAAGAGCTGAAATTAGGATCTCAGGCTCGTGCCCGTGTTGCGAGATATGAGATCTCCAACAATATTATTTGCTTGCAAGATGAAAGAGAATGGCTCAATCGTTGAGCATGTGCTCAGCTTGTCTGGGTGCTACAATCGCTTGAATCGAGTGGGAGTTGATCTTCCAGATAAGATAGTGATTGATATAGTTCTCCAAGTCATTATCACTAAAGCTACTAGAACTTGGTGATGAAATATAAAATGCCAGGGATAGAAATAATGATCGCTGAGCTATTCGCGATGTTTGACACCGCAAAGGTAGAAATCAAGAAGGAGCGTGAAGTGTTGATGGTTAGTCAAACCGCTAGTTTCGAGAAGGGAAAGCAAGGAGGGAAACTTGATGGATAGCAAGTCAGTTGCTGCTCTAGTGAAGCAACCCAAAGTTGAACCCAAACCCGAGACTAAGTGCTTCGATTATGAGGAGAGCGGTCGCTGAAGCGGAACAACCCTAGATACTTGGTAGATAAGAAGGCTGGCAACGTCGACAGAAGTATATTTGATATACGTGTTAATGATGTGTACCTTGCGAGTAATCCTAGTAGCACCTGGGTATTGGATACCGGTTCGGTTGCTAAATGTTAGTAACTCGAAATAAAAGCTACGGAATAAACGGAGAACTAGCTAAAGGTGAGGTGACGATGTGTGTTGGAAATGTTTCCAAGGTTGATGTGATCAACATCGCACGCTCTCTCTACCTTCGGGATTAGTGACAAACCTAAATAAATGTTATTTGGTGTTTTGCGTTGAGCATGAACGTGATTAGATCATGTTTATTGCAACACAGTTATTCATTTAAGTTAGAGAATAATGGTTATTTTGTTTACATGAATAATACCTTCAATGGTCATGCACCCAGTGAGAATGGTTTGTTGAATCTTGATCGTAGTAATACACATGTTCATAACATTGATGCCAAATGATGCAAAGTTAATAATGATAGTACCACATACTTGTGGCACTGCCGCTAAATGTCATATTGGTATAAAGCGCATGAAGAAACTCCATGCTGATGGATCTTTGGACTCATTCGATTTCAAATCGGTTGAGACATGCGAATCATGCCTCTTGGGCAAGATGACTAAGGACCCCGTTTCCAGATGGATGGAGCGGGCAAGTGATTTATTGGAAGTAATACATGTTGATGTATGCAATCCAATGAGTCTTGTAGCATGCGGTGGATATCTTTATTTTCTTACCTTCACTGATGATTTGAGTAGATAATAGTGTATATTTACTTAATGAAACGCAAGTATGAATCATTTGAAAAAGTTCAAGCAAATTCAGAGTGAAGTTTAAGATCATCGTGAGAAGAAGATAAAATGTTCGCGATATGATCGTGGAGGTGAATATCTGAGTTACGAGTTTGGTATACAAGTTAATACAATGTGAAAGTTGTTTCACAACTCTCGCCACCTGGAACACCATAGTGTGATGGTGTGTTCGAACGGCATAGTCGTGCTCTATTGGATATGGTGCAAATTATGATGTCTCTTATCCTTTTACCACTATCGTTTTGGGGTTATGAATTAGAGACAACTACATTCACTTTAAATAGGGCACCATCTGAATCCGTTGAGATGACACCGTGTGAATTATGGTTTGATAGAAACCTAAGCTGTCATTTCTTAATGTTTGGGGCTGCGACGCTTGTGTGGAAAAATGTTTTCACCTAATGAGCTCGAACCCAAAGCGGGCAAATGCATCTTCATAGATTACCCTAAGAACAGTTGAGTGAACCTTCTATCTCAGATCCAAGCATAAAGTGTTTGTTGCTAAAACGGGTCCTTTCCTGAGAAAAAGTTTCTCTCGAAAGAATTGAGTGGGAGGAAGATAGAACTTGATGAGGTTGTTGAACCTTGTTTCAACCAAAGAGTAGCGCAGCGCAGAAAGATGTTTCTGTGAAGCCTACGTTAGTTGAAGAGGAAGTTAATGATGATGATCATGAAGCTTCGGATCAAGTTACTATCGAACCTCGTAGGTCGACAAGGATGTGTACTGCTCCTGAGCGGTACGACAACCCTATCTTGGAGGTCATGTTGTTGGATAACGATGACCTACGAGCTGTGGAGAAGAAATGATGGGCCCAGATTCCGTCAAATGGTTAGAGGCCATGAAATCCGAGAAAGCATCCATGTATGAAAACCAAGTATAGACTTTTGTAGACTTGCTCATTGGACGGCAGGTCGTTGAGTACAAATGGATGTTTAAAATGAAGACAGACACTCATGGTAAATGTCACCATTTGTAAAGCTCGACTTGTTGCAAAGAAGTTTACGACAAGTTCAAGGAGTTGACTACGATGAGACTTTCTCACTCGTAGCGATGCTAAAGTCTGTTGGAATTATGTTAGCAGTTGCTGCATTTTTCAATTATGAAATCTGGCAGATGGATATCAAAACATAGTTTCCTTAACGGTTTACTTGAGGAAAGGTTGTATGTGATACAACCAGAAGGTTTTGTCAGTCCTAAGGATGCTAAAAGGTGTGCAAGCTTCAGTGATTCTTCTATGAACTGAAGCAAGCATCTCGGAGTTGGAATATACACTTTGATGAGGTGATCAAAGTTTTTGAGTCAATACAAAGTTTACGAGAAACTTGTATTTACAATAGAGTGAGTGGGAGCACTATAGAATTTCTGATAAGTATACGTGGATGACATATTGTTGATTGGAAATGATGTAGAATTTCTGGAAAGCATAAACGGTTGTTTGAAAAGAGTTTTTCAAAGGAAGACCTGGATAAAGCTACCTAATTGTTGAGCATCAAGATTTATAGAGATAGATCAAGATGCTTGATGAGACTTTCAATGAGTACATACCTTGACAAGATTTTGAAAGAGTTCAAAATGGTTCAGTCAGAGAAAGAGTTCTCGCCTGATTTGCGAGGCGACAAGTTGAGTGAGACTCAAAGCTCGACAACGGCAGAAGAAAGTGAAAGGACGAATTTCGTCCCCTATGCCTTAGCCATAGGCTCTGTATAGTATGCAATGCTATGTACCACACGTGTGTGTGCCTTGCCATGAGTCCGTCAAGGGGTACAAGAGTGATCCAGAAGTGGATCACTGGACAACGGTCAATATTATCCTTAGTGACTAAAAGACTAAGGAAACGTTTCTCGATTATGGAGGTGATAAAGGGTTCGTCGTTAAGAGTTACATCCATGCAAGCTTTAACACTAATCCGGATGACTCTTAGTAGCAATCCGGATACGTATAGTGGAGCATCCATTTGGAATAGTACCAAGTGGAGTGTGGTATCAGTGTTTACAGTTTGACATAGAGATTTGCAAAGTACATACGGATCTAAATGTCGTAGACCTGTTGACTATAAGACCTCTCTCAGATGCAAAGCATGATTGAGCCCCAGAACTCAGTGGGTGTTAGATTCATAACAATGCGAATCACATGGTGATGTGAACTAGATTATTGACTCTAGTGCAAGTGGGAGACTGTTGGAAATATGCCCTAGAGGCAATAATAAATTGGTTATTATCATATTTCCTTGTTCATGATAATCGTTTATTATCCATGCTATAATTGTGTTGATCGGGAACTCATATACATGTGTGGATACATAGACAACACCATGTCCCTAGTATGCCTCTAATAGACTAGCTCGTTGATCAAAGATGGCTATGGTTTCCTAGTCATGGACATGAGATGTCATTTGATAACGGGATCACATCATTAGGACAATGATGTGATGGACAAGACCCAAACTACAAACGTAGCATATGATTGTGTCAGTTTACTGCTACTATTTTCTGCATGTCAAGTATTTGTTCCTATGACCATGAGATCATGCAACTCACTGACACCGGAGGAGTGCCTTGTGTGTATCAAACGTCACAATGTAACTGGGTGACTATAAAGGTGCTCTACAGGTATCTCCGAGGGTGTCTGTTGGGTTGGCATGGATCAAGACTGGGATTTGTTACTCCGTGTGACGAAGAGGTATCTCAGGGCCCACTCGGTAATACAACATCACAATAAGCCTTGCAAGTAATGTGACTAAGTGTTAGTCACGGGATGTTGTATTACGGAACGAGTAAAGAGACCTGCCAGTAACAAGGTTGAGCTAGGTATGGAGATACCGACGATCGAATCTCGGGCAAGTAACCTACCGAAGAACAAAGGGAACATCATACGGGATTAACTGAATCCTTGACATAAAGGTTCGACCGATAAAGATCTTCGTAGAATATGTAGGAACCAATATGGGCATCCAGGTCCCGCTATTGGTTATTGACCGTAGAGGTGTCTCGGTCATGTCTACATAGTTCTTGAACCCGCAGGGTCTGCACACTTAAGGTTCGGTGACGTTTCGATAGTATAGAGTTATGTATGGTGGTGACCGAAGGTTGTTCGGGGTCCCGGATGAGATCCTATACGTCACGAGAAGCTCCGGAATGGTCCATAGGTAAATATTGATATATATAAAGTCCTATTTTGGTTGCCGGAAAAGTTTTGGGCTCATCGGTAGTGTACCGAGAGTGCCGGTAGTGTACCGGGAGACCATCGAGAGGGGTATTTCGACCCAAGAGGCTACATGGGCTGTGGGAGAGTAAATACCAGTCCTTGGTGGGCTGGTGGAAGTCCCACATAAGGCCCATGCGGTTGGGAAGAAAAGCCCAAAGAGAAAAAGGTGGAAAAGGGCAAAAAGGCAAAAATAAGGAGTCCTAGTCCTACTAGGATTGGAGGAGGAATCCTCCAATCCTCCTTGGTTCGGCCGACCCAAGGGCTGGCTCCTTGGGAGCCAAGCCTCCTCCTCTCTTCCTCCTATATATACTAGAGGTTTTAGGGGTTTTGGCACCAGATTTTCAGCCACGTGCTACCCGTTCCTCCAGTGCATAGTTTCTCCTCTATATCGGATTTCTGCAGTGCTTAGGCGAAACCCTGCCGGAATAGCTCCACCACCATCACCGGAGCACCGTCATGCTGTCAGAGAACTCTTCTACCTCTCCGCTCCCTCTTGCTGGATCAAGAAGGCGGAGATCGTCATTGAGCTGTACGTGTGCTGAACACGGAGGTGTCGTCCGTTCGGCGCTAGATCGGAAGGACCATGATCAAGATTGCGAGACGGATCGTGATGAGGTCACAGGACGGATTGTGATGAGTTCGTGGGACGGATCGTGATTGGATCGCGGAACGGATCGTGATGAGATCACGGGATGCTTGGCGATTTGGATCGCGAAGACGTTCGACTACACCAATCGTGTTTCTTAACGCTTCCCGCTTAGCGATCTACAAGGGTATGTAGATCCACTCTCCCTCTCGTAGATGCTCATCACCATGGATAGATCTTGCGTGTGCGTAGGAAATTTTTTGTTCCCATGCAACGTTCCCCAACAATCTCATCATCTGGTTATTATGTATCAACAATTCTTGGGACACAATGAACTCAAGGGCAAAGGTTTGAAGCTCACTTCAACCTTCAACCCGACATCACCAGTGATGATGGATCCTATGGGCACGGAGAACGTGTGGTTGAATATGCCTCAACCAACATGTTTGGAGACTATGAATAGTCTCCCAGACTCTTGAGTGGTCAATATAATTTATGTCCATTCATGATGTTGTAACAATAACATAAATATTGTTGTCATCATATATTGTATATCACAATATATTGTATCAGCAGTTTGGTACAAATACATTTGTATGTATTCTATATATCTGACAAATGATTCTCATACTGAAAATCTTCATGTCTATATATAGATTTCTACAGGGGTCAATCCGATGAAAGATGATATGTGCCTTGTGGACATATGCACCACAAACTCTATACCCAGGGATGTCAAATGTTTCCACTCTCATTGAGAGAAAGGAGATATTTCATAATATCTAGACGCGATGAGGTATTTGTTGGCTCAACTCAAGTCATATTTACTATCCCTATGGGTACTCGAGTAACGTCGGGATGCTTTATTGCTTCCCAGGTTTTACTCGTACCCTACTAAACCATAGAGATATTCGTCAAAATTGTTTCTATAGCGAAACTTATGATGACAACAAAGAGGAATACATTCTCTTTACAATATGCAACGGATATGGCAAGCACATTCGCTATGTATCATCTGGATTGTACTACACATACTACAAAACCCGAAGCATATGTTGTTGTTGGGGAACGTTGCATGGGAAACAAAAAAGTTCCTACGCACACGTAAGATCTACATACCCTTGTAGATCGCTAAGCGGGAAGCGTTAAGAAACGCGGTTGGTGTAGTCGAACGTCTTCGCGATCCAAATCGCCGAGCATCCCGCGATCTCATCACGATCCGTCCCGCGATCCAATCACGATCCGTCCCGCGAACTCATCACAATCCGTCCCGCGATCTCATCACGATCCATCTCGTGATCTTGATCACGGTCCTTCCGATCTAGCGCCGAACGGACGGCACCTCCGCGTTCAACACATGTACAGCTCGATGACGATCTCTGCCTTCTTGATCCAGCAAGAGGGAGCGGAGAGGTAGACGAGTTCTCCGGCAGCATGATAGTGTTGCGGCGATGGTGGTTAAGGAATTCTAGCAGGGCTTCGCCTAAGCACCGTTGAAAACCGATCTAGAGGAGAAACTACGATCTAGAGGAGAGGTAGCACGTGGCTATTAGGGTTAGATTTTTCCTCTAAATCCTCTAGTATATATAGGAGGGAGGGAGGGGAGGAAGCAGCCTCAAACCCTCAAGGTTTGGTCGAAATTGGAGGTGGAGGAGTCCTACTCCAATCCTATTAGGAGTAGGATTCCTCCTTTCCACTTGGAAACTCTTTCCACCTCTCCACCTTTGGATTTTTTTCCTTCTCAAACCACTCCAGACGCATGGGCCCTTAGAGGAGGCTTTGGCCAGCCCACCAGGGGCTGGTTTACCTCCTCCCATAGCCCATGTAGCCTCTTGGGTCGAAATACCTCTCCCGATGGTCCCCCGGTACACTACCGGCACTCCCGGTACACTATCGATGAGCCCAAAACTTTTCCAGTGACCAAAACAGGACTTCCTATATAT
Source organism: Hordeum marinum (assembly GCA_022496015.1). Taxonomy (NCBI): domain Eukaryota; kingdom Viridiplantae; phylum Streptophyta; class Magnoliopsida; order Poales; family Poaceae; genus Hordeum; species Hordeum marinum. The sequence goes on along the minus strand of CM039677.1, from coordinate 384,242,044 downwards.
CAATATTTACCTCTGGACCATCTGGAGCTCCTCGTGACGTCCGGGATCTCATCCGGGACTCCGAACAACCTCCGGTCACCACCATACATAACTCTATACTACCGAAACGTCACCGAACCTTAAGTGTGCAGACCCTGCGGGTTCGAGAACTATGTAGACATGACCGAGACACCTCTACGGTCAATAACCAATAGCAGGACCTGGATGCCCATATTGGTTCCTACATATTCTACGAAGATCTTTATCGATCGAACCTCTATGTCAAGGATTCAGTTAATCCCGTATGATGTTCCCTTTGTTCTTCGGTATGTTACTTGCCCGAGATTCGATCGTCGGCATCTCCATACCTAGTTCAACCTCGTTACTGGCAAGTCTCTTTACTCGTTCCGTAATACAAGATCACGTGGCTAACACTTAGTCACATTGCTTGCAAGGCTTATTGTGATGTTGTATTACCGAGTGGGCCCTGAGATACCTCTCCGTCACACCGAGTAACAAATCCCAGTCTTGATCCATGCCAACCCGACAGACACCCTCGGAGATACCTATAGAGCACCTTTATAGTCACCCAGTTATGTTGCGATGTTTGATACACACAAGGCACTCCTCCGGTGTCAGTGAGTTGCATGATCTCATGGTCATAGGAACAAATACTTGACATGCAGAAAATGGTAGCAATAAACTGACACGATCATATGCTACGTTTGTAGTTTGGGTCTTGTCCATCACATCATTCTCCTAATGACGTGATCCCATTATCAAATGGCATCTCATGTCCATGACTAGGAAACCATAGCCATCTTTGATCAACGAGCTAGTCTATTAGAGGCATACTAGGGACATGGTGTTGTCTATGTATCCACACATGTATCTGAGTTTCCGATTAATACAATTATAGCATGGATAATAAACGATTATCATGAACAAGGAAATATGATAATAACCAATTTATTATTGCCTCTAGGGCATATTTCCAACAGTCTCCCACACTAGAGTCAATAATATAGTTCACATCACCATGTGATTTGCATTGTTATGAATCTAACACCAAATGAGTTCTGGAGCTCAATCATGCTTTGCATGTGAGAGAGGTCTTTTAGTCAACGGGTCTGCGACATTCAAATCCGTGTGTACTTTGCAAATCTCTATGTCATACTGTAGACACTGATTCCAAATGGCTATTCCAAATGGCTGCTCCACTATACGTATCCGGATTGCTACTCAGAGTCATCTGGATTGGTGTTAAAGTTTGCATCGACATAACCCTTTACGACAAACTCTTTATCACCTCCATAATCGAGAAATATTTCCTTAGTCCTCTAGTTACTAAGGATAATCCTGACCGCTATCCAGTGATCCACTCCTGGATCACTTTTGTTTCCCTTGACAGACTCATGGCAAGGCACACACCAGGTGCGGTACATAGCATGGCATAACATAGAGCCTATGGCTAAGGCATAGGGGACGACGTTCGTCCTTTCTCTTTCTTCTGCTGTTGTCGAGCTTTGAGTCTCACTCAACTTCACACCTTACAAATTAGGCGAGAACTCTTTCTCTGACTGCTCCATTTTGAACTCTTTCAAAATCTTGTCAAGGTATGTACTCATTGAAAGTCTCATCAAGCATTTTGATCTATCTCTATAGATCTTGATGCTCGACAATTAGGTAGCTTTATCCAGGTCTTCCTTTGAAAAACTCTTTTCAAACAACCGTTTATGCTTTCCAGAAATTCTACATCATTTCCGATCAATAATATGTCAACCACATATGCTTACCAGAAACTCTATAGTGCTCCCACTCACTTTATTGTAAATACAAGTTTCTCATAAACTTTGTATAGACTCAAAAACTTTGATCACCTCATCAAAGTGTATATTCCAACTCCGAGATGCTTGCTTCAGTTCATAGAAGGATCATTGAAGCTTGCACACCTTTTAGAATCCTTAGGACTAACAAAACCTTCTGGTTGTATCTCATACAACCTTTCCTTAAGGAAGGAAACGATGTTTTGACATCCATCTGCCAGATTTCATAATTGAAAAAATGCAGCAACTGCTAACATAATTCCAACAGACTTTAGCATCGCTACTAGTGAGAAAGACTCATCGGAGTCAACTCCTTGAACTTGTCAGAAACTTCTTTGTGACAAGTCGAGCTCTATAAATGGTGACATTTACCATCAGCCTCTGTCATCATCTCAAAGGTCCATTTGTACTCGATGACCTATCGTCCAACGAGCAAGTCTACCAAAGTCTATACTTGGTTTTCATACATGGATCCTTTCTCGGATTTCATGGCCTCTAACCATTTGTCGGAATCCGGGCCCATCATCGCTTCTCCACAGCTCGTAGGTTCATCGTTGTCCAACAACATGACCTCCAAGACAGGGTTGTCATACCGCTCAGGAGCAGTACACATCCTTGTCGACCTACGAGGTTCAATAGTAACTTGATCCGAAGCTTCATGATCATCATCATTAACCTCTTCAACTAACGTAGGCTTCACAGAAACATCTTCCTGCGCTGCGCTACTCCCTGGTTGAACAAAACCTCATCAAGTTCTATCTTCCTCCCACTCAATTCTTTCGAGAGAAACTCTTTCTCAAGAAAGGACCCAGTTTTAGCAACAAACATTTTATGCTTGGATCTGAGATAGAAGGTTCACCCAACTGTTCTTAGGGTATTCTATGAAGATGCATTTGTCCGCTTTGGGTTTGAGCTCATTTGGTGAAACATTTTCCACACAAGCGTCACAGACCCAAACATTAAGAAATGACAGCTTGGGTTTCTATCAAACCCTAATTCACATGGTGTCATCTCAACGGATTTAGATGGTGCCCTATTTAAAGTGAATGTAGTTGTCTCTAATGCACAAACCCAAAATTATAGTAGCAAAATGATAAGAGACATCATAGCACGCACCATATCCAATAGAGTACGACTATGACATTCACACACCATCACACTATGGTGTTCCAGGTGGCGTGAGTTGTGAAACAATTTTCACATTGTCTAAAGTTGTATGCCAAACTCGTAACTCAGATATTCACCTCCACGATCATATCGCAGACATTTTTATCTTCTTGTCACGATGATCTTAAACTTCACTCTGAATTTGCTTGAACCTTTCAAACGATTCAGACTTGTGTTTCATTAAGTAAATATACACTATATCTACTCAAATCATTAGTGAAGGTAAGAAAATAACGATATCCACCACACGCTACAAGACTCATTGGATTGCATACATCAACATGTATCATTTACAATAAATCACTTGCCCGCTCCATCCATCTGGAAAACGGGGTCCTTAGTCATCTTGCCCAAGAGGCATGGTTCGCATGTCTCAACCGATTCAAAATCGAATGAGTCCAAAGATCCATAAGCATGGAGTTTCTTCATGCGCTTTATACCAATATGACATTTAGCGGTAGTCCCACAGGTATGTGTTACTATAATTATTAACTTTGTATCTTTTGGCATCAATGTTATGAACATGTGTATTACTACGATCAAGATTCAACAAACCATTCTCACTGGTTGCATGACCATTGAAGGTATCATTCATGTAAGTAGACTAACCATTATTCTCTAACTTAAATGAATAACTGTGTTGCAATAAACACGATCTAATCACGTTCATGCTCAACGCAAAACACCAAATAACATTTATTTAGGTTCGTCACTAATCCCGAAGGTAGAGAGAGCATGCGATGTTGATCACATCAACCTTGGAAACATTTCCAACACACATCGTCACCTCACCCTTAGCTAGTTCTCCGTTTATTCCGTAGCTTTTATTTCGAGTTACTAACATTTAGCAACCGAACCGGTATCCAATACCTAGGTGCTATTAGGAGTACTGGCAAGGTACACATCATTAACACGTATATCAAATATACTTCTATCGATGTTGCCAACCTTCTTATCTAGCAATTATCTAGGTTTTTTCCGCTTTAGCGACCGCTCTCCTCATAATCGAAGCACTTAGTCTCAGGTTTGGGTTCAACTTTGGGTTGCTTCACTGGAGCAGCAACTGACTTGCTATCCATGAAGTTTCCCTCCTTGCTCTTGCCCTTCTCGAAACTAGTGGTTTGACTATGTTGGAAATATGCCCTAAAGGCAATAATAAAATGGTTATTATTGTATTTCCTTGTTCATTATAATTGTCTATTGTTCATGCTATAATTGTGTTAACCGGAAACCGTAATGCATGTGTGAATGCATAGACCACAACATGTCCCTAGTGAGCCTCTAGTAGGCTAGCTCGTTGATCAATAGATGGTCACGGTTTCATGACCATGGACATTGGATGTCATTGATAACGGGATCACATCATTAGGAGAATGATGTGATGGACAAGAACCAATCCTAAGCATAGCACATGATCGTGTAGTTCATCTGCTAAAGCTTTTCTAATGTCAAGTATCGTTTCCTTAGACCATGAGGTTGTGCAACTCCCGGATGCCATAGGAATAATTTGGGTGTGCCAAACGTCACAACGTAACTGGGTGGCTATAAGGTACACTACGGGTATCTCCGAAAGTGTCTGTTGGGTTGGCACGAATCGAGACTGGGATTTGTCACTCCATGTGACGGAGAGGTATCTCTGGGCCCACTCGATAAGACATCATCATAATGGGCTCAATGTGACTAAGGAGTTAGCCACAGGATGATGTATTACAGAACGAGTAAAGAGACTTGCCAGTAACGAGATTGAACAAGGTATAGAGATACCGACGGTCGAATCTCGGGCAAGTATCATACCGATAGACAAAGGGAATTGAATACGGGATTGATTGAATCCCCGACATCATGGTTCATCCGATGAGATCATCATGGAGCATGTGGGAGCCAACATGGGTATCCAGATCCCATTGTTGGTTATTGACCGGAGAGGTGTCTCGGTCATGTCTACGTGTCTCTCTAACCCGTACGGTCTACACACTTAAGGTTTGATGACGCTAGGGTTAGAGGGAAATAGTGTACATGGTTACCGAAGGTTGTTCGGAGTCCCGGATGAGATCCCGGATGTCACGAGGAGCTCCAGAATGGTCCGGAGGTAAAGATTCATATATAGGAAGTGAGGTTTTGGTCATCGGAAGTGTTTCAAGCGTCACCGGTAGTGTACCGGGACCACCGAAAGGGTTCCGGGGGTCCATCGGGAGGGGCCACCGGCACCAGAGGACTGCTTGGGCCACAAGTGGGAGGGAACCAGCCCCTGCCCTAGGCCCATCTAGGGCGCCACCCCTCCCCTCTCGCACTTTGGCCGCCGGCCAGATTGCCATCTGGTGGCTATCGCACCACCCTAGGGTGGAAACCCTAGGGCACAACCCTCCCTCCCCTCCTCCTATATATAGTGGAGGTTTTGGGGCTGCCAGACACACGGTTTTCTTCCTCTCTCGGCGCAGCCCTACTCCTCCCTCTCCTCGTTCTCCGTAGCACTTGGCGAAGCCCTGCCGGAGTCCACGCAGCTCCACCGTCACCATGCCGTCGTGATGCCGGAGCTCTTACCCAACCTCTCCTTCCTCCTTGCTGGATCAAGGCGTAGGAGACATCACCGGGCTGCACGTGTGTTGAACGTGGAGGCGCCGTTGTTCGGCGCTGAGATCGGAGTCCACCTGTTGGGAGACGTAGTAGTAAATCAAAAATTTTCCTACGCGTTCACCAAGATCCATCTATGGAGAAACCAGCAACGAGCAAGGGGAGAGTGGATCTTCATACCTTTGAAGATCGCTAAGCGGAAGCGTTACAAGAACGCGGTTGATGGAGTCGTACTCGCAGCGATTCAGATCGCGGTAGATCCGATCAAGTGCCGAACGGACGACACCTCCGCGTTCAACACACGTGCAGCCCGGTGACGTCTCCAACACCTTGATCCAGCAAGGAGGAAGGAGAGGTTGGGGAAGGGCTCCAACAGCAGCACGACGGCGTGGTGGTGGTGGAGTAGCAAGGTATTCCGACAGGGCTTCGCCTAAGCGCTGCGGAGGAGGAAGAAGAGAGGTAGGGCTTCGCCGTGAGAGAGAGAGATCAAATCCTCTCTCAAAACATCCAAAACCTCAAGTATATATAGGAGGAGGGACGTGGAGGGCTGGCTTGGCCTCTACTCCAAAGAGGAGATGGCCGGCCGAATTAAAGGGAGAGTCCACCTCCCACAAGGGAGGTGGATCTCCTCCTTTTAAATCCTTTTTGCCTTATCTCCTTATCTCCAGCCACATGGGCCTTTAGCAAAAGTATTTCCCAGCCCAATAAGGGCTGACACACTTTATCTAACAGCCCATGAAGTCCTCTGGTCGTCACACCCCTCCCAGGGGTCCTCCGGCACCCTCCCGGCACTCCCGGTACACTACCGATGAGCCCGAAAACTTTCCGGTGACCAAAACTGGACTTCCTATATATCAATCTTTACCTCCGGACCATTCCGGAGCTCCTCGTGACGTCCGAGATCTCATCCGGGACTCCGAACAACCTTCGGTAATCACGTATACCATTTCCCTATAACCCTAGCGTCATCGAACCTTAAGTGTGTAGACCCTACGGGTTCGGGAGACACGTAGACATGACCGAGACACCTCTCCGGTCAATAACCAACAGCGGGATCTGGATACCCATGTTGGCTCCCACGTACTCCACGATGATCTCATCGGATGAACCACGATGTCAAGGATTCAATCAATCCCGTATACAATTCCCTTTGTCTATCGGTATGATACTTGCCCGAGATTCGATCGTCGGTATCCCCATACCTTGTTCAATCTCGTTACTGGCAAGTCTCTTTACTCGTTCCGTAATACATCATCCCGTGGCTAACTCCTTAGTCACATTGAGCTCATTATGATGATGTCTTACCGAGTGGGCCCAGAGATACCTCTCCGTCACACGGAGTGACAAATCCCAGTCTCGATTCGTGCCAACCCAACAGATACTTTCGGAGATACCCGTAGCGTACCTTTATAGCCACCCAGTTACGTTGTGACGTTTGGCACACCCAAAGTATTCCTACGGTATCCGGGAGTTACACAATCTCATGGTCTAAGGAAATGATACTTGACATTGAAAAGCTTTAGCAAACGAACTACACGATCTTTGTGCTATGCTTAGGATTGGGTCTTGTCCATCACATCATTCTCCTAATGATGTGATCCCGTTATCAACGACATCCAATGTCCATGGCCATGAAACCGTGACCATCTATTGATCAACGAGCTAGTCAACTAGAGGCTCACTAGGGACATGTTGTGGTCTATGTATTCACACATGTATTATGGTTTCCGGTTAACACAATTATAGCATGAACAATAGACAATTATCATGAACAAGGAAATACAATAATAACCATTTTATTATTGCCTCTAGGGCATATTTCCAACAGTCTCCCAGTTGCACTAGAGTCAATAATCTAGTTCACATCACCATGTGATTAACACTTACATCACCATGTGATCATATCATCATGTGATTAACACCCAATAAGTTCTGGGGTTTGTTCATGTTCTGCTCGTGAAAGAGGTTTTTAGTCAGCGGGTCTGCGACATTCAGATCCGTGTGTACCTTACAAACTTTCCATGTCATATTTGTAGATACTACTCCCATGCTCCACTTGGAGCTATTCCAAATGGCTGCTCCACTATACGTAGCTGGATTTCTACTAAGAGTCATCCGGATTGGTTTTAAAGCTTGCATCATCGTAACACTTTACGATGAACTCTTTATCACCTCCATAATCGAGAAATATTTCCTTAGTTCTCAAGTTACTAAGGCTAATTTTGACCGTTGTCCAGTGATCCACTCTTGGATTACTCTTGTACCCCTTGACAGACTCATGGCAAGGCACACACAAGTGCGGTACACAGCATGGCATACTATATAGAGCCTATGGCTAAAGCATAGGAGATGACACTCATCTTTTCTTTATCTTCTGCCGTGGTCGGGTATTGAGTCTTACTCAATTTCACACCTTACAATACAGTCAAGAACTCCTTCTTTGACCCATCTATTTTGAACTCCTTCAAAAACTTGTCAAGGTATGTCTTCGTCGAAAAAACTTATCAAGCGAATTGATCTATCCCTATAGATCTTGATGCTCAATAAAATAGTAGCTTTATCTGGGTCTTCCTTTGAAAAAACTCTTTTCAAACAACCCTTCATGCTCTTCCAGAAATTCTACATCATTTCCGATCAATAATATGTCAACTACATATTCATTCTTATAAGAAATTCTATAGTGCTCCCACTCACTTTCTTGCAAATACAAGTTTCTCATAAACTTTGTATAAACTTAAACACTTTGATCACCTCATCAAAGCATATATTCCAACTCCGAGATGCTTGCTCCAGTCCATAGAAGGATCGCTGGAGTTTGCATATTATTAGCATCCTTAGGATTGACAAAACCTTCTGGTTGTATCACATACAACTCTTCCTTACAGAAACCATTACGGAAACCTTGTTTTGTCATCCATCTGCCAGATTTCATAATCGAAAAATGCAGCAACTGCTAACAAAATTTTAATAGACTTTTAGCATCGCTACAGATGAGACAATCTCATTGCAGTCAACTCCTTGAACTTGGCGGAAACTTCTTTGCGACAAGTCGAGCTTTATAAACGGTGACATTTCACCATTAGCGTCTATGTTTATCTCAAAGGTCCATTTGTACTCAATGACCCGCCATTCAACAGGCAAGTCTACCAAAGTCCATACTTGGTTTTCATACATGGATCCTTTCTCGGATTTCATGGCTCCTAGCCATTTGTTGGAATCCGGGCCCACCATCGCTTCTCCATAGTTCGTAGGTTCATCGTTGTCCAACAACATGATTTCCAAGACAGGGTTGTCGTACTACTCAGGAGCAGTACGCGTCCTTGTCGACCTACGAGGTTCGATAGTGACTTGATCCGAAGCTTCATGATCATCATCATTAACTTCCTTTTCAACTGAGTAGGCTCTACAGAAACATCTTTCTGTGTTGCGCTATTCTCTGGTTGAAACAAAGGTTCAACAACCTCATCAAGTTCTATCTTCCTCCCACTCAATTCTTTCGAGAGAAACTCTTTCTCAAGAAAGGACCCGTTCTTAGCAACAAACACCTTTTGCGCTTGGATCTGAGATAGAAGGTATACCCAATGTCTCATTAGGGTATTCTATGAAGATGCATTTGTCTGCTTTGGGTTCGAGCTCGCTAGGTGAAAAACCCATTTTCACATAAGCGTCGCAGCCCCAAACATTAAGAAATGACAGCTTAGGCTTCTGTCAAACCATAATTCTCACGGTGTCATCTCAACAGACTTAGATGGTGCCCTGTTAAAGTGAATGGATTTGTCTTTAATGCATAACCCCATAACGATAGTGGCAAAATGATAAGAGACATCATAGTACTCACTATATCCAATAGAGCACGACTATGACGTTCGAACACACCATCACACTATGGTGTTCCAGGAGGCGTGAGCTGTGAAACAATTTCCACATTGTCTAAAATTGCATACCAAACTCGTAACTTAGATATCACCTCCATGATCATATCATAGACATTTATCTTCTTGTCACGATGATCTTTAACTTCACTCTGAAACTCCTTGAACCTTTCAAACATTTCAGATTCGTGTTTCATTAAGTAAATATCCCCATATTTACTCAAATCATCAGTGAAGGTAAAACAACGATATCCACTGTGTGTTTCAACACTCATTGGACCACATACATCAACATGTATTAATTCCAATAAGCCACTTGCCCGCTCCATCATATTGGATGACGGGGTCTCAGTCATCTTGCCCAAGAGGCATGGCTCGCATGTCTCAACCGATTCAAAATCGAGTGAGTCAAAAATCCATCAGCATGGAGTTTCTTTCATGCGATTTATACCAATATGACATTACGTGGCAGTGCCACAAGCATGTGGTACTATCATTATTAACTTTGTATCTTTTGGTACCAATGTTATGAATATGTGTACTACTACGATCATGATTCGATAAACCATTTCGAGTGGGTGCATGACCATTGAAGGCATTATCCATGTAAACAGAATAACCATTATTCTCTAACTTATATGAATAACCGTATCGCACTAATCATGATCTAATCACGTTCATGCTCAACGCAAACACCAAATAACATTTATTTAGGTTTATCACAAATCCTGAAGGTAGAGAGAGCGTGCGATGGTGATCACATCAATCTTGGAAATACTTCCAACACACATCGTCACCTTTCACCTAGCTAGTCTCCATTTACTCCGTAGCTTTTATTTCGAGTTGCTAACACTTAGCAACCAAACCGGTATCCAATACCCAGGTGCTACTAGGAGTACCAGCAAGGTACACATCACTAACACGTATATCAAATATACTTCCATTGACATTCCCAGCCTTCTTATCTACCAAGCATCTAGGGGTTTTCCGCTTCAGCGAACATTCTCCTCATAACAGAAGCACCTAGTCTCGGGTTCGGGCTCAACCTTGGGTTTCTTTGTTGGAAATATGCCCTAGAGGCAATAATAAAATGGTTATTATTGTATTTCCTTGTTCATGATAATTGTCTATTGTTCATGCTATAATTGTGTTAACCGGAAACCATAATACATGTGTGAATACATAGACCACAACATGTCCCTAGTGAGCCTCTAGTTGACTAGCTCGTTGATCAATAGATGGTCACGGTTTCATGGCCATGGACATTGGATGTCATTGATAACGGGATCACATCATTAGGAGAATGATGTGATGGACAAGACCCAATTCTAAGCATAGCACAAGATCGTGTAGTTCGTTTGCTAAAGCTTTTCAATGTCAAGTATCGTTTCCTTAGACCATGAGATTGTGCAACTCCCGGATACCGTAGGAATGCTTTGGGTGTGCCAAACGTCACAACGTAACTGGGTGGCTATAAAGGTGCACTACGGGTATCTCCGAAAGTATCTGTTGGGTTGGCATGAATCGAGACTGGGATTTGTTACTCCGTGTGACGGAGAGGTATCTCTGGGCCCACTCGGTAAGACATCATCATTATGAGCTCAATGTGACTAAGGAGTTAGTCACGGGATGATGTATTACGGAACGAGTAAAGAGACTTGCCGGTAACGAGATTGAACAAGGTATGGGGATACCGACGATCGAATCTCGGGCAAGTATCATACCGATAGACAAAGGGAATTGTATACGGGATTGATTGAATCCTTGACATCATGGTTCATCCGATGAGATCATCGTGGAGTACGTGGGAGCCAACATGGGTATCCAGATCCCGCTGTTGGTTATTGACCGGAGAGGTGTCTCGGTCATGTCTACGTGTCTCCCGAACCCGTAGGGTCTAGACACTTAAGGTTCGATGACGCTAGGGTTATAGGGAAAAGGTATACGTGATTACCGAATGTTGTTCGGAGTCCCGGATGAGATCCTGGACGTCACGAGGAGCTCCGGAATGGTCCGGAGGTAAAGATTGATATATAGGAAGTCCAGTTTCGGTCACCGGAAAGTTTTCGGGCTCATCGGTAGTGTACCGGGAGTGCTGGGAGGGTGCCGGAGGACCCCCGGGAGGGGTGTGACGACCAGAGGACTTCATGGGCTGTTAGATAAAGTGTGTCAGCCCTTATTGGGCTGGGAAATACTTTTGCTAAAGGCCCATGTGGCTGGAGATAAGGAGATAAGGCAAAAAGGATTTAAAAGGAGGAGATCCACCTCCCTTGTGGGAGGTGGACTCTCCCTTTAATTCGGCCGGCCATCTCCTCTTTGGAGTAGAGGCCAAGCCAGCCCTCCACGTCCCTCCTCCTATATATACTTGAGGTTTTGGATGTTTTGAGATAAGATTTGATCTCTCTCTCTCACGGCGAAGCCCTACCTCTCTTCTTCCTCCTCCGCAGCGCTTAGGCGAAGCCCTGTCGGAATACCTTGCTACTCCACCACCACCACGCCGTCGTGCTGCTGTTGGAGCCCTTCCCCAACCTCTCCTTCCTCCTTTCTGGATCAAGGTGTTGGAGACGTCACCGGGCTGCACGTGTGTTGAACGCGGAGGTGCCGTCCGTTCGGCACTTGATCGGATCTACCGCGATCTGAATCGCTGCGAGTACGACTCCATCAACCGCGTTCTTGTAACGCTTCCGCTTAGCGATCTTCAAAGGTATGAAGATGCAATCTCTCCCCTCTCGTTGCTGGTTTCTCCATAGATAGATCTTGGTGAACGTAGGAAAATTTTGATTTACTACTACGTCTCCCAACAGTGGCATCATGAGCTAGGTCTATGCATAGAATCTATGCACGAGTAGAACACAAAGCAGTTGTGGGCGTCGAGTTTGTTAATTTGCTTGCCGCTACTAGTCTTATCTTGATTCGGCGGTATTGTGGGATGAAGCGGCCCGGACCAACTTTACACGTACGCTTACGTGAGACCGGTTCCACCGCCTGACATGCACTAGATGCATAAGGTGGCTAGCGGGTGTCTGTCTCTCCTACCTTAGTCGGATCGGATTCGATGAAAAGGGTCCTTATGAAGGGTAAATAGCAATTGGCAAATCACGTTGTGGTGTTGACGTAGGTAAGAAACGTTCTTGCTAGTAACCTATAGCAGCCACGTAAAAACTTGCAACTACAAATTAGAGGACGTCTAACTTGTTTTTGCAGCATGTGCCTTGTGATGTGATATGGCCAAAGGATGTGATGTGATGCATTGTGATGTATGAATTGATCATGTTCTTGTAATAGGATTCACGACTTGCATGTCGATGATTATGACAACCGGCAGGAGCCATAGGAGTTGTCTTATTTATTGTATGACCTGCGTGTCAATCATAAACGCCATGTAATTACTTTACTTTATTGCTAAGCGTTAGCCATAGTAGTAGAAGTAATAGTTGGCGAGACAACTTCATGAAGACACAATGATGGAGATCATGATGATGGAGATCATGGTGTCGTGCCGGTGACAGTGATGATCATGGTGCCCCGAAGATGGAGATCATAGGAGCAAAATGATATTGGCCATATCATGTCACTATATTGATTGCATGTGATGTTTATCATGTTTACATCTTATTTGCATAGAACGACGGTAGTAAATAAGATGATCTCTCAATAAAATTTCAAGAAAGGTGTTCACCCTAACTGTGCACCGTTGCTAAGGATCGTCGTTCCGAAGCACCACGTGATGATCGGGTGTGATAGGTTCTAACGTTCGCATACAACGGGTGTAAGCCAGATTTACACATGCGAAACACTTAGGTTGACTTGACGAGCCTAGCATGTACAGACATGGCCTCGGAACACGGAAGACCGAAAGGTCGAACATGAGTCGTATAGAAGATACGATCAACATAGAGATGTTCACCATGGATGACTAGTCCGTCTCACGTGATGATCGGACACGGGCTAGTTGACATGGATCATGTATCACTTGGAAGACTAGAGAGATGTCTATCTAAGTGGGAGTTCATTAATAATTTGATTAAATGAACTTAATTATCATGAACTTAGTCTAAAAATGTCCTTGCAAATTATGTCGTAGATAGCTCGCGCTGTAGCTCCCCAGTTTTATTGATACAATCCTAGAGAAAACTAAGTTGAAAGTTGATGGTAGCAATAATGCGGACTGGGTCCGTGATCTGAGGATTGTCCTCATTGCTGCACAGAAAGCTTATGTTTTTGATGTACCGCTAACTGCATCACTCCCTCAAGCGTTGTCTGTAGATGTTGTGAACATATGACAGGCACTTTTTGATGACTACGTGATAGTTCAGTGCGTCATGCATTACGGCTTAGAATTGAGGCTTCAAAATGTTTTGAACGTCACAGAACATATGAGATGTTCTAGGAGCTGAGATTGTGATCTCAAGCTCGTGCCTATGTTGAGAGGTATGAGACCTCCAACAAGATTCTTTGCCTGCAAGATAAAGGAGAATAGCTTAATCGGTGAGCGTGTTCTCAGATTGTCTGGGTGCTACAATCACTTGAATCAAGTGGGAGTTAATCTTCCAGATAAGATAGTGATTAATGCAGTTCTCCAAGTCACTGCCACCAAGCTACTAGAGCTTCGTGATGAACTATAACATGCCAGGGATGGATAAGATGATCCCTGAGTTGTTCGTGATGTTTGACACCACGAAGGTAGAAATCAATAAGGAGCATCAAGTGTTGATGGTTAAGTGAAAACCACTAGTTTCAAAAGGGGCAAGGGCAAGAAGGGAAAAACTTCAGGAATGGCAAGCCAGTTGTTGCTCTAGTGAAGAAACCCAAGGTTGAGCCCGAACCCGAGACTAAGTGCTTCTGTTATGAGGAGAATGTTCGCTGAAGCGGAAAAACCCTAGATGATTGGTAGATAAGAAGGCTGGTAATGTCAATGGAAGTATATTTGATATACGTGTTAGTGATGTGTACCTTGCTGGTACTCCTAGTAGCACCTGGGTATTAGATACCGGTTCGGTTGCTAAGTGTTAGCAACTCGAAATAAAAGCTACGGAGTAAATGGAGACTAGCTAGGTGAAAGGTGACGATGTGTGTTGGAAGTATTTCCAAGATTGATGTGATCACCATCGCACGCTCTCTCTACCTTCAGGATTTGTGATAAACCTAAATAAATGTTATTTGGTGTTTGCGTTGAGCATAAACGTGATTAGATCATGATTAGTGCGATACGGTTATTCATATAAGTTAGAGAATAATGGTTATTCTGTTTACATGGATAATGCCTTCAATGGTCATGCACCCACTCGAAATGGTTTATCGAATCATGATCGTAGTAGTACACATATTCATAACATTGGTACCAAAAGATACAAAGTTAATAATGATAGTACCACATGCTTGTGGCACTGCCACGTAATGTCATATTGGTATAAATCGCATGAAGAAACTCCATGATAATGGATGTTTTTTGACTCACTCGATTTCGAATCGGTTGAGACATGCGAGCCATGCCTCTTGGGCAAGATGACTGAGACCCCGTCATCCAATATGATGGAGCGGGCAAGTGGCTTATTGGAATTAATACATGTTGATGTATGTGGTCCAATGAGTGTTGAAACACACAGTGGATATCGTTGTTTTTCTTTACCTTCACTGATGATTTGAGTAAATATGGGGATATTTACTTAATGAAACACGAATCTGAAATGTTTGAAAGGTTCAAGGAGTTTCAGAGTGAAGTTAAAGATCATCGTGACAAGAAGATAAATGTCTATGATATGATCATGGAGGTGAATATCTAAGTTACGAGTTTGGTATGCAATTTTAGACAATGTGGAAATTGTTTCACAGCTCACGCCTCCTGGAACACCATAGTGTGATGGTGTGTTCGAACGTCGTAGTCGTGCTCTATTGGATATAGTGAGTACTATGATGTCTCTTATCGTTTTACCACTATCGTTATGGGGTTATGCATTAAAGACAAATCCATTCACTTTAATAGGGCACCATCTAAGTCTGTTGAGATGACACCGTGAGAATTATGGTTTGACAGAAGCCTAAGCTGTCATTTCTTAATGTTTGGGGCTGCGACGCTTATGTGAAAATGGGTTTTTCACCTAGCGAGCTCGAACTCAAAGCAGACAAATGCATCTTCATAGAATACCCTAATGAGACATTGGGTATACCTTCTATCTCAGATCCAAGCGCAAAAGGTGTTTGTTGCTAAGAACGGGTCCTTTTGAGAAAGAGTTTCTCTCGAAAGAATTGAGTGGGAGGAAGATAGAACTTGATAAGGTTGTTGAACCTTTGTTTCAACCAGAGAATAGCGCAACACAGAAAGATGTTTCTGTAGAGCCTACTTAGTTGAAAAGGAAGTTAATGATGATGATCATGAAGCTTCGGATCAAGTCACTATCGAACCTCGTAGGTCGACAAGGACGCGTACTGCTCCTGAGTAGTACGACAACCCTGTCTTGGAAATCATGTTGTTGGACAACGATGAACCTACGAACTATGGAGAAGCGATGGTGGGCCCGGATTCCAACAAATGGCTAGGAGCCATGAAATCCGAGAAAGGATCCATGTATGAAAACCAAGTATGGACTTTGGTAGACTTGCATGTTGAATGGCGGGTCATTGAGTACAAATGGACCTTTGAGATAAACATAGACGCTAATGGTGAAATGTCACCGTTTATAAAGCTCGACTTGTCACAAAGAAGTTTCCGCCAAGTTCAAGGAGTTGACTGCAATGAGATTGTCTCATCTGTAGCGATGCTAAAAGTCTATTAAAATTTTGTTAGCAGTTGCTGCATTTTTCGATTATGAAATCTGGCAGATGGATGACAAAACAAGGTTTCCGTAATGGTTTCTGTGAGGAAGAGTTGTATGTGATACAACCAGAAGGTTTTGTCAATCCTAAGGATGCTAATAATATGCAAACTCCAGCGATCCTTCTATGGACTGGAGCAAGCATCTCGGAGTTGGAATATAAGCTTTGATGAGGTGATCAAAGTGTTTAAGTTTATACAAAGTTTATGAGAAACTTGTATTTGCAAGAAAGTGAGTGGGAGCACTATGGAATTTCATATAAGAATATGTAGTTGACATATTATTGATCGGAAATGATGTAGAATTTCTGGAAGAGCATGAAGGGTTGTTTGAAAAGTTTTGTTTTTCAAAGGAAGACCCAGATAAAGCTACTATTTTATTGAGCATCAAGATCTATAGGGATAGATCTATTCGCTTGATAAGTTTTTTCGACGAAGACATACCTTGACAAGTTTTTGAAGGAGTTCAAAATAGATGGGTCAAAGAAGGAGTTCTTGACTGTATTGTAAGGTGTGAAATTGAGTAAGACTCAATACCCGACCACGGCAGAAGATAAAGAAGAGATGAGTGTCATCTCCTATGCTTTAGCCATAGGCTCTATATAGTATGCCATGCTGTGTACCGCACCTGTGTGTGCCTTGCCATGAGTCTGTCAAGGGGTACAAGAGTAATCCAAGAGTGGATCACTAGACAGCGGTCAAAGTTAGCCTTAGTAACTTGAGAACTAAGGAAATATTTCTCGATTATGGAGGTGATAAAGAGTTCATCGTAAAGTGTTACGATGATGCAAGCTTTAAAACCAATCCGGATGACTCTTAGTAGAAATCCAGCTACGTATAGTGGAGCAGCCATTTGGAATAGCTCCAAGTGGAGCATGGGAGTAGTATCTACAAATATGACATGGAAAGTTTGTAAGGTACACACGGATCTGAATGTCGCAGACCCGTTGACTAAAACCTCTTTCACGAGCAGGACATGAACAAACCCCAGAACTTATTGGGTGTTAATCACATGATGATATGATCACATGGTGATGTAAGTGTTAATCACATGGTGATGTGAACTAGATTATTGACTCTAGTGCAAGTGGGAGACTGTTGGAAATATGCCCTAGAGGCAATAATAAAATGGTTATTATTGTATTTCCTTGTTCATGATAATTGTCTATTGTTCATGCTATAATTGTGTTAACCGGAAACCATAATACATGTGTGAATACATAGACCACAACATGTCCCTAGTGAGCCTCTAGTTGACTAGCTCGTTGATCAATAGATGGTCACGGTTTCATGGCCATGGACATTGGATGTCATTGATAACGGGATCACATCATTAGGAGAATGATGTGATGGACAAGACCCAATTCTAAGCATAGCACAAGATCGTGTAGTTCGTTTGCTAAAGCTTTTCAATGTCAAGTATCGTTTCCTTAGACCATGAGATTGTGCAACTCCCGGATACCGTAGGAATGCTTTGGGTGTGCCAAACGTCACAACGTAACTGGGTGGCTATAAAGGTGCACTACGGGTATCTCCGAAAGTATCTGTTGGGTTGGCATGAATCGAGACTGGGATTTGTTACTCCGTGTGACGGAGAGGTATCTCTGGGCCCACTCGGTAAGACATCATCATTATGAGCTCAATGTGACTAAGGAGTTAGTCACGGGATGATGTATTACGGAACGAGTAAAGAGACTTGCCGGTAACGAGATTGAACAAGGTATGGGGATACCGACGATCGAATCTCGGGCAAGTATCATACCGATAGACAAAGGGAATTGTATACGGGATTGATTGAATCCTTGACATCGTGGTTCATCCGATGAGATCATCGTGGAGTACGTGGGAGCCAACATGGGTATCCAGATCCCGCTGTTGGTTATTGACCGGAGAGGTGTCTCGGTCATGTCTACGTGTCTCCCGAACCCGTAGGGTCTACACACTTAAGGTTCGATGACGCTAGGGTTATAGGGAAAAGGTATACGTGATTACCGAAGGTTGTTCGGAGTCCCGTATGAGATCCCGGACGTCACGAGGAGCTCCGGAATGGTCCGGAGGTAAAGATTGATATATAGGAAGTCCAGTTTCGGTCACCGGAAAGTTTTCGGGCTCATCGGTAGTGTACCGGGAGTGCCGGGAGGGTGCCGGAGGACCCCCGGGAGGGGTGTGACGACCAGAGGACTTCATGGGCTGTTAGATAAAGTGTGTCAGCCCTTATTGGGCTGGGAAATACTTTTGCTAAAGGCCCATGTGGCTGGAGATAAGGAGATAAGGCAAAAAGGATTTAAAAGGAGGAGATCCACCTCCCTTGTGGGAGGTGGACTCTCCCTTTAATTCGGCCGGCCATCTCCTCTTTGGAGTAGAGGCCAAGCCAGCCCTCCACGTCCCTCCTCCTATATATACTTGAGGTTTTGGATGTTTTGAGATAAGATTTGATCTCTCTCTCTCACGGCGAAGCCCTACCTCTCTTCTTCCTCCTCCGCAGCGCTTAGGCGAAGCCCTGTCGGAATACCTTGCTACTCCACCACCACCACGCCGTCGTGCTGCTGTTGGAGCCCTTCCCCAACCTCTCCTTCCTCCTTGCTGGATCAAGGT